>CM055116.1:74798252-75998252 GCA_029206835.1 Rana muscosa | reverse complement strand
GAGAGAAAATAGAGAGAGAGAGAGAGAGAACAATAAAACGACAACTATTTTTGGTTTTTTTCTTTTATATTTTTTTTGTGTTTTGTTTTTTACGTTTTTTTTTTCTTTTTTACACTTTTTTTTTAAACTTTAACAACTGTAATGGTTCGGGTCTCTCAAAATGTAATGGCATCTTGGGAGACCCTGTGTAAGTGTGTCCTAGTCTGTGAAATGCTGTACCCTACGCTAAAACTTCACTTTTGAGTGGTAGCGTTCAAAACATTCACCAAGGCAAAGACCAGGTTTGTCAGGACAGAGTGGACAATAATAACGGGTGTCACGCCTAAATCCGCGCTTGCTACAGACACGACATCTTTTTTGGGGGGCTCGTTGGGTAGGGGTACTCGGGAGGAGATGCGTATAATGCCTCTCATGCAGCCGGCTTACTCCATTTGGTAGGGGATGGTGAGGTGCAGAACCGCCTGGATACAGGAGTTCTGTGACAATCTCATTCTGGAATTTTAGAAGAGATAACGTCCCGCCTGAAGCTCTGTATAGCACATGAGCGTTCAGCAAAGCCAATTGGAATAAGGATAGAGACACTTTTTTGTACCAGCGTCTCGCCTTACGGTCAATTAGATACGGCGCCATCAACTGGTCGTTGAGGTCCACCCCTCCCATATTTTTGTTATATTCGTGGACACAGAGGGGTTTCTCCACAACACCAGTCGCCGTAGGAATTTGGACTGTCGTGTCTGCATGAAGGGAGGTAAGAAGGAAAACATTCTTATTGTCCCTCCACTTCATAGCGAGCAAGTTATTACACTTTACGCAGGCTCTCTCCGCCAGCCTAAGACGGGCATCTACAAGCCGCTGGGGAAAGCCCCGGCGATTAGGTCGCATGGTGCCACATGCTCCGATCTGATGATCAAACAAGTGACTAAACAGTGGCACGCTTGTGTAATAATTGTCCACATACAAGTGGTACCCCTTTCCGAATAAGGGTGACACCAAGTTCCACACTATCTTGCCAGCGCTCCCTATGTAATCCGGGCAGTTGACCGGCTCAACCTGACTTTCTTTTCCCTCATAAACCATAAAGCTCCATACATAGCCTGTTGCCCTGTCACAGCACTTATGAGCTTGACCCCGTATCTGGCACGCTTGCTGGGAAGGTACTGCTTGAAAGCCAAGCGGCCAGAAAATTTAATCAGGGACTCATCAACGCAGACAGCTTGATCGGGAATAAACAAGGCTGCAAAACGTTCGTTGAAGTGGTTTATGAGGGGCCGAATTTTATAGAGCCGGTCGTATTCAGGGTCCCCACGTGGACGACAAAGTTCATTGTCGTTGAAGTGCATGAACCGCAAAATCTGCTCGTATCGTTTCCTGGGCATGGAGGCAGAGAACACGGGCATGTGGTCAATTGGGTGCGTGGACCAATAAGCACGCAATGACGGGAATTTATGTGTGCCCATGTTGAGGGAAAGGCCCAGAAAGGTCTTAAATTCGGAAACCGTAATTGGTTTCCAATCTTTGGCAATGGAAGGCAACTGGGGATTAGCGGCGATGAATTGACCAGCATATAAATTACTCTGGTGCACAATAGATCTATAGAGATCTTATGTGAAAAACAGCGAATAATAATCGATTGGCATAAAATCAGCTGTTTCCACCTGAATACCGGGTTGGGCAGTGAATGGGGGAAGTACAGGTTCTGCAGAAGTGGTGGGGACCCAATCAGGATAGGCAAATTCTGCAGGAAGAGCACTATGGGTACGACGGGCCTGCCTTTGTCTTCTTGGTGGCAGCGGGACACTACTTGTGCTTGCCACCTCGCCAGCTTGAACTGCACTTATGGGACTCGCCACGTCACCACGTGATACTGCAGTGCTGGATGTACGCCCAGGCTGTACTAGGCCGCTGGTGCTTGCCAATTCACCAGAAGGAATAGCGGCGCTAGTACTCCTCTGCTCCATGATACGAGAGCCCTGCGGTTCTTGCTCCTCAACAACCTCAGAAGATCGGGATCGGGTACGCCTGACCTTAGCAGGGACCTCAACTTCGTCGTCGGAGCTATCTGACGTGGGGCCGCTGACGTCACTGTCTTCTACGGGAAGATATTCTGAGCCTGAATCTGACAGATACGTGACCTCCTCTTCACTATCTGTCATGCTCAGAATCTCGTAGGCCTCTTTACTAGTGTACCTTCGTCTTGCCATTTTGGGCTCTAAATTTAGGGGTACACTAGTAAGATTCACAGGAAAAAAAGCACCCGACTGTCGTCAGCAAATATATCAAACGCTACAAAAAAAACTGTTAGCGGTCGCAGGGATCAGGACTGTCTCTGCGAACGCTGCAGTTATGTGTGTTGTGTTTGGTAAGTGACAGTGATCGATCGATACTGCACTTGGGTGGGCTGGGCTGGGCTGGGCGGAGGGGCTAAACGCAGGTGCTAGCAGGTATCTGGGCTGATCCCGCTAACACTGCGTTTTTGGGAACCCTAAACCGCTGGGGACGCTAGTATAGATCTGATCAGATACTATACCACTAAGGGAGGTGTATGCTTTGCGCGTGGGTGTTAGCGTTACTGGCACTAACCTAACGCTGCCTGGGGCGACGCAGACCCTCTCTGGCGCTAAAACCTAATTGATCTCACTCGCCGGGCGATCAGGGGGTTAAACCTTTATTGGGTGATATATGGCGGGTGCCCTGATGCTATAAAAAGCAAACTAACCAACCAGTGTCACCCGTAACCTTTATATGGTGATCACTGGTGAAAGGGTTAACTAGGGGCAATCAGGGGGTTAAAACCTTTATTAGGTTAAATATGGGGGTACCCGACGCTATATAAAAACCTGACGGGTTACCTAAATAACTAAATAATTAACTGGGTAACCAGTGTCACCAGTGACGCTTATACGGTGATCACTGGTGAAAGGGTTAACTCTAGGGGCAATCAGGGGGTTAAAATAATATATGGGGGTACCTGACGCTCTAAAAACCTGCGGTGAAACTAAAAATAAATAACTGGCTATCTAGGGCACCACCGGCACTAAATACAGCGATCGAAAATACGATCGCTTAGTGACGCTGGCGTTAGGGGGTGAAAGGGTTACCTGGGGGGTGATCAAGGGGTTAAACCTTTATTAGGGGGGGTTAGGGGGCTACCCTGGACCTAAAGGGGCCTAATCCTAACTGCCCTGCAACTTTTTACTATCACAGATGACACTAAAAGCAGTGATCAGTAAAATAAATGATCACTGCAATCAGTGACACTGTGATTGGGGGCTGGGGGGTGACCTGGGGGGTGATCTGGGGGTGACTGGGGGGTGAAATGTGTGCCTATGTGTACCTACGTGTCAGTGGACTGTTGGTGCACTAACCTGCTTCCTCTCTCCTCGGCGCCGGAATCGAAAAGACCGCCGCGAGGGAGATGACATCACTTCCTACTGCCTGTGTTTACATCACATGGCAGAGGAAGCATTTTCATTGGCCGGGAGCGATCGCGAGGGGGTGGCCGAAATCGAATGGTCACCCCCTCATCTCTGAACGCTCCCCAACAATAAACGGCCGCTCACTGTATAGAAGGGGGGTCCGATCGGACCCCCCAACTGTACAAAGGCGATCACGTACACTCTACGTGATTGTGCCTGTCGGTGCCATTCTGCCGACGTATATATACAGTGAGCGGTCGTTAAGTGGTTAATAAACGCACGCTCAACCGGTCCCAGGATCTAGCGAAGTGGCCACCCGAACAAGTTATTCTCTCCCTCTCCTCTCCCCGGTGCCGGCATTACAACTGTGGCTGTGACAGCTTATGGCTTCACAGGGTGCACACTGCACTTTCACGAGTCACGCTGCACGTTCTGAATGGTCGGGCAATCTTCTGGGACCTGTGATATGTCCCAGGAGTTTGCATGGAGGGGGAGAGGAGAGCTTCCACTTGGATCGCCCAGACGGTCCGAGCGGAAATGTGAGCGGGTACCTGTCAAAACTAAGTACCCGCTCCCCCCCCAAAAAAAATTACATGCCACACGTGGCATAGGAGGGGGGGAGGAGTGCTTAAAGTGGAACTTCCCCTTTTGGGGAAGCGCATTCGGCTTCCTATAAATAAAGTGATTGTAAAGTTGTTTTTTATTTGTTTAAAATAACAAACATGCTATACTTACCTACTTTGTGTAATGGTTTTTCACAGAGGAGCCCAGATTCTCCACTTCTCGGGTCTCTCTTCAGTGCTCCCGGCCCCTCACTCCTGACTGGTGTCATTTTTTTGGGGGGCAAACAAGGCGGTTAGGCCACAGGGACCCCCCCCAGTCAGTCAGTCGGTCAGTCAGTCACCAGCCCCACACTTACCCCATTCTAGGTCGTGGGCAGCGCTTCCTCCTGCGGCACGCGGCGGCTTCATCCTGCGTCTTTAGGGTGGCTTCATGGCAGCTTCCCCTGCGTCTCCTCCCTCCCCCTCCTTGGCGGCCAATAAGATCGCTTCTCCTCTTGGCCAATTGGGTGTCAAGTCTCAGGCCCTGCTTCCTGATTGGACTGGAGGAGAATCAGGAAGACAATAGCGAATAATAATTTGCTATCGTCACACAACTGGGTGGCCTTAGGGCGCAGTACTCTGAGCCCCAAGCCCACCCTTTTTTGAAGCCAATTAGAGTCTCTGACTCTAATCATGCGCTTCTAAAAAAAAAAAAAACCCCATTGGAATCCATGCGTCCGGCTCCCTGTATGTAGATAAGGGGCCGGGTGCATGGATGAGGGGGGCGGCGCCCCTGCGCCCTGTATGGACAAGACGCCACTGTGCCCCACATGCTGTGGGGGCACCCGAGCCACAGCTCCCTGCTAATTGTGACTGCGAAAACAAAGGGTACATTTCCCTATCTTATTTGAATAAAAAGGGGAGTTGGCCAGCACATGTAAAGAATCCAAACCTCGTTTGTGAGAGAGGGAATTTCCTAATCGTATTTTTATTCAAATAAAATTGGGAAATTTCCTCTTTGTTTTCGGTGGTCACAATTAGCTAAAATTGTTGAACCAGATCAGCTGTGCTCTTTCCGCTCTAGACCCTATACTAAGCGTGGTTCCTGGCATAGACTCCACCCCCCCGATGATGTCAGTTATGATGAAACTAGTAGGGTGGAGTCTATGCTCAACGTACTATGCCAGTTTGTGATCTGCAGAATCTTTTAACCCAGGAAATGTTTTACTCTTGGTGGACTCATTCAATAAATACCACGGGTTTACACTATGTGGCGATCTCTCTCTTCTTTTTTATCACTTGCATGAGAGAAAAAGGAAAAACCAGCAAGGCTGGTTTCAATGCCATCTTCATCTGCTTTCCATGGATGGATCCTTAATGGGGTGTGTGAATCCATGCTTTTCTAGGCTCCTATAACGTGGAGTCTATCTATCCGGTAAAGGCACATCTTTTATACGTCACGGTGGAAGGTGTACTTTGGGTGTCTCTGTTATCCTTCATTCCAGAGGAATCACGAGGAGTGTTTGGACACATATATGGACACTTTTTGGGATTTATTATCCGTTTTTTTAGACACTAGTGCAGCAAGAAATAAGTATTGCATGGAACAGCTTGAGTTAAAAAGTGGGTATTGTAGCCTAAAACTAGGTTCAAATAAAAATTTATATGAAAATTCTTTGGAAAATTCTTAGAACATATGAATGCCGTCTGAATGTAGCTCCAGCTTTTAATGTTCGATTTGGAATGAATGAACTACTGAACAAAAACCAAATACACTTAAAATTCGTACATTCGCAATAACTTTTCCATCCCAAACCTTTACATTTTCTCGTCACTGTGGTCACAAAGAAATGTTGATTTGACCCTAGTAACCGCTTGAGGACCGCCGCACGCCGATGTACGTCGGCAGAATGGCACGGCTGGGCACATGGGTACAGGTACGTCCCCTTTAAGAGCCCAGCCTTGGGTCGCGAGCGAGCCGCCGGCGGTGCGCACGCGACTCGGTCCTCCTTCTCCGTGACCGTCCCCGCGGGAACAGCGGACCCGATCGCCGCTGGTGTCCCGCGATCGGGTCACAGAGAGGAAGAACGGGGAGAGGTAAGTGTAAACAAACCTCTCCCCGTGCTTCCTAGTGAGCCGTCACTAATCATCTGTTCCCTGTAATAGGGAACGACGATCAGTGATGTCACACGCTAAGCCACGCCCCTCCACAATAAGAAACACAAATCAGGGCACACTTAACCTCTACAGCGCCCCCTCCTGGTTAACCCCTTCACTGCCAGTGTCATTTTTACAGTAACCAGTGCATTTTTATAGCACTGGTCGCTGTAAAAATGACAATGGTCCCAAAATAGTGTCAAAAGTGTCTGATGTGTCCGCCATAATGTCGCAGTCACGAAAAAAATCACTGATCGCCGCCATTACCACTAAAAAAAAAATAATAAAAATGCCATAAAACGACCCCCTATTTTGTAAACGCTATAACTTTTGCGCAAACCAATTAATAAACGCTTATTGTGATTTTTTTTTTTACCAAAAATATGTAGAAGAATACGTATCGGCCTAAACTGAGGATTTTTTTTTTTTATATAGATTTTTTGGGGATATTTATTATAGCAAAAAGTAAAAAATATTGAATTTTTTTCAAAATTGTCGCTCTATTTTTGTTTATAGCCCAAAAAATAAAAAACGCAGAGGTGATCAAATACCACCAAAAGAAAGATTTATTTGTGGGAAAAAAAGGACGCCAATTTTGTTTGGGAGCCACGTCGCACGACCGCGCAATTGTCAGTTAAAGCGACGCAGTGCCGAATCGCAAAAAGGGGCCTGGTCCTTATGCTGCATATTGGTCCGGGTCTTAAGTGGTTAATGATTAGAAAAATGAATGAACATTCTTGCAACTAAAAAAATGTTGAATGAAATCCAACTAGTGTATATGCAACATGAACTACTTTTTCTTTTGTTCATGACTTGGGGCCCATTACATTTTTTTGTTTAAGTTGCTAGAAATTAGACTTTCAGCGCTCGTTCACATTAATTACAGTGCGGAAAACGCATGCAATACCGCATGTGGCCAGGGGTTGGGGGCACCGGAGAGCCTCGGAAATACTTAGTGACAGCTCGGCTGAACTCGGAAACCCTCAGAAACACTCGGGAACTGAGTATTTCCGAGTGATTCCGAACAGCTCCAAACCATTTTGAGTGTCACCGGCGCCCTTGCACCTCTGGCCAAATGCGGTACTGCACACCCCATTGGCTTGAATCCTGCTCTTTTTGCGAGACAACACTCGCAAACCGAGTCATGATTTTTTTTTTTTAATTGCTCGTCTTTCAAAACGTTTGTTAAGCGCGTTACTCGTTAACCAAGGTTCCACTGTAATAATAAGAATAATAATGCTTTATTGTTTGTTTGTTTTTTTGCATTCCTCTGGACCAACTATGGGTTTGAGTTAGTGTATTTGGAGGTTTTCTATTTGCATGTATGTTTTTTTGTTTTGTTTTGTTTTTTAATTGGTTGAACTGGATGAACTAGTGTCTTTTTTTTTTCAACCTGACTCACTATATAACTCTGTAACAATAGTTACGTGGGAAACTAGGACTTATATTCACTTTAACATTACTTTGTAAAGCACAGAGATATTTTGGGACATACGAATACAATAGCTTTTACAAACGTTCTTCACAATACAAGTAGATATTGTCTTTGTAGAGATGAGCCCTTTCCAGTTGTATTCTATGGCTAGGTTATAGATACGGTTAGTTCACTATTGAGAGCTTTTTATGTTCCTGGTCCTTCTGACAAGTGCACCACTAATGTACATTTCGGCGGGTGCCTTGCAATCTGTGCTTATGTTTGCTTCAGCATTTCCAGAACAATACACTCATGGGTACTTCCAGCGGCTCTCAGTAGGTGAATGAGTTTTGTGTGCTGTAATACAAGAGCTGCTGTGCCCCTTTCAGGCCTGATTGCCAGAAATTGGTGCTCTTCAGTCATACATGAACATTTGCAATTAACATTGATGCAAGGTGCACAGTCTACTGCATAGTGCCTCTAATTTACTCCCTTGGTAGTTTTTCAGAAAGGCAGATCACACGGCACAAAATGACTGACAAAAGGCAAAGGATGATGAATTAAAGGAAACCTCTATGGGAAGAAATGTGGACTTGCACAACCTCCCTAACAGTATCAGTTGTCTGACCATCATGCTGATCCACTAACTTCAATGCTTTCTAAACCATTGACTCAAAACAAGTTTGTAAGAGGGGCTTTGTGGTTGGCTGAATTTGGCGCCAAAACACAAGTGCTTACCCCTGCTACAGCCCTGCTATAACACTGTCTCTCCTGTTAAGGCCAAACCCTGCTCCTTGCCATAGACCTCCACACAACAACCCCCATCATCTGGTGCCCTGCACCTTGCCATAGACCTCCACACAACAACCCTCCACCATCCTGTGCCTTGCTCCTTGCCATAGACCTCCATATGACAACCTTCCACCATCTTGTGTCCTGCTCCTTGCCATGCACCTCCACACAACAACCCTCCACCATCTTGTGCCCTGCTCCTTGCCATGGACCTCAACGTGACAACCCTCCACAATCTTGTGCCCTGCTCCTTGCCATGGACCTTCACACCACAACCCTCCACCATCTTGTGCCCTGCTCCTTGCCATGGACCTCCACATGACAAACCTCAACAATCGTGTGCCCTGCTCCTTGCCAGGGACCACCACACAACAACCTTCCACCATCTTGTTCCCTGCTCCTTGCCATAGACTTCAACACGACAACCCTCCACAATATTGTGCCTTGCTCCTTGTCATTGACCTCTACACCACAACCGTCCACCATCTTGTGCCGTGGTCTTTGCCATGGACCTTCACATGATGACCCTCCGCCATTTTGTGCCCTTCTTTTTGCCATGGACTTCCATATGACAACATTTCACCATCGTTTGCCCTGCTCCTGGAGGTATACATAGAAGGAGGTGATGAGGAAGCTAGAGAGCGGGAAGTTCTGGAAAGAGCAAAGTGGATGGTTTGAGTGATATTTCAAGATGGGATTGGTGATGTACCTGGGTCCAGCTAATGTTTTTATTAGTATTTTGGATTTTATACATCGGGCTAGATTTTGACGGGCTACTGCCAGCGGGATGGATCTTGAACCTGTGCCCCCTAGGTGCCAGAAAACACTGGGATTTGACATCAACAGGCCAAAACGCCTGTGTACATGTTGTCTTAGGTAGAAAAAACAGCAATCAGCTGGGGAAAAAAAATCAAAATAACTTGGCAAATAAACTCCCTACCCAATAACACCCAGCCAGCTGCAGTTGGAACATATCTACAGACATATCAATGTTTCGAAACCCAACATAAATAGCCATTCTCTAACGTCTGTAAGTATCTTAACCCTAATGGAGGACATAGTGAAAAATTTTCTATAGGTTGCATACATAGAGTAGACAGGCCAGAATAGTGGAGGTATGGCGTTTCTTTGTCTTCATTTATTTAATAGTCTATTAAAGTGGTCTATCAATGACTCAGTAAAGAGACCATGTCACCAGATCAATTATTTTACCAACAATCTTGGTGTCAATGTGCATTTAGGGTATTTTCTTCATATTATTTACCTGTCTTTCTTGCATATACATCTAAATGGCCTGATACTGCTGATGGGTTCTGCCATATTGATTGTAATGTAAGCAGCCCCAGCAGTCTTAAAGCTGTCACTCAAGACATTCTATAAGGTTCCCCTTTGCTTCTTCCTCGAAAGCTACATAAAAGATTATGTAGGGAGGTGAGAGGAGGCGTGAAAGAGCTGAGTCGGCACATACAGTATTTAGACACTCTCAGAAGAGGTGAGGGCTATGATATACAAAGAGAGAGTGGGCTATGTTAGGGAATTGACTCTTCCTGGAGTAGCCACATTTTCTGACTATTTGAAGTAGCCATCAGAAGATGGGTACACTGTAGTCATAAAGGGATAGGCATGCTCAGCAACATCACTCAGGTAGACTATGGTTTTTAAATAATGCTCAGTTGGTATTAAGGAACCCAAAGTGTGGCAAAAAAATATCCTCCACACTTTTACACCACCACCACCAACCAACTGTTGTCTCAATGTCAATGATCACAGAGTAGAGGGGTGACTCTCCCAACTGGAGACACAGACAGCAATAAAAACTTGACAGAAGGTCCCCTACTCTATCTCAAACTAGAGCTACCTTTTAAATTGGTGTTCTCTTTCAGGAATAAGCCTCATAACGGCGCCTTCACTGCCCTGCAACTCGTACAAGACCCAGGAGATACGAAATGACAGCTTACGCCCGAGGCATATACTGTAACACAGGAGTTTTGCTCCCTGACAAAGACAGGGTTTAATTTTAAAACATTTTGTGTCTGAGCAGGAGAAGAAAAGAAGAGTTGAGTTTGCAGATGCTTCTATAATGCCTGTTTGTGTTTTATGCAATTCTCCTGCGCTGAAAAGCTCACATCAGGTGGTGTCAACTTGCCTTTGTTATAAAGTAACACGCTGACCTCACCCAGACAGCTAAATTCTTCGCATCAAGCCCTTGCCTTCTCAGGAGAGCTTCCTAACTCTCGCTAGGTCAAAACAATCAGTCACCTCATTCTTGCCATTTAAAATTCTGCAGTTTTGTAAACGAGGAAACAGAGCGGCCCCAGACGATCACAATGGTGCATCAAGTGACATGAGACAGCATTTCTATTCCTTTGTTAGGCTACAACCCTACACATAGCCTACCGAGCTTCTAACGGAGTCAGCAATTTTTTTTTTCACCTTGACTGTGCAGGTCTGAAAGTTTGCCTAATAAACAAAAAGGAAAATTCATGATTCCAATTAAAGAAAAAAAAATGACATTAAGATGGACATTATCATGTTTTGATATTTTTGTGTTGCTTGCAGTCTCTTTGCTCTTAGGATGCCTTATTAGCAGATAAATACAGTATTTACTCAACATAAAAGCTGAAGTGTAATCTGCTTATATGTTGCCTTCCCTGGTTCCCTTCTGTAGTGTTTAACCCTGAAAAAGCCACTGATATTTGGGTTCCCCTTTTCATGGTATTAGCGAGCCTCTAGGCAGGACCACACTTTCTGGTACACCAAGGCTTAAAGAAGAGTTGCTTATTTGAGCAACACCACCAGCAGTGTAGAACAACATTACTCTGCTGCGGGTGGCAAAATAGCGGCAAGAAACAGATACACCAATAACCCAGTTGGCAAATGAGATACTAACAGAATAATGGATAATGGGTATCCATCAACCTGGTTTAAAGTTTAGACCTCTTAGACGCTGACTTAAGGGGTTACCCTAGCTTTTGGAAATACACGAAGGGGCTATAAAAAACAGTCCCTACTAATCCTCTCCCACTGGCCAGTGGTTAAAATCTGCTGTTTGCCAGCGTTGGGGCCCAAAAGTTTAGGTTGGAGTGTTCTAAACAGTGTTTTGTAATTCCAACAAGAAAGGGGGAAAAGGACAAATCCTTGGGGGATTGCAACTAAAATGGTGGCCAAAGGCCTCTCACCACTCTGGGGTCTATCTTAACAATTCCTCACCCTCCTGGGGAAACTGCAAGGGTGCCGCTGAATACAAGGGGCAGGTGGTTTCTTAAGGTCTTTGGCGGTGGTGGCAGAAGTCTTGAACATAGCAACAGTGACACCAGATGTAACAACAGAGGTCCCAAATCTAGATGCCCTCTCCCCTAGCATGCTGAGCCTTGCAGTCCCACAGCAAATTGCCTTTGTATGCCACAGCATTAAGCAGGACCTTATGCAGGCTAAGAAACAGGGACACATTCTCTCACAAATCATGGGACACAATCCGCCACCCACAGCCTCATGGATCCCTCCACCCTAGGGCACAATCCCCACATTGTGCACACACAGCAGTCCCTCTAGCCACAGCAGTTCACACTCCCTGCAGCAACACATGGGGACTAGTATCTCTCTGCAGCACCAGAAGATTTGGATAGCACAACTCCTTCCTTTGACTATTTTCATGGGAGAGTTCCCCCCTGTAAACCAGGCTTTCCCCCTTAAACACACAGTTCTCCTGGGACTCGTAGTCCCACACAGTTCTTCCTGATCAGGGCTGCCTGTTGGGGACTAAACTCCCCACAAGTCCCTGCAGTTCCAAGCATTCATGGGCAAGCCCCCTCCAGCCCCTCCTGCTACCAGTCATAGCCCTTTTGTTGTCAGGCTGTGGGCGGGGCTTGTACTCTGGTGGCCATTTTTAGAGTCCTTCCTCCCTCTCTTCCCTCTCCCTTGACCCAGCCACTCTGTACACTCTCGGCCGAGGAGAGAATGATGACAACTGCAGCAGCATGGAGGATTGTTCGTGCCTATGGTCAGGACGCAGATAATTGTACAACTTAGAGAACACTTACCTAAATCTAGTGTGCTGGCGTCATTGGACACGGCTAAAGCCTTTGACTCTGTAGAATGGCCTTTCCTGCTGGCTGCACTGTGGTCGGTCCTTTGGATTTGGGAGAAATTTCAGAAATGGATCACCCTCCTCTATGCAAAACCAATGTCCCAATTATTGGTGTCCTGATCAATACCATTTCATAGAGGCAACCAACAGGGTTGTCCCTTGTCTCCATTGCTGTTTGCAATGGCTATTGAGACATTGACAATAGGATTTTGACAGTCTGCTCTTGATAGAAGGAATAACTTTAGGTGATAGGTCTGACACAATTGGCTTATATGCAGATGATCTTATTTTATATTTGCAAGATGCATCCACATCATTACCTGCAGCAATACAGATCATTGATAATTATGAAGCTTATTCTGGCCTTAACAATAATTGTCAGAAATCAGCTCTGATGCCTCTCTATCCCCAACAGTATGCTCGAAATGTGGCTATTAGTCGCCTCAAGGTGGTCTCTTCCTTTAAATATTTAGGGGTGATTATTACGTTATCAACAACGGAAGTTTTAAAGGTTAACTTGGACCCTCTACTTCAAGTCATTAGACCTAAACTTAACGTTTGGGCTAAACTCCCTTTGTCGTTGGCAGGCAGAATCAATCTGATAAAGATGATTCTTCTCTCCAAATGCTTATATGTAACCTCTCATGTAGATCCTCTAGATACAATGTTCACTTCTTTTAAATCAGTGAACAAGAGATGAAAACTAAAACTTTCTGTTCTGCAGCTGCCCAAGGCTGAAGCTGGTATTGCACTCCCTAATTTGCACTAGTAATGCCTAGAGGGGCAATTGCTCCATTTGATTTATTGGTTAGTGCCCGTCACTCCAGCAATAGTGGAGTCACATCTGGCTGATGTTCTGCACCTAAAACACTTGCTAATAGCTTTGGAGGCTCCCCTGAATGTATTGGGAAGGGTTTGATTACTGATATTGACTTTGGCCCAAACAGTTTGGAGGGAGGTTAAACATCTGGACGGGTTTGATTATATTAATCTAGATCTGCCTCTGTGGCATAACCCCAAGTTCTCTCATATGTTAAAGTTCACAGATCACTCTTTCTGGGAAGATAGGGGTCTAGTCATATTAAATGGCGTTTATGCTGGAAATGTGCTGGCCTCCTTTACTGAACTACAAAGAAAGCATGCACTCCCTCGGACAGCATTTTATAGGTATCTCCAGCTTTGCCATGTTTTAAAACCCAATTTAGTGTTACTGGTACTATGTTTTCAGATTACCCATTGATAGGTCTATTGTGGTCCTAAGGGTTTGATGTCTACTGTCTACTCTCATCTTTTAGCTACCTCAATCAATAAAACTTATTTGGCAGTTTGTGCTAAGTGGCAAACACTTATACCTGAACTGCCGGATGAAGATTGGGGAGAGGCGGGCTCCTCTCATTTAACTGTCTCACTGGCTATCAATAACAAACGTATTCAAACTTATTCAATTATATACAGTTGTGCTCATAAGTTTACCCTGGCATCTCCATTTTGGAGCCCCTGGATGCCAACCCTATAATGTGAATTGGCGCAGTTTTCTGTTACCATTCCTTGCTGTGCTTATCCCACTATTGCTGCTGCCTTTGTTCTTTTCAGTTTTTTAGTTTTATTGTATTCTAAGCGCAGTTTTCCCTGTTTATTTGCTTATTGATATTATTACTGCAGCTGTGACTAATTTTTCCCAAAATGGATATATTTGAATTTAGGGCCACTAAGGTGGTGAATGTTGCTGGGGTCTATGAGTCATACAAAGATGAGGAGGGTGATCTAGGTGGAATTTTCACTCGGTTGAAGAACCTGATGGTATCTGAAAATCACACTAAATGGGATATTGCGTACCTTGAAACCTATATCAGACATTTAATGGTCACCAGGAGCAAGGTGGGAGGTGGCACCCCAAAAGGGTGATACTGACCTGGAGGATTGGTTTAAATACTTCAACCAGGTTGGAGTTTCATTCCTCCGCTTTTTGGTGGAGAGGAAGGCCACCAAGTTAGCAAAATTGGATGAAGAAATTAAACTTATTAAAGATAAACTTAATCCCATTAGAAATGGTGAGGAATATAGGGAGAAATCCCAGAGTCTTCTTAAGACCCTTGAAAGGGAGGATAAGGATCAAAGGGTTAAAAAGAAGAAAAAGTATAACAGAGACCTCGCTGACTATCATGGGAATATTGTGTTTGAGTGGCAGAAAAAACTGCTGGAGGAGCAATCCAAACGCAGTAATATTGAGATGGAGGTTTCAGTTCCACCAAGTGGGTTATCTAATAACAGTTTGGGACAACAGCCCACCCTCCCCATAGTGCCCAAACATGGTTCATCTGCCACAAAACCCTCTAGGGGGGGTGGGTATTTACCTTATCAGTCACCCCGGAGAGGTCATAGTGGTAATAGGGGGGGCCCGTTACAATATGGGCCTACTCAATCATCAGGTCCCTCCAGATCCACTCAGGGCCCAGGTTATGATCAAGGACCCTATCATTTGGGCCCATCCTCTAACCAAAGAGGGCAATCCTCTCGGGGGAGAGGATGGGGACAACATAATCAAAGAGGACGAGGGCCTTATACTGACAATCTGGAAGGGTGGAGACAGGGCCCTAATAATGATTGGGATCCCCGGTCTCCCTCTTGTAACCAGGTAGAGGGTTGGGATTACAATGTCTCTATCCACAACTCCTTCTTTCCTCTCAGGGATAGAGATGGTCCTGAGAATGAACCATGGTTTGGGGGTCCTCAATATTACCAACAAGGTGGTAGGCCTAATTCCAATTCTGCTTATCAGGGATCTGATAGGAATTTTCCGCCTAGGGGGCTGCTTGGGCCACCAACATCTAGTGGCCAAGGAAGTTGGGGTTTTCACAGACCCACCCAAGGGACAAAAAGGCAAGGAGAAAGAGGAGAGGAACCAGAGGGGGAGGTGGGCACGAGCAACAAAAACGACCGAGAATGTAAAAGGACAGGGGATTTTTAATTTAAGCAGTAAGACATTATCGGAATCGGAGAAATTCATTTTAGATAAGGGCCTCAAATTTGCGCCTCCTAAAGGCCTTGACAAATTCCATACATTTATGGATATACACAAATTTGTGCGAAAGCTGAACATTAAGCGATACATGACGGGTATCACACCCAGTGTTCAGTTAGGGCATACTGATTTTGTTCATTCGGGTATGTCAAACGCATCTCTATTCAACCCTCCAGGTGCTCTTGCACCATCATCGAGAGTGTTTCGGGATGTGCTCATTAGAGATCTAGATGCCTTAGAGGTAAAAAAGGCAAAGATGAATAAAATCTTACAGGGGGGGCTTGATTCCTTGTGTAACCATAAGGATCTGGTCATCAGACCAGCTGAAAAGGGGTGTGGGATTGTGGTCCTTGACAGGGCAGACTATATGGCCGAAATGCATAGTATTGTTGGTGATTCCAGCACCTACACACAGCTGTTGTCTGACCCTAAGGCTAAATATATTAGAGACCTGGAGGCCTTAGTATCAATGGGGTTTTATGAGGGGATACTCAATCCTAAGGAGAGGTTTTACCCGATTCCACAAGCCCCTCGTACCCCCATCATTTATTATCTTCCGAAATTGCATAAAAATCCTGTCTGCCCCCCCGGGATGTCCCATAGTTAGTGGGATTGATTCTATAACGTCCCGGGTGGGCAGATATATTGATTTTTATTTGCAGTCGCTTGTGCGCACAATGCCCTCCTTCGTTAAGGATTCTAGACATATTATTAACTTATTGTCTGGGATTTCTCAAAAAAATGGTATCTAGATGGTGACGGTGGATGTAACGTCCCTTTACACCATCATTCCGCATGAGTTGGGGTTTAATGCAGTGCAAGGTTTTTTGAACGGGATTCAGACCTTCCTCAAAAACAGGTGACCTTTTTAATGTTACTGTTAAGATTTGCTGCTTCTTCAAATTACTTTTGGTTTGACAACCATTTTTATAGACAGGACACTGGGGTAGCGATGGGGGCCAAATATGCTCCCAGTTTGGCCAATCTCTTTATGGCCAAATGGGAGTAGGATGTCATCTATACTGGAAATATACCACAATTGGCTATTTGGGCCAGGTATATTGATGACATCCTCCTCCTGTGGGATGGCCAACACCAAGACCTTGACGAGTTTATGGAGTCCCTCAATTTTAATCAGAGAGGGATACGTCTCCAATACGAGGCGAGCCAGTTTGAAGTTCACTATCTGGACCTTAAGGTTGAGATCAGGGATAATTCCTTTGTTACCTCTACCTTTTTTAAGGGGTCAGATAGGAATTTATTTATCCCAATGGGTAGCTGTCATCATGACCCTTGGCTCAAGGGGGTTTCGAAGAGAAAATACCTCAGACTACGCAGGAACTACTCTGACCCACATCAGTTTCTGATACAGGCTGAGGTTCTCACAAGAGGTTCCTAGAAAAGGGGTACCAGAGGGACTTTCTGGTTGATACCCTTGAAACTGTCAGGGCTACCAAGAGGGAGGATCTATTGGTGGAGAGGGAGCCTCGTGATGATGGTTTCAATTCTCTGGGGATCCCCTTTATTACATCTTATTCCCTGCAACATAGGAGCATTAAGAATTTAATTAACAAACATTGGCATATTGCTACCAATGATGCCATTTTGAAAGACATTTTGCCGGAGAAACCGAAGGTGATTTTTCATGGGGTTCCATCTTTGCGTAACCAAGTAGCTCCCAATGTCCTCAACCCACCGGTTACCACACAGGTTTTTTTTTTTTTGACCAATTGACTGGCTATTACAAGTGCAGGAGGTGTAGGGTCTGTTCCCTTAATGTATCCAGGGAGAGACGGGTTACCACCTTTTCGTCCACTGTTACACAGGGACAGTTCACCAACAAACCCTGCATTACGTGTGCCACTACTGGGGTGGTCTACATGTTGCAGTGCCCTTGTGGCCTGCAATATGTGGGGCGGACCAAATGCCCTTTGCAAGTCCGCCTCAATGAACATATCACAAATATAAAGGTAGGGTTCAAAAACCATTCGGTGTCCAAGCACTACCTGGTAAAACACAATAGAGACCCCTCTGGAACCCTCTTTCTAGGTATTGATAAGTACAAGCCTCATTGGAGGGGGAGTCTATTAGTCAGGGAGATCTCCAAAATGGAGATGGCCTGGATCCATAGACTTAAGACCTACGCCCCCTATGGGTTGAACATAGAGACAGATGTTAATGCCGCTATCAACAATGCGTAGAATGTTTGACCTGATGTGTGATGCTAGGATGGATCTAATTTAGATTTATTTTTAAGAAAAAAAAAATCCATTTTTTTTCACTTCTTTCACTTTTCTAATTTTATTTATTTTTTCATATTACATGTTATTTTTTTACAATATATTTAGTCATCCCCCATTATTGCTATATTGTGATATTCACGATTGCCATAATCACATTAATATTAATCAATATATTCTCTTTTTTATATACATTATTCATTTAATTATATTTTTTGCACTTTTTTCTTCATATTTATATGTGTATTATACGGCACATGGTTATCACTACAGTTAATCAATTATGTGTTGTTTATTTCATATAGATTGTACACGCATGTGTCATTATCCTATTATCCATCACCTTTATTCCCTTGTATCTAATCACCACAATTCGCTCCCTCCACCGTTACCACTGCTCACCCCTAACTGTATATATAGATAGGGGTGAGCAGTGGTAACGGTGGAGGGAGCGAATTGTGGTGATTAGATACTTGGGAATAAAGGTGATGGATGTAGTTCGGGGGAAAGGGGGGAGGTGGGAAGGGGGAGGAAAAAGAGAAAAGAGAATATATTAACAGGATAAAGCAATATGTACATGATGACTAACACAAAAAATTTAATGTTTTAATGGATAAAATGTAATAAGTGTTTGTATCACGAGAATAATTTTCTAAACAAAAAGGAGATGATGTAAAAAAAAAACAAGCAATTAAGATTATCCTATTAGTATCTGTTTGTGTATGATTCATAATTTTTTTAGCTAGATAAATGGTCATGAGTTGCTCTCTTTTTTTCTTTTTTATTATACTCTTTTTTATTATACTCTTTTTTAGTGAATTTTTTATTAGATTTCGAATTTTAATCTCCCAATATGTCACTATTAGCCTCTAAAGGTAATATTGGCATCTATGCCCATAATCAATATGGCGCTTGCAATCCGTTCCTCGCATCCCACAGCGAGGCTTGGTCTACATATAGTGGTGTGTCAGAACGTCACCCTATCCCCATTGGGAACGTCTGCTGTGACGAAACGCGTATGGGAGCAACGTGCTGACGTCACCACGCTGAGCAGAGGAGTATCTTGCCGGCCGGCATATCCTTTATGATTTTTAATCTACTTTTATGTAAGTGTTCCACTATCTTTTATACAATAAATACCCTGCAGTGTTACACTATGGTCTGTGTTCCTTCCTCCACATGGTTCACTGTAATAGCCGTATACATGCTGTGATCCGTCGGAACACAATCAAATTTGGTCTCCTGCCTTCTGGGGTCAACGCAGTTCCTGGTGCAATTCCGGTGTCTCTACACCCGAAGGCCGCGGCTGGATCACAGCTGACTGCTTTTTTTGGGCTTGCCTCTGGTAAGCGGACAACTTATTACGGTGGTGGGCACCTTCTGTTTGTATGAATCACCGGGTGATGTGCATTTGAACTGTCTGCATAATTGAATTTATCTTCTACAATCCAATCATCTTCAATATCATCTGGATAGTATTGTCTTGGTTGTGCATACATCCTATAGTTTTTTGGTGGGACATACCAACTTTCATAAGCTTATGCACACATCTAGACTCTGTTTATTGAATACAGACATTATTGTGCAATCAGGCCAGATTTTTTTGCAAAAAAAGTTTTTTTTGGTGTTGTTGACAATTGTGCACCGTTTTTTTGCATACCAGCCCCTGGATGCCAACCCTATAATGTGAATTGGAGCAGTTTTCTATTACCAAATATGAAAAGGTGTGGGAATCTTGATGTTCGTCTACTTTCGCCACTACTACTATATGAAGTGTTATAATACTTATATATATACTTAACCTATATGTTAAGGTGTGACTATAATGAGGACTCTGGACTTTATATATGGATATATTCTGTATTTGTGTACTGAATTTTGTATGTAATATGCTCATGTTGAGCATATTGATTTATTGATTATTGTACCAAACTGTCTTCTTTTTTGCATCTTTGTCAATAAAAAGAGTTAAAAAATAAAAAAAGGTAGCTTCTCAAAGCGCTTTACAAAGAAAGCAAAAACACAAGAAATACACAGGATAAAATAAAGAAAAAAAGGGACAATTACATGAAAGCTTGTCCAAAGAAAAATGTTTTATAGATTTGATTTGAATGAGTTTAGAGAAGATGACTCTCTGATGTTCTTTGGAAGTGAATTGCAGAGTTTTGGGGCATAGCAGGAGAATGTTCTGTCTCCCTTTTGAGTGTAGGTGAGTAGGGGGATCAGAATTTGAGGAGAGGAGATTATGGGGGGGGGGGGGAGTAAACTGATTTGATATAAGTTCAGACAGATAGATGAGTGCCAAGCCATGAAGAGCCTTATAGGTGAGCAAGATGATCTTAAAGTCTATACGAAACCTGACAGGTAGCCAGTACAATGACTCTTGGATAGGGGTAATATGATCACTTGTACAAGACCTAGTCAGGATCCTGGCTGCATAATTTTGTACATACAGTATTGTAGTGGAATAATAGTGGATTTAGGTACACTAGTGAGTAGAGCATTGCAGTAGTCAAGTCGGGAGAACACAAATATATCAATCAGCTTTGTGGACCATTCAAATTTTTATATGATGCTGGATGTCCTTCAGACCATTTTGACTTTTTACTGACTGTCCTGATTTGCATACATATTGGGGGTTAGTGACAGAGAAAGCACCAAAGCCTAATGCCTTGTATACACGATAGGAATTTCCGATGAAAAAAGTCAGACGGAGTCAAATTCCAACCGTATGTGGGCCCCATTGGAGAAATTCCGATGAATTCCATCGGAATTTAAATATAGAACCTGTTCTATTTTTTTTTTTATGAAATTCGGTCGGAATTCTGATGTGAGTTTGGTCAGAAAAAAGTCAGATTGTGTGTACGGGGCATAAGACTGCTATCCAGCTGGTATTTTCAGAAGGAAGTAAGCAGTGGTAGTATCTATGTATCTCTAATGATAGATTTTCAGCAAGTTTATATTTTTTCTGTTGTGTCTATAAACATATATATTGCTCCTTATGGCAAAATAAATCTACCCCCCTGTTCCCTGGACCTGCTCCAAGACCTTCTGGTTTCTAAACATCCAGTGGGGTACAAACCAATTTTCTGTATAAAGCCAATTTTTAGATACCGTATTTGCCGGTGTATAGGGCGACCGGGCGTATAAGACGACCCCCTAATTTTACATTTTTTAAAGATTTTTTGCCTGTACTCACCGTATAAGATGACCCCCCTTCTGAGGCTTCCGACACTTCATATTTCTTCCTTCTGGAGCCATATTCTTCTTCATTCTTGCTGGAGCCATATTCTTCTTCCTTCTTGCTGGAGCTGGAGCTGGAGCCAATCACGGCGAGCAATGTATTCTATTAATGAATACAAAGCCTGTCTGGATTGGCAGACATCAGCCCACATCTCTCTGACTCTAAAGGCAATCTGAGCAGGCTACTGTATAGCCTGATCGGATTGGCAGAGGTTGTTACTCCAATCCGAGCAGGCTGTGTATTCATTTGAATACATCGCTCCCCGGGATTGGCTAAGCGGTATATACTGTATGTAGCTGAAGCTACATACAGTATTACCGCACATCCAGCAGGCATACAAGCAGCTGACCCGGCGTATAAGACGACCCCTGCTTTTTGGCCAGTTTTTTAAGTGTAAAAGGTAGTCTTATACGCCAGCAAATACAGTATTATGTAATTGAACTCTGGCTCATTTACTAGATGTTTATTGTGCTTATAATATGCATAGTATCGATTTTTACAAATTTAATATTTTATGTTTTCAGAAAAAATGACATCAGCAACATCACCAATCATTCTGAAATGGGACCCTAAATGTTTGGAAATCCGAACTCTCACCGTGGAGGGGCTTCTGGAACCCCTGGTGACCCAGGTAAGACAAGTAAAAGTCAATGTTTCGTTGACTGACAATGTTTGGTTAGAGTTAAAGCCCAAGTCAGGCCATGTTTTTTTTTTTTTTTGATTGGGGAAAATTTAGAACCTCTGTCAAGTTTTAAATGCTGTCTTTGATGATATTTGGGATGTTCCATCTCACTTTCCATTCTAAAACCCTCAACTGGATAAGAAGTAAAAAGAAGTTTGCCAAAGGAAATAAAAGAGCAGCAGAAGTTCTAGTGATCCTTATGGTGCTTACTTCCTGGTGTGTCTGACATTCATCAGATAGAAAATTATTTTCTCCACACAAGGATCTAAAAATCATAAAAAAAAATGGCAGAAGATGGCCTTTCACATTGTGACTTTTTATGTGCTGTTCAAGCTTTTGAAGCAACTGTTGATAAATGGATTTCTTTGGATAATTCTGTTATTGTTGGAGGATGTATTGATCAGATATCAGGGCAAAAATTGGGTTTTCCAGCCGACAGACTCTTATCTCTGAAGCCCAGCTTAAGTAGTAATCATTCTCTATGTTCCCAGTGCACTATATCAAACGCTTTAGGTATGTCAGATCATAACAGCAAGACCTGTAATTTTGATATTTGTGCGTGTAAATGATATTGATCACCTGTCTGGTAGTGATGGGATTTTCCCTCCTGAGTATAAAGCTGTGCTGATCTAGATGGATGAGGTGGAAAATGAAGTCAGTAAGTTTGTAGTCAATATGTAGAACTGAGATAGGTCTTTACCGCTGGAGCAGAAATTTAGTTTTCTTAACAGGCTGATGGGTTTAGTCTCCATCACTGTTAGAAGTTTGGTTATTAGGAAAGTCTTGCATTAAAGTCTCCATTCCTTTAAACTAAGTTGGGTTGTCAGGAAATCTTAGATTAGAGTCTCTGTTCCTTCAGATTGTATTTGGTTATCAAGAAAGACTTGGATTCAAGTCTCTGTTCCCTCAGACTAAATTTGGCTGCCATGAAAATCATGGATTAGAGTCTCTGTTGCTTCAAACTATGTTTTATTATTAGGTAAGTCTAGGATTAGAGATTCTGTTCCTTCAAAGTGTGTTTAGTAATCAAGAAAGACTTGGATTCAAATCTCTGTTCCTTCAGAATTGGATTAAAGTCTCTGTTCCTTTAGACTAAGTTTAGTTATCAGGAAAGTCGTGGAATGGAGTTTCTGTTCCCGAAAACTTTGGTTATCAGAAAGACTTGGATTAGAGCCTCTGTTACTACAAACTATGTTTGGTTATCAAGAAAGTCTTGAATTAGAGTCTCTGGTCCTTTGAAATAAATGTGTTTTTTAGGAAAGTCTTAAGAGTATTCCTTCACTCTATGTTTGGTTGTTTGTAAAGTCTTTGTTACAAATCCAACTTTTTCAATAAGGAATTTTCACTCTTAAATAGAGTTGAGCGGACACCTGGATGTTCGGGTTCGACGGGTTCGGCCGAACTTCGGAAAAAAGTTCGGGTTCGGGACCGAACTTTAACCCGAACCCGGACCCGAACCCGAACCCCATTGAAGTCAATGGGGACCCGGACTTCTAAGGACTAAAAAGGCTCTAAAAAAGTAATGGAAAGGGCTAGAGGGCTGCAAATGGCAGCAAAATGTTGTTAAGAGCATGGCAAGTGCTCTGCAAACAAATGGATAGGGAAATAACTTAAAATAACATAAAAAAAATAAATAATAATAATAATCTTGACCTAGGAGGACGAGGTCCATATGGAGTAGGAGGTTGAGGTGGCGGTGGATGTGGCTGTGTAGGTGGAAGCGGCAGTGGAGGAGGACGAGGTAGCCAACACTGATTCAAAAATACAACAATGGCTGGGTAAGGCCGGTGATGTGTCGAATTCTGTCCCCCGTCGAATAGTGTCCACCCTGTACTGCGCTTGCTCAGTATGTAGGACAAGGGGATTTCTAAAATCTCCCAAGACGAACGGCGCCTGCGTGGTGAGTTCAGGTGAAGGCCACACCATCCGTGGTTCAAGCCGAGCCAAGTGAGGCTGTGCCCGAAGCGTGGCGATCAAACCGAGCCCGTGAGGGGCCCTGTTACTATGTGCTACCGTATGTCCACTTGGATGGTGGGGCTTGAACCTGCACTCACAGCGCAGGCGCCGTTAATCTTCGGAGATTTTGTGAATCTCCTTGTCCTCTGTACTGCGCAAGCGCTGCGCCTTCGCAGTATGGGCCGGACACAATCCGATGGCCGGACAGTTTTTGTCACAACACCGGTATACATGTCTATTCTGCACAAGGTACGGACAAGTCCTGTGGGATCCATGCCTGGTTCATTTTAATGAACGTGAGCTTGTCCACATTGGCTCTGGACAGGCGGCTGCGCTTGTCTGTGATAACGCCCCCTGCCGTGCTAAATACACGTTCAGATAATACACTGGCTGCAGGGCAGGCCAGCACCTCCAAGGCATAAAGGCAAAGCTCAGGCCATGTGCCCAATTTGGAGACCCAGAAGTTAAAGGGGGCAGACCCATCATCCAGTACGTGTAGGCCTGTGGACACATACTGCTCAACCATGTTGGTGAAATGCTGCCTCCTGCTAAGACGTTCCATCTCAGCTGGTGGTGCTGGTTGTTGTGGCGTGCTGACAAAGCTTTTCCACATTTCAGCCATGCTAACCCTGCCTTCTGAGGTGCTGCCGGTGCCCCGGCTGCGTTGGCGACCTCTTCCTCCTCCTCTGCCTTTGCCTTGTGCTTCCACCGTGCGCCCGCTGTCAGGTGGGAATGCCACCAGCAGTGCGTCTACCAGCGTGCGCTTGTACTCGCGCATCTTACGATCCCGCTCCAGTGAGGGAATTAAGGACGGTACGTTGTCCTTGTAACGGGGATCCAGCAGGGTGGCCACCCAGTAATCAGCACCAGTTAAAATGTGGGCAACTCGGCGGTCATTGCGGAAACACTGCAGCATGTAATCGCTCATGTGTGCCAGGCTGCCCAGAGGCAAAGAAAAGCTGTCCTCTGTGGGAGGTGTATCGTCTGTGTCCTCTCTATCCCCCCAGCCACGCACCAGTGATGGCCACGAGCTGGTCTGGGTGCCACCCTGCTGTGAAAATGGCTCCTCCTCCTCCTCCTCCTCCATCTCCTCCTCCACCTCGTCATCCTCCAGAACTGTGCCCTTTCTGCCGGACAATTGTGTACCTGGCGTTTGTTGGTGCAGGAACCCACCCTCGTAGCCACTTGTGAAAGACTGCCCTGAAAGCCTTTGAAATGATTCCGCTTCCTCCTCCTCCTCCTCATCCTCCTGTGCCACATCCTCTTCCATCATCGCCCGAAGCGTTTTTTCAAGGAGGCATAGAACTGGGATAGTAACGCTAAGAACGGCGTCATTGGCACTGGACATGTTGGTGGAGTACTCGAAACAGCGCAACAAGGCACACAGGTCTCGCATGGAGGCCCAGTTATTGGTGGTGAAGTGGTGCTGTTCCGCAGAGCGACTCACGCGTGATTGCTGCAGCTGAAACTCCACTATCGCCTGCTGCTGCTCGCACAGTCTGGCCAGCATGTGCAAGGTGGAGTTCCACCTTGTGGGCACGTCACATATGAGGCGGTGAGCGGGAAGGCCGAAGTTACGCTGCAGCGCTGACAGGCGAGCAGCAGGGTGAGGACGCCGAAAGTGCGCACACACAGCCCGCACTTTCTGCAGCAGCTCTGGCATATTGGGGTAATTTTTAAGGAACCTCTGGACCATCAAGTTCAGCACATGCGCCAGGCAAGGGATGTGCGTTAAACCGGCTAGGCCCAGAGCTGCTACGAGATTTCGCCCATTATCGCACACCACCAGGCCGGGCTTGAGGCTCACTGACAGCAACCACTCATTGGTCTGTTGTTCCATGTCCCTCCACAACTCCTGCGCGGTGTGGGGTTTTTCCCCCAAACAGGAAAGTTTTAAAACTGCCTGCTGTCGTTTACCCCTGGCTGTGCTGAAGTTGGTGGTGAAGGTGTTACGCTGACCGGATGAGGAGGCGGTAGAGGATGAGGAAGCGGAGTAGGAGGAGTTAGCAACAGGAGGCAAACTGAAGCGCCCTGCAATCCTCGGTGGTGGAAGGACATGCGCCAAACTGCTATCTGCCTCAGGCCCAGCCGCCACTGCATTTACCCAGTGTGCTGTTAGGGAGATATAACGTCCCTGACCGTGCTTACTGGTCCACGCATCCGTAGTTAGGTGGACCTTGCCACAGATGGCGTTGCGCAGTGCACACCTGATTTTGTCCCCCACTTGGTTGTGCAGGGAAGGGATGGCTCGCCTGGAAAAATAGTGGCGGCTGGGCACGACGTACTGTGGGACAGCCAATGCCATCAGGCTTTTAAAACTCTGCGTCTCCACCAGACGGAATGACAGCATTTCAAAGGCCAGGAGTTTTGAAATGCTGGCATTCAGGGCCAGAGATAGCGGGTGGCTAGGGGGGTATTCCTCTTCCGCTCCAATGTTTGGGAGATAGAGAGCTGAACGCTTCCATGGGACATTGTGGAGATGGTTGGTGACCCAGGTGGTAGTGTTGCTGGCAGATCCTCTGTTTGCGGGGTGGCAGGTGCCACTGTCACTACAGAGGTGGATGAAGAGGCCGAGACTGCAGCAGAAGAGGAAGCAGGAGGAGCCAGAGACCTTTCTTGGTTTTTGAGGTGTCTACTCCACTGCAGCTCGTGCTTTGCACTTAGATGCCTGGTCATGCAGGTTGTGCTCAGGTTGAGAACGTTTATGCCTCGCTTCAGCCTCTGATTGCACAGCCTGCAAACCACTCGTGTCTTGTCATCAGCACATTGTGTGAAGAACTGCCACGCTGGGGAACTCCTTGGACCTGGCTTTGGTGTGCTCGGTCCCTTGCTGCGTTGGGCAGTAGCAGACATACTGTCTAGCTGACAGACGCTCCGCTTTTGCACCCTGCTCCCTCTTCTGCTGTGCTGGTGGCTCTGTGCGACCACCGCCTCTTCCTCCAAACTACACTGGTCACCTGCATAACGTTCATTCCATGTGGGGTCGAGGACCTCATCGTCCTCCACATCATCTTCCACCCAGTCTTCACCCCTGCCCTCCTTGTCTGTCTGCACAATTGCGAAAGCAGCAGCAGTTGGCACCTGTGTTTCGTCATCATCCGAGACGTACTGCGATGGTCCTCCCATGTACTCATCATGAAACATAAGTGGTTGGGCATCGGTGCACTCAATCTCTTCCACTTCTGGGGCAGGGCTAGGTGGATGGCCCTGGGAAACCCTGCTAACAGAGTCATCGAAAAGCAGAAGAGACTGCTGCATGATTTGGGGCTCAGACTGCTTGGCTGATTTGCAAGGGGGTGAGGTGAAAGACTGATGGACATGGGTTTCAGGTGCCAACTCTGTTCTTTCATCAGAAGAGTGGGTGGGAGACAATGTGAAGGAACCCGAGGCACTGTCAGCAACCCAATCTACTATCGCCTGTACTTGTCCTGGCCTAAACATTCGTACAGCCTCATTAGGCGCGACAAAATACCGCCACAGGCTCGGTCGCCTACTCGCACCTGAGGAAGGTGTTTCACTTGTGCGTGTATCTGGCACAGATCCACCACGTCCTCTCCCTGCAACAGGAGCTCCACCAGCAGCACCACGACCGGGGCCACCACGTCCCTTTGACCTTCTCCTCATATTTTCCAAATTTAGGATCTTGCCCTAAATGGGTGTTTTTGGAAGAGCAGAACACACCCACAGTACGTAACCGCTGAATCGCACAGGTACAGAACTGCAGAAAATGCTATTAAAAAAAAATGTTGTTTTTTTAGTATAGCACAGTAGGAGAAAACTATATAGAAATTGTTTATTTCACACACCTCCAAATATGTATAACACACTGCAAACTATTCTTTGTGCCCCTAAACGGCGTTTTTTGGAAGAGCAGAACACACCCACAGTACGTAACCGCTGAATCGCACAGCTACAGAACTGCAGAAAATGCTATTCAAAAAAAATGTTGTTTTTTTAGTATAGCACAGTAGGAGAAAACTATATAGAAATTGTTTATTTCACACACCTCCAAATATGTATAACACACTGCAAACTATTTTTTGTGCCCCTAAACGGCGTTTTTTGGAAGAGCAGAACACACCCACAGTACGTAACCGCTGAATCGCACAGCTACAGAACTGCAGAAAATGCTATTCAAAAAAAATGTTGTTTTTTTAGTATAGCACAGTAGGAGAAAACTATATAGAAATTGTTTATTTCACACACCTCCAAATATGTATAACACACTGCAAACTATTTTTTGTGCCCCTAAACGGCGTTTTTTGGAAGAGCAGAACACACCCACAGTACGTAACCGCTGAATCGCACAGCTACAGAACTGCAGAAAATGCTATTCAAAAAAAATGATTTTTTTTAGTATAGCACAGTAGGAGAAAACTATATAGAAATTGTTTATTTCACACACCTCCAAATATGTATAACACACTGCAAACTATTTTTTGTGCCCCTGAACGGCTCTTTTTGCAAGCGTACATTAAAGTGCAAATTTTTTATTTATTTATTTTTGCCCTAAACGGGTCTTTTTTTTGCACGAGCAAAATAAAATGCTTTTTTTTTTTTTGCCCTATGGGTCTTTTGGAAAAGAGCACAATAAAGTGCCTTTTTTTTTCCCCCTAATAGTTAGATTTTCTCTGACACTGGGCTCATGGCAGTGTAAAAAGACTGCACTGCAACACAAACAGGTAAACCTATGCAGATCGCTGATTTTAATCTCTGAATCTGGACTCCTATATAATATTCTCTCTCCCTGAAAGCACCAACACAGGAACCTGGCCCTACACTACACTATCTCTCTATCTTTTCCCTCAGATTGTAGAATCAGGACTACCTCATCTATTTTTCTATCTCTCCCTAAAAGCAGCAGCAGCAGACTAGATCCTCTCCCTATCTATTCTGAAGCAGAGTGACATGTGTGCTGTGTGCCTCTAGCTTATATAGAAGCTGGGTCACATGTTGCACTGACCAATCACAGCCATGCCATTAGTAGGCATGGCTATGATGGCCTCTAAGGGCACACCAGCTAATCAAAAGGTGATTGGCTGGCCCCTAAAGCATTTCTAAATGCGAAATTAGATTGCCGAACCCGAACCCGGACTTTTGGGCAAAGTCCGGGTTCGGGTTCGGGAAAAAGCTAAAGTTCGGTACGGACCCGAACTTTACAGTTCGGGTTCGCTCAACACTACTCTTAAATTCTATTTAATTTTCAGCAGTTATAACCAACCACTGTCTATCTTCTACTGGTCTGACTTCAACTAAGTGAATTCTGCCTGGTTGCTATCTATTACTGCACTTAAAAATAAGAAGTGACTTAAATAAGTCCATTTGTTCCCTCAACTAAAAGACAGTTGATTTTGGATAGAGCAAAGAAGGGTGATACCCCTACTAGATTATTTTTTGCCATCTGTGTCTCATTGCTGAGATTTCCCTTACTTTATGCCCCATAGCCAAACAGGACATACAGTAGGAGGAAATCCCTGCAAATCAAGGGATTTCATTGAGGACCCCCTGGTCACCAGAACTAGTTTTCCCATTGAAGGATTTTCACTCTATTAGTTTTCTGGGGACAACCCAAAATTTGTGTTTTCTTATACCTTCACCTGATAAACAGGACAAATAGAAAGGGTGAATCTCCTTATCGGGGACACAGACATCAATAAAAAATGACAGTGTTCAAATCCCTCTGCACTTTATCCGAAACTAAAAAATAAATTGCCTTTAGTGTACTTTAATGCTCATCCAAGCTAGAGAAAGCACCAGGACCATATCTGCCAACTTACCTGCTGGACATACTAAATTTGCCAAGCAAAGCTTGAGTCTGTGGGTGCCCAAAAGGGAAATGTGCAAAGGACTTTGTTGGCTGCCCCTGACATCCTACTCAACTTAAATGATATCAATGGTCATTAATACTGATCCTGATAATAATTGAATAATTTAAAATTTAAAACAAAATTGCATTTATCTGTAAAGTGTTCCTGTTACTAACACTCAGAGGAGGTAATTGTATTCTGTGCTGAAGTAAGAGAACATAGCCTCTTGGTTCCTAATTTAATAAATGTTTAAAATGCATCTTTGCATTAGTAATGACCAGAATTATATGAAGGAGAATATGAGAGGAAGATAATGTGCTTATGATGATGAATTGTTTTATTTTGTTATGCTAAATGTAAGGCCTACTCTAATCCTACGTGCCCCCATACTGTTTTCCTGTTAACCTGGCAACACTACAAGTCTTGTCACAAGGCACATTGAAACATCATTGTGCCACCAAACTCTTCCAAATCCTAACCTTTTTACATACATATCATAATGGGTGGAACTCTCTTAGTACATGCCAGGATTTACAGAAATAATTCCAAAATGTCTTCATAATAAAAATGATAAAAGTCAGCAATTGCTACCCACCTTATGTAAAACATATCTTCTATTTAAAAAAAAAAGTTTCTATGACAAACTGGTAAAATACATTTATCAACTGTATAACATTTGAAGAACAGATCAATACATTCTCTATGTCAGTGTTTCTCAACTCCAGTCCTCAAGGTGCCCCAAAAGGTCATGTTTTCAGGCTCTCCATTAGTTTGCACAGGTGATTTGATCAATTTCACTGCCTTAAGCCTCGTACACACGGCCGAGAATCCCGTCGTAAAAAAAAACGTTGGTCAATTAAAAATCTCGTTGTTGTAAAGTGCTGGTGACGTACAACACGTATGACGGCAGTATAAAGGGGAAGTTCAATTCCAATGGCGCCACCCCTTGGGCTGCTTTTGCAGATCTTGTGTTACCGTGTGTTAGTAAAAGTTTGGGGAGAGATGATTCACGCTTTTCAGTCTTCGTGCTTTCAGTTCGTTACAGCGTGACGAATGTGCTATCTCCATTACAAACGCTAGTTTTACCAGAAGGAGCGCTCCCGTCTCATACTTGATACTGACCATGCGCGGTTTTTTAAGACTCGGAAAAGCACACACACGACTGGTTTTCTCGTCGGCAAACAGGCCGACGAGAATCCCGACGAGAAAAAAGAGAATCCTGATGAGAAAATCGAGAGCAGGTTCTCTATTTTTGTCGTTGAGATTTCCGGCAGTTTACTCGACAAGGAACCGTACACACGAACGGTTTTCCAGCAGTTTTCTTGTCGTTTCTTGCAGAGAAAACCGGTCATGTGTACGAGGCTTTAGTAATTACCACAGCTGTTACATCTGTGGGGAAATCCTGAAAACATGACCTTTTGGGGCGCCTTGAGGACTGGAGTTGAGAACTACTGCTCTATGTTTTAGTACAATTAGGAATAATAATGGAGGGGATAACTTATAGCTGCTAGACATGTGCACACTGAAATATTTCGTTTCGGAATTTCGTTTTCGTCCGAAAAATAAATTTATTAAGTTACTCCCGAAATTCGTTTTTATTTATTTAGTTTTTCGTTAAAAATTGCATTCGTCCGAAAATCTGAATTAATTAAGGTCGAATCTGTCATTGAAGGCTTATGGTGTCTGTCGAATGTTCAAAGAAGATTCGACGGAGCAGCGAAACTGTACGACTGCAATCATAAATTTCCGGTCGAATGTTCCGCCCACAAGCAGTGATCTTTTCTCTCTATGTCGAATCTTTTCTCTCTATAATAACGAATCTTTTCTCTCTATAATGTCGAATCTTTTCTCTATAATATCAAATCTTTTCTCTCCTATGTCGAATCTTTTCTCTCTATAATGTCGAATCTTTTCTCTCCTATGTCGAATCTTTTCTCTCTATAATGTCAAATCTTTTCTCTCCTATGTCGAATCTTTTCTCTCCTATGTCGAATCTTTTCTCTCTATAATGTCAAATCTTTTCTCTCCTATGTCGAATCTTTTCTCTCTATAATGTCGAATCTTTTCTCTCTATAATGTCAAATCTTTTCTCTCCTATGTCGAATCTTTTCTCTCTATAATGTCAAATCTTTTCTCTCTATAATGTCAAATCTTTTCTCTCCTATGTCGAATCTTTTCTCTCTATAATGTCAAATCTTTTCTCTCTATAATGTCGAATCTTTTCTCCTATGTCGAATCTTTTCTCTCCTATGTCGAATCTTTTCTCTCTATGTAGAATAATCTTGGACTAATAGAGTTAAGGTTAGGCACATTCGACCACAGGTTCGATAGACACAGATTGTTATTGTCAGCGTCACGTCGAATCTCCTATCTATATCGAACTGTTGTAGCAACGAAAATAAAAATAAAGCATTTGTTTATGTCGGATCTTTCGGTTTTCGGATTCTGTGCTTTCGTTTTAGTTTGTTAAACCGACAGCGAAAATAGCTGAAATTCGGACGAAAATGCATTCGGACGAAAACGAATGCACATGTCTAATAGCTGCCAAGTAACAACCATCTCTTAAATCATATGAATAGAAGTAAGTGAAATATTGTTGGTTATGAGATTGCACTTTGCACAATGTTATTGCATGTCTCCCAACTTTCTGAGATGGGAAAGAAGGACACATTATAGCACAAAGTGTGTAGGCTAAGGACAGTCCCAAATTATGTGGACCAGGATAAATGTATACAAAAACAATTTTAATTGTTAACATTTTTTCGCCACTACTTTTCCTTTATACTGTCTTTCAAAACAACAATTTGATTACTTTCGAGAAGCCTTTCTCAACCCTTGAAATTATTTTCAGGTTTTGGAGAACCCATTCTAAAACCAATTTATTGGGGATCAAGGGGAAAAATGTCCCTTACATTGGTGGCCAGTGGGAAGAAAGCCCCTTGTGGTGGTCATAATGTCACCCTTAGGGCTCATTTACACTTGCTTCAGCTTAAACACACATTAACGGCTAGTTTACACTTGCTTCAAAACAAGGCTACGGACACGCTTTGTTAAAGCTCTCTGAACACCAGTCAAAGCCTCTGTTACTAAATAAAATGGTTAGCTTACAGTCCTGTTTACACCTTCAAAAATTATACACCATGTCGCTTTAGTTGTGCTTCAAAGCGTCTTCAAAGCCCCCATAGAAGTCTATGTCCAAGCTCGCTTGAAGCCCCACCGAAGCCTCATCGAAGCCTCACAAAGCCTCACCAAAGCGTCATCGAAGACCCACCAAAGCCCAACCAAAGGCTCTTTGAAGCCCAATCGAAGCTCCACCAAACCCTCATTGAAGTCCCACCGAAGCCTCATTGAAGCCTCATCAAAGCACCAAGCAAAAGTACAGTGTAAACAGGACTGTAAACTAACCATTTAATTTAGTGACAGGAGCTTTTACTGGCTTTCAGAGAGCTTTAACAAAGCATGTCCAAAGCCATGTTTTGAAGCAAGTGTAAACTAGCCCTTAGACACAGTTAAAATGATCATTGCTGTCAGGCTCTGCCATATGATATTGGGCCCAGACCTATGCAGGCACCATCAAAGGGGAAGTCAATTAGCCACAATTCAAGAATCCTCTAATAATCTGGAGGACCCTAGCATTCCATGGAATCGCGGTTGAGCATGGGTGCTTCAGAGGTTTGATAAAAGGTTCAGATCTGTATTCTATGTTTTTATTTAAATAGCACATTACTGTATCTTATGGAGGTCTACTTATCAGACCAAAAAGAAAAAATATGATTTTGACAAGTGACAGAGGGTTTGAAAAGAAGGGCAATCCTTCCAGATCAGCTCAGAGCTATGTTGAATGCATTTCAGAATAATCATTTGCCTGTACCGTATGTGTTTATCAAAAAATCAACAGGCAAAGCAAATTTTAGACCTCACTTTCAATTGTTTTGGTACAATATAGTTAAGTCGGAAGTGCATTGGCTTAAGCAGCCTAATTGTGAAATATTCTGCTTGTAACTGCAGAGATGAATATCACTGAGGGTTCTATGAATTGTGATCGGATTCATCTGTTTCAGAATGAAACGCTATTTATCTGTGTTGGCTGCTTTCATGGTAACATCTGCTTCCCATCTTTTATAGCTTGTATTTTGCCAATATGATAAATGCTGGGCACCCTTTCTGTGTCTAACCATATAGGGCTTAAAGAGCTTTTCTACCGTCAGACTGAAAGAGGAAAACCTGTCCATGTGCCCCCTCGCTGATCAGCTGCCTCCCTGCTCACAAACCCTGCCAATCATCTGTTCTAACAGCACCATGGAGAAGCTCCGAATCCAACAAAGCTTGAAGCTGCTCAGTTTTCTTCAGCTTTGTACAGCCCAGCCATGTAAGCCTTTTGCTCTTAAATAGATTTGTAAGGCCAGGGTGCACTTTCCTGTCTAAGAACCCATCAGGTGTCTGAAGAAGGGCTTTGTGCTGTTTAAATGAAAACTCAAGCAAAAAAGATAATTTTTTTGTCATTTTGCTCGTTGAGAAAATCTCATCCTGTAGTGATTAGCTCCATTTGCTTGTATTCTTGCAGTAAGTCCAAGGAAACTGATTTAGAGAATATTGAAATGCTTTTGCTAATACAGTTACAGAAAAAATAATACAATACAGAGATATATAAACAGGCATATGCACATGTCATCTGTACCATATGTATATAACTGTCTATGCAATTCCAATAGGAATACAGAGATCACAGGCAAAATGTACAGAGCCAATCAGTGTGGCCCTCTGCCATGTGATCACGGTGAACCCGTCACGACAGTCACAAATGAAAACATAAATTGTAAACAAACCCCCCCTTCTGCCACTGCCGCTGATCTTCTGCACCAGACTATCCACAGTGCCCACAGGCATCAAGGGGAAAACCAGAGCTTTGATGCTGGAAAAAGGGAGAGCCAAGCAGGCATGGGTTTATGATAGGGCAGGTTGCCACGCTGGTGAAGACACTGGCTTGTTTTTTGTCTTTTGTGTAGCATTGAGGTTAGGGATTTTGGTTGATTTTAGTATTCCTATGTATATACATTTTTCCTCATTTATGCTTTATAAGATATCTTTTGGCTGAGTGTTTATTTTGCATACTAATTGATTGTTGTTGACTAGGAGTGTACCTGTGACTGGAGGGGGGGGGTCTGTGATTGGTTGTTCAGGTTTATGGGGGTATCTGCTCTCCAAAAAGTGATGATTTTTGGGGGTGGTTGTAGTCTCCTGGCATTTTATAGCCTTAAGAAATGTGGTAGGCTGTCAAAATATCAAGTATTTTTTTTCAACATTTTCAGCTTTTCTTCCTTTAGTGAAAAATAAAAAAACACCAAATAAAAGTTCTATCTGTCTCCAAAAAAAGTATGTAAAATTAATTTGAGAACAGTGTTGCATGACTGAGTTGTCAGTCAAACTTTCACAGCTCTGAAAACAGGGTCAGGTAATGACAGGGTATATAAAGCATAGTACTCAAGAGGTTAATGTGTTTTAATTACTCCTGCAGTACTTACCTAACATCGTCTATGTGCTTGCTGTGCCTCCTATCCAGGTATTACAACTTACCTACAGTCAGAAACAAGGTGGCATCTTTGGAAGGAATGCTAATAATTGGGTACCTTCAGCTAAGAAGTCAATCAGTAACACTTCCTGCATACAAATGCCTCTCTACTCTGCAGTTGAGCTCATGGACCAAAGCTGGAGAATGCCTCCGGACGTTGTCTGATAGGTATTGCAGTGGTGACATGGATACATTAGGCTACAGAGGAGAGCAAGGGTTGAATACATATTAATGTACTGTATACTTAGCGTGTTTTTCCTCTTAAAGGCCAAACATCCTCAAACATGCCCCGATCCCACTAAATAATGTGCCTTTGACAGGAAAAATTACCCAGACATTGATCTGAAAAGTAGGTTGCCTGAAAATGATGGAGATACCATGTAAAGGTCAATGTTATTTATATACTGTATACTCAAGGTATGTATTAGTGGTGTAAGACACCATCCCATTAGCTTGTTATCTTGGATCCATCACAGGCGGTGCAGTTTAACACAATAATCTATATTGACAGGGAAGGATGGTTTGGGTGAGCAGATATTGAGGAAATGCTACGCATGGCTGATTTCTAGCAGTGGAAAACACAATTATCTTTTTAATGACCGTGCAGTAATTAACCGCTTCTTAACTAGAAGCAAACCGTATAACACAGGGCTCAGATAAAAAGATGCTGGACTCTTTCTCCATCCTGATTATACAGTTGATATGATGCATACTATAAGTCCTGTGTGTGGACGTTATTAGCAAATGTAGGCGTTGCATCTACATGTTCTTTTTCTACTCTTTTATGTTGACTAGTGTTGCCTGTTGGAGGGTCTTTAGGGACTCTGTGATTACTTGCAGGCAGGAGACCATAGAGTTGGTCGATTGGATACATTTTTCTCCAATCATGGAGAGTAGAGACCAGATCATTCCAAGAGCAAACCAACCAATTAATAAAAGAAAACCAAAGTGTAAAACTTACTATATATTAAAGATTCCTTGCACTCGAGAGCCATGCTTAGCCACCCTAATAGATACAAGGATCCCATATAGGGAGTCCAGGCTCGCAATCCCTAATGGGAGCAATTGTGCAGCCAACAGTGTATTAGTAATAAAGCATGATAAAAAGACAGCTCACATAAATCACAAGGCCAAACCATAAGTGCTCCATGCTCCATTGGGTTCTCCTTTTCCGTCCAGGGGGTTGTATGCATGTTGGTGCTTGGATGCTGAGGTATGACCCATTTAAAGAGTGCACTGACATATTATACGGTCATGTTTTTCAGGTATTCTGTGTAATGCCCCATACACACGATCGTTTTTCATGCCGTTAAAACTGCCATTTTAAAAAATGGCCCTGAAAAATGATCGTGTGTATGCTCCAGAGCATTTTTAACTACGTGAAAAACGGCCATTAAAAATTCCGGACATGCTCTCTTTTTTCACGTCGTTTTTCATGTCGTTTTTTTTTAACGACGTGAAAAACGATAGTGTGTATGCTTTAACGACGTGAAAAAAAACGCGCATGCTCAGAATCAAGTATGAGACGGGAGCGCTCGTTCTGGTAAAACTAGCGTTCGTAATGGAGATAGCACATTCATTACACAGTAACGGACTGAAAAGCGCGAATCGTCGCTCAACAAACTTTACTAACATGAAGGGTGGCGCCATTCGAACGGAACTTCCCCTTTATAGTGCCGTCGTACGTGTTGAACGTCACTGCGCTTTGCTTGATCGTTTTTTTTAATGATGGTGTGTACGCAAGGCAGGCTTGAGAGGAAACATGAAAAAAAACGAGGAGAAAAACGTCGGTTTAAAAAATGACATTAAAAACGATTGTGTGTACGGGGCATTAATGTTACTGTTTTTCTTTATATAATTGCTGTAAATGTTTTCATGTGTCCTGATGAAGCAATATTGGTGAAATGCGTTGACACATGAGGACCTATAACCAGGGCCGCTTATAGAAATCATGGGGCCCCGTACAGCCTACCTGACGGGGCCCCCGTGCACAAATTTCTAAACAAAAATCCCCCCTCCTAGCATAACCCCCTCTAAATTACCCCCCTGCCCCCCAATCTCTCCTCCCAGCACATATCCCCCCATTCTTCCTCCTCACACATATCGTCCTCCCCAAATCCCCATTACATTTGCCAATGCCGACACAGCCAGGAAGAGGTGTGCTGTGTTTTGTTCTCCACTCCTGTCAGAAGAGTGCTGGTCTTTTTAGTACATGAGACCGAATCGCTCTTACTGTAGATTGCATTGCGAAGTAAAAAAAGAAAAATAAGGACAGACATAGTGTAATCCTGTTTGGTACTTTTAATAATACTAATAATACTAAAACTTCCAGATGTACACTTACATATATTAAAACAATAAAGAGCATTAATCACACATGCCAGCTTTCAGATAGAATCGGCGTCTCCTACCGCTCGCTAAGGAACAGCGCTTCGGGGATTCCAGCCATACTTCCTGATGGTTGGCGTCACTACGGATCGTCGTTAGGCTCCACCCTTGTGTGATTTGAATTAGGCCTGATTTTCAACTCACTTTTTTTAATAAGCATGTATACATGCTGTATGTTCTTCTTTTTTATAAAATATGTATAATACAATTTCATGAGTTTTTATATATACTCTCCATGTCTGGCCTATATAGCCTGGCCTTTGGTTTTTGTTTTTCTAACTTATGCATTACGGATGTTGGCAATGAGTGTCATGTTCATCTTTTTTCTCCAATCATGAGGGAGAGTGATTGTTGAGGAAGAAGGAATCCACTGCTCCAGGTGTGTATGATGACCTGAAAGGAACCAAGTAGGAGTGCTAATCCCGGCCCGCCTCCGTGAAATACTTGGAAAAAAAAGAATGGTTGCACATCCAAAGGTTCCAAACAACGTGCCTTTGTTAAAATTTAATAAAGGCACGTTGTTTGGAACCTTCGGATGTGCAACCATTCTTCTTTTTCCGAGAGTGATTGTTGACCAGCACCACAGAGGAAAAAGATTGTGATTGTCGGACAGCACTACAGAGGAAAAAGATTTGAGGGTACTTATTTCAGGTGGTTGCAAAATGAGCAAACAGTGTGACCAGGCAGTGGGAAAAGTAAATAGGATTCTACGATGCATCACTAGAGGGATCTCCAGCAGGAGGAAGGAGGTCCTGATTCCCCTATATAGACCTTCAGTGAGACCCCATTTAGAATACTGTGTCCAGTTCTGGAGACCTCACTTACAAAAAGATATTTCTAAGATAGAACGAGTCCTAAGATAGGTAGCAAAAATGGTGAAAGGTCTGGGGGATAAAACATATCAAGAGCGACTTCAGGAACTTAATTTGTACAGTCTGGAGGAAAGAAGGGAAAGGGGAGACATGATTGAAAACTTTAAATATATCAAGGGGTGAATAAGTTACAAGAGTGGAGTGTGACAGAACCCACTGTCACTGTGTGCTTTGGAAGGGACTGAGGGCGGGCCTCCTACCCACAGACTATGGCCCATAAGAGACTAAGAGACGTCTGGACAAGCTGGCATTGAGATAATGTAATGTAATGCTACATCCCTTCTTCCCCATCCCCCCCCCCTCTTGTTGCTGTGCTTAATTGTGTTGGTTCATGGCACATAGACAATGGTCTGGACTGCAGACATCTCTCCGCAGGGGATGTGTATTGAAGGGCTGCCTGCTTACCATAATCCCTTTATGTTTAACTGTAGTCTCTGTTTCAATGTTCAGTTCCCATTGGTTCTTCCTTGTCCCCTACCCCCCTCTATGACAAGGCTAAGGGGAGTGCCCCTAACTGTGTGTAAAAGTGTATGTTTTGGATTTAATAAACTGTTGATGCTCTGCATGTTTAACCCTCAACACCTGTGTGGATTGTCTTGTGATTGAGGGGTTAAGGGCTGGTTATGGCGAATCTGCAGGCTGCGGGTGCGTTTGGAGGACAGGAGACACAGGTCTGGCGGATGTGCCCACCTGGGGTATCCGAGATCCGTCACAGTGGTGGCAGCAGTGGGATGTCTCCTGCAGTCTGGGACATCCAAACCACCGCCAGGATTCAAGATCCGGGCAGCCGCCGAGGAGCAATACGGGGACCGGCCAGCATGAGAGCGGAGTTCGGGAGGAGGCTGCAAGGCATGCGGAAGCAACATCGGGGACCAGCAACGGAGCAAACCATGCTCGGCTGGGAGGATGTGATCCGCCGGCAACTCTGGCATGAGACACTAAGCCACGAGCGGCACCATCAGGGGAAGATCCTTCCCTCCTCCACAGAGATGTACTGGACGCAGTACCGTGCGCGAGAGGTGTTCCTGAGGGAACGACCGTGAGATGAGTGTAAGATGGAGCTCGGAAGATTGGTCCAGGAGGAGATGAGGCTGGATGCCAGCTACAGAGCCCTCCGGTGGTTCGCGGCTCAACTGTGGCCAAGTACAGCAGATGGCAGCCCGACAGAAGGCGTTGGCTATGGCAGCGTGGGGCTGCTCCATCAAAAAATGTACGGAGACCCAGACTTTGGGAGTGACGAAGAGTGGCGGCTGGAAGACATCCTGGACTTCCGAGATGAGGTGCTGGACCTTCCCGAAGAGGCGTGTGGCCTGGAGGAATTGGAGTTCCTGGTTGAGCAGGAATGGGAGCTCGAGATTGCCTACAAGCGGCTGTTTGACGGTGATCAGCAGCCTGGCATGGCTCCCGTTGCCTGGGACTGTCCTGGAGAAATAGTGGACAGTCGCGAAGATGCAGAGCAAATGGGGCCAGGAGTGCCCCTACGTTTTCCCGTCCTTACCGCAATGGAAGAAGCGGTGATGATACAGAGGGCACTGCGAGTGCTAGAATGCCAGAATGCACCAGAGGTTTCCCAGGCAGTGAGACAAGATTAAAGCATAAAGGTCTCAGAAGGGGAAGTTGAGACAGGCGCTGGAAGGCTGGTAAATGGTGATCAGCAGCAAGTCCAGAGTATCGAATCCGGTGCCCCAGCAGAAGTGCTGGCTACAGGGCAGAGTGCCGCTGGTCTCTGCCCAGCATTAGAAAAAGAGTTGGACCCAGAGAGTCTGAGAGATGATCTTCGTGAGCCATTTCCCCAACAGCAGATATCCCCAACGGGATTGGAGGAAGCAATTCTCCCTCCCCAGCAATTTGACAGTACCCCAATGTTCATCCCCCCAGCAGAAGCGCTGGCTGCAGGGCAGAGTGCCGCTGGCCTCTGCCCACCCTCAGAGTTGGATCCAGGGAGTCCGAGGGATGACCTCAGTGAGCTGTTTCTCCAGCACTTGGACACTACCCCAGTGTTCATCCCCCCAGCAGAAGCGCTGGCTACGGGGCAGAGTTCCGCTGACCTCTGCCCACCCTCAGAGTTGGATCCAGGGAGTCCGAGGGATGACCTCAGTGAGCTGGTTGCCCAGCACTTGGACACTACCCCAGTGTTTATCCCCCCAGCTGAAGCGCTGGCTGCATGGCAGAGTGCCACGGGCCTCTGCCCAGCCCTCAGTATGTCTTTGGAGGGTTTGGGAGACAGCCCCTGTCAGAAGTCGCCTCAGCAGCTGGTCACAGAACCAGGAGGGGAGAAAACCCTTCCCCCTCTCCAGCGGCTGAACTCTACCATTGTATATGTCCCCCTAGCAGAATCGCTGGCTACGGAGCAGAGCGCTGTTGGCCTCTGCCCAGCATCAGAAAAAGAGATGGAGAGTCCGGGAGATAGTCCCTGCAAGATACCTCCTCAGCGGCTGGTAACTACTCCAGGAGAAAAGCAAGTACCTTTTCCTCCCCAACTGCATAGCACTGCCAGCCTACGTTCCCTACAAGCTGAAGCGCTGGCATCGGGGCAGAGGATTATTCAGCTACCCCCAATACCTGCAACCCAGCCCCGGATCACGGGAGTGCGGACAGCTGTTCCCACTCTGCAGTGGCTGTTTTTATTCACGGGAGACCGTATGTGCGATTTTGCTCCCCAGCGCCAGAGACGTACTTTTCCTTTTCCTGGTTGCCTGGGGTGGAAGTTTGTGACTAACGCAGGTCCAGACCAGTTGGGGGTCAGGAACCTGGTTAGTCTGTTTTTAAAAGGGGAGAAATGTGACAGAACCCACTGTCACTGTGTGCTTTGGAAGGGACTGAGGGCGGGCCTCCTACCCACAGACTATGGCCCATAAGAGACTAAGACGTCTGGCATTGAGATAATGTAATGTAATGCTACATCCCTTCTTCCCCATCCCCCCCCTCTTGTTGCTGTGCTTAATTGTGTTGGTTCATGGCACATAGACAATGGTCTGGACTGCAGACATCTCTCCGCAGGGGATGTGTATTGAAGGGCTGCCTGCTTACCATAATCCCTTTATGTTTAACTGTAGTCTCTGTTTCAATGTTCAGTTCCCATTGGTTCTTCCTTGTCCCCTACCCCCCTCTATGACAAGGCTAAGGGGAGTGCCCCTAACTGTGTGTAAAAGTGTATGTTTTGGATTTAATAAACTGTTGATGCTCTGCATGTTTAACCCTCAACACCTGTGTGGATTGTCTTGTGATTGAGGGGTTAAGGGCTGGTTATGGCGAATCTGCAGGCTGCGGGTGCGTTTGGAGGACAGGAGACACGTCTGGCGGATGTGCCCACCTGGGGTATCCGAGATCCGTCACATGCAGTATTTTCAATATGAAACCAAAATCAAGAACAAGGGGACACGACCTCAAACTAACTAGAGAAAAGTTCAAAACTAATCTTAGAAAGTATTATTTTACTGAAAGGGTAGTTGATGCTTGTGATAAACTTCCTGCAAAGGTAGTGAGACAGTCAACAGTAAGTGGTTTTAAACATGCTTGGGACAAACATAGATCTATACAAAAATGTTAAACGTAAAAAAAATACAAAACACATACTGTATAAAAAAAAAAAAAAACACAAAAACGAGCAGACATGATGGACCACTCAGTCTTTTCTGCTGTCAGTTTTCTATGTTTCTATTATTGATGTAAGTTACAGAATCTAGAGGGTTGGGATCTGATGGTTGGTCAAAAGTCTCCCGACTATAGAGGGTAAAAAAGGGATGCTGTGGTTGGGTAGAAAAAAATGGCACCTACTTCAGAAGGATTCAGAAGGATTCTAGTGCTCTCCTATGGAGAAAGGATAACACTGCAAAGTGGACTTTGAAAGGAGGATACAGTATATAGGAACACCATATTACTTTCAGAGAGAGAGAGAGAGAGTCTTGATGGGCTTTATTTAATAAGGGTGATGGAAACTTATTTGTAAAAGTTTACTATTCTTCATACTTAGACTTCTGGTCATTATCTACTTTAGATCACCATAGAAAGATCCTGTGGATGTACCGATAATAACAAGGAAAAGGATAACCGAAGGACGAAAGGGGCATGGCATGATTAAGACTGTCTGGGTATATTTTCAGTGAAAAGATGGAGTAGTAATAGTGTCCACCTGTGATGAGCAGAAACTCACATGATTTAGGAGCTGCTTAGAGCTCTCCTCTGAGGACAGTGATTAAGGAGCAGCCGAGGGCTGTCCTCAGAGAGCAGCAATTGAGGAGCAGCCGAGGGCTGTCCTCTGATAAAGTATAGATATATGTAGCATGAAGGACTAGAGATTTTGTAGTAAAAAGTTGATTTATAATTTTGAGATTTTTAAGGCAAGTAAAGGATTGTCCTAATTTTTACATATACAAATACATGGGTGACCCATTGAAGAAGTATGTAGAGTTTTTTGCATAAAGAAGTAAAAAAACTCATAAATATACAGTACATCTGAGTGAAGGGTATCATGATCCATCAATAAGAGAAGTAGTTAGGAATATACCAACTCTAATGACATTACACATCTTTCTTGCCTTCAGGCCACTTGTCAAGCTTTTATACAGTGTCAGAAGGTTATTATCCTGTAAAACACTAAGGCCCCTTTCACACGGGGCGGATCCGTGCAGATCCGCCCGTGAAGCTCCGCTTGCTCAGCGGGGATCGCTCCGTTGATCCCCGCTGAGCCGACGGATGACTGGGCGGTCCCCGCACACTGTGCAGGGACCGCCCTGTCAGAGCGCCGCTCTCCCTTATGGGGAATCGGATGACGACGGACCGTAGAGTCCGTCGTCATCCGATCCGCTCCGCCGACGGAAGGAAAAATAGGTTTTTCCTCCGTCACACTTTGGCGGAGCGGATGTCAGCGGACATGTCTCCGCTGACATCCGTGCTTCCATAGGGGTGCATGGAGGATCCGTTTCAGGTCCGCCTAAAAAACTGACAGGCGGACCTGAACGGACCTCCGTGTGAAAGAGCCCTAAGGGTCACTATGATTTTTACATGATTTTCACCCAATTAGGACAATTTTGACATGATCAGCAAATGATCTCATGGTTGCAGGCAGCTACAGATACTACTGGTTGAGGGTTCCTGGATAAAAACTGAACTCTAGTCTTACCTTCAGTCTTGCACAGTTGTTCATTTTCCTCTCCTGTACTGAAATTACTTATGTAAGTTTCGCTCTGCTCTGCATGTAAATCAAAGCATTTTGATATCTGTATAACTCCTCCCAAAAGCCAGCTTCATGCATCAAGGTTGATGGCTTTTGATAGGAGTACTGAGGCAGGGTGCTGTGAAGTTTTAAAATAGCTTTGTACAAAATTTTTCTGATCCGTGGCGGCCGTGCATTATGGGCGCCACCCCTTTGACACCGCCACCCTTCCTAGCCATGCACCCGACCCCTTTTAGGATGCTGGGAGCATGAATTGTAATTGCGGGGATAGGCGGGGGGTGTGTCTTTTGAAGCACCTGATTAGAGCCAGAGGCTCTAATAGGCTTTGAAATAGGGTGGGCTCGGGGCGCAGAGAGTGCCCCCTGATCCCACCCAGTTGTGTGAAACTAGCGCATGAATGTTCGCTATTCTGCCACATTCTCCTCCCAGCTAATCAGGAAGCCCCCTATTGGCTAGGGAGTCCTGACCAATTGTGTCTCAGGACATACTTCTGGGTTCCCATCGGCCAGAAGAAGAATGTCTGTGTCCTCCATGGAGTGGCTCGGCTCTTCCTTCTCTGTGTCTCGTCCATGCCTCTACTAGGTAAGGTGATCGCCACTGCCTGGGGGGGTTTCTGGTGCTGTGGGGTGATCGCCGCTGCCGCGGGAGACACAGGCAGTGACAATCACCCGGCAGCACCAACAACTCCCCCGATCGCTGCTGCCTGTGTCTCCCCCGGGAGGTTGTTGGTGCTGCGGGGTGATAGCCACTGCCTGTGTTTCCTGTGGGGGGGGGGGGTAATGTTGGTTGTGCCGCCCCAATACTTACCTGAGCCTCGTCTTGATCCAGCGATGTCCATGAGAACCTTGGCTCTCCGGGGTCTTGCACTCCTGATTGGCTTTTGACAGTAGCAGGAGCCATTGGCCAAGCCATTGCCCATTGCCAAGCCGCTTGCTGTGGGGACACCCGGCAGGAGGGAGGAGCCAGGAACGCTGGCGTGGGACCCGAGAAGAGGAGGATCTGGGCTGCTTACTGCTAAACCACTGCACAGAGCAAGTAAGTATAACATGTTTGTTATTTTAATGTAAATAAAAACGACAGGTTAGTAACACTTTCATGTGTGTTGAGTGTGATATCCCAGTGGGGATACAGACTGCAGAAAACCTCTTTCAAGTAGAATAGGAAGACTTATAATTTAGAATCTCTGGTAGGTTTAGAATATTGCCAATCTCCTCCAGTGACAGCTGCTACTCTCAGTTCTTGTCCTGCTTACAGGGACAAAAGGTCAGGTGAAATCAAGCCAACTGGGTCACAGACAGCTATACAAACTTGACAGACATAGTTACGCTTCCCAAATTTAAAGTATAACTAAAGTCAAAACTTTTTTTTTATGTTTTGGATAGAGTGGAGAAGGATTAGAACACTTGTCTGTGTTCCCGTTAAGGAGATTCACCCTTTCTATTTGTTCTGTTTACCATTATCATTAAAGGGGAAGTAAAAGAAAATCACAAATTTGGTTGTCCCCAGAAAAGTAATAGAGGGGAAATCTTACACTAGTTCTAGTGAACTGGGAGTCCCCAAAAGATTTCTTTCATTTGCAGGAATTTCTTCTTGCTTCGTGTTAGGCTTATGGGACAAGAAGTGAAGGGAAATCTCCGCAATGGGACAAAGATGTTGAAATATAAAAGCATCTCACAGGGATTATAACCCTCCCTTACTCTATCCAAAATGAAAAAAAAAAGTTTAATCAAAACTTTGTGTATGACAAGGCTCTGTATAAACCTGTTCTTGGGTCATAGGTGGCAATTTACTTGCCGACCGGGCCATAGACAAATGACGTCCTGGTCGGAAAGTGGAATACTGGGGTTATGACTGCAGCAATATGCCATACCTCCGGTATTGCTGTTTTCAGTCGGCGATTCTGTACAAGATAAACGTGGCAAATTTGCCACTGGATATCTTTTAGAAGAGGCGGGAGGGGTGCCACCCCCCTCCCTCCGCTTTCCGGTGGTTCCCGGGCTTACCTGACGATTGGTGAAGCCCGGGACCCACCTGACAGTGGCGGTGGCTTGCAATAGAGATGAGTGAATGCAAGATGGCCTCCGCTCATCTCTTTGGCCTTGGAGAACCAGAGCGATATAATGACTTTACTTCCGGTTCCTTCGGCATATAAACAAGGCTTTTTTTTTTGTGAAAGCAAAAGATCAAAAACATATTTTTTTGGATCTTTTGCTTTTAAAGGTAGAGGAGCGATTTGTGATCTTATAGATCCCAGATCTCTCCATAAAGAGGACCTGTCATGCTGTATTGCTATTGCAAGGGATGTTTACATTTCTTGTGATAGCAATAAAAGTGATAAAAAAAGTAAAGTGGCGGTGTAAAAAAAAAACTGGAATAAAATAAATAATAATGAAAAATAAAAATAAAGCACCCCAATCCCCCCCCCCCCGTACTTGCATGCAGTGGTGAACACATACATGCCCACATATGTAAACAGTGTTCAAACCACACGTCAGGTGTCACCGCAAACATCAGGGCAAAAGCAATAATTATAGCACTAGACCTCCTCTGTACCTCTAAACTCGCAACTTGTGGAAATTGAAAGTGACATCTATGGAGATTTTTAAGTACCATAGTTTGGCGACATTCCACAATCACGCGCAATTTTAAAGCATGACATGCTGGCTATCTATTTACTTGGCGTAACATTGTCTAATTTTAGAAAAAAAATTGGGTTATAAATTTTTTTTTTTTTTTTTAAACACATTAAAGTGTGTTTTTTTCCCAAAAAAATGCATTTGAAAAGTCACTGTGCAAAAATTGTGTGACATAAGAAAATGCAATGACCTGTCTTTTGTTATCTAAGTCCTCTGCTAAAAAAAAAAAAAAAAAAAAAAAAAAAGATTGGGGGCTCTAAGTCATTTTCAAGTAAAAAAATACACAGATTTTTACTTGTATGAGAGAAGTGTCAGAATTGGCCCGGTAGGCAAGTGGTTAAAGGGTTTCCATTTTTATTAAAACCAGCAAAAGTATACAGTGGGCACAGGAAGGAAAGCCAACATCTATGCAGTGCTGCAATATGCTCATTTGTCAATACAGAAGAGAAGTACCCCACCACGACCTTCATCACCATCACCTTCTTTCCTTTGGTCAGATTGTAAATAAAATACCGTAATAGAAGCATCCTATTTAGTAATATGTATGGAGCCCTCTGTGCAATATAATCACTATCCCCTGTCCCTAAAGATTACAGTAATAAATAAACCAGCAGAGTGATGGGAGAAAATGCTATCTATGAGTAAGGATGGGGAAAGCTTTGTTCAGGAGAATCATCAACAATGCCTTGAACAGAATAGCCAGCAGCAGACTGGTGGGAATCCTGCTTTTATTAAATATGGGATAACCTCACACACTGCTTGTATCACACTAGCGTGTTCACACCAGAACATGATGGGGAATCATCATCTATACAGTGCCTTAATATGCAAATGTATTAACAAAAAATAGTGTCTCCACTACCACCATTTTCACTCCTAAAGGTAAGAATGTGAATAAAATAATAGAGCACACTATGCAATAATTGTGAATGGAGTTCCCTGTGTGGTATAATCTCCTGAATTGCAAGGTTCTATGTTCCCTAAGCCCTAAAGATTACAGTAATGAAATAATCATATCTATTGACTAGCCTTGGAAGGCGCAGAAGGCAAGCTTTAGATATCTATGATGTGACAGCAGTGGGGTGGGGCAATATGCTATCTATGAGTAAATATTGGGAAAGCGTTGTTCAAAAGAAGCATTTGCATTCCCTGTAGCAGTATAGACAGCAGCAGTCTTGTGGGAAACCTGTTATTTTTTAAGTCGGCCATACATTGATCAAAACTGGGCTGGCTCAGCAGGGACTAGATGAATTTCGATTCATGTATGGGCAGGCTGATTGTACCCAAGTTGATTGATCGATCAACTTGGCTACAACCAGCATATCAATTCATTTGATATAAAGTTAGTGCCAGCGGCTATAGCCTTTGTAGAGACAGCAGCGGAAAACGAGATGTTGGTATCTACGAGTAAAGATAGGGAAAGCTTTGTTAATGGGAATCATCAACAACCCCTAGAGCAGTATAGCTAGCAACCTGCTGATGAGAAAACCTGTTTTTTTTAATATAGTGTAGCACCCTCCTGCTAGACTGCTAGGTTTTATTTTGTTGAGGCAAATTTAGTTTTTGTCTCTCCTGTAACCAGCAGAGCCAAATTGATTGCTTTGGGCTGCTCTGGGTTCTGAATACTGCAGAACTGACTGTTTCCCCCTGTTTTCTAGAGCTTTCCAGAATATAGTGAGTGGAAAAGTCAGATAGGCACTCTAAATATTTAAGCAGGCCCAGCCAATCCCATTGGCCTGGGTTCTTGTCCATGAGGAGAAGTTCCCAGTCAGGGAGGGCTGCCTGCCTTCCTGGTTGCCCTGCTGAAGGCCTTGCCTGCTCATGAGGATCCCAGCCATGTTAAGAGGGCCTGCTTGGCCACAAACCCTTTCAGTGCCACTAAAGACCTACCTTGGGAGATCACAGGGGGGAGCCTGTCTGCTGTAATCATCCCAAGATGAAAGGACACTGAAGAGCTGGTGTAGTAAGGAGGGGTTTGGGTTCCTGGAGGACTGGGCCGACTTCTCAGTCGATAACCAGTACTATAGAAGGGACGGACTTCACCTAAATGAGGAGGGTGCAGATCAGCTGGGAATAAGGATGGCCAAAAAGTTAGAGGGGTTTTTAAACTAGGCGACGGGGGGGAGGGTCCAGAGATAGTGGGAGTCAGCGGGGAACATATTCTAGAGGGTAGTATTAGGGGCATTAGTGGTAGGGTAACCAAAGCACATAAACCCAAGGTAAGTATAGTAGCAAGTCCTAGTTGCAATCTGGGAACACCCAAGAGGATAGTATGTGACCGGTCAAAATATATTAATGCATTAAAGTGTCTGTTCACCAATGCCAGAAGTCTGCCAAGCAAAATAGGTTAGTTGGAAGCTGTGGTGCATGAGGAGAGCTATGATGTAATCGGTATTGCTGAAACTTGGCTTCATTCCTCACATGACTGGGCTATTAATATTCCTGGCTATGCACTCTTTCGGAAAGACAGGGTAAAAAGGAAGGGTGGAGGGGTCTGTCTCTATGTGAGAAGTGATCTCAAAGCGAGTGTGAAAGAGGACCTGGTGGATGGAGAGTGTGAAGAGTCTGAAGCATTATGGGTGGAACTGCATACAGATGTGCGTAGTTCAAAGCTAATCATTGGAGTTTGTTATAGACCACCCAATGTTAATGAGGAGTTAGAGACTCAGCTCCTTGCACAGATGGAAAGGGCTGCAAGGGCTGGGACGGTGATAATAATGGGGGATTTTAACTACCCAGAAATTGACTGGAGTAATGGAACTGCTGGGATAGTTAAAGGGCAAACATTTATAAACCTATTGCAGGACAATTTTATGGTCCAGTTTATTGAGGCCCCAACTAGGAATGATGCTCTGTTGGACCTGGTAATCTCAAACCTTGCAGAGCGTATTACTAATGTTCAGATAAAGGAACACCTGGGTAGCAGTGACCATATCATGATTTCATTTGATGTTAGTTGTAAGCAAAAATCACATACAGATAAGATAAAAACACTTAATTTCAAGAGAGCAAATTTTCCAAGGATGAGCGCTGCTCTCCAGGACTTAGACTGGGAAGGAATATTGGCATCAATGGGCACAGAACAGAAATGGGAATTCTTCAAAAAGACTGTTTGTGAACTCACTGCAAAGTATATTCCCATGGGCAATAAGTTTAAAAGGCTAAAAATAAAACCTATGTGGCTCACTGCCAAAGTTAAAAAAGCTATAAACTATAAGAAAAGAGCTTTTAAAAAATATAAAAATGAGGGAACACTAGTGTCATTTAAATGTTACAAAGAATTTAACAGGATATGTAAAAAGGAAATCAAGGATGCAAAAATTCAAAATGAACGACAGATTGCAAAAGATAGTAGGACAAACCCCAAAAAATTCTTCAAATATATTAATAGTAAAAAGGTCAGGTCTGAGCATGTAGGCCCTTTACAAAATAATCTAGAGTGGGTGACTGGGGACAAAGAGAAGGCTAATTTATTAAATACTTTCTTCAGTTTTGTGTATACAAAGGAGCATGGGGGAGCTCATGTCCAAAATGGGGGTGGTAGTGACACAGCCCCAAATCTACAATGGCTCAAAAGTGATATGGTCCAGAAATATTTAGATGGAATAAAGGTGGATAAAGCACCTGGACCAGATGGCATACACCCACGGATCCTAAAATAATTGACCTCTGTAATTTCAAAGCCATTGTATTTAATTTTTAGGGACTCATTAATGACAGGAATAGTACCACTGGATTGGCGCAGGGCCAATGTGGTGCCTATATTTAAAAAGGGAATTAAGTCTTTACCAAGTAACTATAGACCTGTTAGTTTAACTTCTATAGTTGGGAAAATACTGGAGAGATTAATAAAAGACCACATAGATGAGTTCTTGCTGGAAAAAAACTATTTAAGCAACAGACAGCATGGATTCATGAAAGACAGAAGTTGTCAAACAAACCTGATTTCTTTTTATGAAGAGGTAAGTAAGACCTTGGATAGAGGGGTGGTGGTGGACGTGGTATACTTGGATTTTGCAAAAGCGTTCGATACAGTTCCCCACACACGGCTCATGTGCAAGGTAAAGTCTACAGGATTGGAAATATCAGTTTGTAAATGGATAGAAAACTGGCTAAAAGACAGAATTCAGAGAGTAGTGATTAATGATTCTTACTCTGAATGGTCCAAGGTTATCAGTGGTGTACCCCAAGGTTCAGTGCTGGGACCCTTACTTTTTAATATGTTTATAAATGATATTGGGTCCGAGATCAAAAGTAACATTTCAGTCTTTGCAGATGACACCAAGCTATGCAGTGGAATAACGTCCTTACAGGATGTCTCCAATTTACAAGCCAAGCTCAATGTTCTGTCTAATTGGGCGATTATGTGGCAGATGAGGTTTAATGTTGATAAATGTAAAGTTATGCACTTGGGGGCTAAGAATATGAATGCATCATACATACTAGGGGGAGTACAACTGGGGGGATCCGTAGTGGAGAAGGATCTGGGGGTTTTGGTAGATCATAAGCTCAATAATGGCATGCAATGCCAAGCTGCGGTTTCCAAAGCGAGCAAAGTCCTTTCTTGTATTAAGAGAGGTATGGTCTCCAGAGAGAGAGATATCATTTTGCCCCTGTTCAAATCATTAGTAAGACCTCATCTGGAATATGCAGTTCAGTTTTGGGCCCCAGTTCTCAAAAAGGATATTGGGGAACTGGAGAAAGTGCAGAGAAGGGCAACCAAACTGATAAGAGGGATGGAGGAGCTCAGCTATGAGGAAAGATTAGAGGAACTGAATTTATTCACTCTTGAGAAGAGGAGATTAAGGGGGGATATGATCAACATGTACAAATATATAAGGGGTCCATATAGTGAACTTGGTGTTCAGTTATTCACTTTACGGTCAACACAGAGGACAAGGGGGCACTCTTTGCGTCTAGAGGAAAAGAGATTTCACCTCCAAATACGGAAAGGTTTTTTCACAGTAAGAGCTGTGAAAATGTGGAATAGACTCCCTGCAGAGGTGGTTCTGGCCAGCTCAGTAGATTGCTTTAAGAAGGGCCTGGATTCTTTCTTAAATGTACATAATATAACTGGGTACTGACATTTATAGGTAAAGTTGATCCGGGGAATATCCGATTGCCTCTCGGGGGATCAGGAAGGAATTTTTTCCCCTGCTGTAGCAAATTGGATCATGCTCTTCTGGTTTTTTTTGCCTTCCTCTGGATCAACTGTGGGTATAGAATTGGGTATATGGGATTGTACGATATATATATATTTTTTTTTATGGTTGAACTGGATGGACTTGTGTCTTTTTTCAACCTGACTAACTATGTAACTATGTAAGTACTGACCCAAAGGTTGAATATTTGTAGTGACTGTTTGCTTTATCACCCCCTTCCTTCTGCACAAAGTACAAGGCATGCCTGGCCTGGGTCATTGCTGTCTGTGCTCCAGTCCTATTCACGTAATGTCCATCTGCTTAAGGGACTGTTCTGCAGAGCTGCTACAAGGAAGAGTGTCTTTGTTGTCCCTATTATGTGGAGTATCCCACATCTAAAAGGCAACACTTATGGACTGTAACTTTCTGGATTTCTGGAGTCAAAGGATACTGTTAGCTTGGCTGCAGCACTAGCAGGAATGGAATCTGGGACTTTAAATTGGCGGCCTTAGCATTGGGTAGTGCTACAATAGAATAGCCTCACACAATGCCTCTAAAAAACTAGCAAGTTCACACCAGCGACAGGATTACTAAAGAGATCCAAAAACACTCATCTGTTTCTACAGCATCAATTTCTGTCTGGCAAGAGAGATACGTTATTACAATATAAATCCAGCGCTTTCACATATAAAAGTCCTTAAAAATTATTTCATATTCACAACATAGCAGGTCTCCAGGTTGACAGCTGCACCTCCAAAACTGTACTTATGAACAGAAAAGGGTGATTGAAGTGTTCCTCCACCAATATACAACACTCCAAGCCTCTTACCGTCTAATGTGGATCACCCACAAAAAGTGATCAATAGCGTTCAATTACAGATCATCCCCGGACCGAATGATCAGAATAGTCTCCTGGTGCCTTCAAATCCTATGGAATGGAGCAGTGTTTCTCAACTCCAGTCCTCAAGGCGCCCCAACAGGCCATGTTTTCAGGATTTCACTCAGATGAAACAGCTGTCGTACTTATTAAGGCAGTGAAACTGATCAAATCACATGGGTAAAATAATGGAAAGCCTGAAAACATGACCTGTTGGGGCGCCTTGAGGTCTGAAGTTGAGAAACACTGGATTGGAGCCCTCCACCAGAAGCAGCATAACATCGAGGCTTCTGTGTCTCTAGAAGCCGAGAGAGAGAGAGAGAGAGCAATACTTTAGCTTTTCATCCAGCGAGTGAGCAAAGCCCTACTGGTTTGGTGATGCTGTGAGTTTTTTGTTAGTCTACAAGTTGACAGGTAGTATGGCATAAGCCTAAGGCCAAAAATAGCTGCGGAGGGCACACTCTTTAAGGCCGTAAAGAGTAGGTGAATACAGCATGGTCTAAGGATGTTCAAGACCTCAGCTTTTAAAGTAAAGGGTTGGTGGAACCAACCCTGATTAAAAGTTTCTCTAACTTTTGAAAAACCTTCAATAAAAGTTCTAGTTCTGACTATAACTCCTGTAGGTAATTAACAAAAATCTCAATACAACGCACCAGAACAGGTTTGGATAATCATATTAAAACTACACTTTATTAATCAATAGATCTTAAAATCCATAACCTAATGCTGACACAATGTACACCTTTAGGATATAATATTTTCTGTACCATATGTGTGAGTCTAAACCAAAGACAGCTAGAATCCATAAATGTCTAATCAATGTGTCTCATAAGGTATACGGTATATCAAATGGACTCGGTAGCATATAACAGCAGCTGCCATAAATTCAAGTCCATCAAAAGTAAGCAAATTAACATCAATGGTTAGCTAAATTGATATCAATCTTGGCCAAGATTTTTATGTTTTTTGATTTTAGGTTATAAAGAAAGTCTCAATCCAACACACCAAAACAAGTTTGGATAATCATATAAAAACTATACTTTATTAATCAATAGATCTTAAAATCAAAAAACATTAAAATCTTTGCCAAGACTGATATTCATTGAAAAAAAAAGGGAAAATAAAACTGCGCTAAATAAGCTAAATAAGAAGGAAACCCCAGACGTTCACGCTGGTAGCTTCGTGGATATTGGGAGCTGCGATTTAAGAATGTGAACTACCATACATGGTAGAGAAATAGGAAAATTGGGGGAAAAATCACGCTAACCTGTGACCAAACACTATGACAGTGATGGGGTGAATGAAAATTAACCAAAGAAACACACAAAAATCTATTAAAACTAATGAATGAAATCAAAAATATGTATACAAAAAATGAACTATAAATATATAGTGTTCTGTGATCTACATCAAATATATATAATAGGCCATCAAAAAATCCTTGAATGAAATCCAAATAAATAACACCAGTGCTTCATGTGAAAATCATATAAAGTGTTGTGTCCACATTCATCTGTGACGTTCCACCACCAAATAGCAGGATTTCTCCTTACCAGCTATACACGACCCCCCGTGACAGAGGGTCAATATATACAGAAATCGAGTAGTTTCTCCCACGGATCACCACAGCATACAGCACATAAGATTCCTAGAGCACCGACCTCCGATTTTCATCAATGGGCACACATATATGAAAAGAATGGAACACACTCCACATAGTGCATTAAACTTTTAAAATGTATTCCATTAAAATTAAGTTGCACTTACGCTTATGCAGTTTAAAATCGCCTGTTTACGTCTGGTGTGCCGGCCGTAGCACATTCAACAGACACCCGTCCTTGTCGGAAGTGTTAGAGGTGACGTCAGTGCGCCGCTCCACCCTACTTCCGTTTCGTAAAAAACGTACTTCTTCCAGGATATTCATTGAGCTGTCCATTGATGGTCATTTGCTTACTTTTGATGGACTTGAATTTATGGCAGCTGCTGTTATATGCTACTGAGTCCATTTGACATGCTGTATACCTTATGAAACACATTGATTGGACATGTATGGACTCTAGCTCTCTTTGTTTTGGACTCACATATAGGGTACAATATATTTGATATCCTAAAGGGGTACATTGTGTCGGCATTAGGTTTTTGATTTTAAGATCTATTGATTAACGAAGTATTGTTTTGTTTTTATATGATTATCCAAACCTGTTCTGGGGTGTTGTATTGAGGTTTATTTTTATAACCTACTGGGGCTGTAGTCAGAACTAGGATTTTTATTGGAAGTTTATTGTATGTATTGCTCTGGTGACTACCCCTTGTTATAATGTGTTTGCTTTAATTTTTTGGAACCTGGAGGATCATTTTTTTTATTAGGAGATGGTTCTCTAACTTTTGACTGAAAGAGAAACAATCCTTTAAGCCAGGCCTTCAATCTTTACTTTTTTTTTAATCTATCACACAGGAACCACAAAAAAGGGGTCTCTGCAAGGGTTGTCTTTTTCATGACCGATGAGGAGTTTTCTTGAGACATGCATTTACATCACATCCAAAGTCTTTTAAGAATCACAAGGTCATCCAGGCTAATGCATCTTTCACTATAAACTAAGACAAATAATTGTGCCATCTTGAAAGTTGTCTTTGTGTCAGCTTGGTGATGTGAAGAAGCTGGAGTAATTTATTCCATTTAATTGCTGCTGGCTTTTTAAGCTTTTAAAAGAAGACATTAATTTGCTTGTTCAGTGTTTTCCTTATGCCAAAGTGACAGTCGTTTTTAAGGCAAAACAAGTTTTTTTTTTTGTTTTTTTTTAAGGCAAAAACTTTTAAATTACAAAAAAAAATAACTTAAAGAGTTTGATAACATCCTCAGCCAGACCCTATGGAAGGATAGTAACTCTTTCCTAACCAGAAAGATGACTTTATGTGCTGACCTCCCTCCAAAAAATGTTTGTTGCCTACTTGTATCTGGTGTCAGAACTTTTTTCTGTTGCATGCCTGGAGGGTCAGAAGTGTCCAGAGAGGCAAAATGGCAGAAAAGTGTCAAAATTCCATATACAGACAACTATTTTTTTAGGGCTTGTTAAGCTGAACCTGTTCTTTGCCCATGCAAGGCCAAGTAACAAGTTTACTACACTGGCACCCTCACCAGAACCTTATAAAACCTAGCCTTTAATTTCTTTCCATTTGGCCCCAAAGAGGGAAATAACTTGGCCTTGTATAAATTTCATTTACGATTTTTAAAGCGGTTGTATAGTCAAATTCTTTACTTTTACCTACAGGTAAGCCTATAAAAAGGCTTACCTGTAGGTAAAAAGAATATCTCCTAAACCTGTATGGTTTAGTTGATATTCCCCTTGCAATGCGCCGCTGACTGCAGCGGCGCATGCACATCAGGGATTCTCAGCTGAAAGCCTGGTAGACGCCGGACCTTGCGCGGGAGTGATCACATTGCGGCTCCAGCCACTCACAGCATTGGAGCCGCGATACCCGGAAGATACGCCGAGGCAACATGTCATCTCCCTCGGCATGGACAAGGTAAGTTTCAGACGCCTCGTTCTAAGGTAAATATTTCATAATGGGCTAGTATGCGGTACATACTAGCTTATTATGCCCTTTGCCTTACAGGTGGCCAAAAAAAAAAAAAAACTGTCAGCGGGTATACAACCGCTTTAAGAATATGTAAAAACAAAAACATTTTATATTCCTGATATGTGGCTGCTGTACCATGTACCTGTATAAAAAAAAAGCATTATTTTCTCTTTGTATTGCTTCCTTTGTGTTCCTGCCAGTCCCTCTGCTTTCCTATTAAAAACTGAACACACTAGGCATAAGAGCACAGCGTGGTCAATTCTCTAAAAACCTTCTACATGCAGAAACTCCTGACAGCCCCTCCTAAATACAAACCTGAACCTGATCTTGATCCAGCAATTCCAAACAAAGCTCTCTCAGCTCTCTTGCTCCTCATTGGCTCGGATACAGATAGAGGGGGGGTACACATGGAGCAGAGTCCTCTGCCCCTCCCATTCCTCGATTCCCCCTATGATTCTAATGTCCCCCTAACTCTCTGTCTCCTCCTCCCCCCCCCCTTTTTTTACTTTCCATTTTCTTTTTTCTCCCTTTTTTGGTCCTCTCTTCTTTCTTAACCCCCTCTTACAGAGGGCAAGAAAGACCCCTTTCTGTTTTTTTTTTTTACATTAAGTACGTTTAACTTGGGATAAAAATTATTGTGTGATGTAGTCCATGTTTATAGTAAGGTTCTAGGGGATAGAACAGCACACATCAATTGTGATACTTTGATCCAGATGAGTAACATTGTTGGCATCTGTATTGTAATTGCACAGTGTACTATATAAGAATTGGAAAATGGCACATCCTTGCATCAGATTTTCCACATTCCATCCTTTGCTTACTATTTACTGGTGTTTTTTTAATTATATTTATACAGGATTTATATAGCGCCAACAGTTTGCGCAGTGCTTTACAACAGGAGGACAGACAGTACAGTTACAATACAATTAAATGCAGGAGGGATCAGAGGGCCCTGCTCATTAGAGCTTACAGTCTAGAAGGGAGGGTCAAGTGGAACAAAAGGTAATAGCTGTGGGGGATGATCAGATGCAGAAAATTAAAATACAGTTCTTAGGTGTGGGTAGGATAGGCTCGTCTAAAAGCTAATAGAGTAGGAGATAATCGGACAGATTGGGGTAAGGAGTTCCATAGGATTGGAGAGGCTCCGGTGTCCATCAATTACAACATTTGCTGCGTCATTTTCACCAGTTTACAAAGGCTTGAAATGTTGCTGGCAAATATCAGTGAATAGGCAGTATATTTGGAAAGATGTAGCAAGGCGAATGTTCCGGGATTATATATACGGTAGGTTCCTTAGAATTACAGAATATGAATAATTTACCAAATATGTTTGTATAATGAATTGCGCTAACTTATACCTGTGTATATTTTACCACTGCTAATCCTGTGAATTTATAAAACATCAAATTATGATACCACATTAGTGTATCACTAATTATTAACCAAAGTGCTACGTACCAAATAATAATTAGTGATACATTAATGTGGTATCATAATTTGATGTTTTAAAAGTTCACAGAATTAGTAGTGGTAAAATATACACAGGTATAAGTTAGCGCAATTCATTATACAAACATACAAATTTATATACAACCCTTGGGGCTGTATATTCTACTTTATTGCATACTTTATTGCAGCAAGACTTACAGAGAATATTGATAGTATCTTGGCGCCGGTGACACACAAAACTTTTTTCAATTTACCAAATATACCTCAGTGCTTCTTGAGTAGTTCTGTTTTTCCATCAAATTTTATTTTTTGAATGATGGCTTTCACAAACCTGTTTGTTGCCCAGCTGGAGACTGTCTGTACGTGGCATTATCCCATGAGACATCTTGTTCCCTTACCTGTCCTAGTAACAAATGTCATCTGAAACAGAACTACTGTTGGGCCATCAGAATGGGAGGGAGGCAAATGGAGAGGTCTATAGAACAGCTAAGAGTATAAAGAACAGAAAGTTTTTGAACTTTGCCTGATGCAAGTGTCCCATGAGACATCTTATCTGAAAAGGAATGTAGGGCTGCCAGGGAGAACATAAGGTTGCTTACTCATACAGGGTCAGACTGTAGAAGCTAAGGAAGAGAAACTTGAAATAACACTTTAACTTTGCACACATTCGTTTGACGGCTGCCTTTAATTAAAGCAACTATTTCTCTTTGATACTTAGCTCATCAGTGCTTCCTGATTATCAGTCTTGCAGACTCTGTTAATTATCATGGTTGTGTATGTAAAATAATCTGGTTCGAAATCACATTTGCTATGTCCTCACTGCACAAAACATCAGTGGAAAACTCAGCGACTTCAAAGCGTCACTTATCAAAAGGTACATAATCTCACATTAAATATGGGAGTCAAATCGGGCATGATAATTTATGAGCCTCTAAAGAGATATAAAGGAAATTACGTGCTAACAGTTTGTACAGCACTGCTGTAGTGGCTTAACTGCCACCATTAATTATTATTAGATGAGGACCATCAAACCGTCAGCCATTTACTAGGTAGAGCTGTGTGGAGGTTTTACTTCTGGCATTCATTTATTTACTCCTTTACAGGGCTTTTTCTCAGAGAATAGGTGCAGGAACCCCCACCCCATATCACCGCCCAAGTCAACCTTTTAGAGAATACGTAACCAAGTATTATTTTGTGGTGCTAAATAATTTGTTTGGAATTTGTTGGGGCATTTTTTTTTTTTTAAAGATTTATTTATTGAGTTTTTTCATGTACAAACCAAACAGTCTGACAAAAGGTTACATCACATGTATATAACATTGCACATTAATGATAGCACCACAGGGCTATATGGTATTATCAAAAAAATTGTGAACCCCGGTTCCTCAACTGAGAAAAACTAAAAAAACAAAATAAGTAGGTCGACCAAAGTGGGCCACGTAGGACCCCACTATGGGAAATCATAGTATAGTAAGCAGTGGAGATATAACCAAGTACAGTCAACCCCTACAAAAATGCACACACCCAGCCATACACACCTCACCGCCCACCACACCTTCAACCAGAACCCAAGAGCACCAAACCAACAACATTGTCCCCAGCAGGCTGCAGCCTTAGCAAGCCAACCCAGGGCATCACCCATTAGGGTTGGGAGAGCGGGGTGTCCTTCCAAAAGGAATCTGCAATGTCAAGCCAGGGTTGCCAAATCTTGGTAAACTTGGCAGGAATGTGGGGCATTTTTTCTAAGAGAATAGTTGCAAGAACTCTATTCCGAGTCACCCCTTTTCTCCACTCCCTACCCACCTTCGAGCACCATCCCTTGGTTCCACCCCCTACCCACCTCCGAACACCATCCCTTGGTCCAACCCCCTACCCACCTCTGAGCACCATTCCTTGGTTCCACCCCCTACCCATCTCCTAGTACTGCCCTTTTAGAGAATACAGAAACAGGTATAATTTTGTGGTGCTTACTAAAGAATTTAGTAATGATAACAATAAAAGCAGTAAAATACATCCCCTGTAGCCAGTAACAATAGATCCCCCCAAGAACAGTGAACCATTTGCAACAACCCCCCCCCAAGAAACAATAGACTCCTGTCAGCAACCATAAATCTAACAGCCAGCATCAATAGACTCTCCAGAAGCCAGCAACAATAGACCACTCAATCAAAAGTAGATTTTTCACAGTAACAACTGACCCCCCAGCAATATAAGACCCACCCCCAGCAACAATAGGTCCCCCACCAGAAACAATAGACCTCCCCAGCAACAATAAACCTCCCTGCAGAAATAAATCCCCTCCCAGCTACATTAGTTCCCCCAGCAGTAAGCATCAACAGACCCTGCAGCACACCCATCACCCCTTGCCATTGCATACAGTCAGCGCTGGAGGTGGCAGAACTGTGTTCCCCCGCATTCCCGCTGGAAAAAAGCCCTACACCTTTATAGTCTAGAGCTGTTTGCACTCTAATGGCAGTTGTGTGTACAGTGTTGTGCAAATGTTTTATGCAAGTGTGAAGAATGCTTTCAAAAAATATATATTTTAACTGTTTATTGTGATCAATTTACAAAATGCAAAGTGAGTGAACAGGAGAAAAATCTAAATAAAATCAATATTTGGTGTGACAACCCTTTGGCTTCAAACCAGCATCAGTTTTTCTAGATACACTTGCACACAATTGTTAAAGGAACTCGGCAGGTAGGTTGTTCCAAACATCTTGGAGAACTAACCACAGATCTTCTGTGGATGAAGTCTGCCTCAAATTCTTCTATCTCTTCAGACAGACTCGATGATATTGATATCAGGGCTTCTTGGGGGCCAAACCATCACCTCCAAGTCTCTATGTTCTTCTTTACACTGAAGATAGTTTTTAATGACATTGGCTGTATGTTTGGGGAAGGTACATATCCATCATGCCATACCATCAGGGAGACGTGTGATTGGTGCCCACATTCATTCTGCAGCAGGACAATGACCCCAAACATGTTACCAATGTCATTAAGAACTATCTCCAGTGTAAAGAATAACAAATAGTCCTGTAAGTGATGGTTTGACCCCCCACAGAGCCCTGATCTTAACATCATGGAATCTTTCTGGGATTACATGAAGAGGCAGAAGGATTTGAGGCAGCCTGCATCCACAGAAGATCTGCGGTTACGTCTCCAAGATGTTAGGAACAACCTACCTGCCGAGTTCCTTCAAAAACTGTGTGCAAGTGTACCAGGAAGAATAGTCACGGCAAATATTGATTTGATTTAGATTTTTCTTCTGTTCGCTCACTTTTCATTTTGTAAACTGACAACAATAAGCACAGTTAAAATATAGATTTTTGAAAGATATTCTTCACACCTGCATAAAACATAAAAAATTTGTGCAGATTGGCAGGGAAGTGGAAATGGAAGGTGAGTATGAATGGTGAGAGGAATGGGCTTTTAAGCTTGTGCATTTTTTCATCATATGCTCATTTTGAATTGTCCAGAGAGATTTACCATATATACTCGAGTATAAGCCGAGTTTTTCAGCACATTTTTTGTGCTGAAAATGCCCCCCTCGGCTTATACTCGAGTCACCTTTTTGCGCCTGATCTCATGGAATTTGGGGACCCGGTACCGGCTGGACATAGGTCCCCTGGACCCCAATCTTGGCACACATGTAGCCCCACTCTTCCTCTACAAGTGTGCAAAGTTTGTTGTCCGGAGAGCCCATGGCCGGGAAGCACCGATTTTTCAAACCAGGCACCCCTTCCATAGACTCCCATGTTAAACGGTCATTTCTCTGGTGACTTTGGGGACCCGGTACCGGCCGGTCGTAGGTCCCCTGGACCCGAAACTTTGCACACATGTAGCCCTATTTCTCCTCTATAAGTGTGCAAAGTTTTTTGCCGGGGAGCCCCAATTTTTCAAAGCCGGGCACCCCTTCCATAGACTCCCATGTTAAACGTCAGTCTAGTCATGGACACAGTGAGGCATGGGCACAGTGAGGCATGGGCACAGTGAGGCATGGAGACAGTGAGGCATGGGCACAGTGAGGCATGCACATGGACACAGTGAGGCAAAGTGACGCACAGTGAGGCATGCAGATGGACACCCTAGGCTTATACTCAAGTCAATAAGTTTTCAGATTTTTTTGTGGTAAAATTAGGTGCCTCGGCTTATATTCGAGTCGGCTTATACTTGAGTATATATGGTAATTTAAATTATATGCTCAAAAGAGAGATTTGCCCTCAATTGTTGTCCTACTCCCCAGGAGCTCTGAGTAGCAGTAAAAACTTGGAAGGGATTCTTACCTTTCTCCACTCTATCCAAAACTTAAAAAAAATAGTTTTTACAGGACTACACTTTAAAATCTGCACTGCCGTAGCTCTGCCTCTGACTCAGCTTGAATTTCTATGCAACATTATACTGAAAAAGCTTATTGTTAGGTAGTAGAGTTGCCTAGTGTTTATCACGTTGGCATTGCAGTTGTGGATACAGTTTCTGGGGAATTTTCTGCACATGTATAATTCTCCCAAGCTCTGATTCCCAGGTCATAGCTGGATTAAGGCCAAACAGGGCCTTAGGCAGGTTAACAGCTTTGACCGCCCCCCTCTGAAGCCACCCTGCCTACCACGTACCCTGTTTCCATAATGCAGTTACTGTATATAAGAAAATAACATACAATTTTCACTGTCTTTAAAACTCACTTAAAGCAGAACTCCGTGATGTTTAAAAATATACAAAATAATGCTTCTCTGTATTCAATAATAAATCATTAAAGCGGTAGTAAACTCTCTCAAAGATACAAGATTTAAACAATATTCAAATGTAAATATCAACAATAAAATGGGCACCAAGAGTATGCCCAAAAATCATTCTTAGGCCCCTTTCACACGGAGGCCCCTTTCACATGGGCGGACCGTATGTCCGTTTTTCACCCATCCGTTTTCGAATGAAAAACGGACATACATGTATCCCTATGGGACAGCGGATGTCAGCGGATGAACATCCGCTGACACCCGATCTCACCCGTGTCCGCTACGCTCCGTTTTTCAGGATAGAAAAATTTCTATTTTTCTATCCGTCTGCAGAGCGGATCGGATGAACACGGACAGACGGTCCGTGTTCATCCGATCCCCCATAGGGGAGAGCGGAGATCTGACAGGGCGGTCCCTGCACAGTGTGCGGGGACCGCCCAGTCATCAGCCGGCTCAGCGGGGATCAACGGAGCGATCCCCGCTGAGCAAGCGGAGGTTCACGGGGCGGATCATGACTGATCCGTCCCGTGTGAAAGAAGCCTTACTGTAATTTTTCATTTATATTATAAACGTTCATCCTCGATCTTAGCCAGTGCTATAGTAACTGTGGTCTTCCGCGTCTGGTTTCTAATGGACTTCCGCCCGCAGTAGCCTTTCCTCTACATAATCCCGCACAGGCGCAGTAATAGCGGTATCCAAGCCTCTTTACAATTTCTTGAAAAGCAAGTATCGCGGGATGTCGGGGCAGACGTTGACACTAGGAAATGCCGCAGCCCCGGCATAGACCCTGCATTTTCCCGGCAGGGTCTCTGCTTGCCGGGAAAAATAGGACATATGGCGCATGCGCGCGTGACGTCACTAGAAAGAAATATACAGAATACACGCAAGGCAAGCAGGTAAGGGGGACCTTTATATAGCGCAACTAGTTTAGAAACCTGCATTTATCGGAATGGGTATACAACCACTTTAAAGTTGAACTCAAAGTAGAACTATAGGCAAAACTTTTTTTTTTTTTGGATAGAGCAAGAGAGAGTTATAACTCTTGTCAGATTATTTTTTTTTTTTTTACCATTTGTGTCCCATTTCAAAGATTTCCCTTCACTTCCTATAGCCAAGATAAGGAAAGTTCTTCCCACAGCCTACCAATGTAAAGTTGTTCTCATTGACCACTAATGTAAGGAGAGTCCTTCTCATTTTTTTTTTGAACAGGTGACCAGTAGCAGAGGACTAGAAAGAGATCCATGTGACAGCTGCATATCAATTAGGAAAAAGGCACCTAGATGTTCTTATTTATCAAAATAATTACAGTGTCATCATCCACATACAGAAATAGAAGGGATGTAAATTAAACAGTGTGTGTTTAGTATTACTATAATTCTGTATTCCTGCTTTCACATGGATGGCCAGGAAATGGTAAAAACGAGCAGCCGAGCTCCAGTTTTACCACTCCCTGGCAACCCACCTGATTGCTAACATTACTGACTGATGGGGCTGTACACATGCTGTTTTGCTTTTTTAACTTGGGTTGCAGAGTTTGACTCCCTGCAAACTCGCCCATTGAGATCACACTACTACCGCAAGCCAAACACTTGGCCTTGCAGTTGCAGCAGGGTCCCACAATGTAAAATTGCTTTTCACCAAATGTTAAAAATAAAACAAAAAACAGGCGAACCACCATGGATTGCTTTTCAAAGGGCAGTAAGCACTGCCGCCTGTATGAAGAAGACCTAACAAATTAGAAGCTCTTTCATCTTTGTTTATTGCTCCTGTAAAATCTTCCACAATCTGTAAAGCCTCGTACACACGGTCGGACTTCAAACAAACCTTTCCGTGGATTTTTGTCTGAAGGGAGTTGGCGGTGAACGCCCATAGCATACACACGCTCTGACTTTTTCGGCAACAAACACGAACGTAGTGACGTTTCAACGTACTGACTACACTTCAAAAGAGGACGTTCAATCCTCCGGCGTCACCCTTTGGGCTCCTTCTGCTAATCTCGAGTTAGTAGAAGTTTGGTCAGTGTTGATTCGCGATTTTCATTTCCACTAGAACACAAATCCTTTGTAAATACGTTTGTCATTTCTCCGTATTATCAGCAAAGCAGTTTTATTATTATCCCATTATTAAAGAAGAAGAGAATGTGCGCTGCATTTCTAGATTTCATAACTTGCCGTGTCACAAATGTGATATCTCCATTACGAACGCTAGTTTTACAAAACAGAACGCTTCCGGCTGCTCCTTGCTTCTGAGCATGCGTGTTTGTACTTCGGACTAAAGTCCGATGGATTTCTGTACACACGATAGGACATTGCACCATAGGACTTTTGTTACCGAAAAGTTTGTCCGTTTGTAGAGCAAACTTTTGTCCGATGAAAACCGAAAAAATTTGTCCGATGGAGCGTACACACGGTCGTATTTTTTTGAAAACCTGCTCATTTTGAAGTTTGTTGTCAAAAAGTCAGATTGTGTGTATGGGGCTTAACCACGTAGATGTAGATTTACGTCAGCAGAATGGCACGGACAGGCATAATCACGTACCTGTACGTCCCTTTATATGTCTGCCGTGTGGTCACGCGCGCCGCCGCCGGCGCACTCGCGACCCTGCCGCCTTCCCCGTGAGTCGGACTGCGGGTCCCGTGGACTCAATCGCTGCAGGGATCCCCGCAATCATCTCACGGAGGTATAGAGCGGGGAGATGCTTGTGACAATGACACGGATCTCGCCTCCGTGTACTCGGAGCGAAGATCGGTGTCATGTGACACACAGCCCATCCCCCCTACAGTAAGAAACACTCAATAGGGAACACTTAACCCCCTACAGCGCCACCTAGTGGTTAACCCCTTCACTGCCAGTGTCATTTTCACAGTAATCAGTGCATCAGTGCATTTTTATAGCACTGGCCGCTGTAAAAATGACAATGGTCCCAAAAATGTGCCAAAAGTGTCCGATGTGTCCACCATAATGTTGCAGTCATGATTAAAATCGCTGATCACCGCCATTACTAGTAAAAAAAAAAAACTAGTAATAAAAATGCCATAAAACTATCCCCTATTTTGTAGACGCTATAACTTTTGAGCAAACCAATTAATAAACGCTTATTGCTATTTTTTTTACCAAAAATATGTAGAAGAATACGTATCGGCCTAAACTGAGGAAAAAATATGTTTTTTATATATTTTTGGGGGATTTTTATTATAGCAAAAAGTAAAGAATATGTAATTTCTCTATTTTTGTTTATAGCGCAAAAAATAAAAACCGCAGAGGTGATCAAATACCACCAAAAGAAAGCTCTATTTCTGGGAAAAAAAGGACGCCAATTTTGTTTGGGAGCCACATCGCACGACCACTCAATTGTCAGTTAAAGTGACGCAGTGCCGAATCGCAAAAAGGGGCCGTTAGAGGTCTGTTCATAGTTCCAGTAATATACATTTGCTGCATTGTATAAACCATAACACCAATACCTATTATACAATGTATAGCATACTCCATGTTTATTTCAGGTATTGATATAGCACCAACAGTGCTTTACATACTGTACATTTACATAATTTCCTGCCCTCAAGAAGCTTGCGATCTATGGTCTCTATCTCATGTGCATACATACTAGGGCCAATTAAGACTGAAGCCAAATTAACCTACCAGTATGTCTTTGGAGTGTGAGAGGAAACCCATGCAACACAGGAAGAACATTCAAACTCCATGCAGGTAGGATCCTAGTTGGTATTGGAACCAAGGACCTTAGTTCTGCAAGGCATAACTACTAAGCTACCATGCTATCCTACTAAAAGAGGAACAAATAGGCATACAATGCAAGCATGGTTTGCAAAAAAAGAAAAACAATGCTATTGTTAGACAACACATTTCTGTACTTACAGCATAAAACACACTTATACTACATAAAAACAATTCACTGCAGTATACTGTACAAATGAAATTAAATATTCTATGACAATAAATATATTCAGCAAGATTATTTGGGTGTACCTGATAAAATTCCCATTTTTTCCTTCCAGGTATTACTGGAATGTGGTTGGAATGCCACCCAATCCCTAGCATGACATTGGAGGGGAAGTAGAAGTCCAATAAGGGAGAAAAGGGGTGGTGAGATGCTGGAACGGAAGAACAGTGACAGTACAAGGAGATTCAGAAGGAAAGCTAGATAATTTTATACACTGTAGGCAATAAGACAGTTCCATGGACTGGAGTGGAGAGGAAATGAGCCAAGAGATGATGAAAAGGGGTGGAATAAAATGGACTACTGGAGAAAAGTAATACAAGCAAAGCTTCTGGTGGATAAGATGAGTGGCATAGCACTGAATGCGGGATAGAGAAGCAGCCTAGGGAGAGCTGGATGTAGTATGTAGCGCTCACCCCCTAAAGGGGCCCGCTGATTTGGTCCCAAGGTTCTTTTTCCAGTAGGTGCTCTAGCCACCAGACACACATTCTCAGTCACTCCTCTGGCTCAATGATCAGTCTAGGTGTATTCTTTTTCTTGCTTTATTGAAACAACTTGAACTTGGATGGGTGCAGAGTAACCATCTAGCAACGTTAAGTAGTAACTTGAGGACACCTATTTTCCTCTTAGAGATTCTGATCACAGTCCTTGCAGCAGCAAATGATGGTCTGAGCTATACAGGGACACCATGAACAATGTCCACTTTAAGTACAGGCTCACTCTGATGCAAGAGGGACTGTAGCAGCACTCAGTCAATGGGATCTCACACATCAGTCTGTACTCACTAATGTACTTGGATAATTGGATGCCTTCTTCCAATATCTACCAGACACCTCTCCTGTGACTTCTCCAAAACCGATCCCCAAAAAGAAAGCCCCCTCAATTAGCTTAATGAAAGTTCAGCAGAATATACCCCCTAGCTTGCATAGCTGGGACCTCGATAAGCAGTAAAAAACACAGCTGGATTGCCCAGAAGGGCAGCAGCCTTTCACTCTGGGATCTCTGCCTCCTGGACACCCTCTGTTCCAAGCCTCAAACTATTTATGCTCCCTCCTAGACACCATCTGGGCACCCTTCCCAAGGGATTGGCTGGGACTGCATAAATATTCAGCTGCTGATATGACTCTCCCAACCCACTACTTTCCAGAACCCTCCAGAAGGTAGGGGGAAAACAGTCAATCCTACAACCAGTGAGACACAGAACAGCCCAAAATAATCACAAGCAGCTCAACTGATTACAGTAGAGCTAATAACTAAACTTACCTATCTTAGCACCTATCTAAACATGGTTCTACATCTAGATTTCAGATCCAGCACTGCAGCCTTTATCTAGAGTCACTGCATCAGCAGATCCTGCCAAAGCGCCATTGCTTCCCCTAAACAATAAAAGAGGAAAATTGTCTGGATGGATCCTCATGCCTCTTTCTTCGACGTAACCTCTTCGGCCTGTCAGAGCGAGTTAGGCTTCATGTACATGGGATGTTTTTACAACTTCTCCTGAACGATTTAACTTGGCAGATCGCAACACACGTTTAAAACGTCAGTTTTGCCGCGTTTACATGCCCCGTTTGCGTTTTTTTTTTTTAAATGGGCAAAAACGAAAAACGCCTATAAACGAAACGCGGCTAAACGTGGGTTACCGTGCTTAGACACGTTTAGACACGTTTGGCGTCTGAAACGTTGGAAACTTCGACATCTGAGCTAATTTTTTTGCCTTCAAAAAAAGGCCTATAAACACAGCTGCCTAAAAACTTCAGTAAACGAACCTGTGTACATGTACACATAAGATAACATTGAATGAGTTTAGGGGCAGTTGAAAAAAGTGTCCAACTGTCTCTGAACATCCGTTTAGCAGCAGTGTACATGGGGTCTAAGTGACAAGAGATGGTGACTCTTATTATCTCTTCAGCTTTAGAAAGTAAGTCTGTGACAAGAGAAGAGTGGTATGTCACTGCACTGCTAGTCTTCAGGTTTGAGGTGCTCTGGGACAAGGACCATTGAACCGCCAATGAGCTACAACCTAGTTCCTTCCATCCCTTCAGCCCAGCCTTGGCTGTATGAGAACTAAATGTTCAGACACCCACAGGGCCCCTGGCGCCCCCATCGTTTGCCTTGTGAAGAATCATAAAACCTACTTGCTGTATGCATGTATGACTATGGGAAAATAATTCATGATAAACACCATCTAGGGCAGGGAATAATGTGAATGTTCTTACGTCCTCCATGGAGAGCTGTGGAATATGTCAGCAAAAGTAAATATATGAAATACATAAATTATTTGTTGGCAATATGTTCTTTTAAATAACTTAACTAAAATGTCACAACCTTAAAAAATAAAAGAAGGCAGACAATACTGATAAGTCAGATTATTTTTTGCCTTGAAACATTGTAGTTGGCAGAAGATTCACATTGTGATGTATCTTCTAGACCCCTGCTGTGAAAGCATGCAGAGCAAGGAGAAGCATTATGCCAGCATTGCTCAAATTTGCATTTAAATTATACAAGCTAATAAAACATGAGTAGCAAAAAAATAAATTAAAAACAATGTGAGAAAACAAAAATTACACGTGCATAATAAACCTAGAATTATTTAAAACATGCAAAATTCGGATGAAAAAGTTTTCAGACCTTTTGTTTCAATTTAATTTAATTACATCTTAAAGGACAGCTGCATCTTGTTTTAAAAAAAATCTGTATTGTAATGAGCCAAGCACACTCATTATATTGGCAATACAAATGCAAAATGAGCTAAATAAGATTTTGCCATGGTCTGCCTAACTTAACCTTGCTGTTAAAATCAACCAAAATTGTGGTCGCTTACATCATCCCTAACTAACCATCCCAGCATCCCAGCGACATTTATTTTCTATTGCCAGCAATGGTATTGTATTGCTGGAAATTCAAATGTAATTTCTTTGGGGAAATGTCAGTTTTGCTGCAGTAGGTTCTATACATGGTACTTTATAGGCAGACTTATGCCGCGTACACACGATCGATTTTCTCGACGGTGAAAACACCGTCGAGAAAATCGATGGAAAAAACGGCTTGGTTCCCTATACACGTCCGTTTTTCCCGCCATTTTTTTTCTGGTCGAGAAAAAGGACCGTGTGTGGGCTCCGTGGCAGTGTTTCCCTATGGGAAAACTGCCACGAAAAAAAATGACGGGAATCACGACGAGAAAAATATGAGCATGTTCTAATTTTTCTCATTGTGATTAATGCCGTTTTTCCCGTCGGGAAAAATGACAAAAAGCCCACACACGGTCGTTTTTCTTGTTAAAAAAAATTGTTTTTTTTTTCCTGACGGGAAAAATGATCGTGTGTACGCGGCATAAGGGGATCCCTCAGGAACTATATTTGAAGGATTTATTTTTGTAGCACCTTCCCCTCTTCTCTCTCCGTGCGGCTCGCACTGTCTCTTGTCTAGGGGTATCTGATGGTGGAGAGAGAGAGAGCGGGTGGGCTACACCTAGCCTCCACCACGTGGGAATACCTGTGGTATCAGCAATGTCTTGTTTACCTTCGGGTCTGTGCTGTGCACCCGGATCCTCCCTCCAAGAGTCACCGTGAACTTTGCCTGCCAGGAAGTGAGCCTCACACCATTAAAGTCCAACACTCCTTTATTAGAACACACCATACAGGGACTTCCTTGATAGATAGAACAGAAAAGGAGGTGTGAGTGTGAATAGGCCCAGACACAAATTCGGTCCTCCACTCTCCTCCTGGAGAGTGGGCTATGGTCTCTGCACGAGGTAAAGGGGATCCTTCTGGACGGTCTCCGACAAGAGACTCACCCGTCACCGGCAATCTGCTGCACCGGGTCTTCGAGTGAGGAGCTCTCCCCGGTCCATTGCGTCTTACTCAGATTCAGGCCTCCATCCCCGAAGTGCCTTAGGACCCTTCCCTCGCGGAACTCAGTGTTGGGCACTGAGCTCCGGACCTTCTTGTAAGTACCTCACCCCAGGACTGAAGGTGCCTGAGATGGAACACGATCTCCGTTGGTCCCCTAGGCCGAGGCCTCCTAGAGGATGAGCACGAACCCACGTCCGCAAGCTGAAGGTGCTTGAGACAAAGACCCCGTGACCAAGATGGCCGGCCCCCCTTATACCCTCCCCCGGCAAGCACGGCGGGTTCCCCGCCCCACCATATCGCTGCCGAGAGAGGACAAAAAGGGGCTCGGCACACAGTGATATTCATCCCCCCGGCCACGGTGACAGCACCACCTAGTGAACCGCAGGGAACATAGCACTGATGTCACGGCCAGATTCAAAAAATGCACCCGGGAAAGTAAGTACCCGCTACATTTTATTTTATTGTTTTACTTTAAGCATCATTAAAATCACTGCTCCTTTAACCACTTGCTTACTGGGCACATATACCCCCTTCCTACCCAGGCTAGATCAGTGCAGAGCGTTCCTGTTGTTGTTCTCTTCCTAATATACTACAGGCAGGCAGTTGATTCAGGTAGCTGCAGTATATTCAGTCAGTAAACTGTATCCTGGGCACAGTGTGCAGCTAAACCTCACTTCAGAGCGTTCCTGTTGTTCTGTTCCTAACATACTACAGGCAGGCAGTTGATTCAGGTAGCTGCAGTATATTCAGTCAGTATACTGTATCCTGGGCACAGTGTGCAGCTAAACCTCACTGCAGAGTGTTCCTGTTGTTCTCTTCCTAATATACTACAGGCAGGCAGTTGATTCAGGTAGCTGCAGTATATTCAGTCAGTATACTGTATCCTGTTCACAGTGTACAGCTAGATCTCACTGCAGAGCGCTCCAGTTGTTCTCTTCCTAATATACTAAGGGCAGGATATTGATTCAGGCAGCTGCTGTATATTCAGTCAGTATACTGTATCCTGTGCACAGTGTGCAGCTAAACCTCACTGCACAGCGTTCCTGTTGTTGTCTTCCTAATATACGACAAGCAGGCAGTTTATTCAGGTAGAAGAAAAATAGAACACCGTGCTGTATGTTAAAAAAACAAAAAAGCAGAAACTACACCAACAACACAGAAGAAAAAATAAAGCTGCGCTACCCTTATGAATTAATTATAGTGATGATAAACCAAATGAATGATAAACCAAGAAAATATATGATGAACCGAAAATTGGTGATCATCTGGTAGAAATCAATATGGATTGACCCATAGGGAACATCACATATTAGCCACACATATATGCACAAACATATTAATCAGTGACACAAATTAATGGAAAAATTATATATACATGAAGTGAAAAAACAAAATAATGAAATCCTAGATTCTTAATAAATGTGAATCAGATAAAGAAGAGTCCATGAGTGATGAGTGATAATATAGAGTCCATGAAGCCAGAAAAATTAAGGTTCACAAGTTGAGATAAACTCAAATGACAGGTGTCCACCAAAGAATTTGTGCACCACCACCGTAAAAATTACAGGCTTACTAGAGGCAAGCTTTTGACAAGCATGTGGCTATAACCCAGCCCGGGTCATGTACCAGGAAGCAGCAAGCGACTGAATTCAAGCACAGCTCTCCGTATGGTAGGTATTCCGGCTGGAGGCCCAGGTACACCAGTAATCCGAAAAACAAGAGGAACTCACATAGTGTGAACCAGTTTTAACAGACTTATTTTTTTAAAACAAAAGATCAGACTTAAATGGTTACAGAAATCACAAAGCGTTTAAGATAAAGCCGGCTGGCACACAGGCATACACCCGTCCACATCGAGGGTAGCGTGATGGCGTCAGTATGGAAACGGTGCATCCTCAGCATGTGGCCGTGGGGCAAGCTTGTCCCTTTTTCCGGCAGTTGGCCGTGTTGAGCCACAACATGCAGAAGAGTTGGTAGAGTGGATGACCAAGCCGTCCTCATCCTCCTCATCCTCTGTCACCCAGGCTGAGAGTTCCTTGGCTGCCAATGAAGGTGCCAAAGTGGCCTATTCCATTGGCTCAAGGCCATCAGTTACTCCTTCCCTAGCCTCACCATCATGCCCTGAGGAGTCCCCCGAACTGTTCAACCACAGTGTGGGGTACACGGTGCAGGAGCATGCACAGCGTTTTGAAGGCTCTGATGATGGTACCCGGGTTGAGGATGAAGGCAGTAACGTGAGCCCAGGGAGAGGGGGTGCCCAAGAAGGACAACAAACTGTCAGTCATGTTCCCCCAGCTGCAGCATACTGTGGTTAGGTCACTGACTCTACGTGGGTGCCTTATAGGAGAGAAGAGGAGGACGAGGAGGCACATCTCCAACGAGGCAGGATGCCCTCCAGGGGCCAGCTTAAGGGCAGCACACCGACTGCATGACACCGCAGAGCTCTGCATGTGCAGTGCGCTGCTGACTCTGCGCGTTTTTCAAAAAGTTCTTTGGTGTGGGACTTTTTTGAGACGTGTGCAGCAGATCGCACCGTTGCTATTTGCAACATATGTCTGAAGCGTATCAATCATGGCCAAAACACCAGCCGCTTGGGCACCACATGCTTGACCAGACATATGTCGAACTCCCATGCAGTCCGTTGGCAAGCGTACTTAAAATACCTACACCAAAGAAAAAGGCGGACCTCTCCTTGCTCCTCATTAGCTCGGATCTCCAACCCCACTATGCCTTCATTTCTCTCTGAAACCTGCACTGAGAGGAATGAAGGTGTAGAATTAGGTGTGGCAACTACTTGCAGGCAATCTGCCATCGCTACACCAACGTCCGATTGTTGCAGGCAAATTTCTCTACCCCAGCTGCTAATCCGGCGAAAAAAATTCACTCCCAGCCATCCACATGCCCAGCGGTTGAATGCTAGCTTGGCTAAATTGGTAGCACTCCAACTGCTGCCTGGTAGACTCTGCCCCCTTTCATGAGTTTATGGAATGTGCGGTACCACAGTGGCAGGTTCCCAAACGCCACTTTTTTTCATGGAAGGCGATTGCGGCTCTCTACTGGCACGTGCAAGCCAATGTCTTGGCCTCGCTGGACAGGGCGGTCAGCGGTAAGGTGCATATTACCGCTGACTCATGGTCCAGCAGGCATGGACAGGGACGTTACCTATCTTTCACGGTGCACTGGGTGACTCTGCTGGCAGCTGGAAAAGGGTGCAGTCTTGTTCCGCCACCACGCCTCCAAATTGCTACTAGTGGTGATTCTGCCACACCTCTCTCCTCCACCCCCTCCTCTTCTTCTTCCTCCATGGCCTCTTCCTCTGCTGAATTGTCCTCGGAACCAGCGGTGCTCCGTAGGCGTTCAAGGGGCTACGCAAGCACTCAGGCAAAGAGATGCCATGCGGTGCTTGAGCTGGTGTGCTTAGGGGACAGGAGCCACACTGGGGCAGAGATTCTGTCAGCTCTGCAGGGGCAGGTTTAGAGGTGGTTGACGCCACACCAGCTTCAGCCAGAAATGGTGGTTTGCGACAATGGCACCAACCTCCTCTCCGCCCTCCGACAGGGGCACCTGACCCATGTGCCCTGTTTGGCTCACATCCTTAACTTGGTGGTGCAGCAGTTCTTGTGCAGGTACCCGGGCTTACAGGATCTCCTCAGGCAGGCCAGGAAAGTCTGTGTGCATTTCCGCCGGTCATATAATGCCAGTGCTCGGCTGGCTGACCTCCAAAACGAATACAACCTGCCCAAGAACCGCCTAATCTGTGACATGCCCACCAGATGGAACTCAACGCTGGCCATGCTGCAGTGGCTGCACATGCAGCAGAGGGCCATCAATGAGTACCTGTGCGACTATAGCACCAGGACAGGGTCAGGGGAGCTTGGCTTTTTTTCGCCATGCCAGTGGCTCATGATCAAGAATGCATGCACTGTCATGTCACCATTTGAGGAGGCCACGAGGATGGTGAGCAGTGACAGTGCATGCATCAGTGACAGTGTTCCTGCGGGCCTGCCGATCACACAGGAAGAGGAGGAGGAGGAGTATTGTGTCAGCATGGAGGTGGAGCCTAGCACTCAGCATCAGCAGCAGTCTTCAAGGGATCGTTTTAAGTCCCCAGAAACCCATGGACTTGTACGTGGCTGGGAGGAGGTGGCTGTGGATCATGTCATCCATAGTGACCCAGAGGACTCCGGACCAAGTGTCTCAGCAAACCTACTCTGCATGGCCTCCCTGATCCTGCAAAGCCTGCGAAAGGACCCTTGGATTCATGTGATCAAGGAGATGGATCATTACTGGCTGGCAACCTTTCTTGATACACGTTACAAGGGTAAGGTTGCGGAACTTATCCTGCCGTTGCAGAGAGAGCAGAGGATGAAACATCTTCGGGAGGCCTTGCAGAAAGGTTTGTGCATTGCGTTTCCAGAGCCTGGGAGGTTACAATTTCCTGGTCCTGGACAACGTGTTGCTGAGGCTTCGGTCAGCCACAGAAGGAGCAGGTGGCCGTCTGACTGATGTGTTCAGACATTTTTTTAGTCTGCAGCCCCAAGGTCTGATTCGTTCCAGCAACCATCGCCAGCATCTGATTTACACGGTGCAGGAATACCTAGGGGCAAGATGAGACTTGGAGACCTTTCCAACCAACAATCCTCTGGGTTACTGGGTCTTGAGGATGGATCACTGGCCAGAGCTTGCACAGTATGTAATTGAGCTACTGGCCTGTCCTGCATCCAGCGTTCTTTCGGAACGGACATTCAGTGCTGCTGGAGGCTTTGTAACTGATCACAGGGTGCGCCTGTCCACCAACTCGGTCGATCGGCTCACCTTCATAAAAATGAATCAGTCTTGGATCACCAGCTACCAAGCACAGGGGTGTGTAATTACAATTTTTGCTGCAATACTTTGCAGCAGGGCTCATTCCTGCACTCCAACTAGAGTATCTGTGAGGGGTTGCCATGTTGTGGCACCAGCACCAGTGCATAAGGCCCAATTTTTCTGACCCTGTTCAACAGGGGCATGTAATTACAATTCTTGATCTAATATTTCACAGCAGGGCCCGTTCCTGCACCCACCAAGAGTAACTCTGAGGGCTTACAGTGTTGTGGCAACACCAACACCTAAAGCCCAAATTTCTGCAGAGTATATAGGGCAGGCCCCTTCTTTCAAACATCCGACTTACAAACGACTCCCACTTACAAACGGAGGGAGACAACAGGAAGTGAGAGGAAATCTACCCCTTTGAAGGGAAATTCTCTCCTGTAAAGCCTCATACACACGGCCGGTTTTCTCTGCAAGAAAACTGCTGGCAGAGCTTTTTGCAGAGAAAACCGGTCGTGTGTATGTTTTCTCATCGAGAAAACTGCCGGGAATCTCGACGAGAAAAATAGAGAACCTGCTCTGGTGTGTGTGTATGCGGCTACAAGCTTACCTGTCCTCCGGTAAACTTGCACATGCTCGATGAGACTTTGACGCATGTGCGGTAGCTTACAAGGGTAGTGTAGGGTGAAGCAAGATGGCGGCGACAGTATTGAATGTGACGAGCGCATGCTCGTCGTAGTCGATGACATCACCGCGTTCTTGCCATTCAAAAGAACGGCGGTTCTTTTGAATGGCTGTCTGTATGCATGGCTTGGCAAGAAAAGCTTGCCAGGAATCTCGGCAAGAAAAACAATGTTTTTTTCTTGAAGGGATTCTCGGCCATGTGTACAGGGCTTTAGAGTTAATATGGAAAAAAGGTGTCTCCTCTCCACTGATGCTTTATCACCAATCCTTGTTTCCCTAAAAACCCCAAATTTTCAAAATCCAGTTGTCATTGGGACAGAAAGTGAGGTGAAATCTTCTGAAGAGGCGCACAGACAGCAAAACAAATGTTACAGGGGTGATAACCCTTCCCTATGTTTTCCAAAAAGCTTAAAAATAGATTTTTTGGCTGGAGCTACACTTAAAAAATTTACCTGTTCTAAATTACAAACAGATTCTACTTAAGAACAACCCTACAGTCCCTGTCTTGTTTGCACCGCCGGTATACAGCTGTTCAGAGTATATAGGGCCTGGGGGCCCCATGCCTTTTTTTTTTATTTGGGTGTGGGGTTCCCCTTAATATCCTTACAAGACCAAAAGGGCTTGTAAATGGGCTGGGGGGGTTCCCATGCCGTTTTTCTCAATGACTTTCATCCATGTTGCCGGGACCAGACATTACATTAAAGCCGCAAGCAGTTTTAAATGACTTTTATTCCTTTAGAAATTTTCTTTTGTGCAGGGACAATTTTAAACACGGGAAACACACGCCACTTTACAGGCATACTATAGACACCCCCCAGGCATGATATTTAAAGGATTATTTCACTTTTATTTTTTCACTTTAACCATCATTAAAATCACTGCTCCCGAAAAAACGTCAGTTTTAAAACTTTTTTTGCATATTAGCCTTTAAAATTCACACTTTTGATTTCTCCCGTTCAAGTCCCATAGACTTTAACGGTGTTCGAAAGTTTGCGCAAACTTTCGGTCCGTTCGCATGTTCTGGATGCGAACCGAACCGGGGGGTGTTCGGCTCATCCCTAGCCAAGACATTTTCTACTTCCACTGGCCACAGTCCCAGCCCCTCTAAAGTCTGAAGGATAGTAAACTGGCCCTTTGTTTAGAAAGTTTGGAGACCCCTGCTCTAGAGGAATGCAATGCCCTTTACTGGAACTGATTAAAGTAAGGCATTTTTAGTTATTAAAGTGGTACTAAATGCATCCATTCTCTGCATTAAAGTGGAGCTCCAGCCCACCCCTTAAAAATTAAAAGTCAGCAGCTACAAATACTGCAACTTTACAGCTGGTACCTTACTGCGCTTTCTGAATGGCCCAGCGGTGGTGGAAGGAGAATGGGGCAGAACTTCCGAGCGATCTCGCTGAAGCGAGGTCTCCTGGAAGCAGGGTCGGGTACCTGTCAAAAACAGGTACCCGCTCCCCCCCTCCCCAAAAGGTGGAAAAAATGTCAGGGAAGGATGCAAACAAGTGGAGCTTCAAATTGTTGGGTGAAGGGAGAAGGAGGGAGCAGAGGCATTGCTTGCTGGGTGCTGTGTGTGTCTATGGATGCACACAGCACCGGCTGTGAGCATGCATTTTTGGGTGTCTCCTTAGCAGCTGGCTATGGAGGCACCCACAAATAGGTAGGGGCAGCAGCTTGGGGACCAGCCAGAGGAGAACAGAGGAGAACGTATGAGGCAATTTAAAGAACAAACACCAAAAATGTGTTCTATAAAAAATAGAAATAGGGGTTTAATATCACCAGAAATCTGCGATGTGGTGTGTTTGTGGTGCGCATTACATGCAATAATTTTAATCTCAGCAGAATGTATAGGTGTACATGTATATTTAGGGGTTACCCTCTGATCTATCATTAATATAAAAAAGTTTTAGGTAAGTGCCCTGGCATAATCTGTCTCAATAACCACATAACAGAAATAGGTAGGTTGACAAAGTGTTTCCAAAAACTGGGGGTCATTTTTTTTTTTTTAAATGGAGTTTCAGTTACACTATAAAATTAAAAAAAAAAACCTAGAAATTCCTTTCATGGAAAATCTCAGGAATAATAGTAATTGAAGTAAAGCATGTAATTCTTTTTTATTAATTTTATTTTAAGTACAGTTTTCAAGGAAACCTAAAAGGATGACAGTTCTTTAAATGTTGCAGTTGAATTTAAAAATGTCAAATTGTCCCGTTAATTAAGAGTTAGAGCTCAGAGAGCACAGGAATCAAGGAGTGAAGGATTCCACTTAGAATTATATATGCAGATTTTTATATGACTTAACAGAAGAAACCATGAGTAATGGTTTCTGATAGATCTATCATCATTAAGGATTCCCTGCTGAATAATAGGTCTATATTACGAGTCACAAAGGTATTTTGTTATATGGTGGCTGTGATTAGCACTCTCGCCTTACAGCGTTGGCCTCCTAAGTTTGATTCATGCCAAGGACACATTTTTACCTGCAGTCAGACTGCCAAATTACTTACTTGGCTTCTTCCCAAAAAAGATCCTGCTATCTATGTTCATGTGTATGACTGAAGTAAGGGTGTTGGACAGTAATCTACTTCAAGGGCAGAAATTGGGATGAATCATAAATGTGTATGTCTGCGGAAAATAAACCTGGGTTTGCTATAATTTCCTGCCAAGCTGACCAAGAGTACCTGCCTACTTAAACTCCTTGCAGGCTGGGAGGCGTGGCCTGAAGCCACATGGAGTAAGACGCAGATCACCAGAGCTCCGTCGGTGCCATAACTTTCCGTTAATCCTGAGACATATCCTGGGACCATATTCACTCGACAACTACTGCCAGCGTTGCCCTTGCTGCCAGAGACATGTCCCCTCCTCGCAAGGTCACGGAGGCCGCTGCAAAGCTGGACAAATTCTGCCACCAAGACAAAGACTGGCAGGGAGAAGATGGCGGTTCCTCCTCTTCCAGAACAGAGACCTCGGCCTCGGAGGCCAGGGTCCTGGAGGCGATATCCACCTGCCAGGCAACACTGACCACTAAGATTGAGGAGGTTAAGGTGGACATCTCCCTAATCAGAAAGGATCGGCACAAACTCTGGGACCGAGTTTCGGAGGCAAAGCAACGCCTGAGCCAAGTGGAGGGTGCCATACCTTACCCTTCCTTCGTTGTTGAACGGGCATACCGCATGCCAGCTAAACCACCACCAGGTTCCCCCGCACGTGTCTTTATTGCCAAATTCTTAAACTACAGGGACCGGGATGCGATTCTCCACCTGTCTTGGGAAAAGGGTAACCTCTCCTACCGCAACACACAAATATTGGTGTTCCCTGACTTTTCGGCGGAGGTACAGCGTCTCCCCAGCTCACATGAGGCACCTGCCGCAGACATCTCCTTGCCAGTTTCTTTATTGGGATCTATTTTGGGGGGCACCTGTTCACTGTTGTTTTTGCCATTCATCCCTTTTGCTGCCCCTTTGTCAAGTTCCCAAGACCTATCACGCTACGCTCAGCAGCCCTTACATACTGAACTTTTAGGCCAGTTATCCCAATATGGTCCCCATACATACTGCTGTCATATTATCTTTCCTTATACCCGATGGAGCAGCTCATGCTTGTCACTACAGTCGTTCAGCCACAAGGACCTGTGTCTGAAAGGCTCTAGTGCCCTTCAGAGAGACTTTGTGTTCGCCTCCAAATAGCTTACCCACCCAAGGGGGAAGAAGAGAGTCACTCTCTTCCCTGAAGTGTATTGCTCCAGTTGATGTCCTCACGCAAGGCCTTCTTGCATTGGATTATGTGCTGGAGACTGTTTAATGACAATTTATTTCCTTTTTCTTTGCAGTTGCAGTTTGTTTGTTTCAGATCTTATGCTCACACAAGTTGGGGTGTGTGTAGAGCTGGGTGGGATAGGTGTTTGTTTTCTACCTTAATAAGACAGACTTTTACTTATATGCAACACAAATGTTTATATCTTAATGTATGCCAACGTATGTCTGATGATGATGTAAGTCTGTGACTGCTGGGGCTGCGCCTGGCGCCCCTCACTGGTCAGGTACCCCCGGGGGTGCTGCCTCCACCAGACCAAGAAGTTGTAAATTTTCACCTTTTAAATAGCCCCAATCAAATTCTAGACCCGGAATGTCCGGGGTCTCCGTAACAAATAGAAACGCACTGCGGCATTCTCTTATTTAAAGTCTCAACGTGCAGATGTCACGGTTCTGGTCAAAACACATGTGACGGCCTCTATGCAGTGCGCTTTGAAAAGGCCCTGGATAGGTTGGGCATTCCATGCCACCCATACTGCCTACTCCAGAGGTGTATCTGTCCTCATAGCCAAGTCAGTCCCTCTCGAGGTGCGTCCGATGGAGACTGGCCCTCAGGGAAGATATGTTTTTTTTACTCGCCTCTATCTCTGGTAACCCCCTGGTACCACTGCCATTTAATGCCAATATTTTGCATGCGGGCTTCTCATTTATGGAAAAACACCCCTGGTTAGGTGACTTTAACCACTTCAATACCTGGCACTTTCCCCCCTTCCCGCCCGAGCCAATTTTCAGCTTTCAGCCCTGTCGCTTTTTAAATGACAATTGCGCAATCATGCAACACTGTACCCAAAATAAATTTTTATAATTTTGTTCCCACAAATAGAGCTTTCTTTTCGTGGTATTTGATCACCGCTGGGGTTTTTATTTTTTGCTAAAAAAATATGTTTTTCTTTGTTTCTGATATAACATTTTGTAAATAAGTATGTTTTCTCCTTCATTGATGGTCACTGATGAGGCTGCACTGACGGGCACTGATAGGTGGCACTGATATGCGGCACTGATGGGCTCTTATAGGTGGCACTGCTGGGCACTGATAGGTGACACTGATGGGCACTGAAAAGCTGCACTGATGGGCACTGATAGGTGGCACTGATATGCAGCACTGATGGGCACTCATAGGCAACAGTGATGGACACTGAAAAGCTGCACTGATGGGTACTTATGGGTGGCACTGATAGGCGACACTGATAGGCGACACTGATGGGTGGCACTGATGGGCATCACTGTAAAGGAGGCACTGGCAGGCATTACTGATAGGCATATATTGGCATAATTTTTGGGCACAGATTGGCATTCCATGGTCATGGGTTGCATACCTGGTGGTCATCAGTGGAGGGCATCACTGGTGGTCCTGGTGGCAACCCTAATGGTCCTGGGTGGGCATCCTTGGGGGGGGTTGCACTGAAAAATCAACACAAACCCCCCCCCCTGTCAGGAGAGCAGCTGATCAGCTCTCCTCTAAAAAATCTAATGCCTCTCATGCTCAGGCGGCTGAACAGTTATCTTCCTTGGAGGACCAGTATACAGCTACGCCAATTGCTGGATAGGGATGGGCCAAACACCCCCCTGTTCGGTTCGCACCAGAAAATGCGAACGGGCAAAAAATTTGTGCAAACATGAGAACGCTATTAAAGTCTATAGGGCATGAACATGAAAAATCAAAAGTGCTAATTTTAAAGGCTTATATGCAAGTTATTTCCATAAAAAATGTATGGGGACCCGGGTACTGCCCTAGGGGACATGTATCAATGCAAACAAAAGGTTTTTCAGGAGCAGTGACTTTAAGAATGCTTAACCTCTCTGGCGGTATTCCCGAGTCTGGCTCAGAGTAAGATTTCAGTACCATTAGCGGTAACCCCGAGCCTGACTCGGGCTGCATCGCAGGATACAGGGAAAGTTACTAACCTTGTTCCCTGGATCCTGTGATGTCTCCCCGATGTGTGTGCGAGCTGTCTCCTCGCTCGATTCACACAGTGCCCGAGTGCCGCCGAGCTCCGTTCCCTGCGACGTTGTGGCGCATGGGGGCGGAGATCGACGCCAAATTCAAAAAAGTAAAAATACAATACACATACAGTACACTGTAATCTTACAGATTACAGTACTGTATAAAAAAATGACCCATCCCCTTTGTCCCTAGTGGTCTGTCCAGTGCCCTGCATGCACTTTTATATTATAAATACAATTTTTTCTGCCTGGAATTTGGAGATTGTCCATAGCAACCAAAAAGTGTCCCTTTAGGTCAAAAGTGGTTTTAGACCAGCTAGAAAACAGCGATAATAAATTAGAATCACTTGCAATATTGAGCGATTTGTGGGGAAATTCGTCATCAAACACTAAATCTAATGACAGCGACAATTCTGCAACTGAGCAAATTTCAGTGTTTTTGATTTGATTACATTATTGAATAATTGTTATTATTATTATATTATTATTTGTTATAATTATTTATAGTTATTTATTATATTATAATTTATGATTTTGTGTTTCAAACTTTATCATACCCGGGATGTCTACTAGACTCTTGTTTGGACAGATTTAAGTGAGTTATTCCTAAGAATTACAGGCCTACAATATAAAACGCCAAATTTCCATGCAAATTAATTGTACCGCTTCCAGCACCTAAAATCTTAAAGTGAAAAAAATAAAAATAAAAATATTTCAGCAAAATGTTATTTTTAAAGTAAAAAATGTAAATTAAACTTGCTCGCAGCTGTAATGTATTGCCGGCTCCAGGATAAAAATCAAGGAAAAAAACAGCATGGGTGTCCCCCCCCCCCCCCACAGTCCATACAAATCCCTTTGGGTCTGGCATGGATATTAAGGGGAACTCCACGCCAAAATTTAAAAAAAAACAACGTGAGGTCCCCCCAAAATCCATACCAGGCCCTTCAGGTCTGGTATGGATTTTAAGGGAACTCCACGGCAAAATTAAAAAGAATTGGCGTGGGCCCCCCCAAAAATCCATACCAGACCCTTTTCAGAGCATGTAGCCTGGAAGACAGGATAGGGGGGAAGCAAACGCCCCCCTTCTGAACCATACCAGGCCACATGCCCTCAACATGTCCCCCCAAAGCACCTTGTCCCCATGATGGGGACAAGGGCCTCATACCCACAACCCTTGCCCGGTGGTTGTGGTGGTCTGTGGGTGGGGGGCTTATTGGAATATGGAAGCCCCCTTTAACAAGGAAGCCCCCAGTTCCCGCCCACCTCCTATGTGAATGGGTATTGGGTACATTGTACCCCTACCCATTTACCCCAAAAAAGTGTCAAAAAGTAAAAAAACACAAAAGACAGTTTTTGACAATTCCTTTATTAAGCACTTGCCTACAGGGCACTTTCACCCCCTTCCTGCCCAAGCCATTTTTCAACTTTCAGCGCTGTCACATTTTGAATGACAATTGCGCAGTCATGCAACACTGTACCCAAATGACATTTTTATATTTTTTTCCCCACAAATAAAGCTTTCTTTTGGTGGTATTTGATCACCTCTGCGGTTTTTATTTCTTGCGCTACTGTATAAACAAAAGAAGAGGGACAAGTTTGAAAAAAACACAATATTTTTACTTTTTGCTATAATAAATATCAATTTTTTATTTATTTTTTTATAAACAAATTTTTTCCTCAATTTAGGCCGATATGTATTCTTCTACATATTTTTGGTAAAAAAAATCGCAATAAGCGTATATTGATTGGTTTTCTCAAAAGTTCTAGCATCTACAAAATAGGGGATAGATTTATAGCATTTTTATTCATTCTCTTTTTATTACTAGTAATGGCGGGGATCAATGATTTTTATCGTGGCTGCGATATTGCGGTGGACACATCGGACACTTTTGACACATTTTTGGGACCATTCACATTTATACAGCGATCCCTGCTATAAAAATGCATTGATTACTGTATAAATGTGACTGGCAGGGAAGGGGTTAACACTAGGGGGCTAGGAAGGGGTTAAATGTGTTGCCTGGGAGTGATTCTTACTGTGGGGGGAGGGGACTGACTGGGGGAGGTGACCGATGGTTGTCCCTATGTGCAAGGGACACACCATCCGTTTCCTCTCCCTGACAGGACGTGGATCTCTGTGTTTACACACAGAGATCCATGGTCCTGGTCAGTTACTGGGCAATCGTGGGTGCCCGGCGGCCATGCGCATCGGGTCCCCAGCGATGCGGCGGTGCGCCCCCTAGTGGCTTCTGAAGGCGCGACGTCATATGACATCCGATCAGAGCAATAGAGTCTTCCGCCCACCATCATTTCACGGTGGGCGGTGGACAAGCAGTTAAAAAAGAAAAAAAATGTCCTGTGATGTACATCCATCATCAATCACGGCACCCAATGGAACCGAAAGAAAGAAGATGGATGGACATCGCAGGACACGTCACCTGACACAATTTGCGGATTGTCACTTGCCACGTCGCCTGCCACACCTTGCTGATTGTCACTAACTTGCCTGCTAAGGTGTAGTTTTGGTTGTCTCTTGCTGTGTCCCAGACTCCCAGAGTCAGGCAGCAGAGAGATAATGTAATCTCTCTGCTGCCTGCACAGTGAGGGCGGAAGTCACTGCAGGAATGCAGGGCAGGCACGGACGGTGAGAGATGATCTCATATCTCTGCTTCCCTGCTCCCGGCTAGCTGATTGGCCAGCTGCCACACTGAGCCTGCTCTTTCACGCTCCCCTGCGCTGCCAACACACTGAGCAGCACGGTCTGCCCACGAACCGCGCCGCAAGCAGAGCCGCCCACTTTCTTACCCGTCTGTGGAGCCGCACGCTATCGCACCTGCCCGCAGAGCGGCCCGACGTGACTCACTGACATCACTCGTTGCTAGACGCCAAATGGCCCAGGCATTAGCAACGAGTGCAGGGAAGAAGCTCCACCCACCTCCTCCTCTGCTCCTGGTATCATGTCAGTGCGCCACGTAACTACATTAGACAAGTCTCTTTCTCTGCGCCGCTGATCGGCTCATGTGAGAAACTGAGAGAGAGACTCAGAGAGGCAGCGGCAAAGTCACCGGAGAAATGACCGTTTAACATTGGAGTCTATGGAAGGGGTGTCCGGCTTTAAAAAATCAGTGCTCCCCGGCCGTAGGTCCCCCAGACACCAAACTTTGCACACTTGTAGAGGAAGAGTGGGGCTACATGTGTTGCTACATTTGGGGTCCAGGGGACCTACGGCCGGCCGGTACTGGGTCCCCAAAGTCCAGGAGATCAGGCGCAAAAAAAAAAACCAGAGCAAGCGAGTGTGACAGATGGTCTCGAGGGGGGCAATTGCCCTGTTGCCCCCCCCCCTAGATCTGCCCCTGGTGTGCTGTGTGAATGATTATCATAAGGCACTGTGAGGATATGAACGATTCTGCTAAGATTACAATGGAACATGTCTTCATTTACCGTGTGCTGCCCAGTGCGCAGTGCGTGCCTCGCTACCCTTCGCCGCCGCCAGGATTAGTTTTGCCTTTCCCTCCCTGTCAGCTGTCTCATATCAGTGCTTGAGCGGAGCAGAGTGGAGCAGGCAAATCACTGTACAGATCACTCTGCCAAGCACCAGGGTAGAGCGGCCGCTCTAGAGCATGTGGCTGGGCGCAGGTTTGTGTACCTCAGCCCGAAAATGGAAAAGTAGTCCCTCCTCTGTGCCCACCTCATGATCCCCTCTGTTCACGTTATGGGGCCCAGGAAAATATATTTTTACACTCCCATAGCCAGTAGGAGCGGGGGTATAATTTATTCAGCCCTTTTTTTTTGGTTTGAATGAAATACACTATAAAGCTGTTCGGGCTCCCCTGATGAGCTGATAGGGCCGGGGCCCGGTACAACATGGCTGGTTGTACTGCCCTATCAGCGACCCTGCTGGTATGGACTGGGGGGGGGAGCCATGCCGTTTTTTTTTCTTAATTCTGTCATAGGGTTTCCCTTAACCACTTCAATACACTGTATTATATACTGTACACTGACTGCACTGTGTATGTGTATTAATATATATACTAAACTGCCTGCACGCCACTAACTAACCCGCCACTAACTAACGATCTCTCAATCATTACCCTATAACGGCCGCCGTGTAAGCAGCTTTATATAGTGTGGGGCGTGGACTTAGCCCCCTGAGCCATGATTGGCTAAAGGCACCCTGCCTTTGGCCAATCATGGCTCTCACAGCAGAGTGTGCTGTGACTGGCCAAAGCATACAGATCAGGTGCATGCTTTGGCCAGTCATCAGACATCAATGCACTGCGCAGTGCATTATGGGGCATTCTGCGGCGCTCAAACTTGCTGCAAACACCCAATTTACATTCGACTCGGACATCGGGACCATCCCTACCTGAACTATTGGGTAGACTGCAACTTCAGACATTAGAGTGCATTAGATCAACTATTAAATTTATTTTTCACTAAGCAAAAGATTTTTGAATATGGTGAGTGCCCTGGTAGGCTGTTAGCCTACCTGGCACACTTGGAAGCTCATCCTCCTGTGGTTATCACACTTAGTTCACCCATGGAGGGAGTGGTTACGGATCCAGAGCAGGTTTCTTCAATGTTTGCCAAATTCTTTTCACAAGTATATACTTCTAAAGCTGATTATCCCCCCAAGCCTTTTGCGACTTGTTAGATGGTCTTGTTTTCCCCACCCTCACGGAATCGCAGGTTGCTAAGCTAGAGGCTCCTATTTCAGTCGACGATGCCCAATTAGCTATAGCTAGTTTTGCTAGAGCCAAGGCCCTGGGCTCAGATGGTTTGCCTCTTGAATTGCATGCCCAATTTGCAATACTACCTGAGAGCTGCTATACATTTATGGTTTCTTTCCACCTTACCTCAAGTTTCAGTTAGAACTATTACGGGAACCCTGGTTATTGGGTTCAAGTCTAACCACCTATGGTATTTACCATTCCTGTATCGCCTGAGTGCGAACCTTTAGTTACATTGCTTTGTTTTTCAGACTTCTAAATGTATCAAGGGGCCAACCCCTACATTTATCTACTCTCTGTACGTCTGTTTTAATAAAGTATATTATAAAATAAAAAAAAGACAAACGCCTTTGCACGTGGTACCAAGGCGCTATACCCCCAAACTTTACACCTGTTAGAGTCTGCAAAAGATTTGAGACCGGGGCAGAGGTACCACACACATATGTAAAAGGTGATTGCACCACACATGTGAGGTATCGCTGCCAGCGTCAGAGAAAGAGCAATAATTCTAAACTGATAACCTGTAAAAGCTTTTAAAACGTTGCCTATGAAATTTTTTTAGGTACTGGAGTTTGGCGCCATTCCACGACATTCCAACGTTAAAGCGTGACATGTTTGTTATACTAGTTAATCAGCGCAACATCGTCTTTATTAATAAAAAAAAAATGGGTATTATATTGTGTTTGTGTGTAATAAAATTCATAAAATTTAATTTTTTCACAAAAATTTGCATTTGAAAAACTAATGTAATTTTTCTTGCAGAAAATAATGATTTGTACATGTATGACAAAAATTTCAGAATTGGCCTGGGTGGCAAGTCACGTATGTATGTGAGATAGGGACCTTAGATTGTAAGCTCCATAAGGGCCCCCAGCTGTGTAAGTGGACGGAGCCGCGATTACATCACTCCTGTACATGGACTCAGGAGTTGCCGTATACGCTACAGGTCTCTGAAGGAACGGCCCGGGTACTTCTGACGTAACTGGCAGCATGTACAGTAAATATCTCCTAAACACTGCAAGTTTAGGAGATATTTACAACACCTATAGGTACAGTAAGCCTTATTATAGGCTTACCTATAGGTACAAATTATGCATGATAGTTTACTCCCACTTTAAAGACACCTACTGTATGTCTAGTGAGCTACATCTACAGCATAGTATAATTTTGAGGAACCATGGCTGTGAGTTTGGTATTGATTTTTCAGCTAACTCTAAGCTGTTATCTATGCTGCCCCTGATGACGTCACATATGATGGAACACGTTGGGCGGAGCCAGAACACACACCACTGCGCATACACGACATCTTGGTTTTTGGTAAATGGACCATCCATGTGATGCGAATTGTTTGTATAAAACCTACCCATTGTAAATACCTTTACCTCATTAAGTATTGTCTACCCTACTGGTTTACACTATGGAGAGCATTTCTCTTTTCTTCTATGACACCATTCCTACACAGCTTTATTGCGCATTGACCTGTGGGATACATAGCGGTGCAACTGTCTGGAAAGGTGCTTGAAAGAAGTTGGAGGTCCTGTGGAGCATAAAACAAGCGTTGTTTGACCACTCTTTCTAGGGCGTCATCTGATTCTGGTAAACTCCCACCTTTTTATTTACCTAGGTGCTTTGTGGTCCTATTGCTGAGAAGCTTTCAGGCTGTTGGAATTCACATCTGTTGCCTCTTGTCACATACATAGAAGATTGCTCACCCATTTTTCTGGCTCTTCATTGGGACTTTTGGTTCATTATCTCTATGCGCGTATATGTTTTTATTTTCACAATTTTTTTGTACTATGTATATGTTTATCATTTAAATTAACCCTTATAGCACTGCACTGTTGCTTTCTATCTAAAACAATATACTGGGGTTTATTTACTAAAGCTGGAAAGTGCAAAATCAGGCTCACTTCTGCATAGAAACCAATCAGCTTCCAGGTTTTATTGCCAACCCCTAACTGAACCAGCTGAGGTTAGAAGCTGATTGGCTATCATGCACAGCTACACCAGATTCTGAGTGCTCTGGCTTTAGTAAATCTACCCCACTGAATGGTCTTTACTAAAGGAAAATAGATTGTGCATTCTGCAAGTGCAGTTGCTTCAAAGCTTAGTAAATGAGGTGAATTTATACTTTGCAAAGAATACACAATCACATATTATTTTACATGATTATTAAAAAGTATTATACGGTAAATAAAAAAAAAACAGCATTGGTGCATGCACATGATTGGTGCTTCTACTCATTTACTAAGCTCTGGAGCAACTGCACTTGCAAAGTGCACAGTCTATTTGCCGTTAGTAAATCAACCACTCTGTGAACTGGAGGGTTGCAGTTGCCCCAGAGCTTCATAAATGAGCAAAAGCTCTGCTGACTTCCACCATACAATCACGTGCAAGCAAAAATGCTGCTTCTTTTTATTTCCCTTGCATGTGATTGGGTATTCCTTGCAAAGTGAAACTTTACCTCATTTACTAAGCTCTGGAGAAATTGCACAGTCTATTTGCCTTTAGTAAATCAACCCCTTAGTACCTTTGGCAATCCCACACCTTTTACTGGTAACATAAGGGTTGATTTACTAAAACTGGAGAGAGTGCAAACATCTGGTACACCTCAGGTAGCCAATCAGCTTCTAACTTCAGCTTGTTTAATTAAAGCAGAAGTAAACCCACTCATAAAACAGTTTCATTTCCGCCACATGCCGGAAATGTAACACTTCCATTGGTTGTGCTCTCAACCAAACTGTCAAACCATCCAATGGCTGGTGTCCAAACTGATCACATGTGCAGCATCATGGCAGTTGTAGATTAAATAGAGGCAAAGATGGCAGCTTCCTTGGCTGAAAACAATAGGAGGGTTTACTTCCACGTTAAGCTTCAACTAAAAAGGGCTGGAAACTGATTGGTTTCTTTGCAGTGCTGCACCAGATTTTTCACTTTCGAGGTTTAGTAAATCAACCTCATAGTGAGATTCCTATGACATTCAAAGGCAACCCACTCTGTGCATAAGATAAGGTGAGTCAGCAGAATATCTCAGGTCTTCCGTGTGCATTTGGCAGCCATTCAAGGAACGTCCAGATCCTTCATTGTTATCAGGATCAATCTGTCTATGGCCAGCTTTGCCGTTTCTATCAACACACACAGAGCTGATTTGAATGGCTAATCAGTTTTCAGAGCTCCAGTCTTCAGAGGATGTTAAAGCAATTTGAATTCTACATATTTCGCAATTGTAAAACATCAGGGGCCGCATGCGGGCAATAAATATGGAAAAAGGCATTTAAAATCTACTCAGAGCCCGAGATCAGTCTCATTGTGCATGAAACAGGTGGAAATGGCTGCTCTTAATTAGTTTAGTGAGCGCAGCGGGACAGCAGGCAACGCTCAGTGTGGCGGCTATTAAAACTTTTGTCATTAGATTGGATTGCAGGCTCCGGTGCCAGTTTTCACTGATTTGCGGGCTTTTTCCTTGGGCATTCTTTGTTTATGATCAGAAAACAATGTGGAAAAAAAAAAAGGCAGAAAAGAACTTAGAGAAGGGAAATTGCTTGTAATGTTATTGCCGCTATGTTTGTTTTGCTGCAATTAGCTATAGCGAGTTGTTGATTTTGGAAAATAAAAACTGAGGGCAAGGTCAGATGAATGCTTTTAGTGGTGTACCTGACAGCCCAGTTTACTATTACTGGTGAAATTAGTATACTTAGACTGGAGCTGTTAAAGGGGGGCACAACCCTTTGGGCCCTCCTTCATGGGTCTGCGGCTGAACCCCCCCTTATTTTCTTCCGCATATTATGTTTAAATATGTGTTTTTGCAGGCATACTGCCCCCTTAAGACTTTTCCAGGTGGTGTATTCCAGCCAATAGGAACACCTGGAATTTGCTGGAACGGGGTATGGAGCCTATAAAGGGGGGCCAGAACCGGAACTGGTCCTCTTTGGACCTCCAAGAGAAATATCTTTCCCTCACATGGCAATTTATGTTTTTTTTTGTCACCCTGGATCCAGGGTGGCCGTTGTTTCTTGCAGTAAGGCCTCATGTACACTGCTGCTGGTAAACGGACGTTTAGAAACAGTTAGGCATTTTTTCAGCTGCCCCCGAACTCTCCTCTTTGTTATCTTATCAGCACATGTACACAGGGTCGTTTATAGTCGTTTCTAGGCAGTTGAGTTTAGAAGCTTTTTTTGGAACGCAAAAAAATGGGTTCAGACGGATGTTCAGAGGCATTTGAAACGCCAAATGCCTGTAACAGCTTGTAAACGCTGCTAAAACGCGGTAACTCAATATTAGCAGTATTTTGTTTACAGTTGTTTTTCATTTTAACAAAATAATTTTTATTTAATTTTTTTTACAAATGCTTCTAGATGCAAACGCAGCTAAACCTGACTAAACGCGGCATGTAAACGCATGTAAACGTAGTTTTTAGACGCGGTTTCTAGCTGGCAAGGTAAATCATTCAGGAAAGGTTGAACAACGTCCCATGTACATGAAGCCTTATGCCCCGTACACACGGTCGGACTTTTGCCCAACAAACTTCGTTTTAAGCAAGTTGGACCAACAATCTGATCGTGTGTACGCTCCATCCGACAAACTTTTTTTCGTTTGGTTTTGTTTTCATCGGACAAAAGTTGGGTCTGCAAATGGACAAACTTTTGCCCAACAAAAGTCCGATGGAGCAAAGTCCGACCGTGTGTACAGAAAACCATCGGACTTTTGTCCGATGGACAAAACAACTAATGTTAAAATCAACCAACAATAGCAGAAGTTGACCAAAGGGTGGCGGTAAAGAGCAGAAAAGAGCAGAAAAACCACATGATGTTGCAAAAAGTTTTGGGAAAGTTTGCAGAAAAGTCCTGTGGTGTGTATGCTATGGGTGTTCCCGACCAACTCCGTTCGGACAAAAAACCACGGAAAAGTCAGATGGAAGTCCGACCGTGTGTACGGGGCTTAACTTGCTTGAGTTCTGACAACCGAGCATGATTGGAAGTATTTGTGAATATATTGTTTATTGAATAACAAATTATTGCCAATATTATGATGGGTATGTTTTGGTAAACTAATAAATAGAGCTGCGGCCATTTCATGCCATTTTCTGTGTATTGGTCATTATTTACTGTTTTGTTATGGGGTTTTCTGTTGGGTTGCGGCCTGCAGTCCCATGTACACCTGTCATGTTCATTATGGGTGAGGGGGTGAAAATACCTCTGCTTGATTTCCATATACATTTTTATTTCAAGTGTTTACTGATGCGCTTTACATACTGTATATATTGTACACAGCACTCCTAATCTGCATAACCCAAGGGGAAATTTTAAAGAACGCTGGGTAAAGTGCGGTAGATGGTGCTCTAAATGTCAAGTAGATGTGGTGTGTTAAAGCGGACCTTCACCCATTAAAATTACTTTTTTTTCTGTTAAAACTAGTAAATGGTTTTAGCATTTTAGGAGAACGTTAAATATCCGTTGGTTGTTGTGCGGCCTTCCACTTCCTGATACCTCACCTAGGCAAAGGTGATGCAGTTATCCCCTCTTCTGCTTCTTGTGATGTCCATGTCACAAATCCCAGGAGGCAGTTGTACTGAAGGAGTGCATGCATGCGCCATGCACACTAGCTTATTTTTAAGCTCCTATGAGCATTATTCTTCTGTCCTGAGAAACAAATATCGTTATCCAATGTGTCAATACACACTATTGTAGGCTAGAAGTGTTTTTCAAGCTTCAGCTTCTAGGAGCAGAAACAAAAGCTTTCTTTTGCGTTTTGGGTGTTTTTGGGAGCGATTTACCAGCGTTTTTTTCTTAGCCAGCAAGCTGCTGGCGTAGTTAACAACCACTGTATAGCTGCCGTGTCCTTAACAACAGATGACTCAGAATGTACCCCATACTCATTCACGGGGGGGGCAAGATCTGGAGGCCCCCTTGTTAAAGCGGACTTCCAGATTCTGATACGTCACCCCCCCACCCCGCATCCTCACAGGCATTGGGCCAGGGTTGTGGGGAAGAGGCCTTTGTCCTCATCAACATAGGGACAATGTGCTTTGGGGGAGGGATGCAGACTGATGTTGTGGCCTGGTATGATTCAGGAAGGGGGGCACTTGCTCGTCCACCCCCTTTCCTGGCCTGCCGGGCTGCATGCTCAGAAACAGGTCTGGTAGGGATTTAGGGGGGATCACCACGCCAATTTTTTTCTAAATTTTGGTGTGGGGATTCCCCTCAAAATCTATTCCAGACCTAGGGGCCTGGTATGGATTCGGGGGTGGGGGAGGGGGACACCCCACTCTGTTTTGTTTCAGAATTTTTATTGCCGGCAATTATTTTGTTTACATTCAGCTGTCAGCGGGGAAGCCCGCTGACAGCTGATGAGTCATCCGTTGTTAAGGACATGGCAGCCGTTTTGCCAGCCTGCTCCTTAACAACAAGTTATTCACTGGTTTTAAGGACACTGGAAGCTCCTCGCTGCTTCACACAAATGCTACTGCTCCTAAACACTGTTGAAAGTGCTCCTAAACACTGCAAAAATGCTGATAAAAAATGCTAAATAATAGCGTTTTTTATCCAGTATATGTTTTTGTGGTTTTTAAGCATCTAGTGTGCATGGAGCCTTAAGGTACCTCTTTATTGCACTTTTTATGAGTAGCGGCCAAAGATGGGAGGCGGCTGATTGGAACACACTTGATAATTCCAGCCGCTGGGAAAGCTCCAGCTCATCTTCAGCCTTCCATTCCAAGAGGCGCATTAATTCAATTGGGGCCCAGCGTGTTAAAATGATCAAATATTCTCCGGCATACTTACTTCACCAATTAATCACCAAAACGACGCGGCTAAAACTCTATACCAATCAGCTTGTGACTAATTGATGGAGTGCTTATTAACGATGAAGGATTTAAGAAGGCCGACTTAATTTCACTGACAATGAATTTAGCAGTGCCTTATTCTTTGAAAATGTTAACTAAAAAGCTATATGCATTTATCAGGAAATGTCACAGAAAATTCAGATGGATTGAGCAGGCTTTAATCATTCAAGTCTGCAAGATGGTAACATGATTTTTAGTGTTGCATTACGGTTTTCGTTTAATTGTAAGACGTAATACTGCGCCACACTTCATTTCCATTGTAGACCCATAATTCTCTTGAACGGAAAAATATCGCGTACGGTCAGAACTCATTTTGAAATGTCATTTTAAAGTTTACCTAAAAGCCCTTTGACCAAATATTTTTATATTTTGGCTAGTTCATGTGTTGTGCATTATATGGGACCCATGAACCATGACTCCCTCTTTATGTCTTGCTGGACAACACTTAGGGTTCTTTCACACAGGCATTGAAAATGAGTGGTTGGGTTTTTAACCACTTGCTTAATGGGCACTTAAACCCTCTTCCTGCCCAGGCCAATTTTCAGCTTTCAGCACTGCGTCGCTTTAATTGACAATTGCGCAGTCATGCAACGTGGCTCCCAAACAAAATTGACGTCCTTTTTTTCCCACAAATAGAGCTTTCTTTTGGTGGTATTTGATCACCTCTGCGGTTTTTATTTTTTGCGCTACAAACAAAAATAGAGCGACAATTTTGAAAAAAAAAACACAATATTTTTTACTTTTTGCTATAATAAATATCCCAATTTATTTTTATTTTTTTTTACATTTTTCTCAGTTTAGACCGATACGTATTCTTCTACATATTTTTGGTAAAAAAAAATTGCAATAAGCGTTTATTGATTGGTTTGCGCAAAAGTTAAAGCGTCTACAAAATATGTATGATTAAACACTAAGAAAGTGTGAAACTAGTCAGCTCTAACCAAAATTTTGTGACTTGCTGTGCTGTATTTAGATTTTTGAAGATTTTACATAATAAAGTCTTTTTATTGGAGTGCTGCTGTCCAGAAGACTTGATCTTTTGTTTTGCTGTCTACAAAATAGGGGATAGTTTTATAGCATTTTTATTAATATTTTTTTTTTACTAGTAATGGCGGCGATCGGATATTTTTATTGTGACTGCGACATTATGGCGGACACATCGGACACTTTTGACACCATTTTGGGACCATTGTCATTTTTACAGCGATCAGTGCTAAAAAAATGCACTGGTTACTGTAAAAATCGCACTGGCAGTGAAGGGGTTAACCTGTAGGGCGCACTGAAGGGTTTAAGAGTGCCTAAGTGAGTGATTACTACTGTGGGGGGAGGGGACTGACTGGGGGAGGTGACCGATCTGTGTCCCTATGTACAAGGGACACAGCATCGGTCTCCTCTCCCTGACAGGACGTGGATCTTTGTGTTTACACACAGAGATCCACGTCCTTGTCTGTGTACCGGCCAATCGCGGTTGCCAGACGGACATCGCGGCCGCCAGGCACGTGCATCGGCATCTCAGTGAGACGCCGGGCATGCGCGCGCGTCGCTGGCGGCGCTCGTGCGCCCCCCAGTGGCCGCAGGGAACGAAGCAAGGGGCGGACGTCAATTGACGTCCTCCCGGCATTCTAGGTCCACGCTGTAGCCGTCATTCGGCTATAGCGCGGGCCTGTAGTGGTTAAAGCTGCCTGAATGCATATGAATTGATCACAGCGTGGTCACTTTTCTAGCTGTGCTGGGAATTCGCCTGCTCTCCTCCAATGATCAGACTTGTCTTTACATGACCCCCATGCACAGGCATTTACTGGGAAGACCAGTGTACTGCTATTTTTCCTCCTCCAGCTCTTGGAGCTCTTTATGCGGCTGAGAACAGAGGGTGTATGATCACTTATAAAAAAAGGGGAAAAAATTATTTATAATGATATACAGCGGGTAAAATAAGTATTGAACACATCACCATTTTTCTAGGTAAATATATTTCTAAAGGTGCTATTGACATGCAGTTCTCACTACATGTCGGTAACAACCCATGCAATCCATACATACAAAGAAACAAGACAAATAAGTTCAGAAATTAAGTTATGTGTAATAAAATGGAATGACACAGGGAAAATTATTGAACACATGACGAAAGAGAGGTGCAAAAAGGCATTGTAAGCCAAGACACCAGCTGAAATCTATCATTAAATAGAAAGAAATCCTGCCCCTTGTCATTGCAAATTATTACCAGCTGGTTCAGTCTCAACTGATGGCCTATAAAAAGGTGTCTCATTACCAAGGTGTCACACAAGAAACATCTCATGATGGGTAAAAGCAAAGAGCTCTCTCAAGACCTTGGCAACTTTATTGTTGCGAAACATACTCATGGCATTGGTTACAGAAGGGTTTTTAAACATTTGAATGTTCCAGTGAGCACTATTGTGGCCATAATCCAGAAGTGAAAAGAACATAATTTCACCACACACCGGCCATGACCAGGTGCTCCTCGCAAGACTTCTGACAGAGGAGTGAAAATAATTATCAGTAGAGTTGTCCAAGAGCCAAGGGCCACTTGTGGAGAGCTTCAAAAAGACCTGGAAAACAATAAGTAATGCACTCAGCCGCCATGGCCTGTATGCACCCCCACCACGCAAGACTCCATTGCTGAAGAAAAAGCATTATGAAGCTCGTTTAAAGTTTGCTTCACAACCTTTAGACAAGCCTGTGAAATACTGGGAGAATATAGTCTGGTCAGATGAGACCAACATTTAACTTGTTGGATGCCATAATACACACCATGTTTGGAGGTCAAATGGCACATCACCCCAAAAACACCCAAATAGCAACAGTGAAGTTTGGAGGTGGGAACATCATGGTGTGGGGTTCTTTTTCAGCATACGGTACTGGCAAACATCATGTCATTGAAGGAAGAATGAATGGAAAAATGTACCAGGACATTCTTGATAAAAATCTGCTGCCATCTACAAGGATGATGAAGATGAAACGAGGGTGGACATTTCAGCAAGACAATGATCCCAAACACAAAGACGAGGAAACTCTCAATTGGTTTCAAAGAAAGAATAGAAAGCTGCTGGAATGGCCCAGACAGAAAATCTATGGAAAGAACTAAAGATCAGAGTTCATAGAAGAGGCCCACGGAACTTCAATATTTGAAGACTATGTGAAAGAATGGACCAAAATCACACCTGAGCAACGCATGTGACTAATTTCTCCATACAGCTGTCATTACCAATAAATTATTTTTTACAAAGTATTAAATACATTTTAGTTAGCGTGTTTAATACTTTTTCCCTCTGTCATTCCATTTTATTACACATAACTTAATTTCTGAACTTATTTGTTTTAGTGTCTTTGTATGTATGGATTGCATGGGTTTTTGCCGACATGTTGTGAAAATTTCATGTTCACAGCACCTTTAGAAATATATTTACCTAGAAAAATGGTGACATGTTCAATACTTATTTTACTCACTGTATATAAATTATTTGCCTTTCATTTCTATTTTAAACGTAATAAGTTGTTTAACAAAATGGGGGTTTACATATACTTTAACCACTAGGCCCGGCCTATAGCAGAATGACGGCCGGGCGGTGGTTCAGTTATCCTGATTGGGCGTCATATGACGTCCAGGAGGATAACTGCCGGCGTGCGCCCTGTGGGGGCACGCTTCACCGCGATCGGTGGTGCCGCGTGTAAGTCTGACACACCGCTACACCGATCACGGTAAAGAGCCTCTGACAGAGGCTCTTTACCACGTGATCAGCTGTGTCCAATCACAGCTGAACACGATGTAAACAGGAAGAGGAGTTTATCGGCTTTTCCTCACTCGCGTCTGACAGACGCGAGTAGAGGAGAGCCAATCAGCGGCTCTCCTGACAGGGGGGTCTGCGCTGATTGTTTATCAGCGAAGCCCCCCATGGATGCCCACCAAGGACCACCAGGGATGCCGCCAGGACCACCAGGGAAGCCCCCAACACGTGGATGGCCAGGTATGTCCCCCATGGCCACCAGGGAAGCCACAATTTGTCCAATATTTGCCAATCAGTGCCCACAAATGGTGCCAGTCAGTGCCCATTATGAATGCCTGCCAAATCAATGATGCCCAGCAGTGCCACCCATCAGTGTCAATCAGTGTCACCTATCAGTTCCCATCTGTGCCCATCAGTGCCACCCATGAGTACCCATCAGTGCAGCCTTTTAGTGCCCATCAGTGGTGCCTATCAATGCCCATCAGTGCCACTTATGAGGGCCCATCAGTACTGCATACCAGTACCACCTATCAGTGCCCATCAGTGCCGGTTTCACCTCATCAGTGCCACCTCATTGGTGCCACCTCATCAGTGCCCATCAGTGCCATCAGTGAAGCCTCATCAGTGCCCCTCAAGGAGAAAACGTACTTGTTTACAAAATTTTATAACAGAAACAAAGAAAAACTTATTTTTTTCTACATTTTTGGTATTTTTTCACTTGTTGCGCAAAAAAAAAAAAAAAAAAATCCCAGCAGTGATCAAATACCACCAAAAGAAAGCTCTATTTGTGGGAACAAAATTATAAAAAAAAAAAAAAAATGTGGGTACAGTGTAGCGTGAAAGCTAAAAATTGTTTTTGGCAAGAAGCGGGTGTAAGTGCCTGGTATTGAAGTGGTTAAAGACAGCTAATCATATCTATTCATATTATTACTTTTTTCATTTTTGCTTAGTGGTAGATGTTTTTGTAACAACCTGAACAGTTTAAACATTTGTTTGTCTTTTCCCCCGACTGGCAGAAGGACAGGAACGTCATGTATATATTTCTGAAAGGCTCCTGTGTGGGGGAACACGGCACAGTAAGTAGGGCAGGATATAATTGGGATTTCAGTCTGACACCATGACAGTACGCGACGTGTCAAACTGTGCGATCTCGCTTGTCAGGCAAAGGTAATGGACTTCAAGCAGCACTTAACAGCAAGACGTGAGATGCAGACTGGCTTCCTATTAAAAATGTTCACCAACTAAATGTTTTATCATGCAGCACATTAGAAGTGAGGCCTTGGTGAGGACTTCTTCTGTCAGGGAAGCGTTTGAATTTGAATGTGAAGTTCTAAATAATCGACCTTATTGGTTACATATCACAGGGTTATCATGAAGAGCCAGGAGAGAACCCTAGTCAAGATAAACCTACATTATATATATATATACACTGTATATATATATATATATATATATATATATATATATATATATATATAGGATTTTTTTTTTGTCTTTACTGTAGGCTTCAATAAAGAAAATGAAAAAATAACTTTGAGAAGTCAAAGTTCTCAGATAACATTTTAGAGCTCGAAGATAATACTTCAGAATCATGGAATTTTTAGTCTGTTCCATAATTCCAACTTTAAAGGGTTAGTTCACCTTTACAAAAATCAAAAAACCAAACTGCCTATGCAGATAAGGGATGTCTCTAGATAAAAACAAACTGTGCAGCTTTGACCAAAGTTGAATAATCTCCTTGCTTTAGGCATAGGTCATTTACATACCTCATGAAGCCTGACTGGAATACTTCTAGGGCATTGCTAAGAACCAGGCCTAAGTGAGGCCTAGTCATTACTGCTCATCTCCACCAGCACAGGAGTTAACTCTTTCTCCAATTCAAACCCCCTCACATGCTTTCTCTCCCTTGATGCAGTAGCTCTGAGCAGAGGGTTTGTGAGTGAGCAACGTCCTGGGAGTATTACAGTCAGACGTTGGGAGGCATGTAAATGGCCTACACCCAGTGGCGTAGCGTGGGTTGTCAGCGCCTGGGGCAGGGCAAGATATTTGCGCCCCCTAACCCGCGCATTTTTAGCACTCATTAGTCCCTTCCACTAGTACAGTAGTACTGACCCACCTGACTCCTACCCCGACCTACCTGATCACTATACTAACCTACCTGATTCCTACACTGACCACTAAACTGACCTATCTGATTGCTATACTGACCACTACACTGACCTACCTGATTCCTATACTGACCACTACACTAACCAACCTGATTCCTACACTGACCAACCTGATTCCTACACTGACCACTAAACTGACCTATCTGATTGCTATACTGACCTACCTGATTCCTATACTGACCACTACACTGACCTACCTGATTCCTATACTGACCACTACACTGACCTGCCTGATTCCTATACTGACCTGCACTCCTCCTTCCTCCCAGTCTCCGCACGGTCACAATCCCTGGGATCATCATGGATGGTCTTCAGTGTACATTTACTCACTGCTCTGTCAGTGTCACCGCTGGAGCCTAAGCCGGGACAGCACCGCAACTTCTTTCTCATAGTGAAGCGGAAGAGCTCAAAGTCTCCTAGACAGCACAGTGGAGGAGAAAAGCTGCAGGTAACCTGCTGCCTGCCGCTGCGCTCCTCTAAATTTTGCGCCCCGTGCAACTGCCCCCCCCCCCACGCTACGCCACTGCCTACACCTATAGCAAGGGCTTTATCCAACTTTAGTCAGAGACACACAGCGTGTTTTTATCTACAGGCACTCGTTAGCTGCATAGGCAGTTTTTCGCTAAAGATGAACTAACCCGTGGACGTGCTTCAAGGTTCGTCGCTTTTGGATGAGTGTTCACTCATTTATTTTTTCAGTCACGATGGGTAATAATATCACCAAAGATGCCACCATTAACCTACTGAATAAGCCAGTTGAAAATGTTCCACAACATACCCAGACCTTAATATACTTTATGTTCCTAGCGGCTAAAATCACTATTGCCACCACGTGAAAAAGCCCTGTTATAGACATAGCATTAATGAAATGTAAACACACGTGGATCATGCTGAATGAAAAAATTGTGCCTGTCCTGCGGGAAAAACAACCCATTTTCAATAAAATATGGTCCCCCTAGCTTACTTACTTACAGGTCCCTAAAGTACGGAGTTGACGCTACGGATGTCCGACGGAGGATCCCCAGATAGATTCACCCATTCTTCTTCTCCTTTCTCTAACTATCCTCTCGTTCTTTTGTTTCTTGACAATATTGGCATCATATCCCTACAGTAGTCTTCTGGTTTTCTTTCCTACCTAGATACTCCTGCACATATTTGTGGGAATGAGGTCCCCCATATGGGACAGTTATGGTGTCTGGTAGTGTGAAGTGCCTTAGAAATCGTACAATACAGGACAGAGGCTATATCAACACCTAGACCAATTTACAGTGGTTATGCTTTAGTGATGTTTTGATCTCATGGTCTTTATGTTTTGCATAAATATGATTTGCTAAATGGTCAGTTAGATGGCTGCCTCTTAGAGTTCATGGTGTTCTTAGCACTTTATATGCAGTTAAAGAGGAAGTAAACCCTGGGGAAAAAAAACCCTGCAAAAGAAAGCCATAATGAGCTAGTATGCATAGCATACTAGCTCATTATGAATGACTTACCTGAGATCGAAGCCCCCGCAGCGGTCCTCGGTCACCTCCGCTGCCATCTTGCCTCGATGTTCCGTCACGGATGTCAATGTATCGCCGCTCCGACGCTGTGATTGGCCGGAGCGGCGATGACGTCACACACATGCGCGCTCCGTCAGGCAAGAGCCCATTCAGAAAACTGGCAATGAAGCCAGTCCGCTAGTGCGCATGCGCGTGACATCATTGGTGCATCGCTTTATAGTAAATATCTCCCTAACCGTGTAGGTTAAAGAGATATTTCTTGCACCTACAGGTAAGCCTTAATCTAGGCTTACCTGTAGGTGCAAGTTGTCTAAGTGGGTTTACAACCACTTTAACCCCCTTGGCGGTAATCCCGAGTCGGCTCGGGGTGAGTTTTTCATGCTAAGAACGGTAACCCCGAGCCAGACTCGGGATTGCATTGCAGGATACAGGGAAGTTACTTACCTTGTTCCCTGGATCCTTCGATGTCTCCCCGCAGTGTGTGCGAGCCGCCTCCTCGCTCGATCCACACTGCCGAGTTCTGTTCCCTGCGACGTTGCGGCGCACGGGGACGGAGTTCGGCGCCAAATTCAAAAAGTGAAGCACACAGTATACATACAGTATACTGTAATCTTACTGATTACAGTACTGTATCAAATAATTACACATCCCCTTTGTCCCTAGTGGTCTGTCCAGTGTCCTGCATGTAGTTTTCTTTATAAAAACTGTTCTTTCTGCCTGGAAATTGGAGATTGTCCATAGCAACCAATGTCAAAAGTGGTTTTAGACCAGCTAGAAAACAGCGATAATAGATTAGAATCACTTGCAGAATTGAGCGATAGCGATTTGTGGGGAAATTCTTCATCAAACACTAAATCTAATGACAGCGACAATTCTGCAACTGAGCAAATTTCAGTGTTTTTGATTTGATTACATTAGTGAATAATTTTTATTATAATTACATTACTATTTTTTATAATTATTTATAGTTATTTATTATATTATAATTCACGATTTTGTGTTTCAAACTTTATCATACCCGGGATTTCTACTAGACTCTTGTTTGGTCAGGTTTAAGTGAGTAATTACTAAGAATCGCAGGCCTACAATACATAACACCAAATTTCCATGCAAAATAATTGTACCGCTTTTGGTACATAATTCCAGACAGAATCATACAGCCAGGGAGGTTAATAGCTAGTTGTTGTCCTTCCTTTCTATACAAGATTGTGTCTCCATGGGGCCTCAGGGAAGACCTATCCTGATTCTTACAGTCTTCTTCTGTTTCTTCTCCCCCTTATACTTGTGTGACACTTTTGTTACATGTACCGAGCACGCGAGGATTGTTCGCTGCTCTGCCAAGTGATCTTTTCTCTATGTTCTTTTCAAAACAATTAATAAGGATGATTGAAACAGAAAGGTGAACTAACCCTTTAACCAGCCAGAAATCCAGGCAGTTCAAAGATATGATAAAAATGCAAAGGTGAAGGTCTCCCCTGCAGAAATCCCTTGGGCATGACGTCACGGGTAGTGCACCTCGGAGGCAGTCGTGGACCGGAAGTGACGTAAAAGGGTGTTCTTCCTGGTTCTCTTGAGATATTCTGTGGTGATTTTAAAGATTTTTTTATTGCAGGCGCAATTTTAACTAAATAAATAATTGAGTTTTGAAATATTACACCATGCGACATGTTGGCGAGCGCATAAGGCATTTGGAGCCTTAAAGGGACCAGTACCCCACTATAGTAGAGATACCTATGACGGAATCTGGAGGGTCCTGAGTGTAATAGAGACCTGGATATCATCTTATAATTACTATTTGGTGTATAAATTTATACATGAAGGGGAGAGTTCTGTGAGCACTGAGGTGACACGTGTGGATCTGTTGATGAGCACTTTGGTTACACTAGGAGATGTGGGAGTTTATTACCACTGACGAATTACGTTTTTAATTGAGAATTGTTTGGTTATGCATTGCATATACTACTTTATTAAAAGAGAAGTATGAGGTTTATTTTTTTCACAATCATACCTACCTAGGTGGATGCAGCTTCGGTCCCCCACCAACTCTAACACTGAGAACTGAGCGATCTAACACCACTATCAGTCACCGCTCTCTGTCCCCGCCCTCCCCCCCCTTTGCTCACTGTATACCCAACAGACCATGTGTTGGTGATTTTTCCTAACCACTTCAGCCCGGAACATTTGGCTGCTCAATGACAGGTAATTTTTTGCGATACGGCACTGCGTCGCTTTAACTGAAAATTGCGCGGTCGTGCAAAGCTGTACCCAAACAAAATTGACGTCCTTTTTTTTCCCACAAATAGAGCTTCCTTTTGGTGGTATTTGATCACCTCTGCGGTTTTTATTTTTTGCGCTATAATCAAAAGAAGAGCAACAATTTAGAAAAATACACTATCTTTTACTTTTTGCTATAATAAATATCCCAAATTTTTTTAAACAATTTTTTTCCTCAGTTTAGGCCAATATGTATTCTTCTACATATTTTTGGTAAAAAAAAAAGCGTATATTGATTGGTTTGCGCAAAAGTTATAGCGTCTACAAAATAGGGAATAGATTTATGGCATTTTTATTATTATTATTTTTTTTACTAGTAATGGCGGTTATCAGCGATTTTTATCGGGACTGCGATATAGCGGCAGACAAATCGGACACTTTTGACAGATTTTTGGGACCATTGTGAATTATACAGCGTCAGTGCTAAAAAAATGCACTGATTACTGTATACAAGTCACTGGCAGGGAAGGGGTTAACACGAGGGGGCGATCAGGGGGTTAACTGCATTCCCTAGTGTGTGTTCTAACTGTGGGGGGGATGAGACTGACTAGGAGGAGAGAGAGATTGGTGTTCCTACTTACACACGATCTGTCTCCTCTCTCCTGAGAGAACCGTTTACACACACAGATCCCAGTTCTCACTCTGTCACGAGCGATCACGGGTGCCCGGCGCGCGTTTGTGTCTCCGGCGGCGAGCGCGCCCCCTAGTGGTCAAAAAGTGAACCGACATAAGGTAATGTTGCTTCACCCAGGGCAGCCAACCTGCCGCAGTACAACTGCAGTGGCTGGTCGGGAAGCTGTTAACCATAGCCAAATAACAAATGAACAACAATAATATATATACAGATGATAAGAATGCTTAATTTGTTGAACATGTTGACGCCCACACAATCATGTGATGATTCGGGTCCACTCAATGGTTATGAGAACAACTGAGACCAAAGTCTCCACATACACAGTTGGAACATTTTGTTGGTAATAAAACCAAATGAGACCAAAATCTGCACGATTGGCTTTAACTTTTCGTAAGTGACTCACATATAAACACCTCACATATAAAATCCCAAAAACAAAAATGGAAAGTAAAAACATGTAATGAACAAAATATATTCATAAACAATTATAAGTGTAAGGCTTTATGTACACTGCTGCTGGTAAACGGACGTTTAAGAGCAGTTGGGCGTTTTTTTCAGCTGCCCCTGATCTCTCCACTGTTATCTTATCAGTACATGTACACAGGGCCGTTTGTAGTCATTTTTGGCAGTTGAGTTTAGAAGCATTTTTTGGAAAGCAAAAAATGCATTCAGGACGGATGTTCAGAGGCATTTGAAATGCCTGTCACAGCTTGTAAACGCGTGTAAATGCTTGCAAACCTGGCTAAACGCAGCATGTAAATGCAGCAAAACTGACGTTTTTAAATGCCGGTTACTATCTCTCAAGTTAAATCGTTCAGAAGAGGTTGTAAAATGTTCACTGTAAATTAAGCCTTACCGTTTTGGATTATATCGAGAAAGTATTCTTATGAAAGCATATAGAAAGAGAACATACACATGCAATCAAAGATTTAAAAATTAATATCATCTAACAGGGAGGCCATTTGTCGCTTGCATTGGCTCCCTGAATGAGCGTTTAGGCCAGTGGGTCGACCACCAGTTACAGCCTCTGGTGGTCGACCTTCCTGGCTACCTTAGGGATACTAAACAACTATTGACAAAGCTAAAATATTTTTCATGGAATGACAGATTAAAATGGGTGACTTGTGGCGTATCTAGCTCATATTCTATTCCTCATTCCCTGGGTTTGCAGGCAGTTTCCTTTTTTCTATCCAGGTACTGTGGATATTCCCTTATCCATCAGGAATTCATCATGTTGAGTTTATAGTATTTACTTACTCACAACTAGTGATGAGCCGAACACCCCCGGGTTCGGTTCGCACCAGAACCCGCGAACGGACCGAAAGTTCGCACGAACTTTAGAACCCTATTAAATACAATGGATGCGAATGTTCGAAATCTAAAGTGCTAATTATAACGACTATTATGCATGTTATTGTCCTAAAAAGGGTTTGGGAACCCGGGTTCTGCACCAGGGGACATGTATCAATGCAAAAATAAGTTTTAAAAACGGCAGTTTTTCTGGAGCAGTCATTTTAATGATGCATAAAGTGAAAAAAAAAAAGGAAAATATTCCTTTAAATATTGTACCTGGGGGGTGTCTAAAGTATGCCTGTGAAGTGCCACGCGTTTCCCGTGTTTAGAACTGTCCCTGCACAAAATTACATTTCTAAAGGAAAAAAAGCCATTTAAAACTGCTTGCGGCTTTAATGTAATGTCTGGTCCATGAAAATCTTTAAGAAAAATGGCATAGCTACCCCATCACACCCCCCCCCTTACCCCAGCCCATTACCAGCCCCTTTGGGTCTTGTATGGATATTAAGGGGAACCCCGCACACAAAATAAAAAAGGCCCTATATACTCTGAACAGTCGTATACAGGCGGTGCATACAAGACAGGGACTGTAGGTTTGTTCTTATGTAGAATCTGTTTGTAATTTTGAACAGGTACATTGTTTAAGTGTAGCTCCAGCCAAAAAATCTATTTTTAAGCTTTTTGGAAAACATAGGGAAGGGTTATCACCCCTGTAACATTTGTTTTGCTGTCTGTGCAGTCTGCACCTGTTCAGAACAGTTCACCTCACTTTCCGTCCTAATGACAAATGTTTTTTGAAAATTTGGGGTTTTTATTGAAACAAGAATTGGTGATAAAACATCAGTGGAGAGGAGACACTTTTTTTTCCCATATTAACTCTTACAGGAGAGAATTTGCCTTCCTAGGGGTAGATTTCCTCTCACTTCCTGTTGTATCCTTCCGTTTGCAAGGAGGAGTCGTTTGTAAGTTGGATGTTTGAAAGTAGGGGCCTGCCGTATATACTCAGCTGAAATTTGCCCCTTACATGTTGGTGTTGCCACAACACTGAGCCCTCACAGTTACTCTTGGTGGGCGCATGAATGGGCCCTGCTGTGAATTATTAGATCAAGAATTGTAATTGCATGCCCCTGTTGAACAGGGGCTGAAAAATTGGGCCTTTGGTGGTGGTGGTGGTGGTGGTGTTGACACAACACTGTAAGGCCTCACAGTTACTCTTGGTGGGCGCAGGAATGGGCCCTGCTGTGAATTATTAGATCAAGAATTGTAATTACATGCCCCTGTTAAACAGGGACATAAAAATTGGGCCTTAGGCACTGGTGCCACAACACTGCAACCCCTCACAGATACTGTACTTGGAGCACAGCAATGAGCCCTGTTGCAAAGTATTGCATCAAAAATTGTAATTACATGCCCCTGTTAAACAAGGGCTGAAAAATTGGGCCTTAGCCACTGGTGCTGGTGCCACGACACTGCAACCTCTCCCATATACTCTAGTTGGAGTGCAGGAATGAGCCCTGCTGCAAAGCATTGCATAAAAAATTGTAATTACATGCCCCTGTTAAACAGAGGCATAAAAATTGGGCCTTAGGCACTGGTGCCACAAAACTACAACCCCTCACAGATACTGTACTTGGAGCACAGCAATGAGCCCTGTTGCAAAGTATTGCATCAAAAATTGTAATTACACGCCCCTGTTAAACAGGGGCTGAAAAATTGGGCCTTAGCCACTGGTGCTGGTGCCACGACACTGCAACCTCTCCCAGATACTCTAGTTGGAGTGCAGGAATGAGCCCTGCTGCAAAGCATTGCATAAAAATTTTTAATAACACGCCCCTGTTAAACAGGGGCTGAAAAATTGGGCCTTAGCCACTGGTGGCGGCACCCAGAAACAAAAATGTTCTTCCAAGCTATCATCATCAATCGGATCATTGAGGAGGAGGAGGATAGTCAGTCAACATAACAGGACAGTCTCTCAGCATCAGCATCAGTCTTGAAGGGATGTGACATTTGAAAATAAATTAGTCTGTTATATCAGCTTCAGGTGTTTGGTAGCTGGTGGTGATCCAAGACTGGTTCATCTTTATGAAGGTCAGTCGATCAACAGAGTCGGTGGACAGGCGCACCCTGTGATCCGTGACAAATCCTCCAGCAGCACTGAATGTGCGTTCTGAAAGAACGCTGGATGCAGGACAGGCCAGTAGCTCAATTGCATACTGTGCAAGCTCTGGCCAGTGATCCATCCTCAAGACCCAGTAAGCCAGAGGATTTTCGGTGGGGAAGGTGTCCAAGTCTGACCTTGCCCCTAGGTATTCCTGCACCATGTATATCAGACGCTGGCGATGGTTGCTGGAACCGATCATACCTTGGGGCTGCGGACTAAAGAATTGTCTGAACGCATCGGTCAGACGGCCACCTTCCCCACCGCTCCTTCTTTGACTGACCGAAGCCTTAGCAACTCATTGTCCAGGACCAGGAGTTTGTAACCTCCCAGTCTCTGGGAACGCGTTGCACAGACCTTTCTGCAAGGCCTCCCGGAGTTGTCTCATCCTCTGCTCCCTCTGCGAGGGTAAGATAAGGTCCGCAACCTTACCCTTGTACCGTGGATCAAGGAGAGTGGCCAGCCAGTAATGGTCCCTCTCCTTGATCCGAAGAATATGAAGATCCTTCCGCAGACTTTGCAGGATCAGGGAGGCCATGCAGCGTAGGTTAGCTGAGGCATTCGGTCCGGAGTCCTCTGGGTCACTAAGGACGACATGATCCGCAGCCACCTCCTCCCAGCCACGTACAAGTCCACTGGTTTCTTGGAACTGTAAATCATCCCTAAAAGACTGCTGCTGATGATGCTGAGTGCCAGGCTCCACCTCCATGCTGACACAATCCTCCTCCTCTTCTTCCTGTGCGATGGGTGGGACAGAAGGAACACTGTCTGGGTAAAGGGGGCCTTGAGAGGCAAGGAAGTCCTCCTCTTCCTGCCTCTGTTCTGCCTCAAGTGCCCTGTCCATTATTCCACGCAGCGTATGTTCCAACAGGTAGACAAGAGGTACAGTGTCACTGATGCATGCACTGTCACTGCTCACCATCCTCGTGGCCTCCTCAAATGGTGCCAGGACAGTGCATGCATCCCTGATCATGCCCCACTGGCGTGGTGAAAAAAACCTGAGCTCCCCTGACCCTGTCCTGGTGCCGTAGTCGCACAGGTACTCATTGATGGCCCTCTGCTGCGTGTGCAGCCGCTGCAGCATGGCCAACGTTGAGTTCCACCTGGTGGGCATGTCACATATAAGGCGGTTCTTGGGCAGGTTCAACTCCTTTTGCAGCTCAGCCAGGCAAGCACTGGCATTATAAGATCTGCAGAAATGCACACATACTTTCCTGGCCTGCCTCAGGACATCCTGTAAGCCCGGGTACCTGCCCAAGAACCGCTGCACCACCAGGTTAAGGACGTGAGCCACACAGGGCACATGGGTCAGTTGTCCCTGTCGGAGAGCGGAGAGGAGGTTGGTGCCATTGTCGCAAACTACCATTCCTGGCTTAAGCTGGCGTGGCGTCAACCACCTCTCAGCCTGCCCCTGCAGAGCAGACAGAACCTCTGCCCCAGTGTGGCTCCTGTCCCCCAAACACACCAGCGCAAGCACGGCATGGCATCTTTTTGCCTGCGTACTTGCGTAGCCCCTTGAACGCCTACGGAGCACCGCTGGTTCCGAGGACAAAGCACAGGAAGAGGCCACGGAGGAAGAAGAAGAGGAGGGGGTGGAGGACAGAGGTGTGTTACAACCAGTAGTAGCATTTTGGAGGCGTGGCGGTGGAACAACCTCCAACACTACTGCACCTTGTCCTGCATCCTTCCCAGCTGCCAAAAGAGTGACCCAATGGGCCGTAAAAGAAAGGTAACGTCCCTGTCCATGCCTGCTGGACCATGAGTCAGCGGTAATATGCACCTTACCGCTGACCGCCCTGTCCAGCGAGGCCAAGACATTGCCTTCCACATGCCGGTAGAGAGCCGGAATCGCCTTACGTGAGAAAAAGTGGCGTTTGGGAACCTGCCACTGAGGAACCGCACATTGCACAAACTCACGGAAGGGGGCCGAGTCTACCAACTGAAAAGGCAGCAGTTGAAGCGCTAGCAATTTAGCCAAGCTAGCATTCAACCGCTGGGCATGTGGATGGCTGGGAGTGAATTTCTTTCGACGGTCCAGCAGCTGGGGCAGGGAAATTTGCCTGCTAGAATCGGACGTCGGTGTACTGCTAGCAGAGTGCCCGCAAGTACTTGGCTGTGACACACCTAATTCTACACCTTCATTCCTCTCAGAGCAGGTTTCAGAGAGGACTGAAGGTATAGTGGGGTTGGAGATCCCAGCTGATGCGGTGCAAGAAGAGGTCAGCTTTGTTCTTTGGTGTGGGTCTTTAAGGTAGGCTTGCCAACGAGCTGCATGGCAGGTCAACATATGTCTGGTCAAGCATGTGGTGCCCAAGCGGGTGATGTTTTGGCCACGCGATATACGCTTGAGACATATGTTGCAAACAGCAGCTGTGCGATCTGATGCACTCGACTCAAAAAAGGCCCACACCAAAGAACTTTTTGAATAACGGGCAGAGGCAGCGCCCTGCACAGGCGGAGCTCTGCGGTGTGATTCTGTCAGTGTGCTGCCCTTACGCTGGCCCCCCGAGGGCATCCTGCCTCGTTGGAGATGTGCCTCCTCCTCATCCTCCTCCTCCTCCTCCTCCTCTCTCCTATTAGGCACCCACGTGGAGTCAGTGAACTCATCATCCCCTCCCTCCTCATCACTGGAGCCAATCTGGCAGTATGCTGCAGCTGCTGGAACATGAATGCCAGATTGGTGTCCTTCTTGAGCATCCCCTCTCTCTGCTCTCACGCTACTGCCTTCCTCTAGCTGGGTATCATCATCAGACTCTTCGAAACGCTGGGCATCCCCCTGGAGCATGTACCCAACACTGTGCTCAAACAGTTCGGGGGACTCCTCAGGAGGACATGGTTGGTCTAGGGAAGGAGTGACTGATGATGACATTGATACCAGGGAAGAGGACGCTCTGGCAGCTGCTTTGCCAATACCCTGAGCCTGGGTGAGAGAGGATGAGGAGGATGAGGAGGGCTTGGTCATCCACTCTACCAAGTCTTCGGCATGATGCGGCTTAACACGTCCAGCTGCCGAAAAGAAGGACAAGCGTGTCCCATGGCCACGTGCTGATGGCGATGCACCGCGTCCACGACCAGCACTGTTGTCTCTAGACACAGAGCCTGCTTGCCCTCTTTTATTGGCTCCTGACTGTCTGCCTCTCCTTGTTTGCCTTCCAGACATTCTAATGGCCTGCAGGGAAATGGGAAAAGCAGCAATACAGGCTAAGTTAAGGTGTAATATGGTCAGGAGGCACACTCCGCCCACTGTAAGTGCCGCAAAATCCTGTTGGTGTAACACATCAGGAAAAAGCAGCAATACAGGCTAAGTTCAGGTGTAATATGGTCAGGAGGCACACTCCGCTCGCTGTAAGTGCCGCAAAATCCTGTTGGTGTAACACACCAGGAAAAAGCAGCAATACAGGCTAAGTTAAGGTGTAATATGGTCAGGAGGTACACTCCGCCCGCTGTAAGTGCCGCAAAATCCTGTTGGTGTAACACACCAGGAAAAAGCAGCAATACAGGCTAAGTTCAGGTGTAATAGGGTCAGGAGGCACACTCCGCCCGCTGTAAGTGCCGCAAAATCCTGTTGGTGTAACACACCAGGAAAAAGCAGCAATACAGGCTAAGTTAAGGTGTAATATGGTCAGGAGGTACACTCCGCCCGCTGTAAGTGCCGCAAAATCCTGTTGGTGTAACACACCAGGAAAAAGCAGCAATACAGGCTAAGTTAAGGTGTAATATGGTCAGGAGGCACACTCCGCCCGCTGTAAGTGCCGCAAAATCCTGTTGGTGTAACACACCAGGAAAAAGCAGCAATACAGGCTAAGTTAAGGTGTAATATGGTCAGGAGGCATACTCCGCCCGCTGTAAGTGCCGCAAAATCCTGTTGGTGTAACACACCAGGAAAAAGCAGCAATACAGGCTAAGTTCAGGTGTAATATGATCAGGAGGCACACTCCGCCCGCTGTAAGTGCCGCAAAATCCTGTTGGTGTAACACACCAGGAAAAAGCAGCAATACAGGCTAACTTCAGGTGTATAATGTGCAGGAGGCTTAGCAACAATGACACTGACACTGTCCCCTGCCTATCCTTCTCTCTCCCTGCACACAAGGTTTATCAAAGTATATGACACTGACACTCTCCCTGCCTATCCTTCTCTCTCCCTACACACAAGGTTTAGCAAAGAATATGACACTGACACTCTCCCTGCCTATCCTTCTCTGTCCCTACACACAAGGTTTAGCAAAGAATAGATTTGACAAGATTTGACACTGTCCCTGCCTATCCTTCACTTTCTCTGCTCCGGAACACACTAAACGAGGCCGCTGCGCTGTGGGGCGTGTACTAAACCCCCTCAGCTATAATTGGCCACAGGCATCCTGCCTATGGCCAATCATTGCTCTCCTCGCTGCCGGCGCTGTGATTGGCCAAGCATGCAGGGTCACAGTGCATGCTTGGCCAATCACAGCGCCGGGATTACACTGCGATGGCGCAGTGTATTGTGGGCCGTTCGCGTCACTCGAATTTGGCGCGAACGGCCCAAATCCTTCGTTGTTCGCCGAACGCGTGAACAGCCGATGTTCGAGTCGAACCTATGTTCGACTCAAACACCGAGCTCATCCCTACTCACAACTATTTTATGTTCGACGGGGACTGCTATTTACAAAAATGCAGAGCCTCTATGCGAGCCTAATTCTCCCCCTCCCTTGCCAATCTCTATATGGGATGGTGGGAGAGGTCCCGTATCTTTGGACCTGACAGTCTCTGTCATACAGATACCCTATGTAGCGGGGTGTTCCATTTAGGGAAAGTGTCTGAGTGGTAATCAGGCTCAGACACATTATATTGTTAGGAGTTATGGACCATTTTTTGTTCTCAGGGGTTAATGCTGGTGATGTGTTCCCTGTGGCCGGTGGGTGGCGCTGCCATTCTGGGCCAGGGTTGAACCACGAGCGCAGTGCTGTGCCTTTTGTGACCCCACTTGGCAGCTGTACAGTGGGTCGGGGAACCTGATGTGCATGCCGGGAGGGGATATAAAAGGGACAGACATTTTCTGAGAAGGGTCGGTCCATGCCCAGGCACCTTCAGCCTTGGTGTGTGTGGAGGTCGTCCACGCCCAGGCACCTTCAGCCTGGGCGTGCGTGTGTCATCTCCGGGTGCCCTAGGCCCAGAGGCCTTGTTCCAGTTCCACCTCAGGCACCTTTAGCCTGGGGTGAGGTACTACCTCACCGTTTCTGACTACCTGGGTACGGAGACCCAGGAGCTGCAGCAACGGCCCGGGGCCCAGCAACCTTTGGCTGGGGTCCGCAAGGGATCGAGGAGTTGAGGGTGCCGCCTTGCGAGGGGACCCGCACCCTAAGAGAAGGGAGGATCTGTTCTGAGGGACCGGTGCTGTGGACGTGGTGAAGGAAGGGGTCTGTTGACTCTCTGGGGGGACATCTTCTCCCTGAAAGGGGCTATGTCCTAGGAAGGAACCGAGGTTCATCAGGTCAGTGGCAGTGGCCTCATTCACCAGGTCAGTGGCAGTGACCTTATTCACAGGGTCTGTGGCAGAGACCAACCTCATGGTCTGTGGCAGAGACCGTGCACCAAAACTGTTTGAGAAATCTGAACAGTCAGAAGAGTTTGAGCTACGTTTGTGCCTGGACCTCCTCCACACCTTAAGTTTGCTCCAGCCTTTCTTCTATCCAAAAGATGTGTTGTGCAAGTGAAAATAAATATTGAGTTGGACTTTCAGCTGGTGTGGACATTCACGTTCCTGGGGAAGTTAAGGATTTGCATCTACACACTGTAGAGGTAAGAATCATACTCAGGAGGACTTTAGACTCCGGCTGCAGACAAGGCCCAAAAATAACACTGCCTAACCTCTTAACACAGGAGCGTACGGGCTTGTGGTGCGATGTGCTTGTCTCCCCCTGTGAGGAGCCGAGTTTAATGCAGGAGGGGGAAAAGTGGGTGCGCTACACCTATTTTATTGTCGCTATATGGACGACCCACTCTTTATTGTCTCTGATGAAGTCGGCTTTCTGGATGACTGGTTGTCCTACATGAATGATTATTGTTTAAATTTAAGGTTTTCGGGTTGTTGTAATTCTAAATCCATCGATTTTCTTGATGTGCATCTGAGGGAAGAGGGAAACAGGGTAGTCTCTAGTCCTCTTTAGAAAACCAACGGCAGGCAATATGCTTCTGCGAGCAGATTCGAGCCATCCTAAACACACATTTAGCGGCATTGAGATTGAAATGCATTTGCAGTGAGGAGGTTGATTATTGATGGGAGGCTTTAGACATGTTCCGACATTATGAGGACAGAGGTTACACCAAATCGGTTCTACATAGAGCCATGGAGATTGCAGATAAATCTCCACGTAAGAATGTTAAAGGAAAATAAGAGAAATAAGCTTAAAAATAAAAATAAAAACAAATGCAATAAATCCTCCCCACATATTCAAGCTCCTGTTTTTTTCTACTCCATTTAGCTTGGAGTTTAATAAAATCAGGAACATCGTTCTAAAATACTTACTAGTTCCAACTTATGCTCAGATTCTGTCAAAAGGGGTCATGACTGTATCACGTAGAGCCCCTACTTTGGGTGGTACATTATCTCCCAGTCTTTATAACAGTAGTAAATCATGTTCTTTTTTTTATAAATTCTTTATTTTTTACAGTTTTCACATTCACATTGTAATTTTCCACATTCTTATGCCATCTTATTATACCAATCTAAGTATTATCATCTTATATTCTCTAATCAGTTCATTGGTTCAATGTGAATTGTCTTTTCCTTCTTTACCTCCAGCTCCTTTCTCAATATAACCCCCTCCCTCCCAGAGAAAAAAACTAAAAAATAAACCCCCCCCCCCAAAAAAAATAATAATTGTAAATGAATAAAAAAAAAAAAAAAAAACAGAGGGATGGGTTTAAACTCCAACCTCCTCATATCCCCATTTCCTCCTTGTCCCCTCTGGCCCGACTCCTCCCTTTTATTTCTCAGTTTTCCTCTCTTATCCCTTCCCTGTACTTCAGGTAGGGGGCCCATATTATCCGATACCTCTCATCTTGATCTTTCATTGTCATAGTAAGATTCTCCATTTGTTGGATTTCTGCAATTCTGGTGAACCACTGTGTACTAGATGGGGGGCTCTTCTTTTTCCACAGGACAGGGATACACGCCCTCGCGGCTATAAGAAGGTGTCTCAGCAGTGAGTTTTTATATTTTTCCACTGATATAGGGATACCGAGTAATAGAATGGCTTCCGGTCTGTCTTCTAGAGACACTCCTGTTATTGTTTTGGTAATTTTTATCACCATTCTCCAAAACTCCTTGATGTTCTTGCATTCCCAGAAAATATGTAATAACGTACCCTCCGCCGCCTTACACCTCCAACAAACATCTGTCGTCTGGGGGTATAATCAATGTAGTACAGATGGTGTTCTGTACCATCTAGTTAGAATTTTATACCCTCCCTCTTGGTATCTGCTCGCTACTGAGGCCTTATGGTTAAATACCAGGATCCTGTCTCTCTGCTCTTGAGAGAATATCATCCCCAGGTCCCTCTCCCATGCTTAAAGGAACGTAAGTTCTTGTGGTTTTTCTAAATTAATTATTGTCGCATAAAAATATGATAACGAGTGTCTCAAAGGGTTCCCCTTCAGGCATGTCTGCTCAAATCTTGACAGTGTTCTAACTTCTGTATATGTATTTGCCTTTGTTCGAATAAACGCTTCTAGTTGCATCATTCTGAGAAAATCTAGTTCTGGTGCTACCTCTCTTTCAATCTCTCTTGTTGTCATTAGTCGGTTGTCTCTTGAAAAATGAACAATCCTACTGATACCCCTTTGTCGTAGAGCATCAAATTTTCGATTTGTCAGCCCTGGCTGAAATGCCATGGTACGAAAGACAGAAATTTATGCTCTAGGTAGGTGTAGTTTGTTTGGTAAGATTCTTCTCTCAGAAACCGAGGGTGCTGGCAATGCACATAGCAATAGGAACAAGAATGATGAGGATAGCCGCACTCCAATCCAACGTAGTTTATTCAAAAGGAAACAGGCACTACAAATAACAGCATGAACCCAAGACAGCTGACGCGTTTCACACTCTAATTCAGACTCCAATTCAGTGTTTACTCATAGCTGAGTAAACACTGAATTATAATGTGAAACGCGTCAGTAGGTGTGAAACGCGTCAGTGTCATGGGTTCATGCTGTTATTTGTAGTGCCTGTTTCCTTTTGAATAAAAGACGTTGGATTGGAGTGTGGCTATCCTCATCATTCTTGTTCCTATTGCTATGTGTAAATCTTTTTAGTTATTCGTATAGTAGCGCCTATTGTCGAATGTTTCTTTATTTCTGGTGACATTTCCACTTCCGGAGTCCAAACAAGGCATTCCAGAGGTATATCCACCGTCGCCTGTTCCATCTTTATCCAAGGTTTCTTATTGAGCCCACACCACTCCACTACTCTCACTAAGTGAGACGCTTCCTGATATTTTACTGGGTCCGGAAACCCAATCCCTCCTTCTCCTTTAGGTAGTGACAGAATAGTTCTTCGTACTCTTACCGGTTTCCCCGCCCACCTGAATTTCAGAAACCTTGACCTAAGATCTCTTAAAAAAACTTGGGGGGATTTTTTTTGGTAGGGTCTGTATTAAATACAGAAGTCTTGATAATGCATTCATCTTTATGATATTTGTCCGCCCGAACCATATAAAGATTTCTTCATCCCACCTCACTAAATTTAATTTAATCCGTCTCATCAATGGTACGTAGTTAAAGTCGAATAGTTTATTTAAGTTCTTCGATATTTTAGTCCCTAAATAGCTTATGTAGGAGTCTGTACATCTAAAATAGAATTGCGTAGTTATCTGATGCATTAGAGAAGAATTTATTTCTATTCCCATCGCCTCTGATTTTCCATAGTTGACCTTAAAGTTGGACAGTCTTCCATATTCTCTTAGTTCTGACAGTAGGGAGGGCGGGGCTACGATCATGTTCTCACTGGCTACAGTTTAAAGGCATGTTTTGGTGTGGTTCAAACAGATGTACATGTTGTCCCCAATTCTCAAAGGGGGACACCATCCAGGCCACCGCAGCCGATAAATCATCTAAAATGTTGTCATTCATTAATTGCAACACCAGGTATCTGGTATATATCATCACTTGCAAATCATGTAAAATTCAGTATGTTGGTCGGACAACCCGCAGGTTGCGGGATCATCTTCACGATCATCCGTACGACATATAAAAAAATCACAATACCAATGTTGCAAGGCATTGGAATGATAAACATCAGAAGGACGTGTCTGATTTAGTCATTCAAGCTGTTGAAAGGATAGTGTTGCCAGCCACAGGAGGGGACAAATTCAGGATTCTGTGTAAAAGAGAGATATATTGGATTTTTTTCTTAAATATGAAGAAGCCAGCAGGCTAGAATTTTGAATGGGATGTTACCCACTTTTATGAGTTAATACCCATATGCAATCTTGCGGAATCTCATAGGGAATGTATAAAGTCATGCTTAGTATGTCTTAACTAATGTATTGGTTGTGTAGCTAATCTCACTATTATTATTTTTATCATTATCTTTCTCTAAGAGAATAGTCGAGAGGTGCTGGTACTTTTTTTTATATATTGGGATACCTTAGTATTTTACGTGGGGTTTCCATTTATAACATAGTATCTTCAAGTGATTTGTTAGCAACCGTGCTGGTTGATTTTTGTGCTGGATATTGGTATTTGACACTGGTTTTGTAATTTAACTTTTTACATTAATTATTTATTCTTATATATCCAGCTTACAGCTAAATCACAGAAGTTCTGCTTTACCAGTTGTAGTTTTTCGTATTTGGAAAAAACATTGTTAGCGTTTTGGTTATATGGGATATTAATTTTTAAAATGTTGATTGCATGTGTATGTTCTCTTTATATATGCTTTCATAAAAATAATTTCCCAATATAATATAAACTAAATCGGTAACACTTATAATTGTTTTCGAATATATTTTGTTCATTACATGTTTTTACTTTTCATTTTTGTTTTTAGGGTTTTATATGTGAGGTGTTTCCTCACTAATGGATATTCACTTACGAAAAGTCAAAGCCAATCATGCAGTTTTGGTCTCATTTGGTTTTCTTACCAACAAAGTGTTCCGACTATGTATGTGGAGACTTTGGTCTCAGCTGTTCCCATAACCATTGAGTGGACCCGAATCATCATATGATTGTGTGGGCTTCAACATGTTCAACAAATTAAGCATTCTTATCATCTGTATATATATCATTGTTGTTCATTTGGTATTTGGCTATGATTACTCACCAGTAAGAGTGGTGTGGAATGCGTCAGATGCTGTGCATTTTATTCTGATATGTATGGACTATGTCTTCAATAAAGGTATTTTCTTGGAATGCGGTCATCCGGATTATTTTTGCTCACATGTATCCTGCATACTGAGCCGGCACCCTCATTTAGGGGGGGGGTTATATTTTGTAACAGTCACCTTGAGAGGGTTCTCTTGTCTAAATAAGTAAAAGACTTTGGCCGCTATTCAACCTGGAAGATGTGTGCCATTTACGAGAAGAATGGACTTTCTGCTGCGCACTGGATTGAAGATGAGTATTGCAGTAAAAACTGATATTTTTATCGTTACTATGGATAGGTAATTTTATCAGCTATAGATGTACCTGAGCATACCTCTATATAAAATTAAAGAAATAGTTTTCACATTTGGCATAATTCATCTTAAACTCTTGCTTCAACCGATTCTCAGTGTAGCCTTTCTCAACTAGGGTTCTGAGGAAGCTTAGGATTTCTCCAGAAGTTGCTATGGGTTCTTTGAGCAATGAGCAACTTCTGACTCTCAGATGAGTAGCTACTGACAACAATGATCTTTTTAGCTATCCCTAAGAGAGGATTATTCCCAATGACCACAGATGTAAGGAGCATTCTTCCCAGTGAGCGTCACACTAATGTACCGTAAGCTGTAGATGAAGTGATTATTAGCATGGGTTCCCTGAGCCCAGAAGGTTATTTCAAGGGTTCCTCTCTAGCTATCGCATTATTTTTGCATGTGAGTGGGTTGGTAGCTAAAACATTGAAGCCTTTCATTTGCCTTCACCTAAAAGGCAGTAAATCAAAAGAAAAAACTGCCTTCACCCCAATAGCTATGACCCAACAGTAGTTGATAAGTGTGGCTGATCTGGTACATAATTGCTTTAGAACGACTACAATAGAAATCACAGGTCACAGTTGTGTAATTCTTTTTGATTCTCCTTACACCTTCTTTGGTTGAAACTATTTGTGTATAAGATGTCATTAATTGCCTTCTCCTAAAAAAAATCTTTTTGATTGGCTGTCTGTTTTTAAGACTCCTTTGCCGTGTACACACGATCGGTTTTACCGATGAAAACAGTCCGATGGACTTTTCTCATCGGACAAACCGATCGTGTATGGGCCCCATCGGTCTTTTTTCCATCGGTGAGAAAAAATAGAACATGTTTTAAATTTGTCCAATGGGAAAAAAAACGATAGCAAATTCCGATCGTCTGTGTGGAACTCCATTGGACAAAAAACCCACGCATGCTCAGAATCAAGTCGACGCATGCTCAGAAGCATTGAACTTAATTTTTCTCGGCTCGTCTGAGTGTTTTACGTCACGGCGTTTGGGACGGTCGGATTTTTGACTGATGGTGTATAGACAAGACTGATGGAAGTCAGATTTCTGATGGAAAAATCCATCGTATTAGAATCCATAGGAAATCCGATCGTGTGTACAGGGCTTTAGGGATCATACACTCTCTTCTAAAAGTTTTTTTCCTGAGAGGGGAAAAGCAGCTGCAAAAAAGCTTGTTTTTTCAGGTGCTTTTAGGCATGTCAAGTGATTGGGCGTTTATTCATTTAATTGGGCAGAATATTTATTTATTACAGCCATTAGAAGGAAAAACTCTCAAGCACTAAAAGTGTCTAGCGTTAACATACATTGAGACATTTTTACACACGTTTAGACACGTCAGGCATTTTTTAAGCTTTAACCACTTGACCACTGGGAACTTAAACCCCCTTCCTAACCAGACCAATTTTCAGCTTTCGGTGCTCTCACATTTTGAATGACAATTACTCAGTCATACAACACTGTATCCATATGAAATTGTTGTTCTTTTTTTCCCACACAAATAGAGCTTTCTTTTGGTGGCATTTAATCACTGTTGGGTTTTTTATTTTTGCGCTATAAAAGAAAAAAGACTGAAAATTCTGTAAAATAAAGAATTTTACTTTGTTTCTGTTATAAAATTTAGCAAATTAGTAATTTGTCTTCATAAATTGTGGCCAAAGTTTATACTGCTACATATCTTTGGTAAAAATAAGTACAAATTGGTGTATATTATTTGGAAAGTTATAGAGTCCACAAGCTATGGTGCCAATATCTGAAAATTGATCACACCTGATGTACTGACGGCCTATCTCATTACTTGAGACCCTAACATGCCAGAAAAGTACAAATACCCCCCAAATAACCCCTTTTTGGAAAGAAGATATTCCAAGGTATTTAGAAAGAAGCATGGTGAGTTTTTTGAAGTTGTCATTTTTTCCCACAAATCTTTGCAAAATCAAATTATTATTTTTTTTTTCACAAAATTTTCATATTAGCAGGTTATTTCTCACACACAACATATGCATACCACAAATTACACCCTAAAACACATTCTGCTATTACTCCCGAGTAGGGCGATACCATATGTGTGAGACTTTTACACAGCCTGGCCACATACAGAGGCCCAACATGCAGGGAGCACCTTCAGGCATTCTGGAGCACCCAGGCCAATTCTGACATTTCTCTCCTACATGTAAAACACATAATTTATTTGCTAGAAAATTACATAGAACCGCAAAACATTATATATATATATACAGGTCCTTCTCAAAAAATTAGCATATTGTGATAAAGTTCATTATTTTCTGTAATGTACTGATAAACATTAGACTTTCATATATTTTAGATTCATTACACACAACTGAAGTAGTTCAAGCCTTTTCTTGTTTTAATATTGATGATTTTGGCATACAGCTCATGACAACCCAAAATTCCTATCTCAAAAAATTAGCATATCATGAAAAGGTTCTCTAAACGAGCTATTAACCTAATCATCTGAATCAACTAATTAACTCTAAACACCTGCAAAAGATTCCTGAGGCTTTTAAAAACTCCCAGCCTGGTTCATTACTCAAAACCGCAATCATGGGTAAGACTGCCGACCTGACTGCTGTCCAGAAGGCCATCATTGACACCCTCAAGCAAGAGGGTAAGACACAGAAAGAAATTTCTGAATGAATAGGCTGTTCCCAGAGTGCTGTATCAAGGCACCTCAGTGGGAAGTCTGTGGGAAGGAAAAAGTGTGGCAGAAAACGCTGCACAACGAGAAGAGATGACCGGACCCTGAAGAAGATTGTGGAGAAGGACCGATTCCAGACCTTGGAGGACCTGCGGAAGCAGTGGACTGAGTCTGGAGTAGAAACATCCAGAGCCACCGTGAACAGGCGTGTGCAGGAAATGGGCTACAGGTGCCGCATTCCCCAGGTCAAGCCACTTTTGAACCAGAAACAGCGGCAGAAGCGCCTGACCTGGGCTACAGAGAAGCAGCACTGGACTGTTGCTCAGTGGTCCAAAGTACTTTTTTCGGATGAAAGCAAATTTTGCATGTCATTCGGAAATCAAGGTGCCAGAGTCTGGAGGAAGACTGGGGAGAGGGAAATGCCAAAATGCCTGAAGTCCAGTGTCAAGTACCCACAGTCAGTGATGGTCTGGGGTGCCATGTCAGCTGCTGGTGTTGGTCCACTGTGTTTTATCAAGGGCAGGGTCAATGCAGCTAGCTATCAGGAGATTTTGGAGCACTTCATGCTTCCATCTGCTGAAAAGCTTTATGGAGATGAAGATTTCATTTTTCAGCACGACCTGGCACCTGCTCACAGTGCCAAAACCACTGGTAAATGGTTTACTGACCATGGTATTACTGTGCTCAATTGGCCTGCCAACTCTCCTGACCTGAACCCCATAGAGAATCTGTGGGATATTGGGAAGAGAAAGTTGAGAGACGCAAGACCCAACACTCTGGATGAGCTTAAGGCCGCTATCGAAGCATCCTGGGCCTCCATAACACCTCAGCAGTGCCACAGGCTGGTTGCCTCCATGCCACGCCGCATTGAAGCAGTCATTTCTGCAAAAGGATTCCCGACCAAGTATTGAGTGCATAACTGAACATAATTATTTGAAGGTTGACTTTTTTTGTATTAAAAACACTTTTCTTTTATTGGTCGGATGAAATATGCTAATTTTTTGAGATAGGATTTTTGGGTTTTCATGAGCTGTATGCCAAAATCATCAATATTAAAACAAGAAAAGGCTTGAACTACTTCAGTTGTGTGTAATGAATCTAAAATATATGAAAGTCTAATGTTTATCAGTACATTACAGAAAATAATGAACTTTATCACAATATGCTAATTTTTTGAGAAGGACCTGTATATATATATATATATATATATATATATATATATATGTGTGTTTTTTTAGCAAAGACTCTAAATAATACAATGGCGGTCATTGCAACTTTTTATCTCGAACGGTATTTGCGCAGCAATTTTTCGAACTTGTTTTTTTTGGAAAAAAAACAGATTTGTGCTTTAAAGAAACAAAACAGTAAAGTTAGCCCAATGTTTTTGCATAATTGAAAGATGAAGTTACGCCGAGTAAATAGATACCTAACATGTCACCCTTCAAAATTGCACACACTTGTGGAATGGCGCCAAACTTTGCTACTTAAAAATCCCTATAGGCGACGCTTTATTTATTTTTTACTGGTTTCATGTTTTGAGTTACAGAGGAGTTCTAGGGCCAAAATTATTGATCTTGCTCTAACGTTCGCAGCGATACCTCACATGTGTGGTTGAACACTGTTTTCATATGTGGGCGGGACTTACGTATGCGTTCGCTTCTGCATGCGAGCACATGGGGAAAGGGGGCGCTTTACATTTTTTTTTTTTATTGTTCATTTTACTTTATTTATTTTAGTTTGACACTTTTTTCCCCCAAAATAATTTTTTTGATCACTTTTATTCCAATGCATCTCTTGTAATAGGAATATGGCATGACAGGTCCTCTTTACAGTGAGATATGGGGTCAAAAGACCCCACATCTCACCTCTAGGCTGGGAAGCCTGAAATTATTAAAAAAAAAAAAAAAAAAAACGATCCTGGCTTTGATCGTAGCGGTGAGTCGGTAGAAGAAGCGGAGGGCGGCGGGAGGGGGGGAAGTTCCCTCTCGCCTCCCGTAAGAACGATCAAGTGGTGCAACAGCCGCTATGATCATTCTTATTGTGTAGGGAATGGCTGGCTGAAAAAGATGATATCTGAATGATGCCTGTAGCTGCAGGCATCATTCAGATATCCCTGCACAAAGTCAAGGACGTCACATGACAGCCGGTGGGCGGGAAGTGGTGAAAACACATTTTTTTTTAACACAAAGTTATCCATTTATACAATATTTCTAACACATAGCATGTACATACCAAAAATTTAATCCCAAATTAGATTCTCCTACTCCTCCTGAGTATGGCGATACCACATGTGTGAGACTTCCACAGCCTGGCCACATACAGAGGTCAAGTACAGCCGAGTATGGCCGAGCATGGCAGAGTATGGCTGAGCATAGCAGAGTATGGCTGAGCATAGCAGAGTATGGCTGAGCATGGCCGAGTATGGGCGAGCATGGCCGAGTATGGCTGAGTATGGCTGGGTATGGCCGAGTATGGCTGGATACGGCTGGGTAACGCCAAGTATGACTGGGTATGGCTGGGTATTGCCGAGTATGGCTGGGTATTGCCGGGTATCGCAGAGTATGGCTGGGTAGCACCGAGTATGGCTAGGTATCGCAGAGTATGGCTGGGTATCGCAGAGTACGGCCGGGTATCGCAGAGTACGGCCGGGTATCGCAGAGTACGGCCGGGTATCGCAGAGTATGGCCAGGTATCGCAGAGTATGGCCGGGTATTGCTGGATGGATCTCTCCCCCCTCTCCTACTGTACCGATCGGTACACAGAGGGGAGAGAGGAACCTGCATGACATGACATGACGCCGGTTTGTTTACAAATGATCGCTCCGTCATTTGACGGAGCAATAACGTGGTAAACGCCCGCTATCAGCAGCCATTTACTGTGATGCGCCGGGTCTTTCGGACCCGGCGGTCACGAATATTTCCGGGAGCGTGCCCCGGGGGGCGTGCGGGAGCAAGATTTTGGGAGGACGTCCATGGACGCCCTCCAAAGTTAAGTCGACTGCACTGTAGCCGTCTTTTGGCTATGGCCCGGTCGGCATGTGGTTAAAGCTCCTCTTCTGAACGCGACTTTGATGTTTTTTCTTCTCCCTCTAAATGCCCCTGCCTATAAACTCCTGTAAACACCTATAGTGTGTGTGGACAAGTAGGTTAACATGGAGGGGAGTTTAGAGCCAGAGACAAAAAAAAAAAAAAAAAGCTCAAGCGCCAAGCAGCTTTTTTGAGTTTAAGTGTGCATGAGGCCTTAGTGACAAAAAGCTTGAACCAAGTAAAAGTAGAAGTCCAATCTGCTATTTTGTTTTAGGTCAATTATTCAGAAAGCATTGAAGCTGGTATTACAAAATGGTAATGTCAGCATTTCTTTCCATTGCTAGAAAGCATGGATTACTTAAGAATTCTCAGAGCTCGGAGTTAATATTCCAGAGTTCTGACTTTTCTTTTGTTCCAGTATAATGATTTCTTTGTGACATTTATATATATCCATCCTGAACCTGTGCACTGGGGAGCCTGAATTTGTCTGGCTTTTGAAGGATAACATTGACATTTAAATCGAACATCCACAAGATACTATTTCAGTATACTGATTTAGCATCTTACAACTCTGAGATATACTATATTGCCATATGTTTGTGGACTTCTGACCATCATACCTATTTATGCTTGTTGGACATCCTATTTCTAAACCATGAGCATTAATATGGAGTTGACCCCCATTCCTTTGTGACTCGAGTGATATCAGGTACTAACATTGAATGAGAATTCTACTTCATCTCAAAGGTGTTCAGTAAAGTTGAGGTCAGGGATGTGTGGCTATAAAAGCCTTCACTCCTTTGGGAATTATTTCACAGGATTTTGGATTGTGTCTGTGGGAATTTGTACCCATTTACCTGAAGAAAAAAAAAATTGTGTGAAGTCAGGTAATGAAATTGGACCAGAAAACCTGGTTGCACTTAGCATTCCAATTCATACCAAAGGTATTCAGTTCAGGTTGAGGTCATGGCTCGGTAGCTATAACAGCCTCTAGTCCTTTGGGAAAGCACTCCACTGGATTTTGGATTGTGTCTGGGAATTTGTGCCCATTCGCAAAAAAAACAACAACTTGTGTGAGATCAGGGGCTGATATTGGGCTGTAAAATCTGGTTGCACTTGGCATTCCAAATCATCCCAAAGGTGTTCAGGAAGGTTGAGGTCAGGGTTCTGTAGCTATAACATAATCTACTCCTTTGGGAAGGCATTCCACTGGATTTTGGATTGTGTCTGTGGGAATTTGTGCCCACAGTGACAGTGTGTAGTATTATCACTGATCACTGTCACTCGTGATGTCAGTTAGCCAGTTCCCAGGCAGCATCAATTAGTGTCAAATTGCCCATCACAGTCCCATTATAAGTCACTAATAACTAAGACCCCTTTCACACTGGGGTGGTTTGCAGGCGCTATTGTGCTAAAAATAGCGACTGCAAACCGACCCTAAACAGCGGCTGCTGTCTCTCCAATGTGAAAGCCCGAGGGCTTTCACACTGGAACGGTGCGCTAGCAGGACCGCTCCAAAAGTCCTGCTAGCAGCATCTTTGGAGCAGTGAGAGGAGCGTTGTGTTTACCGCTCCTACACCGCTCCTTCCCATTGAAAGCAATGGAAAACCGCGGCTTTAACGCCAGCAATGCGCCTCTGCAGAGGCGCATTGCCGGCGGTATTAACCCTTTTTCGGCCCCTAGCGGGGGTTAAAACCGCTAAGCTAGCGGCCGAATACCGCCGCAATTCCGACAGTATAGCGCCGCTAAAAATAGCGCCGCTATACCGCCAGTGCACCTCCCACCCCAGAGTGAAAGGGGCCTAACAGTGACTAACTACCGTATATACTCGAGTATAAGCCGAGTTTTCCAGCACATATTTTTGTGCTGAAAATGCCCCCCTCGGCTTATACTCAAGTCACCTTTTTGCGCCTGATCTCCCAGACTTTTAGGACCCAGTATCAAACTTGGCACACATGTAGCCCCACTCTTCCTATACAAGTGTGCAAAGTTTTTTGTCCGGGGGACTTACAGCCGGGGAGCACCGATTTTTCAAAGCCGGGCACCCCTTCCATAGACTCCCATGTTAAACTTAATTTCTCTGGTGATTTGGGGACCAGGTACTGGCCAGTCATAGGTCCCCTGGACCCGGAACTTAGCACACATGTAGCTCAATTTCTCCTCTACATGTGTGCAAAGTTTTTTGTCTGGGGGACCTAAGGCCGGGGAGCATCGATTTTTCAAAGCCGGGCACTCCTTCCATAGACTCCCATGTTAAACGTCAGTCTAGTCATGGGCACATTGAGGCATGGTCACGGTCACTGACTATATGAGGTAGAACATGAATTACCTTTGCTAGCACAGCCCCTGTCAGGGGAAGGATATCCATCCAAGGGAGTCACCGGAGGCCTCTCTGTCACCAGCAAATGCTGCGGCGGTCTCTCCAGAGAAGTTCCGCTCACCAGTCCTCACGAACTCAGACACGGGCACCCAAGGAGTTAGGGCCCCCTTTGGATTCCTCCACCCTCGCGGAACTCAGTCGAAGGTACTGAGCCCCAGGCATCCGCCATAGCACCTCACCACAGGCTAAAGGTGCCTGAGATGGACTCCATCTCTCGCTCCGGCCAGGTCAAGGGCACCTGGGCCCAGAACTCCGGAACGCCAGCACCCAAGCTGAAGGTGCCTGGGTGCGGCCGCGTCCTCCGACTCTGAACCCCAAGGTCAGGGCGTCCGCCCCTTTTATCTCCTCTCCCTTTGTGTCACAGCAGGTTCCCCACCCCGCTGTACCAGCGCCAGGAAAGGACAAAAAGGCACAGTCTTGCGGTGTGAGTTCAACCCCGGCCCAGGGCAACAATGCCACCTGTAGGCCGCAGGGAACCTCACACCACCAAAGTCCTCCAAGAACCATAAAAGGGTCTCAGATTCCCTAGCAATCAGTGCATCTGGGTTACACTACCACCCAGATGCTTCCCCTAAATTCAAATACCCGCTACAAATAAAAAATAAATTAAAAAAACTGTGTTGATCAAATACCACAAAAGAAAGCTCTATTTGTGTAAAAAAAAATGATATAAGTTTTGTTTGGGTACAGCATTGCATGACCGCGCAATTACCAGTTAAAGTGGCACAGTGCTAAAAAAGCAAAAAAAAAAAAATGACCTGGTCATGAAGGGAGTAAAACCTTCTGGAGCTGAAGTGGTTCATTGAGGAGAGCTTATAAATCAGCAGAATCAATATGCTCCTTACTGATTGAATTATAACATTAGACTGTGCCAACAGGTTGTCACATTTTTTGTTTAAATCTGATTTAATAAAAAAATTTACTGTATATACTTGAGTATAAGCCGACCCGAATATAAGCCGAGGCACCTAATTTTACCACAAAAAACTGGGAAAACGTATTGACTCGAGTATAAGCCTAGTGTGTCCATCTGCATGCCTCACTGTGCCTCACTTTGCCTCACTGTGCCTCACTTTGCCTCACTGTGTCCATGTGCATGCCTCACTGTGCCTCACTGTGCCTTACTGTGCCCATGCCTCACTGTGTCCATGCCTCACTGTGCCCATGCCTCACTGTGCCCATACCTCACTGTGCCCATGACTAGACTGACGTTTAACATGGGAGCCTATGGAAGGGGTGCTTTGAAAAATCGGTGCTCCCTGGCCTTAGGTCCCCCAGACAACAAACTTTGCACACTTGTAGAGGAAGAGTGGGGCTACATGTGTGCCAAGTTTGGGGTCCAGGGAACCTATGGCTGGCCAGGATCAGGCGCACAAAAATGAAGATGGGCACAGACTCGAGTATAAGCCGAGGGGGGCATTTTCAGCACAAAAAACTGTGCTGAAAAACTCGGCTTATACTCAAGTATGTACGGTACATATGAGAGTGTTTCCTATATTACAGTCTATATTTTTTGGGGTAATATTTTCCCTTGAAACAAGCTAGGCTGTGTATTCAGTGAATGGTGTTTTGATAAAGCAAACAAAAACACCTGGCTACTGATTGCAATTAATAAGACATATGCATGTTTGATCAGCCCACAAATTAAAATAAGTAATGTTCATGAATATTTAGCAGTGCAGCCGGAGGGAGAGCGCGAGAAGGAACTGTACATTCACCTGCCGAACAATCACATCTCACAGCGCCAGAGGCAAGCAGTTAGGGGAAGATATTTATAGTGGAACAAATATTAGGGCAGGGGAATTATGATGCCATAATAAGTTGGTGGGTGGTGTATGCTTGCAGCGTATAATCATTGTCTGCGCTTAATGTGATGCCATAAACTGCGGAAACTCATTTCCCTGCCACTCAGAGGTCAATAGAATGTTCAGTGCTGCAAAATTCCAAAAATCCGGGCCAGGAAATTCCAGCTGTTATCGAAAGAATCAAAGGAGGAAGTCTAGGGAAAAGAACAATATTAACAATGTATGCAGCGGTGAAAAAGGTACCAGAGCAACATAAATGCCTACAATAAAAGGTACCAAAAAGAAACTACAAAGAGGTCAGTTAAAAGATCATCATTTCTATTTATAAAAGAAGAAAATTACAATATTTTAACTGACAGCTCTGTAGTGATGTACACTGTATTACCAAAAGTATTGAGACGCCTGCCTTTACATTAGAGTGAAGACTGTGAGCCAGGCCTTCTTGTTCACATCAGTTTTTAAAGCCTCGTACACACAATACGAAACTCAGAAGGGAAAATTCATAAGACGAGCTGTCTGCGGACTTTCGGATCGTTAGTACGGTGCTATCGACAGCCGATTTGGCTTTTTTATCAGACAAAAGCTGGATGCGGAGGCTAAAAAATTTTTGCCGGATGTGAACTCAAGGTCTGATTTTCGGATGGTCAGTACAGAAATCGTCACATAAAAGTTGAAAGCACAAACACACATGCTCGGAATCAAGGAACCTCTGGGAAGAGTTCGGTCTTGTAAACTACTGTTCGTAATCTAGAATTAACATTCGTGAAGCGGCAATTGATGAAATGTTAAAATGCAGCGCACATTCTAATCTTACTTAACCGCTTAAGCCATTTGGCTGGCCAAAGACAAGGCCACTTTTTGCGATTCGGCACTGCGTCGCTTTAACTGACAATTGTGCGGTCGTGTGACGTGGCACCCAAACAAAATTGACGTAATTTTTTACCCACAAATAGAGCTTTCTTTTGGTGGAATTCGATCACCTCTGTGGTTTTTATTTTTTACTTTTTGCTATAATAAATATCCCCAAAAAATATATTAAAAAAGTTATAGCGTCTACAAAATAAGGGATAGTTTTATGGCATTTTTATTATTAATTATTTTTTTACTAATAATGGCGGTGATCTGTAATTTTTATCGTGACTGCGACATTATGGCGGACACATCGGACACTTTTGACTCTATTTTGGGACCATTGTCATTTATACAGCGATCAGTGCTATAAAAATGCACTGATTACTGTGTAAATGACAATGGCAGGGAAGGGGTTAACCACTAGGGGCAAAGAAGGGGTTAAGTGTGTCCTAGGGAGGGATTTTAACTGTGGGGGGGCTGGGCTATGAGTGACATGACAGCGATCACTGCTCCCGATCACAGGAAGCAGTAGATCACTGTCCTGTCACTAGGCAGAACAGGGAAATGCCTTGTTTACAAAGGAATCCCCCTGTTCTGCAGCTCCGTGACACGATCGCAGGACACCGGCGAACATCGAGTCCACGCGCCCGCATGGCGGGATTTTCAAAACATAGTACAGGTACGTTGCTTTGCCCACACGAGCCCTTCTGCCAACGTATGTGTTCGTGAGGCGGTCGGCAAGTGGTTAACTGACAGCTCTGTAGTGATGTACACTATATTACCAAAAGTATTGGGACACCTGCCTTTACATTAGAGTGAAGACTGCGAGCCAGGCCTTCTTGTTCACATCAGTGCCTGACTTTACAAATGCGCTTCTGGAAGAATGGTTAAACATTCCCATAGACACACTCCTAAATCTTGTGGACATCCTTCCCAGAAGAGTTTAAGCTCTTATAGCTGCAAAGGGTGGGCCAACTCAATATTGAACCCTATGGACTAAGACTGGGATGCCATTAAAATGTGTGTGTAGAGGCAGGTGTCCCAATACTTTTGGTATAATAGTGTATGTTTCTTTTGGGTCATATAGAACGAAAAGGAGGGCGCATATATGTTTCAGTTCTAAGGATACCCATTGTTTTGAGGAGGGCAGCAAGACCTTTGACGTGCCAGATTTTATCCGACCACCTACACCACCTACCCATAGACCAAGGCCCCGAGCGCAGGAGATAGTGTTGTGTTGTTTTTTTTTGGGTACCTGCAAAGTCCAGATAATCATAGACATGTTTAATAAAGCAAAACCACACCCTCCTATCCTTTACAGCCAAGGAAGCTAACATCTTAAGCCTCGTACACACGGTTGGACTTTTTGCCAACAAACTTCAAAATGAGCAAGTTTGACAAAAAATCTGACTGTGTGTACGCTCCATCGGACAAACTTTTTTGGTTTTCATCGGACAAACGTTCGGTCTGCAAACGGACAAACTTTTCGCCAACAAAAGTCAGATGGAGCAAAGTCCGACCGTGTGTACAGAAATCCATCGGACTTTTGTCCGATGGACAAATAAGCATGCCCAGAACCAATGTTAAAATCAACCAACAATAGCAGAAGTTGACCAAAGGGTGGTGGTAAAGAGCAGAAAAGAGCAGAAAAACCATGTGATGTTTGAAAAGTTTTGGGAAAGTTTGCAGAAAAGTCAGAGCGTGTGTATTCTATGGGTGTGCCCGGCCAACTCCCTTCGGACAAAAAATCCATGGAAAAGTTTGTTTGAAGTCCGACCGTGTGTACGAGGCTTAAGTCTCTGTTTGATCTGCAGTTGCCATGGTGTTGCACATGTGATCTGTTAAGACACCAGTCATTTGATGGCTGGACAGTTGGGTTGAAAGTACAAGTACAAATGCCTTGAAGAAGAATTCCAAATATGGATATTTTATACAGTTACATTGGACCAGCTTGAAGCAATGTAACCATGTACTGTATATAACATACCTGGCCGATCCCCCTGAAAGCTGGAAATCACTGAAGAAGACACCGCTACTCCAATGATCTCCACTTGCTTCCAGGTCCCATTCTGAGCGCTTGCCCTGCTGCATTCTCAACACAAGCAGTGAGCCACTTGGAACTTGTGATATTAAGACAATATTTTGCATTTGAACAATGTGAAGAGTGTGACATCACCATCCCACGATCCACCTCGTCCAATCAGACAATGCATTTCCTGAATGGCACTGGTGCCAAGCGGCCAAACTTCTGCATTCAGAGTGCATCAGGGCAATCATTTGGTTTGGGACCTGGAAGTGGAGATCACTGGAGAAGCGGCGTCTACTTCAATTATTTCCAGTTTTCATGGGGATCAGCCAGGTATGGCATATACATATGTAGCACACCCCCTAAAAAGGAGGCGGTTGGCAGGTTGGCATGGGCGTCAATCATAGAATGCTTCCATTTATTGAACAAATGCAAAGCATTCTCTGTTTGGTCAAGGGGGAAAGCATGATGTCTCCATCTCTCCACCTCATCCAATCAGAGAAAAGTTTGCATTCATTGGGAAAATGCAAAGCATTTTTGGAATGGTGTACATGCTGAGCAGCCGTCCTACTGTGTTCAGAATGCAGCAGGCCAGCCGCTCAGCACCCGACCTGGAAGCAAGTGGAGATCCCTGGAGTAGCAGTGTTTATTTCAGTGATCTTCAGGTTTCAGGGGGGGGGGGGGGGGTCTCCCAGGTATGGAATGTACTTAGTTACAAGCTAGAGAAATGTACCTACGTATAAAATATCTATACCTGAATTTCATTTTTAAATGTAACTGTTTTGAGAAACTGCTAAATTTGGGGGTTTAGTTGCACTTTTAAAAAAATAGATGGGATGTCGGTGCCAATACTCAAATCTGTATACAGTGTTTTGAAAAAGTATTCATACCCCTTGAAATGTTCCACATTTTGTCATGTTGCAACCAAAAAAAAATTTTATTGAGATTTTATGTGATAGACCAACACAAAGTGGCACATAATTGTGAAGTGGAAAGAAAATGATTAATGGTTTTCACATTTTTTATGTAAAAAATGTGGGGTTCATTTGTATTCAGCCCCCCTCAGTCAATACTTTGTAGAACCGCCTTTCACTGCAATTACAGCTGCAAGTCTTTTTGGGGATGTCTCTACCAGCTTTGCACATCTAGAGAGTGACATTTTTTCCCATTCTTCTTTGCAAAATAGCTCAAGCTCTGGCAGAATAAATGGAGAGCATCTGTGAACAGCAATTTTCAAGTCCTGCCACAGATTCTCAATTGGATTTAGGTCTGGACTTTAACTGGGCCATTCTAACACATGAATATGCTTTGATCTAAACCATTCTATTGTAGCTCTGGCTGTATGTTAGAGTCGTTGTCCTGCTGGAAGGTGAACCTCCGCCCCAGTCTCAAATCTTTTGCCGACTCTAGCAGGTTTTCTTCTAAGCTTGCCCTGTATTTGGCTCCATCCCTCTTCCAATCAACTCTGACCAGTTTTCCTGTCCCTCCTGAAGAGAAGCATCCCCACAACATGATTCTGCCACCACCATGTTTCACGGTGGGGTTGGTGTGTTCAGGGTGATGTGCAATGTTAGTTTTCCGCCACACATAGCATTTTGGTTTTAGGCCAAAAAGTAAAATTTTGGTGTCATCTGACCAGAGCACCTTCTTCCACATGTTTGCTGTGCTCCCCACATGGCTTCTCGCAAACTGAAAACGGGACTTTTTATGGCTTTCTTTCAACAATGGCTTTCTTCTTGCCACTCTTCCATAAAGGCGAGATTTGTGGAGAGCACGACTAATAGTTGTCCTGTGGACAGATTCTCCCACCTGACCTGTGGATCTCTGCAGCTCCTCCAGACTTACAAAGGGCCTCTTCGCTGCTTCTCTGATTAATGCTCTCCTTGCTCTGTCTGTCAGTTTAGATGGACAGCCATGTCTTCGTAGGTTTGCAGTTGTGCCAAAATTGTTCCATTTTCGGTTGATGGATTGAACAGTGCTCCGTGAGATGTTCAAAGCTTGGGATATTTTTTTATAACCTAACCCTGCTTTAAACTTCTCCACAACTCTATCCCTGACCTGTTTGATGTGTTCCTTGGCCTTCATGATGCTGTTTTTTCACTAAGGTTCTCTAACAAAGCTCTGAGGGCTTCACAGAACAGCTGTATTTATAATGAGATTAAATTACACACCGGTGGACTTCATCTACTAATAAGGTGACTTCTGAAGGTATTTGGTTTCACTAGATTTTAGTTAGGGGTATCAGAGTAAAGGGGGCTAAATACAAATGCGCGCCACACTTTTCACATATTTTTTTGTAAAAATAAATAAAAAATTCTCATTTCAATGATAAGACAAAAACTTTTCTTTCACTCATGGTTAGTGTTTGAAACCATTTATTATCAATCAACTGTGTTTACTCTTTTTTATATCATAATGATAACTGTAAATACCCAAATGACCCTGATCAAAAGTTTACATACCCCAGTTCTTAATACTGTGTATTGCCGCCTTTAACATCAATGACAGCTTGAAGTCTTTTGTGGTATTTGTGGATGATGCTCTTTATCTTCTCAGATGGTAAAGCTGCCCATTCCTCTTGGCAAAAAGCCTCCAGTTCCTGTAAATTCTTGGGCTGTCTTGCATGAACGGCACGTTTGAGATCTCCCCAGAGTGGCTCAATGATATTCAGGTCAGGAGACTGAGATGGCCACTCCAGAACCTTCACTTTATTCTGCTGTAGCCAATGACAGGTCGACTTGGTCTTGTGTTTTGGATCCTTGTCATGTTGGAATGTCCAAGTACGTCCCATGTGCAGCTTCCTGGCTGATGAATGCAAATGTTCCTACAGTATTTTTTGATAACATTCTGCATTCACCTTGCCAACAATTTTGACCAAATTTCCTGTGCCTTTGTAGGTCACACATCCCCAAAACATCAGGCTTGTCTCTGTGCTGTTTGGCGTAGTGTAAGTGGGATACTTTGAGGCATTTGCGTAGTAATGGCTTTCTTCTGGCAACTCGACCATGCAGCCCATCTTTCTTCAAGTGCCTCCTTATTGTGCATCTTGAAACAGCCACACCACATGTTTTCAGAGAGTCCTGTATTTCACCTGAAGTTATTTGTGGAATTTTCTTTGCATCCCGAACAATTTTCCTGGCAGTTGTGGCTGAAATTTTAGTTGGTCTACCTGACCGTGGTTTGGTTTCAACAGAACCCCTCACATTCCACTTCTTGATTAGAGTTTGAACACTGCTGATTGGCATTCTCAATTCCTTGGATATCTTTTTCTATCCCTTTCCTGTTTTATACAGTTCAACTACCTTTTCCCGCAGATCCTTTGACAATTCTTTTGCTTTCCCCATGACTCAGAATCCAGAAACGTCAGTGCAGCACTGGATGAAAGATGCAAGGGTCTGTCAGGAGTCCAGAAACTCATTGACCTTTTATACACACACTAATTACAAACATATCACAGGTGAGGATGGTTACCTTTTAATAGCAATTCAAACCTCTTTGTGTCAACTTGTGTGCATGTTATCAGGCCAAAATCACCAGGGTATGCAAACTTTTGATCAGGGTCATTTGGGTAGTTTCTGTTGTGATTATGATTTAAAAAGAGTAAACACAGTTGACTTATAATAAATGGCTTCAGCCAAACACTTATAATCAGTGAAAGAAAAGTTTTTGTGTTATCATTCATATTCTCTGAAAAATGGAGAAGAAATCATTAATTCTGCCAGGGTATGTAAACTTATGAGCACAACTGTGTATATATATATATATATATATATATATATATATATATATATATATATATATATACATGTATATATATATATATATATATATATATATATATATATATATATATATATATATATATGAAATTCCAAGCCAGTAAATCTGGTAATTTCATAAATTTAATAAAGATCTAATTTTTACTAAAATATGTAAAGCAGTTTGAATCCATTAGGACCCTTTCTCAAATCGGAGTTTGGTTATACTGCATTTTTACCACGCATCAAGAGCAAATGCTTAAAGTGCATGCTGCCTCCAGTAAAATGACCATATTTTGTCTTTGACTAAACCCTCCTATAGAATAAATGGGAGGAGTCTGCTCTTTCAATTTTAAGTAGATGTCAAGAATATCGCATGCACTTGTATGTTTGAGTGCACAATGATGTACAACCCATTCAAACAAGCAATAGCATTTAACATGACTACTGATATCTTGCCCTTGGTAACATTTCCAATTACCGGTAATACAAAACTGAACTAAATGTTTGAGTTTCTCTTACTTTTAACCTGCCATTTAGGAATATTGTTATAAAATAACTGTTATATTATTATATTTATATTATATTGTGTGACAGTGCGAGGCCCTGCCACTGTGAAAGTGGATACAGGAATGACGCAGGGTTCACACTGATGCAGAGTGCGGGGCTCTGGAGTACTATTAATAAGTGGAGAAAAGTGTGTTTCCAGCTTTCTCCAGGTTTTGCATTTCCATCAGGGACCAGGGCCTGGAGTTTGAAGACTTCGAACTGTTTTGTGTGGGACAAAGCTTTTGATCCTTTGCCCAGGTCTTACTGGAGACCTGCAGGATGTGTGGGTGAACAGGCGTGGATATTTGTTATAAGCCAGGAACTAGCCATAGCTCAGGGATCTTTTGTGGTGATAGGTGTGTGCCCTTGTTTGGAGAGATGTGTGGTGCCATCAGGAGAGGTGATCCACTCAGCAGATAAGACTCCATGTTGGAGAGATATCCTACCCGCAGGACTGGGTGACTTGGGACAGCTGACCGAGTCTGCAGGATTGAGAGAACTGAGTAGACGTGCACTGCCGAAAAATTCATTTTTTTCGTTTTATTTTTTTCTGTTTTTTTGCTTTTTTCAGAAATTCGTAAATTCAAAAAATTTGTTCTTTCGTTTTCGTTTTTTTCTTTTTTTTTTCTTTTTTCGGAAATTAGGGAAATTCGAAAAATATGTTTTTTTCGTTTTCGTTTTTTTTGTTTTTTTGCTTTTTTCAGAAATTCAGGAAATTCCGAATTCCAAATTTTCGAATTTCCCAAAAAACGAATAAATTGAAAACGAAAAAAAAGAATTTTTCGAATTTCTGAAAAAAGCAAAAAAAAACAAAAAAATAAAAAAAAATCGGAATTCGGAAACTTTCCAAATTTCCCATTTTCGAATTTTAGATTTTCGAATTTTAGATTTTGGAATTTTGCAATTTCGAATTTTCAAATCTCGAAATTTCCAATTTTCGAATTTTCAAAATTCCGAATTTCCGAAATTCGAGAATTCGTAAATTGAAAAATTCGTAAATCCGAAAATTCGTAAATTTTAAAATTCGTAAATTCAGAAATTCAAAATTTCGGAAATCCGAAAATCCGAAAATTTGGAAATGTAAAAATTTGCAAATTCTGAGATTTCGGAATTAACTAATTTCTCTAAATTCGTGAAAAACGAATTAGAAACTAAACGAATTGCAAATGTCTAGAGCTGATGCAACTAGCGAGTCCGGAGGACTGGAGAGGTTCTGTAAGTCTCAGAAGAGTGAGAGAGCCCGGGGTGCTAAGAGAACCACATCTGGAGGCCAGGAGTGGGCCCGTGCAGCGAGGTTCTACAAAAAGGAGGACAGCCACAGAGCTGAGCCTAAGGACCCAGTGCCCCAATAGTAGTGGTGCTGCTGACAGGAGAGCCAGGTGAAGAAAATCCCTGCATAGGCAGCTTTGTTTGAACTTTTACTTTTGTTTGCTTTTCTGTAGAATAAAAAATAAAAGTGGACCAAAAAGCCCTTAAAAAGCCCTTAAACGGCAGTTCGGACTCACTAAAAACACTTACCACCACCGTGTTGGACCAAAAAGCCCTTAAACCACAGTTCGGACCGAAGTGAACTCACTAAAACCGCTCAACACCACCGTGTTTAATCACCCCATATGACAATTGGTGTAATATTGTTATAAATGTTATTGTTATATTAACCAGCTCAGGTCCAATTTTACTGCTACAGGGCGGCACCTGTGCGCAGATCACGTATATATTTATGTGATCCAACACTTACAGGTAGGGGGCGTGCATGCTGTGATTACACACAGCGGAAAGCAATCAGCGGATGCACGGCATCCACTGATCGTCATGCAGAAAGGCAGAACGGCAATCTGCCATATGTAAACAAGGAAAATCGCCATTCTGACAGGAGGGAAAGGATGGAGTTTGTGTTCCTGCAATGCAGGGAATAAATTCCATCTCTTTCTTTTAGTAAAAGCACTTCCCACACAGTGTAGTAAAACACTGGCTAGGTACACACTTAACCCTTTAATCTGCCCTAACCCCTTCCCAGCCAGTGTAATTAGTACATTGACAGTGCATATGTTTTAGCACTGATCTCTGTATTAGTGTCACTGGTTCCCAAAAAAGTGTCAGTTCAGCCTCGTACACACGATCGGATTTCCTATGGATTCTGATCCGATGGTTTTTAGACATGTGCACACTGAAATATTTTGTTTCGGAATTTCGTTTTTGTCCGAAAAATAAATTTATTTAGTTACTCCCGAAATTCGTTTTTATTTATTTCGTTTTTCGTTAGAAATTGCATTCGTCCGAAAATCTGAATTAATTAAGGTCGAATCTGTCATTGAAGGCTTATGGTGTCTGTCGAATGTTCAAAGAAGATTCGACGGAGCAGCGAAACTGTACGACGCTGCAATCATACATTTCCGGTCGAATGTTCCGCCTACAAGCTATAGTAGAATTCTAATGTTGGATGACTAGTAATAATTATATTTATTCATTACTATTACTAGTCAACCAACATTAGAATTGTTCCATAGCTTATGGGCAGATGCATTTGACCGGAAATGTACGATTGCAGCGTCGTACAGTTTTGCTGCACCGTCGAATCTTCTAACTTTCGATGCTTTGTCGAATCTTCGTCATTCTAGCTATTTTACTGCTCCTCCTCTTTGGTTACAATCAGCCAATAACATTCATCATCAACTTTATTTTTATTTTACTTCCCCCACCCAATTCCAGCAGTGATCTTTTCTCTCTATGTCGAATCTTTTCTCTCTATAATAACAAATCTTTTCTCTCCTATGTCGAATCTTTTCTCTCCTATGTCGAATCTTTTCTCTCTATAATGTCGAATCTTTTCTCTCCTATGTCGAATCTTTTCTCTCCTATGTCGAATCTTTCTCTCCTATGTCGAATCTTTTCTCTCTATAATGTCGAATCTTTTCTCTCCTATGTAGAATAATCTTGGACTAATAGAGTTAAGGTTAGGCACATTCGACCACAGGTTCGATAGACACAGATTGTTATTGTCAGCGTCACGTCGAATCTCCTATCTATATCGAACTGTTGTAGCAATGAAAACGAAAATAAAGCATTTGTTTATGTCGGATCTTTCGGTTTTCGGATTCTGTGCTTTCGTTTTCGTTTGTTAAAACGATAACGAAAATAGCTGAAATTCGGACGAAAATGCATTCGGACGAAAACGAATGCACATGTCTAATGGTTTTGTCCATCGGAAATCCGATGAAGCTGACTTCCATCAGTCTTGCCTACACACCATCAGTCCAAAAACCGACCGTTCCAAACGCGGTGACGTAAAACACTCCGATGAGCCGAGAAAAATTAAGTTCAATGCTTCTGAGCATGCGCCGACTTGATTCTGAGCATGCGTGGGTTTTTTATCCGATGGACTTGCCCATAGACGATCAGAATTTGCTATCGGTTTTTGATCCATCGGAAAAATTTAAAACATGTTCTATTTTTTGAAACCGATGGAAAAAAGACCGATGGGTCCCATACACGATCGGTTTGTCCGATGAAAAAAGTCCATCGGACTGTTTTCATCGGTAAAACCGATCGTGTGTACAGGGCTTTAGTGTCAGAATATCCACTGCAATATCACAGTCCCACTGAAAGTTGCTGATCGCCGCCATTACTTGTAAAAAATAAATAAACAAATAAACAAAACTATCCCATCGTTTGTAGACGCTATAACTTTTGAGCAAACCAATCAATATACACTGATTGGGATTTTTTTTTACCAAAAACATGTAGCAGAATACATATTGTCCTAAATTGATGAAGAAATTAGATTTTTTCAATATTTTTATTGAATATGTTTTATAGTAGAATGTAAAAAAATATTGTTTTCTTTTTCAAAATTGTTGGTCTTTTTTTGCGCAAACCAATCAATATACGTTTATTGAGTTTTTTTTACCAAAAATATATTTTTTCTAAATTGTCTGAATGTTTTTGTGTAAACTGATCAATATACGCTTATTGGGATTTTTTTTTTACCAAAAATATGTAGCAGAATACATATTGTCCTAAATTGATGAAGAAATTAGATTTTTTCAATATTTTTATTGGATATGTTTTATAGCAGAAAGTAAAAAAATATTGTTTATTTTTTTTCAAAAATGTATTTTTTTTTGGTTTATAGCACAAAAAATAAAAAATACAGAGGTGATTATATACCACCAAAAGAAAGCTCTATTTGTGGGGAAAAAGGGACTATAATTTTTATTTGGGTACAGTGTCGCACGACCGCACAATTGTCAGTTAAAGAAACGCAGTGCCGTATCGTAAAATGGTCCTGGTCAGGAAGGGGGTGTTAAATCTTTTGGAGGTCAAGTGGTTAAATAGATATATTATTCTTATTCAGTAATAAAAAGGTATATTGTTATATTATTATATTTCATTGTTATAGTATTTTTATTTTAATGTTTATTAAACTGTTATATTGTTATAATATTCTTTTTTTTTAAGTTATATTATTACATTTTATTGATATAGTATTTTTAAAATAATTGTACTTTTTTATTATTATATTATATTGTCATATTATGCTTTTTTTATTATTATAATTTTTTTTATTATTTTTATTATTCCTACAAAATTGGTACCGGTATATTAAAATAGAAAAACTGCCTATTTGTTTGCATTTGCTCTCTATTATATTTTTGTGGGGCAGCCTTGTCAGGAATATTTATATCCAGCGTCAATAAAGTCTTCCAAACCACAATCAGAAGAATCTGATTTGTGAGTTCTTGGATTCAGTAATGACTCTTCGAGTTCTGGGACTTGGTAATGATTGTGAGAAGTTATTATTGAATCCCAAGCTCACTCCTCTGATGAAGCGTGTTCCGTAAAACCTGACAGCTCTAGCTGTTTCTTCACTTCGCAACAATGGCAAGCGAATCATGCTAACCACAACAGGCGCCTTTCTGATCAGACTTGTATAGACTGAAAAAATATCTTGTAGTTCTGTGCTATTATTTATTCACGCTCACCACTAATAATGCTTTTGAAAATAAAATAAAAAGCTTCAGAAATTAAGGCAGCCTTCCTTCGCCTAAGGTTGATAGGGGTTGGGCAATGAGCAGTGTCATAGTAATCCTCCCCTACACTGTCTACCAATACTAGTGGCCAATTTTCCACTGACCTTCAATATAAGGGCTCACTTCTACAATGGCCACCATTTTTAATCTTTCCTTGCTGTAATTTATATTTGTTTCATTTTAAAATTATTTAAATCATTATTATATATTTTTTTATATTTTTATAAAAAAATCAATAATTTTAAATACATTAAATAATTTTGTTGAAAAAAAAAAATACATGGAACGGCCATAACAGTATGACCATCTACCAATAACCTGTTGAGGCATTACCTCCACTAGATCCCTGAAGGTATGCTGTGGTATCTGGCATCCATGGAGGCCCCACCTTGGAGGCTTAAGCCTTCAGTAGCAGATCCTTTAGGTCTTGGAAATTATGAGGTGGATGGAGACTTTTTTTTGCAGTAAATCCCACAGATGCTCGATGATTGAGATCTGGAAAACTTGGAAGCCAAGTCAACACCTCAAACTCGTTGTTGTGCTCCTCAAACCATTCTTGAACAGTTTTTGTAATGGGACAGGGTGCATTATTCTGTTGAAAGAGGCCACTGCCATCAGGGAATATTGTTTTTAATGAGGGGTGTACTTAGCAACAATATTTAGGTAGGTGGTACATGTCAAAGTAACATCCAGATGAATAGCAGGATGCAAGGTTTCCCAGGAGAACATGGCCCAAAACATCACACTGCCTCCACTGGCTTGTCTTCTTCCCATGCTGCATACCGTGTTGTGCACACTGCTCTATGAACACTGCAAACCCCATTGTTCATAGTCCATAGTCTATCTATGGAGTGAGCAAAAGAGGGTGGCTATGTTTCTACACTTTGCAGGTATTCCGCAAAGTTCACAAAAAAATAATATTTTTATTTTTCCTAGCAGCCAAAATGACTATCGCTGGAGCATGGAGAAAACCCAATGTTTCTTTGGCACAGGTTAGAAGGAAGATATTGTGGATAATGATCCATGAAAAAAAATTGCTGGGATCATTAATATTATATCTAAACAATTTAAAACTACATGGTCCCAATATTATCGAAACCGAATGCAACCTCCAAATAAATTGGTGGTGGCGGCGATGGAAATATCCAGACCTAACTCTTTTCTTGTACCTTTGGTCTTTTCTTCCTTCCTATTCCTGCTATTACTCTCTCTCTTCTCTGGGAATTCTTCTTATTTACAATGATCACTTTCTTGTGATGTTAGTCACAATTTAGATGTTGATGTGCCATTTCCTGTCTACGCTTTATGTTCATGCTTTATTTTCTCTATGTAGCACCCTCCTAGATAGGTGCTGGGATTAGGCAAATTTAGTTCTGAATTACCGTAATCAGTGTGGCTATGTTTAATTATTCTAGTCTGTTCTGTGTTTCAATGGTTGCAGGATTGACTGCTTCCCTCTGGTTAGTCCAGAATTGTTCTGAACGTTAGTGGGCAGGAAGAGTCTAATCAGCAGCTGAATATTCATACATCCCTGGCCAATCCCTAGGGAGGGGTGCCCAGATGGTGACTGGGAGTCTGTATAAATACTCTGAGACTGAGAGCAGAGCGTTTTTTTTTCCTTAATGAGGAGATCACAGCCTGAGGGGGCTGCTAGCCCACTGGGAAATTGTGCCATGAGCTAGTGGGTTTAAGGCCTCAGTGTGGCTTCCTCGAGGCCTGTTGCTGGAAGTTGCTGAAAGTTTACTGAGAGGCTGTCGTCTGAGGATCTAGTCTGATATCACAGGGTGAAAGTGTCTCGAGGATATTGGAAGGAGGCAACCAATTTTTCCATGGCCATTTGTGAGTATAGGCTGGTTGTTAACCTTGCGGGCGAAAGTGTCCATCTTCGGATCCACAATCAGATTAAAGTCTCCACCTATGATGAGACTGCCATACTGCTGAGATCAAATCTTTTTAAATAGTCTGCTCAGGAATCGGATTTGGTGTGAGTTTGGAGCGTATACTGTCACTAATGTATATGGTTTTGAGTTAATGTCTCCTTTTATTATAATGTAGCGGCTACTTTCATCTAGGATGGTTTCTTTGTGCTGGAAGCATAATGTATACCTTAGTGCTAGTAGCACGCCACCCTTTTTGTGTCCATGCGTGCATGCCAAAAACACATGAGGATATTCTCTGTATGAGCATTTTGGGGTTTAAGTCGACTAGAAATGGGTCTCCTGCACACATAGAATGTCGGCTCTGTGTTTCTGGGCCTCACTGTGACCATAGCTTCTCTTTTTGAATGCTGGTCTTCTGCAGGATAATGTGAGAGTAGGTTGTGTGTCCATAGTAGGTGTGTGTGCTGTTATCACTTCTTTTCCGCACGCTTCAAACACGGTGCATAAAGAACAATAATAAATAGACATAGTTAATGGGAAAAATGCATATAGAACAATAAGAATAGGATCTTTGAACTGATCCATGTGCAGACGTAACTGCCGTGAAGAATCTGTAGGGGAAGAACAGGGAGTTAAACTTGGAACCCCTGTGTCCGGAGAGGTATGTGTGGTGTTTTATGCATTTTTCTCACGAGTTTCCACCGGCGTTATTTTTAGTAGAACGTTTACGTGAGACCACCTGCCAGTCGTCTTGAAGTGGCCTTGGCTGCGGGGGTGACCTGTCTTGTAGATCTTGGACAGGTAGTATACCCCATTGACGCAGGGCTTTAATGCCTTCATCCAGTGTTGAGATTAAGATCGTGGCCCCATTGTGGGTGACCGATAGTTTTGCGAGGGTATTTCTACTTGTGAAGTACCTTGTGGTTCTTTAAGGCTTTAGTTATAGTCGCCAGGTTGTGGCGTTGTTGAAGGGTTTGTCTGGATAGGCCTGGAAGCAGTTGTAGTTCTGCGTATTGTGGATATTTGTTCTCATTTCTACGGGATGCCATTAAGATCTGTTCTTTGACGTGGTAGTAGTGCACTCTTAGTAGCACGTTCCTAGGGGTAGTTTCTGGAAGGAAGGAAGATTTAGGGACCCTATGGATTCTATCTACTACTAGATCCTGTGCTGTCAGATTGGGTACCAGTGTGGAGAATAGTGCTTGTGTGTATTGTAGTAGCTGAGTGGCTGGTATGGCTTCAGGGTATTCCCCTAATCTTGATGTTATTCCTTCTAGATCTGTCTTCCAAATCTGCCATTTTGTTCTTCAACCACGCTATGTCCTTGCTTTGAATGGTATGGGCATCCACTAGTGTGTTGAAAGACGATGTGTATTCTCCCATTTTTTGTTCTATGTGATCCACCCTGCCGCCAATGTCTTGGACTTCCCTTTGGCAGTTGTTGATCCCTGCTGTCAGATCTGAGTGTAGGGCGGCCTTCAAGGATAGTAACATTTATTTTAACACGGTGTCTGACACCAGTCTGTCTGATGTGGGGAAGGCTGCTATAGGGGCCGTTTATGTGGTACTGCATAGCGTTATCTGTGCCAGTAGGCCCGCTTACCTCTATTGCTGGGTCTGTTAGCGGCCTGTTCAGTGAGTTAATCCTCTACTTCTGCTTGGCTGGGCATCTAGTAGAGGGACTAGAGGTCCCAGAGGAGGATACGCTGTGTGATGTGGCTGTGTTGGGTTGTTTTTGAGTCCCCTTGCAGCCGTTAGTGGATACCGGGGCCCTGTGATCCGGATGATTCGTACGGGCGGCGCCACCATTTTGTTGTAGCCCGCGCGTCATGAAGAAGCTCGTCATTTTCTGCGGCTTCTGCAGGTTTTTTATGTTCCTTGGCATGCCCTGAGGATACAGCAGGGTTCAGCGGGCTAGTGAAGGCTTGTGTGGCCTTGGATGGAGCCGGTGGGCTCGGATGTAGATGGATTCTCTCCGGCGGCCGAGCAGAGCTCTCAGCTAATGCGTCCATCTTGGAGCTCGGTCGCCACGCCCCCTTGTGAGTATAGGCTGGTGAGAGAGATCCTAGAGACTGTGTGCTGTTGCCATCCCTCTTGTGCTAGAGTCAGCATGTTTAGAGGGGACATTATGTCTGATGTCCTGAAGTGAATGGACTTTGCTCGCACTGTCCAGGGAGGAAGAATAGTCTTGTCAAGTTGCTATTACAAAGCTCAGTCCATCCTGTACTTGTGCAAGGACTTGGCTCACAGTTGTACAAGAGACAGTTCAGTGTTCTCAAATCATTACTAAGGGTTACTAGAGTATCACATCATTACCCACTACCTAAGTATAAAAAAAAAGCATACCCCTAGACTGGTTAATGAGCCTGAACAGTGACTGGAACTGTGTGTTTTGCTGCATTGGGAAAAGGATCTGGGCATTTAGATAGTGGCTCCTACGGGAGTAGCGGTAAATCTAAGATGAACATTTTGTACTTCTCCCGTACTTCAAAACTCAAAATAAAAATCTAGGCCTGTAAAAAAAATGCAACTGCCACCATTTTATTCTCTAGGATATAATTTTTTGGTGGTTTAATGTAACTTCTATCAAAAAATGTAAGTGATATGCTATCACCTGCCAATTTTTGGGGGTATGCCCTCCTTAAAGCACCCCACAATAATGCCAAAAGATATACTAGCTGGTATCAGAATGCGCACTGGATAAAAAATACCACTCACTTATTGCTTATTTCACATTCAGTACTCACCTAAAACAAACAGTATTTATTTTCCAATGTTTAAACTGGCTGCAGACTTGAATAGCAGCATATAGCAGAGCGGCCCATCCTTGTGTGTGAGCTATTAGGCAGGCAGATTGTCGCTTCTTGCATATTGAGCAGCCTGGGTTGGCGGGCTTCCCGAGTGTTGTGCAGCTTAAAGCACAGGGCCGCGCACCTCTAGGTATATATTATTAAGGTCTGTCGCTTGTTTTTTAACAATTAAAAGTAAGTAGCGGTTCATTATTAAAAAAGAATGATAAACTTGCATGCGGTATACATTACCACTTTTAATTATGGCTTAAAAGCACATGCAAATTTTCTAACGATTATTTTTTCAACACTAAGTACCATGAAATGTTGCACAATATAATGAGCATACATAATGCATAATTTAAAGTGTTATTAAAGTCAAATTTGTTTTAATATTAAATAAACAAAAAAACTTATACCTGATCTGTACAAAGATTTTGCACAGAGCAGCTCTGAACCTCCTTTTCTGGGTCCCCCCAGAGTTACTGGCTCCTCCTCTTCTCGATGGACCCCCATAAGAAGCTGCTTCCTGAGGGGTCCACCTGTGGGCTCACTCCTGAGCCATGCTGCCTGCGTCCATAGACACAGACAGCCCAGCTCGGCCCCACCCCCCACTCCATTGTGGCAGGAATTAAGTGACAGCAGCAGAAGCCAATGGCTTCTGCTGCTGCCCAAGTCCCTGTGAGAAGAGGAAGAGAGGGGGAGAAGACTGTCATCGGGACAGCATTGGATCTTTGACAGGCTCAGGTAAGTGTTTGGGGGGAGTAATTTGTTAATGGTGTGTTTTTAACCTTAATGCAGGGAAAATATTAAGGTAAAATACATTCAAGCCTTCAGAACCACTTTAATGGTATTTTGACCAAGTGATGGCACATACATACCAGTAGGTACACATTCATGTGTACATAATGCGTTCACTGATATGCATTGCACACATGTAGGTGGAGCCAACAAACTTGATTGAATCGCTCACAGGTCCTCCACCAAAGCCTACAAAAGACAGGGCAGATGAAGGCCTGTCTTCCAGGCCACACATAGTCCAAAGCCCTCTGAGTACTCTTCTGCACCTTACGCCTGCACGTAAGTTATGCCTAAGAATAGTTGCACCTTGTGCACAGGCTCACCATACTCCTGGGCACTTCTGTCATCACAGCTCATCTAGCTGGGGACTATTGCACCGGGCCCAGTGTCATGTACAGGGTTGCAGGATAGGCTCTCAGTTCCCCATCTACCACCATCTCCTAGTCTGACCAGGTTTGCACACAGTTGGGTACACCAGCATCCCTCTTCACCATGTGGGTACCTCAAGGGAGGTAGAGTCTAGCATGAACTTAACAGGGTACTCTCCCACTTCACAGCAGCAGGGTTACTAATGTTTCAGTTCAAACACAAGAAGCAGCCATAGGCTTGGTTCAATTACATTTTATTGGAACAGTTCTTTTCACAAGTCCATTAAATCAACATACTCTTAATTAAAGGCAAAGCGTAGCCAACGTTCATTTGGCCATACTTCTCCTGTGGATCACAGAAGTGCAGTTTGTTCTGCGCTCTTCTGATCTGTTTTTAGCCAACAGCGGGCTAAAGACATCACAGAGCCGATTCAGGCTCTGAAAAGATCCTGACCATATGTTCGGGATATGTTCAGAAGCCAGGAATGGCAGCTGGCAAAGCCTCTTAGCAACCCGCTGGGAATCTGAGCTAGTCCCACCCGCTGCCTTACAGTTCAGTGCTCCAGTGAGCACTGGAGGGGCAGAGCAGAGAGTCGGTGACTGACAGTCAGCAGCCTTTGATCGCTCAGTTCTCAGTCTTAGAGCCAGCGGGGGATTGAAACAATGCTGCATCCACCTAGGTGAGTATACATATTTTAGTTTTTTTGGACCCATACTTCTCTTTTAATCATTCGGCAGTTCAGTTTCAGATGGTGGTGTACCTTGAGATGCCCATTTCTGAAGTATTGTGAAAAGGATAGTCCCTTAGGTCATCTCTCTCTGTCCTGGATCCTACCTTCCCACTGACCAGGCAGGTTTCCCGAGCTAAACTCTGAGTCTACCACAAGTATTTATATGATTCTGCCAGGAGGAAATTTACTCACTCTCCTTCCTGGAAGGATTTTAAAGGTATATCTCAATTAATGGAGCAATTGAGTGACCCCTGCCTACACAGGTGTGCTGTGATTGCATTTTTTTCTCTTTTTTTACCAACTTAAAGAGGAACTTCTATGGGAGAATTAAATGTCAGCAGCTACAAGTACTGCTGTGAATTTTTAAGAAACACATACTGACCAGCCCACGAAGTCCAGCACTGTCTTCTCTGCACCCAGTTCTTGGCAGGGCTTTTTCCGCACCACCATCTTCCATTTGGGAGCCAGCTGTCAATTCCTGATTACACACATCCTGCCCCTACTGCACATGCATGAGATCTTGGACTATAGGGACACTGGTCCTGTAACCTCCTGGGATGTGCAATGTGTATTCCAGGAGGCTGTGGGCTGGTCAAGTTGGCTGAGGGGCCTAACTTCACCTTTAGAGTGAAGCTCTGCTTTAAGTGCCCCTTTGCACACATGCATTTTGCATCCAGTATGCATGTATCTTAAAGCAGAACAAAACTTTCTCAATCAACATTGACAATTTTGAATCCTTGTGCTACTAGCATTGGTGAATAGATAAGAAGGTACATTATATATTTTTTTTTTTTACATTTCTTTAGTTGCTCCTTGTTTCCAGGTCTAGGCCAAAATTATGTCATTCATCCCAGGCAGATTATTTTCAAAAAGAAAATGCTAGACGAATCATCTGCCAATCATCTGCCATTACTCTAGAAGGCCATGGTGCTGGGGGGGGGGGGGGGGGTTAACACAATAAAGCATGGAGACTGAGGGATGGATGGCTGACTTTGAATATTACTCACATGCCTGACAAAGGGGCCCTGCACAGCTCTTTTGTAATGTGATCTTCACTAAAAGACCATTTGGACTTATTTGAAGATCCGTGGTGTGCTGGCAAATATTAACAGTGTCGTGCATGCTCCCGTATCCAGCTGGTGATTGCTGCAGCACCCGGTAGCTGTGAGAGTTCATTCCAGTGTGCGATGGGAATTTGGACAGTAATTAGAGCTTTGAATATTAACCACTTCTCTACCCAGCCATAGTCAACTGACGTCCACAGATGGGATCTCCCATCCTGGGTGGATGTCATATGACGTCCTGGGCTTTGTAGGGGGGATATCTGAATGATGCCTGCAGCTAGAGGCATCATTCAGATATCCTTTTGTTGTGCCGGCGATTCTGTGCACCATAAGAATGATCATAGCGGCGGTTCCACCGCTTGATCGTTCTTATAGGCGGTGGGAGGGGACATCCCTCCTCCCGCCGCCATCCGGTGCTTCTCCGGGCTCTTCCGTGCCATCGGGGACCCGGAGAGAATCGTCCGGTGCCATTGGTGGGTCACGTGACAAGCACAGAGATGACTGGTGAGCAGATGGTCACCAGTCATCTCTATGATCGTCGGAGGCCCGGGCGCAATGTGATGACTTCACGCCCGGGTCCTCAGATGTAAAAAAAGCCGCCATTGCAGCTAGTAAACATGAGATCAGTGAATTTTTTTTCACGATCTCATGCTTTCCAGCCTGGAGGAGATATGTGGGGTCTTATTGACCCCGCATCTCTCAATAAAGAGGACCTATCACACACATTCCTATTACAAGGGATGTTTACATTCCTTGTAATAGGAATAAAAGTGATCAAAAAATAAATAAAAAAAGTAAAACAAGTGTAAAAATTAAAAAAAATAAGTAAAAAAAAAAATTTTTAAACGCCCCTGTCCCCGGTAGCTCGCGATCAGAAGCGAACGCACACGTAAGTCCCGCCCACATATGTAAACGCCGTTCAAACCACATATGTGAGGTATCTCCGCGTGCGTTAGAGCGTGTGCAACAATTCTAGCACTATACCTCCTCTGTAACTCTAACCTGGTAACCTGTAAAAAAAATTAAAGCGTCGCCTATGGAGATTTTTAAGTACCGAAGTTTGGCGCCATTCCATTAGTGTGCGCAATTTTAAAGCGTGACATGTTAGGTATCTATTTACTCGGCGTAACAACATCTTTCATATTTTCCCCAAAAATTGGGCAAACTTTACTGTTTTGTTATTTTTTAATTCATGAAACCATTTTTTTCCCCAAAAAAAAGGCGTTTGAAAAATTATTGCGCAAATACCATGCAAGAAAAAAAGACTGCAATGACTGTCATTTTATTCCCTAGGGTGTCTGCTAAAAAAACATATATAATGTTTGGGGTTCTGAGTAATTTTCTAGCAAAATAATGATGATTTGTACATGTAGGAGAAAAGTGCCAGAATAGACGCGGTATTGAGGTGGTAAAAGAAGCCCGGGGTTTAAGTGGTTAAAGATGAATTTGTGTTTTCAGTTTGTGGCGCTGAGACAGGATTGTTATAAACAGTTTTACAGAATTTACATTTGCAGTTTCTGTGTTCTTCAGGTTTATTCAAAATGCAGCCAAAATGGGAGGAGGAAAAGGGACAATAACTGCTTCCATTTGCCCTCTTGAATTTATCTTAGGAGGGCCCTACCAAGAAAATGCCCCGATATACAGTATCTCAAGTCTGATCAATGATGTTGAAATACTGAGAAACTCTTTTTATGTAACTTGTTCTCCTGAATAACTTTACCAAGATACAGTAAGAAGGGGAAGGTCATTGATTATCAGAGTACTCCACTATTACGATATATATATATATCTAATAGAACAAAAACCATTGTTTGTGTAGCGACACAACCCCCTTTCCTGCTTTTGGCTCCTTAGCAGAAAAAAGGGCCCACCGTGCTACATGCCCGTACCCTCCTGTATAAAGAGGTTGAGCGGTGTAATGTACCTGGGTCTCTGTGATCAGGTTCCCCAGAGAATGGCTCCCGTCTTCACTGTAACAAAGACAAGTCTCTATTCCCCAATAACTTTAAGGTCCACACCGATTCCAACTCCAACGTAGAGTTTATTTTCTCTGTTATGCACGATAACTGGACAGGAGAAGGTTGGAAGAAGAGCAGGACAGCAAAAGGTGTGGGAATAGGTCCAGGCACAAACAAATTCTTATTCACTACCCATAGTTTCAGGTAGACTCAGCCCATCCGGATAGTCTCCCAATGGAGTGGGCCCTAGCAGCCGGAATGATGCTCGAACTAGATACACACGGTCTCTGTCACAGACCTGGTGAACTTGGGTCTCTGCCACAGACCTGGTGAACTTGGGTCTCTGCCACAGACCTGGTGAACTTGGGTCTCTGCCACAGACCTGGTGAACTTGGATCTCTGCCACAGACCTGGTGAACTTGGGTCTCTGCCACAGACCTGGTGAACTTGGTTGCAACGTTAAGCCTCTTTCTGGGAGATAACATCCCTCCAGAGAGTTACCGGGCCCCTTCCTTCACTGTGAGTTCCCCACCAGTCCCTCGGAATGGTCCTCCCCCGGCCTCCTTATCTAAGATACGGGTCTCCTCCCAAGGCAGCATCCTGGGATTCCTCGATCCTCTGTGGGCCCCAGCCGAAGGTGCTGAGCCCAAGGCCTCCAGTTGCAGCCCCAGGACTAAAGGTACCTGGGACTGATCCACCGGTGTACCGAACCAGGAACTCCACCCAAGAACTAAAGGTGCCTGGGGTGGCCACGAACAGAATCACATGCTCACCCCTGACAGACATGGTCTGCTCTTTTTATATCCCCTCCTGGGATGCACAGCGGGCCAACACGCCCACCATACCACCGCCGACAAGGGACATCCAAGGCGCAGCACTGTACCAGCAGTTCAACCCTGGCCTCCGATGGCAGCGCCACCAACAGGCCACGGGGAACTACACACCAGTATCCGGCCTGCAGCTCAATTTGGGTTTTACTGAACCCTATCAAATAATGTGTTTGAGCACAACTACCACTCAAACATCCCCCTAAATTTCAAAGCCCCGCTACATTTGTAACATAAAGTTCCTGCAAATGTATGTTGTGTGAGATATTATCTACTGAGGAGGAGTACAGTTCTCTAGGGAAGCAAATATATTTACTGACTATACGACCGATAACTCATAGTATTTACCTCTAGATATTAGCTAATGAACTATGAGAATAATGCACAATATATTGTGTTTCCCATTAAGTGCACAGAGAAACAAGTGTTTTAGAGATGGAAAGGATTATTTAATGTATGTCAAAACATATAAAGTGCCATAGTCAGGAGTAGGGATGAGCTCGGTGTTCAAATTGAACATACGTTCGACTTGAACATCGGCTGTTTGATCGTTCAACGAAGATCGAATGTTTTGGGTCGTTCGCGCCAAATTCGAGTGACGCGAATGACCCAAAATCCCGGCCAATCACAGCTCCGGCAGCGAGGAGAGCCATAATTGCCCACAGGCAGGATGCCTGTGGCCAATTATAGCTCAGGGGGGTTTAGTACACGCCCCACACTATAAAAGGCCGCCAGCGCGGCGGCCTTGTGTATTGTGTTGGTGTGCAGGGAAAGACGTACATAGGCAGGGACAGTGTTAGAGAAATTGTGTGTAGGGAGAGAGAAGGATAGGTAGGGACAGTATCAGTGATATTGTGTGTAGGGAGAGAGAAGGATAGGTAGGGACAGTGTCAGTGATATTGTGTGTAGGGAGAGAGAAGGATAAGTAGGGACAGTGTCAGTGATATTGTGTGAAGGGAGAGAGAAGGATAGGTAGGGACAGTGTCAGTGATATTTTGCTAAACCTTGTGTGCAGGGAGTGAGAAGGATAGGTAGGGACAGTGTCAGTGATATTTTGCTAAACCTTGTGTGCAGGGAGTGAGAAGGATAGGTAGGGACAGTGTCAGTGATATTTTTGCTAAGCCTCCTGCACAGTATACAACTGAAGCTAGCCCTTATTGCTGTGATTTCCTGTTGTGTAACACAGGCAGGCATCTGCAGCACTTAAAGCAGGCGTAGTGTGATTCCTGCAAAATATAAACCTGAAGCTAGCCCTTATTGCTCGTAGTTTTTTTTCTTTTGTGTTACACTAAGGGCTCTTTCACACAGGACGGATCAGTAATGATCCGCCCCGTGAAGCTCCGCTTGCTCAGCGGGGATCGCTCCGTTGATCCCCACTGAGCAGGCGGATGACTGGGCGGTTCCCGCACACTGTGCAGGGACCGCCCTGTCAGAGCGCCGCTCTCCCCTATGGGGGGATCGGATGATGACGGACCGTAGAGTCCGTTGTCATCCGATCCGTTCCGCAGACGGAAGGAAAAATAGGGTTTTCCTCCGTCACACTTTTGCGGATCGGAGCGGGTCGGATGTCAGCGGACATGTCACCGCTGACATCAGTGGCTCCATAGGAGGACATGTAGCATCCGTTCAGGTCCGCCTAAAAAACTGACAGGCGGACCTGAACGGACCCTCCGTGTGAAAGAGCCCTAACAGGCATCTGCAGCACTAAAAGCAGGCGTAGTGTGCTTCCTGCACATTATACACCTGAAGCTAGCCCTTATTGCTCATAGTTTTTTTTCTTTTGTGTTACACTAACAGGCATTTGCAGGGGCATATAAAAAATATATAATGTGGCGCTGTGAGAGAAGTAGTAAAAAACTCTACTTCATGTATAGCACAATGGTGCACATAAAAATATGGTGTCAAACAAAACGTTTGTACACAATAGGTGTACACAAATGAATGTGATAAAAATGTAAGTGAATACTAACAGTGAAATAATTGGTATGGGGTATAGGTGCACAACAAAAACCAGCAATTAAACTGGAATATTGATCATACCCATAATAAACAAAAATAAAAATGAAAATATAATGAAGTTGAAGACAAACTCATATAAACAAACTCATATAAGGCGTCACAGATGAGTATGTAGAATAATGTCCAATCTTATCACATATGAAAAGAAGTTCATAGGTCAAAATCCAACAAGGAGCTGCATCGTTTGAAAATATTTTTTATACGTTCTATATATCTCCTGTCTGATTTTATGTTTGGCTGCTTCATTTAGTATTTAGAGTTGGCGCAGTATTATTATTATTTAATCTGCAGGGGCATGTAATTACAATTATTGATCTAATAATTCACAGCAGGGCCCATTTCTGCGCCCACCAAGAGTAACTGTGAGGGCTTAAAGTGTTGTGGCAACACCACCACCACCACCACCAAAGGCCCAATTTTTCAGCCCCTGTTCAACAGGGGCATGCAATTACGATTCTTGATCTAATAATTCACAGCAGGGCCCATTCATGCGCCCACCAAGAGTAACTGTGAGGGCTTACAGTGTTGTGGCACCAGCACCACCACCAAAGGCCCAATTTTTCCTACCACTGTTCAACAATGGCATGTAAATATAATTCCTGATATAATAGTTCACAGCAGGGCGTTCCAGCGCCCACCAAGAGTAACTGTGAGGGCTTACAGTGTTGTGGCAACACCAACATGTAAGGGGCAAATTTCAGCAGAGTATATACGGCAGGCCCCTACTTTCAAACATCCAACTTACAAACGACTCCTACTTGCAAACGAAAGGAGACAACAGGAAGTGAGAGGAAATCTACCCCTAGGAAGGGAATATGGGAAAAAGGTGTCTCCCCTCTACTGATGCTTTATCACCAATCCTTGTTTCAATAAAAACCCCACGGAAAGTGAGGTGAAATGTTCTGAACAGGGGCACAGACAGCAAAACAAATGTTACAGGGGTGATAACCCTTCCCTATGTTCTCCAAAAAGCTTAAAAATAGATTTTTTGGCTGGAGCTACACTTAAACAATGTACCTGTTCAAAATTAAAAAACAGATTCTACTTAAGAACAAACCTACAGTCCCTGTCTTGTTTGCACCGCCTGTATACTGCTGTTCAGAGTATATAGGGCCTTTTTTTTGTGGGTGCGGGGTTCCCCTTAATATCCATACAAGACCCAAAGGGGCTGGTAATGGGCTGGGGTAGGGGGGGGGCTGTGATGGGGTAGCTATGCCATTTTTCTCAAAGATTTTCATCCATATTACCGGGACCAGACATTACATTAAAGCCGCAAGCAGTTTTAAATGGCTTTTTTTCCTTTAGAAATGTCATTTTGTGCAGGGACAGTTCTAAACACGGGAAACACGTGGCACTTCACAGGCATACTTTAGACACCCCCCAGGTACGATATTTAAAGGAATATTTGACTTTTTTTTTTCACTTTATGCATCATTAAAATGACTGCTCCAGAAAAAACGTCAGTTTTTAAAACTTCTTTTTGCATTGATACATGTCCCCTGGTGCAGAACCCGGGTCCCCAAACCCTTTTTAGGACAATAACATGCATATTAGTCGTTATAATTAGCACTTTAGATTTCGAACATTCGCATCCATTGTATTTAATAGGGTTCTAACGTTCGTGCGAACTTTCGGTCCGTTCGCGGGTTCTGGTGCGAACCGAACCCGGGGGTGTTCGGCTCATCACTAGTCAGGAGTATGTAACGTATATATCAAATCATATATAGTTCAGTGGTCATGAGTATGTAATGTACATCAAAGCATATGTAGCACTTACCCCCATTTAAGGGACCGGCTGGTTTTGTTGGGTCTTGTGAACTACCTCCTAGGCTTCCGTTGTCAGGGTATAGAAAGAAAGTCTCCAAAAAGGCCAATATCCACACAAGTGTAAAACCCAAACAGTCAGGCTTTATTTACTTTTGCTGAGGGAAACTTGAGAGGAAAGTAAGATATGAGAGAAGAACAAGGGAAGGTTCAGGTACGCAGCACTAAAGTTGCAATCGTCGCCACTCAAGCCTTAGTGGGTATTGGTCACCCGGATAGTCCCGTTTAGTGGTCCTAGCAGCCGGGATGAAGCACAAATCAATCTTTCGTTTAGAAAGTAGAGATACGATCAGGAATCCTCTGTCACAGAACCTCCCAGCCAAGCAATAGTGAGAGAACCTTTATGCCGGATTGGCGTATTGCAAGGCTTGTAATGATGAGGATGGATCCCTCCAGAACACACACGCACCCCGTGCCAGGCGGGCCACGAGGTGCGCACACCAACGGGTGGGCTCCCAGGACGGAACCCCAGAACAGACCCCAATTAATGGTGTCGGCCCCTTATGTACCCTCTCCCAGCATGCCCACTGCACGGCTGCCGAGAAAGGACACCCAAGGTGTTGTGATACCCCCTGTAGTTCAACCTATGCCGGTGGTGACAGTGCCACCTACAGGCGAACAGGGAACATTACTGTCAGGCAGCATCACACCCAGAGCAGAAGCAAATTTAGAACAATCAACATGTCTGAGCCTGAACTACTGGCTCAGACCACCCTTAAATTTCCTTGTCAAATTTGTTTATTAAATTTTCAAAATTACAAGCATATATTGTCAATAAACATAGTCACTATAAATAGTAGCAGTTAAGGAGAACACAAATTAGATATTTATGTCAAGCTCCAGTGATTTTTGAAGGCAACAACAACAGAAGAGGAGAAAAAAAACAGTAATTTAAGTTTAACATATGTTGACCATTATCTGGAGACTTGCTAAAATATATGCTTAGTGTTGAATTTAGTAATTACAAACCAGATTTAGTAATAATATATAACATGTAAGGTAATATAAGGATTTATAAAGAAAAAATGAAGGGTCATAATTTCTAGACCTCATATAATGTTATTGTAATATATAAGGTTTGTAATGTTTTAAAGGAGCTCTAAAGCTGAAATATACTGATAAATAAAAAACATTAAAAAAAAAAAAAAAAAAATGTTGCTACCATTTTTGCATATAATAACAATATATTCTAAGAAAGAAAAAACAACAAAAAAAGAGCTAAAGAGCGAAGATAGAAGAGAGGGAAGGGTAAGAAGAAGAAGAGAAAAAAAATAAAGATAGTAGGTAGAAAAGATAGAAAAGGTCGAAAAGGTCCCCGGGGTATCTTATAATGTTGGTCTGATAATATTAGTATATTAAATAGCTATTAGTAGTTATATTACCAAGGTCTTAATAATGTGATGTCAAAGTTGGGAGGGAAAAAATTAGTCACCCAAGGATTCCAGATTTTTTCAAATTTTCCAATATTATCATTGGTAATGGCTTCCGTTTTTGAGTGGGTCATGGCTTGGTTTATTCTGGTTTTGGTTTCTGAGATCATTAATGTTGGGGTTTTCCACGCTTTGGCGATTGTCTGCTTTGCTGCAGTAGTGATTTGTAGAAGGAGTTTGAATTGAGTGTGGGAAATAGAAGTCGGTTTTAGATTTAGTAGTGCAATTGAAGGGTCAGGTTTGATTGTTTTTTTGAATAAGGTAGAGAGGATAAGAAAAACCTCTTTCCAAAATCATTTTGTAACGGGACAATCCCAAAATATGTGTATGTGTGATCCTAGTTCACCACAGCCACGGAAGCAGAGTGAAGAGTATTGCGGAATATATTTCGCGATTCTGACAGGAACCAAATACCAGCGCAAAAGTACTTTATAATTTGTCTCTAGAGCTATTATATTTTGTGAAGATGATTTTGTTGTGGTCCAAATTTTATCCCAATCGGATGGTTCCAACTGAAGTCCAAGGTCTCTCTCCCATTTTGCCACGTATGATGGTGGGTCTGCAGTAGGCAAAGTAATAAGGTGTTTATATATTATTGATATGAGACCCTTAGAGTGAGGTTCGCGTTTACATATACGTTCAAATTGTGTGAGTTCGTTGAGCTTACTCATATTTTGTATAGATGGCATGAAATTTTTTTTGATCTGCAGATATCGGAAAAGTTCTGATTGGGGGGGTTGATGCCTATCACATAGTTCAGGAAATGTTATAAGTGAGGTAGATGTCGATAAATCACAAGGTTGCGTTATGTCAGAGGATATCCATTTTTTAAATGAATTAGGGAATGTGCAGGCTGGGTAGAATAGTGGGTTTCTAATAAATGATAGAAGGGGAACATGAGGAGATTGTAGTCCTTTGATAAGTTTAAATTTATCCCAGATAGTAACTGTGTGTTTGGTAATCTTATTTTTTATATTTTTATGATCTGAGGGTTTGGACCAAATGAAATTTGTTATAGAAAATGGATCACAGTCAATTGCTTCAATTGCAACCCAGAGTGGGGTTTCGTATTTTGCGTGATATTTGGGGATGCATGCTATTTGAGCTGCATGGTAGTAAGAGGCGAAATTGGGGAATCCTAGTCCACCTTTAAGTTTGGGAAGGTAGAGTGTGTGTTTAGATAAACGATGTTTTAAAGAGCCCCAGATAAACGCTAGTGTTTTGTGTTGAAGATTTCTAAGAAAGTATGCTGGAACTGGAATGGGCAAAACCCGAAATAGATATAGTATCTTGGGTAAAATAGTCATCTTTATTACGTTTATTTTACCAATCCATGAGATTGGTAAAGAAGACCATTGTTTAAGGAGATTGGTAATTTGCTTTAGTAATGGCGGAAAGTTAGCTGAGAAGAATTCAGTTAAATTGGGAGTAAGAGTAATTCCTAGGTAGGTCAGGTGCGATGTAGACCAGGAGAATGGGAGGGAAGTTTGTGCTTGTTGTAAAGTATGGGGAGGTAAGGAGATATTTAAGGCTGTAGATTTTTGAGAGTTGATAATTAGTCCAGATATCTGTGCAAAATGATCTAGCTTCCTTTTAAGGTTGGGAGAAGAAATATGAGGGGAAGACATAAATATTAGTATATCGTCAGCAAACAAACATAATTTGTGCTGATGACCAGCTAAGTCTATCCCTTTGATTGAAGGGTCAGATCGTATAGCCTGAGCTAGGGGTTCAATAAGTAGGGCAAATAAAAGTGGGGAGAGTGGACAACCCTGAGGTGTACCTCTATTTATGTTAAAGCAACCAGATTTATATCCAGCATATTTAATATAGGCTTTGGGATTATTATATAGTGATGAAACCCAGTTAAGAAAGTGAGGACCGAACCCCCCATTTTTGTAAAGCAAAATGTAGATAGGGCCATGATACTGTGTTGAATGCTTTTTTAATATCTAACGACAGAAGACACATAGGTATTCACCGTGTTTTAGCTGCTTGGATTAATAAAGTTGCCCTGCGTACGTTATCAGCTGCTTGGCGAAAAGGAATAAAACCAACTTGGTCTTTATTTATTAATGAACCAATAATATTGTTCAAACGAGTTGCTAGAATTTTCGCTAGTAGTTTGATATCAAGATTAAGCAGGGATATGGGCCTGTAATTAGCACAAGATGAATCATCTGAATGAGGTTTGGGGATCATTGTGATTATTGCTGTTAAGGTTTCAGGACGAAAGGATTGGTTGTTCAGAAGTGAATTGAAAGCATCTGTCAGCAATGGCGCAAGAAGATGAGTACATTTTTTATAATATAGGGCAGAGAAGCCGTCAGGACCCGGGCGTTTATTTGGTTTAAGGGATTTAATGGCTAATTCAACCTCTGCAGATGTAATGGGACTTTCAAGATGTTCATGTTGAGTTAAAGGAATCTTTGGAAGTTTGGTTTGGGAAAAAAATAATTCTGCAGCGGATCGGTCAAAAAATCCCCGATTGTTGTATAAAGATGTAAGGTGTTTGTGGAAGGTTTGTATGATTTTTTCTGGATTACTGGTGTAAGTATTATGAGGTAATTTTAATCGAATCGGTTTGTATGGGTTGTTTAATTTTTTAAGTGCTTGTTAGCTTTAATATAAAATTTATGCTTGGATTTGCGTATGGTTTTATCTGCGGATTCAGATAGGAAAAGATCAAGATTTAGGCTAGCTTCATCTAGTTGATTTTTTGTCACAGGGGCAGGATTCGCTTGAAAATTTGCGTGGCAAGTGTTAAATTTTGTTTCTAATATTAGTTGTAGCTTCTTTTTTTCTTTTTTAAGATATGATGCTTGGCGTAAGCAGATTCCTCGAAGGACGGGTTTGTGTGCCTCCCATAATGTTAATGGAGAAATATCAGGGGTTTTATTATTTTTCAGATAGTCTTTTATGGCTATTCCTAAGTCAGTAGAGTGTTAAGGAATGGGATAGGGTTGAATCATTTATGTACCATGTGGGGTCTTGATGTTTGGGTATGAGGGAAGTGAAAGTAGAAAGTATTGCACAATGATCAGTCCATGTAAAGGGTATTACAGATGATGTGAGCATTTCCGGGGACATACTAATAGAGATTAGTATATGGTCGATACGGGAAAAAGACTTATGTGGATGGGAATAGAAGGAATATTGACGTTTCGTGGGATTGATTTCTCGCCAAGAATCTAGCAAGGAATGTTGTTGTAGAAGTCTTTGGAACCTACGAGATTGAGAATTGGAAGTGATAGGAATTGGGGACTTATCTAAATAAGGGTATAGAACTTGGTTTGAATCTCCACAGATCAAAAGTGTGCCCATTTTATGAGTCTCTATTACCTGGAACAAATGGGAGAGGAATGCTGTCGGATTTTTATTAGGAGCATAATAGGATACTACTGTGATTAGCGTATCACATAGATGCCCTGTAATAATGAGATAGCGACCTTCTGGGTCTTTGGTTTCTGTCAGAAGAGAGAAGGGTGTAGCTCTATGAAATGCAATTAGCACTCCCCTTCGTTTAGTTTTAGCTGAAGCAGTAAAAACTTGGGGATAAGCTGTACCAAAATATTTAGGTGTCGAGGTTTCAGTGAAATGGGTTTCTTGGAGGCAAATTATATGCGCCTTTGAAGAAGATAATGATCTAAAAACTTTGGTTCGTTTTTGTGGAACATTTAGACCTTGGACATTTAAGGTAAGAATATTTAAAGGAGCCATCATGAAATTTTATAGAAAATATTATAAGACATATCTAAAAACAATTGAAAATCCATACTTACCCCGGGGAGGAGCAAAGAGAAAAGGGAGAGTGGAGACAGAATGTTGAGAAAGAAAGAGAAAATGAGAGTCATTATTAAACAAATAATTAACAAAAAACGTTTAGAATGCAAGAAGGTAAAACGTTGGCGTTCCGAGCATGCAAAAGTGCAAGCTCGGAGGCACAGAGTCTGACCAGGGAGGCTCCTCACACAAAAAGGTGTGGGGAGAGTCCAAAGACAGAAAAATGGAGGGAGAAGTGACAGTTTCTCGGGTCCCTCACGACCAAAAATATATCTAGAGAAGAAAAATATATTATGACACCCAAACTGGGTGGAAGTAAGCAAAAATGAATCAAATATAAGAAAATATTATATGTTCAACATTAGTACATGTAAAATTTTAATCTAACAATTGTGTTTTATGGTTTCACGGGGAGAGTGTTAGATTATACATTTTGTTGAATTATACAGGTTACCTTTGGGTTGCCAGTTGTAGGAGAGGCAGTAATGTCCTTATTAATTAGGATGAAAAATAAATAAAATATCAATTATTACTAATATATTAGTAATATTTACTTCTATTCAGTAAACAATTTTGTACAAAAATAATATAGAACCCTTGTTGTGGGTAGGAAAGGATTAGGAGAAAGGGGCGGGTAGCAGGGGGTAAAATGTGGGAAGTAGAAGGGATAGAGGGGATAGAGGGGGGTGAGGTGAGGAAGGATAGAATGAGGAGGGAAGGGTGTTATGAGAATATAATTTTTTGGGGCATAATTTAAAACGTCAATTATCCTAGACCAAAAAGGGGATAAAAATTGGGGAAAAAAAATAAAAAATAAAAAAATAAATAAAATTAAATAAAAATAAAAATAAAAAATAAAAAGTATTAAAAAAAAATATAAAAAATATAATAATAATAAAAAAAATAATAATAATAAAAAATTTTAATAAAAAATATATAAAATTAGACCATAACCTGCTTAAGGGAAGTAAATTCAGGATGGTTAAATGACATTAAGTGTTTAGCATCCAAAAAGTGGATGAAAGATCAAAAATATTGAGTGAATTTCAATTTGATATGCAAAATGCATTCAGTCCATTGAGTCTGGAGTAACTTGGTTTGGAGAGTTGAATCGACCCCTCTTCGATGGGCTTTGTCTGGTTCTGTCATTTTTGATTTTGGATACATTTTGTGGAGAACTGGATGCTGTTCGTCGGCGAGGGCCAGCTGAAGGACTTTCGCAGAGATGAAGTTTTTGTAGGGTGTTCTGTAGTTCATCAGGGGTTTTGCATGAGTACTTGGTGCCTTGATATGTAAAGCGAAGTGAAAAAGGGAACCCCCATTGGTATGGGATCTGATGTTGTTGTAGGTTTTGTAATAAGGGTTTCATCGAGCGCCGTTTAGCGACTGTTATTGGGGAAAGGTCAGCAAAGATCTGATATGGGTGGCCTTGGAAGATGAGGGATTCTTTGTTCCTTGCAGCGACCATGAGCTGCTCTTTGGTGCGAAAGAAATGGAATTTCGCAATTATGTCGCGGGGGGGACCTTCAGATTTGCGTGGTGCTAATGCTCTATGTATTCTGTCTATTTCCAGTCTCTCAATTGGAATTGACGGTGATAACTCTTGAAATAGGGCAGTAATTGTCAATTGTAGATCAATAATAGACTCCGGTATACCTCTAATGCGGAGGTTTGAACGACGTGCGCGATTTTCAAAATCTTCTAAACGAGTTTGCAGCGAGAAATTTTCATCTTTAAGTGTGTCCAATTCAGTTTCATGAGTCATTACATTAGTTTCTATGTCATCCACTCTGTTTTCTAATTCAGCCGTGCGCTGACCTAAGTCACGGATTTCTTTTGTTAATTTCTCAGTAATATGGTCGGAGGTCTGCTTTAATGCCTTCTGTAGCATTTTTTCTATTTGAATTAAAACATTTGGGTGTAAAGAGCCTGTCTGTTGTGGCTGGCAGATGGCGCTGTCCTCACAGTCTGTATCATATAGTTCATGAGGTAACTGCTGCTGCTGCCTGGCAGCATGAGGTGAGATTGTGTGAGGTGATTTAGCCTGTTCCATTTTACTGAGGCCTCTAGATGAATTATCTCTGAGGGGTTTCACCTTATTTTTTCCCCGGACAGCTCCTTTAACCATCTTAAAACGTTCCCAGGGCACTGAGGAAGACCAGGGTAAGCTTTTGAAATAATTACCCTTCCATTCGGGTGTGTATGCTGGCCGTGAAGTCCCGAGAAAAGGGGAGCCTCAGCAGGACATGTCTGTCACAGTGAGCTCCCAGCATGCCCCTTCCTTAAATTTCAAACATAAATATTAGGGAGGGCGCTACACATATAAAGGTCAGTGGTCAGGAATATGTAGTGTATCCCAAAGCATATAAAGTTCTGGGGTCAGGAGTATGTAATTTACAATGAAGCATATAAAGTTCAGGGTTATGTAATGTACAACATATATCAAATCATATATAGTTCAGTGGTCATGATGAGTATGTAATGTACATCAAAGCATATAAAGTTCAGTGGTCAGGAGTATGTAATGTACATGAAAGTACGTGAAAGCATATCAAGTACAGTGGTCAGGAGTATGTAATCTACATCAAAGCATATAATCTGCCATAGTCAGGAGTATATAATATACAGTGCACTTTACAGAGTGAAGTGGTCGGGAATATGTAGTATACCCTAAAGCATATAAAGTGCAGTGGTCCGGAGTATGTACTGTACAGCACATTTTACAAAGTGAAGCAGTCAGAGGTATGTGATGTGCAACATGGCAAACAGAGTGCAGTAATTACCACTAACATACAGCACAGTCTACAGAGTTCTGCCGTCATAATATGTAACTTACAGCATAGCTTACAAAGTGCAATCATCAGTAAAATACTGCACAGTTTATAGAGTGTAGTAGTATAGAGTATGTAACTTACAGCTAGGGATGAGCCGAACACCCCCCTGTTCGGTTCGCACCAGAACCTGCGAACAGACAAAATGTTTGTGTAAACTTTAGAACCCTATTAAATACAATGGACTCGAACGTTCGAAATCTAAAGTGTTAATTATAAAGGCTAATATGCAAGTTATTGTCCTAAAAAGTGTTTGGGGACCCGGGTCCTGCCCCAGGGGACATGTATCAATGCAAAAAGAAGTTTTAAAAACGGCCGTTTTTTCGGGAGCAGTGATTTTAATAATGCTTAAAATGAAAAAATAAAAGTGAAATATTCCTTTAAATTTCGTACCTGGGGGGTGTGTATGATATGCATGTAAAGTGGCGCATGTTTCCCGTGCTTAGAACTGTCCCTGCAAAAAATGTCATTTTTGAAAGAAAAAAAATGCATTTAAAACTCACTCGCGGCTATTAATGAATTGTCGGCTCCCGGCAATACATACAAAAGTCATTGATAAAAAAAAAAAAAAAAAAAAAAGCGTGGGGGTTCCCCAGAATTCAATTACCAGGCCCTTCAGGTCTGGCATGGATTTTAAGGGGAACTCCACCCCAAGTTTAAAAAAAAAATGGCGTGGAGTCCCCCTAAAAATCCATACCAGACCCCTTATCCGAGCACGCAACCTGGCCGGCCGCAGGGGAAAAGGGGGGGACGAGAGAGCGCCCCCCCCTCCCTCCTGAACCGTACCAAGCCACATGCCCTCAACATGGGGAGGATGTCCCCATGTTGATGGGGACAAGGGCCTCATCCCCACAACCCTTGCCCGGTGGTTGTGGGGGTCTGCGGGCGGGGGGCTTATCGGAATCTGGAAGACCCCTTTAACAAAGAGGACCCCCAGATCCCGCCCCCCCCCTATGTGAATTGGTAAGGGGTACATTGTACCCCTACCATTTCACGAAGAAAGCGTAAAAAAATGTTTAAAAAAACACACAAACACCTTGAAAAAGTCCTTTATTTAAAAAAATAAATAAATAAACATTCCAGCGGTGAAATCCAGTGTCCCGCGGCGATCCCGATGTCCAGCGCTGTCCTTCATTGGTTGTGCCTGAGCGGACCTGATGGGGAACTCCCTCTCAGTATTTTAAATGTATAGACCCGCCCCTTCTAATGTTCCCCATCAGGTCCGCTCAGCGGGCGAGATGCAGAACATGAGAAGGGGCGGGTTTATACATGTATTACCAAAGTGAGAGCAGTTCCCCATCAGGTCCGCCCCCTCGGTATGTCGGACCCGCCTATGTCATTGGCTTGAGCGGGGAACTTCCTTCACTGTGTAAATTTAAATTACACAGTGAAGGAAGTTCCCCGCTCAAGCCAATGACGTAGGCGGGTCCGACATACCGAGGAGGCGGACCTGATGGGGAACTGCTCTCACTTTGGTAATACATGTATAGACCCGCCCCTTCTCATGTTCCGCATCTGGTCCGCTGAGCGGACCTGATGGGGAACTTTAGAAGGGGCGGGTCTATACATTTAAAATACTGAGAGGGAGTTCCCCATCAGGTCCGCTCAGGCACAACCAATGACGGACAGCGCTGGACATCGGGATCGCCGCGGGACACTGGATTTCACCGCTGGAATGTTTTTTTTTTTTTTTCTTAATAAAGGACTTTTTCAAGGTGTTTGTGTGTTTTTTTTAACATTTTTTTACGCTTTCTTCGTGAAATGGTAGGGGTACAATGTACCCCTTACCAATTCACATAGGGGGGGGGCGGGATCTGGGGGTCCTCTTTGTTAAAGGGGTCTTCCAGATTCCGATAAGCCCCCCGCCCGCAGACCCCCACAACCACCGGGCAAGGGTTGTGGGGATGAGGCCCTTGTCCCCATCAACATGGGGACATCCTCCCCATGTTGAGGGCATGTGGCTTGGTACGGTTCAGGAGGGAGGGGGGGCCGCTCTCTCGTCCCCCCCTTTTCCCCTGCGGCCGGCCAGGTTGCGTGCTCGGATAAGGGGTCTGGTATGGATTTTTAGGGGGACTCCACGCCATTTTTTTTTTAAATTTGGGGTGGAGTTCCCCTTAAAATCCATGCCAGATCTGAAGGGCCTGGAATGGATATTTGGGGGAACCCCACGTCAATTTTTTTTTATTTGCGGCGGGGTTCCCCTTAATATCCATTCCAGACCTGAATGGCCTGGTAATTGAATTCTGGGGAACCCCCACGCTTTTTTTTTTTTTTTATCAATGACTTTTGTATGTATTGCCGGGAGCCGACAATTCATTAATAGCCGCGAGTCAGTTTTAAATGCTTTTTTTTCTTTCAAAAATGACACTTTTTGCAGGGACAGTTCTAAGCACGGGAAACATGCGCCACTTTACATGCATATCATACACACCCCCCAGGTACGAAATTTAAAGGAATATTTCACTTTTATTTTTTCATTTTAAGCATTATTAAAATCACTGCTCCCGAAAAAACGGCCATTTTTAAAACTTCTTTTTGCATTGATACATGTCCCCTGGGGCAGGACCCGGGTCCCCAAACACTTTTTAGGACAATAACTTGCATATTAGCCTTTATAATTAGCACTTTAGATTTCTCCCATAGATTTTTCAAATTTGCCGCGAACACCCCAATTTGTTCGTTGTTCGGCGAACGGGCGAACAGGCAATGTTCGAGTCGAACATGAGTTTGACTCGAACTCGAAGCTCATCCCTACTTACAGCATAGTTAATAGAGTACAGACTTTTTCAGCAGGTAATATACAGCACATCATAGTAGGGTTGTGTCTTAGGAACCCTGTGGCTTGATGTCTATCCATTGGTAAAATGGCATCCCTGTTCTAGCCTCTGTTATTATCTTTTTTTGCCACAAGAAAGAATATTTCCTACTTTGGCCCATTATGAGAGTTTATTCCTGTTCATTATTTTTACACAAAAATCCATCCGATGTTTTTATCCAGAACCTACATTTTAAGACTGAGGAAAGCCGTACGGCCCATGTGGCATGAATTAAACCTTCTTGTTTAGTCACAGCATGGCCTAATTATGGAGTGAATTCACAAGACCTGGTTCATTGTCTAATCTCCTTTCTGCATCGGGACGCAATAAGGTGTCATTATGTCGGACAGTGAACTAGCTGCCAGCTTGCATTTGTAAGAAGTACATGGATGGATAATAAGCGTTTTCAGTATCAGAGTAGCCTGGAATGCTCCAGGTTTCCTTGCCAACACTTGTTGTGAAAGGGTTTAAAGCTCTGATGTCACCACATTCCACCTGCTGGTTTCAAATATTCTCCATAGGTAAAGGAACTGCAGATTAAGTGACCTTCCTACAAAAAAAAGCATCAACATCCTTCCCCTACTAGACCTCACCCATAGAGCAGTTCCTGGCACAAAGTGTGAAGAAGCCCTCAGCTTTGTATCTCATTCTAAATGTCAAAGCCAAGGAGCAGCCTATAAGAGCTTTCCTTTACTGCAATAGGACATTACCAACAGTCCTGGAAGAACCACGGGTGAAATGGGTAAGTTTAAATAACTTGCAGTTTATGCTGTCCTAGGACACTGAGCAGAAGATCCCAGGTGCTTGGGTCTAGTGATGCCCCATTTTATTCAATGGAGCAGTACAGGGAGCAAAGTACTGAGTGGAAAGTGTAGTACCACCTATTTCAATGAGTTATGAATAATTGCTATTGCCTACTGTACTTTGCACTGTTCATGTTACTGCTTATTGAATGACCCCCCCATGTGCATGTGTTATAAGATCCTCATTCATGTACCTTATACCAGTGTTTCTCAACCAAGGTGCAGTCTGGGTTCCCTGATGCCACAAGCAAGGGACCCGGTTTCCCCTGGATCAGCGTCATGAGTTCTCACAGTGATGGCGGGCTGACTGCCAGCGCCATAACAACTAAGGAGGATGCATGGGCCAAGATGCATAGGGGTTGATTTACTAAAACTGGAGAGTGCAAAATCTGGTGCAGCTTTGCACGGTAGCCAATCAGCTTCTAACTTCAGCTAGGTTCAATTAAACTTTAACAACAAAAAAAACCAAAGCTGAATAGGTTGCTGTGCAGAGCTGCACCAGATTTTGCACTCTCTAGTTTTAGTAAATAAACCCCATGGCATCATTCATCGCTTTGGTGATGATAGATGGCTCCACCATGGCAGAACTTGACTCTGATCCAAGGCAGGGGGTGGACATGAATTCCCCCAGCATTCAGGAGACAACAAAATACACCTCCTCCAGTCTGTCTTCACCTTCTGCCCCCTGCTGTGCTGCAGGAGCAAAAGGGAGGGCTCTAATGTGAAGAGGGGACTGTGTGATTGTGGGACTTGGTGGTGTAGGAAACTTTTTGATTGGGGGGCTGTGTTATGGGGAGATTCTGTGGTCATGGAAGGACTCCTATGTGACAAGGGGACTCATGTATAGGTGCCTCTGATGTGACGGGGGCTTTTATGTTTAGGTGGCCTCTGATGTACTGTATAGCGGGGACTCTGATGTGATGGGGGGTCTCTTACACAAAGGGGGGACGGTGATGTAAAGGGTGGGGAAATGGTGTGATAGGAGGACACCTGATGTGATGCAGGGGTCTCTGATGGGATAACCTCTGATGTGAAGGGGGCTTCTAATGTGAAGTTAATTTCATCAAGGCGTTGTTGTGCATTATCCGAGGCTCAGGTTTCCCATTAATATGTAACTATTTAAATTTTACATTTATTCTGGGGTGCCTAAAGATTTTGATAACTGATAGCATTGCCCCATCTGAGAATAGGTTGACAAATGCTACCTTATACCACGAAAAAGAACCTATGCATTTGCATTGTCCTGCCTTCCGACATGAGGTTCACCAAAATAACCTGCACTTAAAGCTCACCATATACAGCTCAATTTTTGGTCAAAATGTGAGCATTGGGGGGCCCTGTTGGCATCAACAAACTTCCAATGAACAATTCTATCAAATGGAGTCACTATTTGGCTACTTAGATAGCTATGGGGGACTGTGGCTGAAACAAGTAGGGAAGGTCTTCTGACTTTTCTACAAGTTTATACGTGTTTGGGGTAAGTGACTCCTAAAGTGTCAACGGGTTACTTTAGAAATTAACTAAAAATGCACTTGTTTATTCAAGTCTATGTCAATTATTAACCACTGCTTTTTATAATAGTTTTTATTTTTCCCATGCTTTTTTTTTTTTTTACCATTTAGGGACCAGACTGTCCATTCAGGAAAGCACTCTAAAAATTATGACTATTATTATTTAATATTGTTTTTGGTTTTAGGTGCAGGGGTCATTTAGGATATACTGGCTCTGTAATAAATTCCACAGTGAAAAAATATATAGGCTCCGATTCTGCAGTAGAATGTATCTGACAGTATGGGCAACTACGCAATTATTTTTCATATGCCTCGAAGGCCAAAAATAATATATAATATATTTTTGTAAGAGAATTATTCTCCTGGGTGCTCTGGTGATATGCCAGTTAAATATTGATAGACCATAGAAACACATGGAAGGAGAAATGCCAGCTGTTGTATTGACAGATAGGGCACGGTTGTTTTTTGAAGAAGGCTGCAGAGGGTTTGTGCTGCTGCAGTTCATTATACTGAATCCTTCTTACTAATTTGGCAGGACTTTTAATTTGTAAAAGTTAATAAAGTTGCTGACAGGTTCGCTTTAAAGTGGAACCAAACTCAAAAAGTGAAGATTTGCTATGTTATAAAGAGCATTTTAAATGTTAGTTGTGCCTAAGTAGCACCCTGAAAATGTATGTTTTGTCTGGAATTCCTCAAGGGAATTAGCAGAGCATTTCCTGGCATCTGAGCGATTACAGCCTCATAGCTGTATATCTGCAGTGTGAGATCTAAGGCACTGCTGCCTCTGACTTTTAGGAGATTTGGAGTGAAAGACTAATTGCAAACTACCTGTATTAAGCTAAAAAAATCAAAAATAAAATAATAAGTGACTAAATTAATCATAGACATACATATTCAAATATAATCATAGTGCAAAAAGCTCAATAAAAAACAAACAAATAGTGTCCTTCAAAAGTCCAAAAGAAATATCCAAAAACCATGACCAGTCCTTTGCCCGACACCTTCACAAAGCAACAAAGCAAGGTAGGTAAGTAATGGGAAAAGTTCAGCTGCAGGAAGATAACATAAAATACTGGTGAGAAGTCCTATGCCCTCTGCCTAACTTTTTTTTTGGGCACATCTTCTAGAGTTAATTTATCTTTTAAAGTGAATCTGTGCCTAGAGTGTGTAAACTATAATGTTCACATATTCCAAATAAGCAGTAAAATCACTTTAAAACAAGCCTTCATTCGCATAACAAACTTCGTAGTTGCCTGATAGCCCTCTAATGTAAACACTCTAAGCTGTTGGGAATTGTCTGAAGCCTTAGTCTTTGTTCTGATGTTTGATGGTCAATATTTATTTTATTTACAAGTTTTTGAGATGTTTGTCGGTTGGGTACTGTCACTAGCTTTGTGGGCCACCAAGGGTGGGTGTCCTATCCAAAATTGCAGCTAGCATCACATGGCACCTAGGGAGATGAACTTTATCCCATCAGGAACCAAATATTATAAAAAATAAAGACAATTCTTGTATAAGAGGGTGAGTTCTATTTTATTTTTGTTGGTTAAATCATTAAGATTGTTATAAAATGGTTGTGGTTCCCTGAGTTAATCAAAGGTGAATTTAAAGTTTGATTTAAATGTAGTGCTCACCCCTGAAGGGACGATTGGAAATAACCCAGGTCTCCCATACCTACTCAGAGGCTGCCTCCTCAAATACGAGTTTCAGAGCACACTCCAAACACAGGCTTAGTCTAGGGGTTCTTTTTAAAGGCTTAGTGCAGTAGTTGAACACAGGCGGGTAGAGAGGTGAAGGTGCAGAATATTCCAAAATCACAGGCAGGTACATGAGGATAGTTTCTCAAACAAATTTCATCAGTAACAGCCTTAAGTATTGCTGAAGGTAGAGAGGACAGCCAGCTAGGCTGAGACCCTGTAAGAGCAGTCACAGTCCATGTATAAACCTCTGGCATTCAACCCTCAAAGCACAAGCACCCCTGGAGCTCTAGGCTAGGTCCTATTCACAATGTCCAGAGAAAACTCCCAACCAGCTTCCCTGCGACATTCTTCAGTGAAAGTGTTCCCTATTCCAGCTAAGATTCCACAGGTGGTGTCTTCCAGCAAGTCCCTTTAAGTCTATGTTCCCCCAAGGCCCTCAAATAAGCACATGCTGAGGCCTGACAAAAACAGCTCTTTTGTAACACAGGCTGCCTCCCAGGGGCAGAGGCCCCAGGGGGAACAGAGCTCTGATCAGACTCTCCCAAACACTTATCTTCTCCCCAGCCACACCGTCTTCCCTCCTAGGGATTGTCTGAGGTCAGATAAATATTCATTCTTCCAGAGGCAGGCAGGCACAATCAACCACCAGGCTTATAGATAGACCTGACCAGGTCTAAAAAAATAAATGCACACCTAAATGCACACCTAAATACACTGGGCTGCTGTCACCTGAAGATACAATCCCATATGTATCATTAGAATAATCCTACTTTGGGGGAAGGAGGGGGGCTGTAACCTAAAAAAAACGAATCCTCTTTGGTGTTCCATGCACCAACTGGTTCCATGGGATGCTTTTATCTGTTGCCAGTTACAATAAGGTAAAGACAATTTAGGGGTGCACGTTGGTATTCATCGTCAACACCAACATCTTGTGAGCCTTAGGCCCCTTTCATACAAGCGGACTGATCGGGTCCACCTGCCAGACCTGATCGGACCCTCTATTCTCCTTCATGAAGTAGCAGGTGTAAACAAACATGTGTTCCTTTACACCCACTGACACCCAATTCAAGCTCCAAAAAACAGACAGATGGGGAACCGTTCCCCTTCCATCTAGTGGATCAGATCGGCTGGCAGTCCAGTGTAAATGGACAGGTGGTCCATTTACATCTGACTACCCATAGAAGAGAGTGGGTTGTGCCTGTGTCCCATAAGTGTAGCAGACACGGTCCAGCCACCCGCCTGCCTTGCGGGGATGAGTGGACAGATCCCCTCCCCCCAAGCAAGCGAAGCGGACTCCTAGTGGAGCCTGCCCTGTGTTAAAGGGGCTTTAAATATCAAAAATAGAAAACAGGTTTAGACTATGTTACAGTGTGCCAATGTCTTTTGTAAAAACTGGAAATAGCTTAATTATGTTTCCAAGCCATTATTTCACGCACGTTTCTTGCAGTGTCTTCCAGAGGCCTGAATTATTGAACAGCTATTCGCCTCCAGCAAATTGCCAGCGTTACATTGGTCCTAGGAGTGGAATTAATGCCATGCCAGACCAAAGTAGCTCTGCTGTTTGTGAGCATAGACATCTGAGGTTGCTTCACATCTGTGATGTATTCATTTCAGTATTATAAGTGTCCATTTGCCTTTTTAGCTGATCATGTGACTAAAATTTAAAGGGATGTAAGCTATGCTCTAAAGTAGCTGAAGAAAGTGCTTCTGAGCACAAAAGACTTTGGTAAAAAATTATCTGACAAATAAATGTACCATTTAGAGTGGATTTAGATGTGAGTCTAAATCAAGAGTCTCCAAACCCTCTAAATAGTGGGGCAGTTTACTATCCTTCAGTATTTAGGGAGCCAGAGTGTGGGCAGTGGGGGAAGAAAATGCCCTATGATTGGTTTTAGTGGGGGGGGGGGGTCATCATTTTGTCAATGGGAGGAATAGTGCCCAATGATCAGTTTCAGTTGGAGGAATAGTGTCCCAAGTGCCAGGTAAAGGAAAGCAAAGGGCCACAGTTTTGAGACCACTGGTCTAAATCTACCTTTCCTCTGAAGCATGACCTGCGTTCAGATCATACTTCACATCGGAGGCTACTGATAGGTGGTAATCAAGTGATTTGATGCATCCTCAACACCTGTTTTACCCCGATTTTTGACTACAAGCGTACCACCACACATGTTGGTGTGGACAGCAGGTACGTGAATTTGGGGCACGCAGTCTACAGTTCCTTGAAAAATGATTATTACCCCTTGAAATGTTTCACATTTTGTCATGTTACAACGAAAAACGTAAATGTATTTTATTGGGATTTTATGTGATAGACCAACACAAAGTAGCACATAATTGTGAAGTGGGAGGAAAATTATGAATGATTTTCAAAATGTGTAACAAATAAAATGTGAAAAGTGTGGCGTTCATTTGAACCACTCTTTGCTGCAATTACAGCTCCAAGTCTTTTTTTGGGGATGTCTCTACCAGCTTTTAATATGTAGAGTGTGACATTTTTGCCCATTCTTCTTTACAAAATAGCTCAAGCTTTTTTCAGATTGGATAGATGGCATCTGTGAACAGCAATTTTCAAGTCTTGCCCAGATTCTCAATTGGATTTAGGTCTGGACTTTGACTGGGCCATTCTGACACATGAATATGCTTTTGTCTAAACCATTCCATTGTAGCTCTGGCTGTATGTTTAGGGTCGTTGTCCTGCTGGAAGGTGAACCCCCTGCCCACCCCAGTCTCAAGTCTTTTGCAGACTCTAATGCCTTGTACACACGATCGGAATTTCTGATGGAAAAAGTCAGACTGACTTTTTCCATCGGATATTCCGACCATGTGTATGCCCCATTTGAGTTTTTTCAGAGGAATTCCATTGGAGTTTAGATAGAGAACATGTTCTCTTTTACTCCGATGGAATTCTGATGTGCTTTTGGCCAGGCAAAAGCCAGACCGTATGTACTGGGCATTACAGGTTTTCTTCTAAGATTGTCTTGTATTTGGCTCCATCCATCTTCCCATCAACTCTGACCAGTTTCTCTGTCCCTGCTGAAGAAAAGCATCCCCACAACATGATGGTGCCACCACCATGTTTCACAGTGGGGATGGTGTGTTTAGGGCGATGTACAGCGTTAGTTTTCTGCCACACATAGTGTTTTGTGTTTAGGCCAAAAAGTTAAATTTTGGTTTCATCTGACCAGAGCACTTTCTTGCACATGTTTGCTGCGTACCCCATATGGCTTCTCAAACTGCAAACGGGACTTCTTATGGCTTTCTTTCATCAATGTCTTTCTTCTTGTCACTCTTCCATAAAGGCTTCCAGATTTGTGGAGGGCACGACTAATAGTTGTCCTGTAGACAGATTCTCCCACTTGAGCTGTGGATCTTTGCAGCTCCTCCAGAGTTACCATGGGCCTCTTGGCTGCTTCTCTGATGAATGCTCTCTTTGCCGGTTTAGGTGGAAGGCCATGTCTTGGTAGGTTTGTAGTTGTGCCATACTCTTTCCATTTTAAGATGATGGATTGAACAGTGCTCTGTGAGATGTTCAAAGCTTGGGATATTTGTTTATAACCTAACCCTGCTTTAAACTTCTCCACAACTTTATCCCTGACCTGTCTGGTGTGTTCCTTGGCCTTCATGATGCGGTTTGTTCACTAAGGTTCTCTAACAAACCTCTGAGAGCTTCACAGAACAGCTGTATTTATACTGAGATTAAATTACACACAGGTGGACTCTATTTACTAATTAGGTGACTTCTGAAGGTAATTGGTTCCACTGGATTTTAGTTAGGGGTATCAGAGTAAAGGGAGCTGAATACAAGTGCACTCCACACATTTTTTACATATTTAACATGACAAAATGTGGAAAATCTCAAGGGGTATGAATACTTTTTCAAGGCATTGTAGGTGCACTGAAACCAAACCCTCAGTACAGTAGACCTTCCTCCAGCCGCTTCAGCTGTCAGACAGAGCAACAGATGCGGATTTTTGCAGCTGGGTGGGTGGAGCCTGATGGGGATTCAGAGACAGTAGTTCCCTAACTGATCAGCAGTGGGCGGATCAATAGCCAAAAGTCTGCTATTGCCTATAGAATGGCTGCTGGCAATCAGATGGAGAGAGCAGGTCTGATGGGGAACTAGTGTTCCCCATCAGACTTCGCCCACTGTCACTGTCACAGGTTGCTAGGAGGCTGCCGACTGTGAAGCTGACAGTGACAGTGACTTTGAACTTGACAAATAGTGACAGTTGGGTGGTGGAGTTAGGTTAGCGGCAGTAAACATGCCGGCTGCACAGCATACAGAGATAAGCGCTCTGCCTGTCTCTGCTCATCTGCTTGTCAACTTACAGTTGGTCTTAATTACCTCCAGGTTTGTTATGCATGTTCTTAAGGTAATTATTTTTGATTTTTTTTTTTTGCAGTGATAGCACTTTTACAATGCACTGCTTTTAAAAACTACTGGAATCTGATAAACATAACATTATGGCTTTTCTAAATTCCCCCGAGTGTATTCTCCCTGGCAGGGATTTAGGGGAAGATACACATAGGGATTCTGAGCCAGTGGAGGTGATTAGCACAGCATGCAAATATTTATGTACACTTAAACATACTGCACAATGTTTCGCTGATTGTTTAAATTAGAAGGTATCATTTCTAAAACTGACAATTTATTAATAGTTCTTTATGAAACCAATTTAAATTCTCTTAAAGCCCAACTCCAGAAATAAGTGAAATTTAATTGCATTTTGCATCAATTACTTTACTCCCCAGTCTTGATTCCAAACACCCCGTACTAAGGCTGGCCATAGATGAGAGTTTTTTGTTCAGCCGAGCCGTTGGGCAAAAAAAAATAGAAAGACTTGATTACCCTATTCACACAGTTAAGGTGGATAGAGGGATCCTCCCTGTTACGCTATTGTATTCTGGCAGCGGGTAGGCTTTCACGCCATCAGAATACCTGATCAGTGCTGCCGGTTGTAGCCTGTGGTACTAATTGTGTGGCAAAAATCTAACAGGGCGGTTGTATAGAAGTGGTAGATCCACTCTGCCCATACATGAATTGAAATGTGGTCTGTCCTTGCAGAACCAGCTTAATTTCAATCCATGTATGGCCAGCTTAAGCCACCTCATAGTGGAATGGATCCACTTTACAGTTACCCAAGCTAAATTTAAAGGTGCCGCTCAAGGCTCCACCAGGTCCTCTTATGTAACAACTGCTTGGCGTGCAGACAAGGGCAGAGCTCGCCCCAGCTCTAGACATCTAAAGGAAAAGAGAAAAGTCCTGGAAGTCACACATCTCTGCAAAGACCTGTAAGAAGGTGTATGACAGCCTCAGCCCGGGCTCCAACCAGGCAACAACCCCAACGCGTTTCACTCCGCACACAGATCTTAGTCATGGGGATCAAATTCACACAGTCCTCTATGAGCCAAGCTGATTCTTGCCCTAGGGACTGGACAATTTTTCCTGGCTTGTTATCTTCTTGTGAAAATGGGGGGAAAAAACTGCGCTAGAACCCAAAACAAATGAGTGAAGGAAAGCAGCTGACACTCAAACAAACAAAGTCTAACATAAATGGTAAAAATATAGTGTAGCGTTAATAATAGTGTATGGGAGTACTGGTAAATGCACTCAAAAACACAATATGAAAACTTGACAAGTGAATATCAAGAAAATATGTAAACCAATGTGCATAGCATAACATGAACAATATAAGGAAAGTCCAATTGTGAATGTGCACTTAAATCATGATATGAGGTAAGTCTGCATAAATAAAAGGAAAGTGAAGGTGATTTCTTCCCATTGGGATGACACCAAAATAGGAGGAAGGAAAGAGTTGCCTGTAGTCACTCTTAAATCTTTAAAGGGTAGATAGATAAGATGGATAAACACCGGGATAAACACCGGGTTGACTCCTCACGAGCTCAGAAGCTCCAGCCCGGGAGAGGCATCTGCTTGTCGTCCGTCCATCTCAATCCTGCTGCACCTGCGGTGTTCGTCAACTGAGAGTGGGGATCCCATACCATGATCCACCGGACCATCCTTCTCAATCCAGACCATCTTGGATTACAAGCTCGTTTGAACCCACTGTCGCAAGACATGTGTGTCCATCCCAGTTGGTACGAGTACCTTATCTATCTACCCTTTGAAGATTTAAGAGTGACTACAGGCAACTCTTTCCTTCCTCCTATTTTGGTGTCATCCCAATGGGAAGAAATCACCTTCACTTTCCTTTTATTTATGCAGACTTACCTCATATCATGATTTAAGTGCACATTCACAATTGGACTTTCCTTATATTGTTCATGTTATGCTATGCACATTGGTTTACATATTTTCTTGATATTCACTTGTCAAGTTTTCATATTGTGTTTTCGAGTGCATTTACCAGTACTCCCATACACTATTATTAGCGCTACACTATATTGTTATCTTCTTGGGCAATGGTCTCCTCACTTCCCCTGTTTTCCTGGCTCTGGAGCCTAAGCAAGAGGACCTGGCCACTAGTAGTGTTGCCTCCACCAATAGGAGGTAACTGCATCACGCAGACAGTGATGTGGACACCTAAGAAGGACCTCAGGAAATAAACAGAAGAAGAGAGAAGGATTGTCATCATGTTAACATGGTTTAAAGTGGTTGTAAACCCAATTAAAAAAAAAAAAACCTGCAAGACAAAGGCATAATGAGCTAGTATGACTAGCATACTAGCTCATTATGCGTTACTTACCTTAGATCAAAGCCCCCGAATCTGTCCTCGTCTCCCCCTTGAGCCACAGCCATCTCTCCCAAAGGTTACTTCCAGGTATCGCCGCTCCGGCGCTGTCATTGGCCGAAGCGGCGATGACGTCACTTAGCGCATGCTGTGATTGGCCGTAAAACCCGGCATTATCATTGATAAAACAGTTACAGTGCGCCTGCGTCGATGTGTATGGCGCGCATGCGCCGCACACATCGGTGTACTCCTTTTTGCAAATATCTCCTAAACCTTGTAGGTTTAGGAGATATTCCAAACACCTACAGGTAAGCCTTAATCTAGGCTTACCTGTAGGTGCAAGTTTCAAGAGTGGGTTTCCAACCACTTTAAGGCAAGTACAAATAGAAATTTTAGTGATTAGTTAGAGGGGTGGGAGGGGGAGTTGCTAAAATCCTGGAGTCGGGCTTTAACCTGTTGACACCCATGTATGCAGACCAATCTTTGCTTGATTGGCTGCCTTGGAGACAGAGAAGGGATCAGGGGTCTTATAAACTCCAATTTCTTAATAAAGAATACCTGTCACTGCCCAAGCTTCATCCCTTGTGATAGAAATGCATTTAAAATTGTAAAAAAATAAATAAAACATAATAATAAAAAACAATTTTAAACATTTAAAGCACCTTGTCCCTTTGTGCTCACGCATAAATGCAAATGGGAATGAAGGTCCTGAACACATATGTAAAGGGTGATTACCCTACACATGTGATGAAAACATCAGAGTGAAAGCAATAATTTCAGTGCCAGAGGTTATATTTAACTCTAAACTGGTAACCTGTAAAGGCTTTTAAAGTGCCGCCTGTGGAGATTTTTAGCTACCATAATTTGCCGCTATTTCACAAGCATGCAAAGTTTTAAATCTTGACATGTTTGGTATTTTTTTATTTGGCTCGACATCATCTTTTAGATTTTAACAAAAAATTGGGTATTATATTGTGTTTGTGTGCACTTAATGCATTTAAGTGTATTTTTACCTGAAACAAACATCGTGTGACATAAAAAAATGTAACAACCGCAATTTTATTCTCTAGGGCCTCTGCTTAAAAAAAATGTATAATGTTTGGGGGTGCTCAGTAATCTTGAGCCCCACAAAAATGCAGAATGTAACATGTATGTGAGAAATGCCAAAATTGCCTTGGGCAGCAAGCGGCTAGTAATGAGAGTTGTGTATAGATAGCTGCGGCACATTTTGTATGCATCCAACCACGATCCCCGTGGGTAATCAGTGGATGTGCGAACAGTCATGAATAGCTGCGAATGCTGACAGCCTGTCATTGCACAGTATGAGCCCAACAGCCACAACTATCTGCACACAGCTGTCAATCCCAGCCATAGGAATCAGTAGAAATCAGCAGCCTAAAAGGTAAAAATTTTATTTTTATGAAAAAGGCCACGGCAATTGTTAATGATGCACAGCGCTTAAAGGGGTTGTAAAGGTTCATTTTGTATTTTCTAAATAGGTTCCTTTAAGCTAGTGCATTGTTGGTTCACTTACCTTTTCCTTCCCTTTCCCTTCATTTTTTTTTTTTCTTTGTCTGAATTTCTCACTTCCTGTAAGCTTGCCCCCATCATCATCCGAGCCGTTCTGGCTGGGGGTTAGTCAGCGTGCTCACCCCCTCCCTTGGGACTACATCCCTGCGGAGGATGTGAACGTTCACAGCATCTCCCCGCAGGGATGTAGTCCCAAGGGAGGGGGCGAGCACGCTGACTAACCCCCAGCCAGAACGGCTCGGATGATGGGGGCAAGCTTACTGGGAGGAACAGGAAGTGAGAAATTCAGACAAAGAAAAAATACATTTAGAAGGGAAATCGAAGGAAAAGGTAAGTGAACCAACAATGCACTAGCTTGAAGGATCCTATTTAGAAAATAAAAAACAAACATTTACAAACCCCTTTAAGCATAATAGAGGTCATCCAACTGTATTTTCATTCTAGTTAAAAAAAAATATATAGTTTTTCTTGAAGAACTCCTTTTATTATTTGACATCTAATCAATACCAAGGAGAACTGGGTTTCATTTAACATCAACGAGTAATGCTCTGCTAATACTGTACTTATGCTCTTGTATAACTTTGTTCCTGCAACCAGAGGAAATGACTGTATAATGTCACACAGTTACATCTTAAAATGCTAAAGATAAAACTGTGTTTTTTATCTTAACTACCAGGGTTGGCATTCACAGAACTTGTAATTTCAAGAAGGCAACATAAATTGAGCAGCTGTATGTGATTAGTAATCACTTTTGTCAGAATTCTGTTATGTAGCCGTCTAATCAATCTAGTATACACGGCACACAGGCAGACAATTTGAGCATGTTCCAAGGGACGTCCTTAAATCATTCAGAACGAATCAATCATGTTTCTCAGTTTTGAGCTGGATTAATGCTGAATGTGTGTCATCTGACATGAAAATTGCAGAAACCAGAGCCGTTCCTTTTGCTTGTCCTTCTCCTTTGTTAAGTAGGTCTTTGCAGCTCTAAATTCACACAGGCCCAAAGAAAATTAAAACAAGACTTCAGTATGAAATGTATAAAATAAGCCTTTAGTTGTTTTCAGATGGAGTGAGGAAGGCTTGGAACTGTGGGGTGGGATGTGCCGGTGTAGTTCCCCAGTCTGGCCACTAGTTGTCTCCATAATTAGCTTTAAGAGTAGGTGTAGGGCTTTTGGTGGGTGACCCCCTGGTTTCCTGTCCTACCACTCTCCCCCCTTTCCCTACTCTCCTCCCCCAATTCTTCTTTCCTCCTCACCCATTCTTGCCCATCCCACCCTTTCTTTTAAACCGGTTCCTCCTTTTACAGAGGAGTGTACTGACCCTTTGTCCTGTATGAGATAAGGACATGTTATTACTATAGTTGGACTTGAGTTATCCTCTGAAGCTAGATTGTCCTTCTCCACTATCCTTTTCTTGTGTTTTATGTGCTCTTTATATGACAAGTTTAGATTACTTGCTTTACCTAGGCTAGAATAAACACTGACATTAGCTATGTCTTGTTAGTCCTATGGTGCAGATTTACCAGTTATATGGAAAGCCTTGATTTGCCTTTTTTTTTTTGATCGGTTTTCTATTCTGTAGGACTATTCCTTCAACTGTTTATTTATGTTGGCCCTAACAATGACACAATAGTCATGACCTTTATGTGTCATGTTTTTGGTCATGGTATACCATGTTCCTGTTCAATCATATGTACCATGTATAGCCATCAATAAAGACTGACATTTAAAAAAGAGTGGGCGTAGGGACCCCTTGTTGCAATGAGGCAGTATAGTACACTTAAAAGCCACTAGAGGCCCTCAGAGTAGATGTGGTGTGGAACCAAAGATAGTAAGGTAGTGCAAGCCCATGCCAGTGTGGGACCCCTTGGGAAAGAGGGCTTACTTATAAGTGTATGGTGTCGTGGTCATGGGAAGTGTTTGGAGCACCAATCCTTGGCAAGGAATCCCTTTAGAGGGGAGGCAAGGGAAGGAAATATCCAGAACTATTGGGGCTACTTGTATCCCTATTGCATGGGATGCAAGACTCTGGAGAAACCCCAAAAAGGGTACGGCCTTTTTGATTCAGGTTCTTCTCCTGTTCTTGCTCTCTCAATTTATTTTTTGAAACCTGAATGGGAATTTTTTCTCACCTCTAGGATGATTAAAGTGTATGAATATGTAATTATTAATTATTAACACCAGAAATCCAATCCAAACATGTTTTAGGCTATAAGGCTGGGAGAAAGTGTGCTTAGGCAGCATTTAGAAAGGAAAGCCCAAAAGGGGAGCTCAGTAGTGTGATGGTGTTCTAAGTACAGATCATTAGCTAAGAATAGTCATTTGTCACCTTTGTTGCTGAATATCAGAGCATGACTATCCTGCTTTATTGTTTTCTGGCTGCGTGGAATAGAAGTCTCCTACGATTATTTTCATAGTTCTTTCAATCATATGTGACCATCCTCTCACACTGCACACATTTGAGAAACACAAAGGCTGACTAGTATTGGACGAAAAATTATAAAAGGAAAATGAGTGCTTGTTTCACCCCAGCTTTCATCTCCATTCCACTACGGAACTATACAGCTGTCATTCATTCCTCTGCTCCTTCTTCATCCCACCGCCCACTGGGCATGATGCACTAAACTTCATTAACAGAATTCTTCTAGCACCGGAGAATTCTCAGCTTGTGCATGATTCAACATTCTTGTCCAAAAATAAATGTGCTGTCCATGGTGTTGATCCTCGTTTTTTTACAGGATTGGTGCTGGACAAGAAATGTATTTTCTGCTTTTTTGGGGGAAAGAACAAAAAAAGGCATGCTTCCTACCCATACACACTTCTCCACCCCAAAGCTACCTCAATCATTACTTGTGAAGTGGGACTTGATGGCTCTCTATGGGTTTGTAAGCCTTTAAGGTGGGGGCTTTTATATTCATCAAAAAATAGAAGCACCCTTTTAAAGCACAAAGTGCCCAGTTCATCATTGGGCTTATCAGTGATTATGGTGCTTTAAGTGGGGGCCCCAGAAGATGTGTCAGGCAGAGACTACCCCATGACATCATCGCGTACAGGCTTACTAGAAGTTAATGCTGGCTGGAAGTTGATGCTTGTATGCCGATATGGTGAATATGCTGATGTACACATGTTTCCTTATGCTTGTAAGTGTGGTTCTTGTCTAATAAATGGTCTTTCATGATATTACAGAAGTGTTTATCTTTCTATCTTTGCATGATTATATCTGCCTGCTTTACATCTGCCATACATCTGAGAAATAGTGCTGGTTAACAGCATCTTGATGTGCATGGAGATGTCATGATCACTTAATGCCCCTGTTCCCCATTCCAGCACCTGGGTGGTAGCTGTTGCTTTTCATCCCTGTCTGTGTTCACTGATTGAACTGGTCAGTCACCTGATATAAGCAAACCGAACACTCTATCCCTTGCTTGTGATAGAGACCGGCCTACCTGCATTGTTCTAGATCAAGCCTCCCATTAGTCTGCCTTGCTTGCTGTTGGATCTCCTGTGTATGACCCGGATTGGACTGGACTATCCCCTGAACTCAGCCTGCTTTTTTACTTGGAACGGATACTGGATTATTCCGTGAACTCAGCCTGCCTTTCCCTGAACTGTCTTTGAACCATGCTATCTGGTAAACTGCAAGTACCTGTTTGCTTTGCTCAGTTCTCATCTGCCCTGGAGTGGTAGTCAGACTCTATAGCATTGTGTATAAATCCTGGGGGCAACCAAGTACCGGTAGGCCTGCTTGTCTTAAGGGAAAGGGGGCTGCTATAGGTGAAGCACTCAGTAGCTACCTATAGTGTCTGACCACCTGCGTCAGGGTAGACGTGACATTCGTGACAGGAGAGTTGCCATTGCGGTTGAACAATTTGAGCATTTACTTATCTCGATGAATAAGGGGGTGGTAAGGCCCCATCTTGTCTTCACTGTGGTGTTGGGAGACTAGTGACTGCAGAGGAGAGGGAGAAGATTGTGAAGTGACCTTCTCTTAAATGGGACTTTCTGGACATTTTTTTCACTTGATTGTTTATGTTGAGTCGCTTCACCTAATAGTGATTATTTAAATTCACTCACTTTGGATAACCAATGATTTTTCTTTTATTTGCAGTGACTGTTTGGCATGTTGGTATTTTTTTATTTTGTTTAACAAACACAATAGAGCAACATTTAATACTTGCTTCACGTGAGGGCAAAGCCATATTGGGATTATATGCAACCCAGTTGGAATTCTTGGAGGGCTTGCTGGTTGCAAATTGGCAACATTGACTTTTAGATATTTTTCCCATTAATTTAAAGAGCTAAAAAAATAATAATAATAATAATCCAACAGTGCCCCCCCCCCCCCCACACACACACACACACACACACACACACTTACTCATCTTATAATCATACTGTTGCACACAATCTAAATCTAGATTAAACACTAAAGGTAGTAAAATATTTTAACAATAAAATGACTCAAGAAAAAGCCTCGGATGTGCAGTATATCACTGGAAACCACATATGCTCTTACTACTGCCGTTACATTTATCATACAGCCACTTTACATATTTTTAATGTTGACTCTTCCTCGCACCCGAGACGAGCGGCTCTCATGCTGCGATCTGTTTCATAATGTCTTGACTTTACAAAATGTTCTGTTTGAATCTTTCTGTGCTTATGTTGGGGAATAATTGGCAATCTTAGTTCCGTGTTGTCAAGGGAGATTTATAGTTAGTCTTTTTCTTCCTTTCTGCCAACTGTTTGAAACTTTTACAAAATGAAATACTACAGCCGCATTACAAACCTAAATTCAGAGAATCGTTTTCTTAACCCCTAAATGCTAATATGTACAGTGGTCAAATAAAGTAAAAATGGATCAGATTCAAAAACAGTTGGCATTTAGAGGGTGTCCAGACAAATAATGCACTGACACTATGGTCTCCACTGAATAAAACCTATTAATGTAGCCATATGGGGTGTATGCCATTTGTAATTTGGTACAGTTGTAGTGTGGTGGGCGACTAAATTCTGTCATTCTGCTTCGTTTCTACCCCTTCTCTTCTCTTTGTCTATCTTCTCTTTGCCTCACTTCCCTACCCACTCAATTGCTCCTCTTTTCTTCTCTTCCCTGCCCTATTCTTCTTCTTCAATACATTTTCTTTGATTCTCTTCTTCCTTCCTTTGTCTTTCATCTACCCTTTCCTTCTTTTCTCCTTCCTCTTTTTATTCTCTATCCTCTGTTTACTTTTCTCCCGTCTTCTCTCTTCCCTCTCCCTTTTCTATCCCCTACTCTTTGCTTTTTTTCTCTCTTTCTTTCTTCTACCTTTCCCTTCTCTTTGCTCTACCCCTCTTTCATTCTCTTCTCCCTTTTCTTCTTTCATCCACCTTTTCCATTTCTCTTCTCTATTCCTATCTCTTTCCTCTACAATTTTATTTCTCTTTACATTTTTATATCTCTTTTCTCCAGGGGCGGCCCATCCATTAAGGGTGCATGGGCGCCACCCTCTCTATCCATGCCACCCCCTATATGATAGATTCACGCATAGCATGAATATATCCACGGCCGCCGTGGCCACCCCCTATCCATGTGTCCGGCCCCTTTCAGGATGCCAGGTGCATGAATTACAGCGGCAGGGGTGTTTTTTTGAAGAACCTGATTAGAGCCATAGGCTCTACTAGGCTTCAATATAGGGTGGACTTGTGGTGCAGAGCATTTCGCTCGGAGCCCACCCAGGATTGTTAGAAAAGCAAATAAATATTCGATTTTCTAACACTGAATCGCCAATCAGGAAGCGTGGGTTTGATACCCGTTTCCCATTTGGCTGAAAGGTCAGGCGATCCTATTGGACACCTAGGAGGAGAAGGAAGGGGATGTACGGTGGAAACTGCCGTGATCCACACCCCAGGAGGAGGAAAAAACCCTGCCCGCTTCCTAGATGTGGTAGGTGGGGGGCTTTGATGTTCCAACTGTCCCCGGGGAGCTGCTTTTCTCTACTCCTTACTTCTCTTTCCCCTTCTTCTTTCTTTCTTTCCTCTACCTTTTACGCTCTTCCACAGCCTTTCCTTCTCTTCTCCCTTATCCTTGCTTTCCTCCATCCTTTTGTTGTCTTCTCCCTTACCATTTGTTTCCTTTTCCCTTACCTCTTCTTCTCCATTCCTCTCATGAAAAACAATGGATCATGCTATATAAGCACATTGAGGAGGATGTGAGACCTTAAAAGGTCCAAGGAACAGAGTCTAAGTTTAAAAGAGAAGTATGAGATTTAGAAACAAAACATTTATACTTACCTGGGTGGATGAAGCATTGATCCAATGCCGCATCTGTCCCCTGCTGGCTCTGCAATGTCAGTCCCCAGCTCTTTGCTTTGCCCCTTCAGTGCTCACTGGAGTGGAGCTGGCTCAGGCTCTCGGCGGATGGCTGAGAGGCTGGGCAAGCTGCTGATCCAGGCATCTGGGTGGATCCTGAGCATGTGGTCCTGACCTTTTCAGAGCCTACACTGACTCTGTGATGTCAGACAACAGTGGGCCTCAGCCTGCTCTTGGCTGAAGATTGATTACAAGAGTGCTGAACGACCTGCACTCCTGTGATCCATAGGAGAAGTATAGCCAAAACAGCTTTGGCTATACTTTTCCTTTAAGTACACACCACCCAAGCACCCTGCAAGGGGTGATGGATTTTACTGGAAGGTGTACAAAGTTTCGGCCCTCAGGCACACCGGTGCTTATTGTAGCTGACCAGGGGTTAGCATCAGAGTTCATGGAATCATGGTTCAAAGTTGACAGGCATTTTCAGTAACAGGGACAGGTCTAATCACCTCTATACTTCCCAGTCGTGTTGATCAGAGCAGATTGCAATACAAGGTAAGGGATCATTTACAAGTGCAGCAGGCATTACTGCTCCTCTAAAGAGTAATTATGCTCCGAATGCTTTTCAGGGGTGTTTGATAGGTGTGAGGAGGCTATATGTCACTTACTCACAGCCTGATTTAACCTTATAATTGTGATGTGGTTATAGTGTGTCCCAATAGAACTGTATTAGTCATGTTTGGCCTAAAACGACACGCTGTTTAAGTTTTGTGTGAGCAGCTGTGTCTTTAGTGTTCATGTGGGTGGTCAGGGGGTGGTAAAACCACAGCTCATTTGCCTGATTTTATCGCCTCCCCTCACAAGCGAACTAGCCATAAGAGAGTTTACATTGCAATAAAACTACACAAAGCTGCTGATCTGTGGGACTTCCCTTTCCTTTTTTGTTCTCCCTCTACTTCCTCTCCTCATAAACCCTTCACTTTAATTTACTTACTCTTTCCTGTGATTACGTTTTCTTCCCAATGACACCATTGATACACATGAATGTCCCCACACTTGTGCAAAGGTCAAATTCATGTATTTATTTAATTTTCCTTCTAATAAAACCTGGTGTTCTTTTAAAATAAAGGTTTATTAGTGATTGTAACGGATCTCAGATACCCCAGATGGGCACATCCGCCAGACTTGTGTCTCCTGTCCTCCAAACGCACCCGCAGCCTGCAGATTCACCATAACCAGCCCTTAACCCCTCAATCACGAGACAAGCCACACAGGTGTTGAGGGTTAAACATGCAGAGCATAAAACAGTTTATTAAATCCAAAACATACACTTTTACCCACAGTTAGGGGCACTCCCCTTAGCCTTGTCATAGAGGGGGGGGGGGGGGGGTAGGGGACAAGGAAAAACCAATGGGAACTGAACATTGAAACAGAGACTACAGTTAAACAGTTAAAGGATTATGGTAAGCAGGCAGCCCTTCAATACACATCCCCTGCGGAGAGATGTCTGCAGTCCAGACCATTGTCTATGTGCCATGAACCAACACAATTAAGCACAGTAACAAGAGGGGGGGGATGGGGGAGAAGGGATGTAGCATTACATTACATTATCTCAATGCCAGCTTGTCCAGACGTCTCTTAGTCTCTTATGGGCCATAGTCTGTGGGTAGGAGGCCCGCCCTCAGTCCCTTCCAAAGCACACAGTGACAGTGAGTTCTGTCACATTTCTCCCCTTTTAAAAACAGACTAACCAGGTTCCTGACCCCCAACTGGTCTGGACCTGCGTTAGTCACAAGCTTCTACCCCAGGCAACCAGGAAAAGGAAAAGTACGTTTCTGGCGCTGGGGAGCAAAATCGCACATACGGTCTCCCGTGAATAAAAACAGCCGCTGCAGAGTGGGAACAGCTGTCCGCACTCCCGTGATCCGGGGCTGGGTTGCAGATATTGAGGGGAGCTGAATAATCCTTTGCCCCGATGCCAGCGCTTCAGCTTGTAGGGAACGTAGGCTGGCAGTGCTATGCAGTTGGGGAGGAAAAGGTACTTGCTTTTCTCCTGGAGTAGTTACCAGCCGCTGAGGAGGTATCTTGCAGGGACTATCTCCCGGACTCTCCATCTCTTTTTCTGATGCTGGGCAGAGGCCAACAGCGCTCTGCTCCATAGCCAGCAATTCTGCTAGGGGGACATATACAACGGTAGAGTTCAGCCGCTGGAGAGGGGGAAGGGTTTTCTCCCATCCTGGTTCTGTGACCAGCTGCTGAGGCGACTTCTGACAGGGGCTGTCTTCCAAACCCTCCAAAGACATACTGAGGGCTGGGCAGGGGCCCGTGGCACTCTGCCATGCAGCCAGCGCTTCAGCTGGGGGGATAAACACTGGGGTAGTGTCCAAGTGCTGGGCAACCAGCTCACTGAGGTCATCCCTCGGACTCCCTGGATCCAACTCTGAGGGTGGGCAGAGGCCAGCGGCACTCTGCCCTGCAGCCAGCGCTTCTGCTGGGGCACCGGATTCGATACTCTGGACTTGCTGCTGATCACCATTTACCAGCCTTCCAGCGCCCGTCTCAACTTCCCCTTCTGAGACCTTTATGCTTTTATCTTGTCTCACTGCCTGGGAAACCTCTGGGGCATTCTGGCATTCTAGCACTCGCAGTGCCCTCTGTATCATCGCCGCTTCTTCCATTGCGGTTAGGACGGGAAAACGTAGGGGCACTCCTGGCCCCATTTGCTCTTCATCTTCGCGACTGTCCGCTATTTCTCCAGGACAGTCCCAGGCAACGGGAGCCATGCCAGGCTGCTGATCACCGTCAAACAGCCGCTTGTAGGCAATCTCGAGCTCCCATTCCTGCTCAACCAGGAACTCCAATTCCTCCAGGCCACACGCCTCTTCGGGAAGGTCCAGCACCTCATCTCGGAAGTCCAGGATGTCTTCCAGCCGCCACTCTTCTCGTCGCTCCCAAAGTCTGGGTCTCCGTACATTTTTTGATGGAGCAGCCCCACGCTGCCGTAGCCAACGCCTTCTGTCGGGCTGCCATCTGCTGTACTTGGCCACAGTTGAGCCGCGAACCACCGGAGGGCTCTGTAGCTGGCGTCCAGCCTCATCTCCTCCTGGACCAATCTTCCGAGCTCCATCTTACACTCATCTCGCGGTCGTTCCCTCAGGAACACCTCTCGCACACGGTACTGCGTCCAGTACATCTCTGTGGAGGAGGGAAGGATCTTCCCCTGATGGTGCCGCTCGTGGCTTAGTGTCTCATGCCAGAGTTGCTGGTGGATCACATCCTCCCAGCCGAGCATGGTGCGCTCTGTCGCTGGTCCCCGATGTTGCATCCGCATGCCTTGCAGCCTCCTCCCGAACTCCGCTCTCATGCTGGCTGGTCCCCGTATTGCTCCTCGGCGGCTGCCCGGATCTTGAATCCTGGTGGTGGTTTGGATGTCCCGGACTGCAGGAGACATCCCACTGCTGCCACCACTGTAACGGATCTCAGATACCCCAGGTAGGCACATCCGCCAGACTTGTGTCTCCTGTCCTCCAAACGCACCCGCAGCCTGCATATTCGCCATAACCAGCCCTTAACCCCTCAATCACGAGACAAGCCACACAGGTGTTGAGGGTTAAACATGCAGAGCATAAAACAGTTTATTAAATCCAAAACATACACTTTTACACACAGTTAGGGGCACTCCCCTTAGCCTTGTCATAGGGGGGGGGGGGGGTAGGGGACAAGGAAAAACCAATGGGAACTGAACATTGAAACAGAGACTACAGTTAAACATAAAAGGATTATGGTAAGCAGGCAGCCCTTCAATACACATCCCCTGCGGAGAGATGTCTGCAGTCCAGACCATTGTCTATGTGCCATGAACCAACACAATTAAGCACAGTAACAAGAGGGGGGGGATGGGGAAGAAGGGATGTAGCATTACATTACATTATCTCAATGCCAGCTTGTCCAGACGTCTCTTAGTCTCTTATGGGCCATAGTCTGTGGGTAGGAGGCCCGCCCTCAGTCCCTTCCAAAGCACACAGTGACAGTGGGTTCTGTCACAGTGATGTAGCACTCTTTTAGGTTGCTAAGAAATAGGAAAATATAGCTTTTGGCTGGTGGTATTCAACCCAGCTTGATTTGTATAGATATGCATTTGGCTTCTCCCTAAGATCAGGACATTGGTGATCTCTCACTGTTGCCAGTAGGGGCCATTACACCAACGGCTATAGTAAGAGGTTCCCTGCCTTCATGAATATTGCAATTTCTTCTAGTTATCCCAGTTGGAAGTTCAAGCCACTGGGGCATGATGGGGGAGAGTATAAATATTTGGTAAGGTCTTGTGCTTGCTCTCTTTTGCCTCAGACTGAGGCCTAAGAAATTGCTGCTGGACTGTTCTTGCTGCTGGGTTTAGGAGCCTGATTGGGGCCTAGCATGCATTTGAAGCACAACTCTACACATCTGGCCTATGAGGTTCTCCAGCTGGGAAAGCTGCCACCTCTAAAGGGATAGCTGCTGGTTTGTTCATCGGGGTCCCGGCTGTGGCACAGCCTGGGAGCCCATACCTGCAACTACAGAAACACCCCTGAGACTTTACCCTTGAGGAGCCAGTCTGCTATACCTTCACTAGAAGGTAACAGGAATCTAAGTCTGGGCAGATATCCTCTGGCCTCATGAGTAAAGACTCAGATCCAGTTGATATTTTGTGCTGCAAGGATGTAAGAGCCGGTGTAGCTTTATGGGGTTCAAATAGCACAATGACCCCTAGTCTTGCCTTTCCTTCCAGTCTCCGTGGTCAATCCAGATAGTAAGGATAACTTGCCACAAATTTGTTGCAGTGTTGAATTGTAAAACCTCATACACACGACCGGTTTTCCTGGCAGGAAAACTGCCAGGAGAGCTTTTGGCCGGGAATCCCGGCCGTGTGTATGCTCCCTAACAGTTTTCCCGACAGGAAAACTGCCCGGAAAAAAGAGAGAACCTGCTCTCTATTTTCTTGTCAGAATTCCCGGCAGAGTGTTTCCTGCCGAGAAAACCGGTCGTCTGTATGCTTACCTGCAGGGGAGAAAAACCGTACATGCTCGATAACACTTCGACGCATGCGCGGTAGCATACAACGTTAGTGTGGGGTGTAGCAAGATGGCGGCGACGGAATGTCACTTCCAGAACAATCTGTGATTGGGAGCCGAATGTGACTAGACGCCGGCTCGTCGTAGTCGTTGACGTCACCGCATTCCTGCCATTCAAAAGAACGGCGGGTCTTTTGAGTGGCCGTGTGTATACATGGCTTTGCAAGGCAAGCTTGCCAGGAATCCCATCAGGAAAACCGATGGTTTTCAAATAGATGGGATTCCCGGCCGTGTGTACAGGGCTTTAGTCTGTAAAGGGCTTTAGTCTGTTAAGTTGCTGCACATTTTCACTGGTAAGTTGTACACTTGCAGAGCACTTGAAGCAGAAGTTCTAGTTGACACTTTTCCAAGTTGTAGCAAATTCTCTAGCAAGAACAAAGTTGTAGTGGTGAGTCTACAGCAAGAGCCCTTCAAGTCTACAGCATTAAAAATCAGCCACAGTGCCCCCTGTGGTGGGATGACTATTGCACAACATAACTGAACCAGAACTTGCAGCAGACTTGCAGAATGTTTGCAAAGAAAGTTGATCTGGTGTCATGCAATGCTGACTTGCTGCAATTGCGCAATAAACTTTTGAAGTCTAGCAATAGCCTAGCAAGTCATTTTCAAACTTGCAGCACAATTGCTTGCTATCTGGGAAGGAATGCTGTTTTCAGGACAGTGGAGTTAGTGTCCCTTTCTTTAACACCTGTATTTATTGAAGTATCCAACTTCTTATACCACTTCTCAGTTCCAAGTTTGCTCAGCATCTTGCAGTATAAGCTTTGGATGCATTCTATAACCATGACCTAGACCAGGGGTCTCCAAACTTTTCAAACAAAAGGGCCACTTTATTGTCCTTCAGACTTTAGGAGGGCCGGATTGTGGCCAGAGGGGGCAGAAAATGTCCCCGACCTAGCTCCAGTGAGAATAAATGTGGCCTCAGGGTTGGTGGATAGTAGGAGGAGGAGTTGGGCCCATATCAGGAGGAGGAATAGTATCCCATCATTGATATTAGTAGAAGAAATATTGCCCCCTTGTTGGTGTCAGTGGAAGGAATAGTGCCTCATATCAGTTGAGGAATAGTGCCCCAAGGGCCGCATAAAGGCTAGCAAAGGGCCACATCTGGCCCTCGGGCCGCAGTTTGGAGACCCCTGACCTAGACCATAATCAGACGTACACACAGAGTTTTGCTTTAAGGTTATCATCAAGGAACCTCCTCTTATTATTTCATTATAATATCTCTTAACTGGATAATGCAGCCAGAGCACAAACTGTGCTTCTTATTCTAACTCCTGAATTAGAGTCTGCCAAAAGGGCACGAGAGAATAGAACAAAAGCCGCTCGGCAGGCTGGAAAGAAGCACTGTGCAATGTTTTGACAAGAGACTTTCACCAGCTAAAGAGGAAATTCATCACATAGGGAGTAATTGTTCCTGTGTCTGTGCCCGCTATGTCTGCCAGTAATAGTTAAGCATCTTGCTACATTTGTATACGTTACCTTTCTCGTACCTGACAAATGAGTCATATGCCGGCCCCAGTTGGGTGATGAGTAAGTTAGAATTCAATTCCCAGGGCGCAGTCACATTTTAGTTGTAGACATGTTTGCTGTCAGGACTGGCACAAAGAAAAAGTAATGTCGAGCACAACTTTCCAATATAAGCAAAACTTGTAGACAGCTTGAAATAAAGGAACGGATTTAGGAACGTAGCAAGTAATTGGCAAAAAGAAAAATTTCATGGATATCAAGAATGGAAGAATACCAACTATTCTAGGCTCTGTGGACAGCTCAGCTTGTCCTATAGGGATGAGCTCGGTGTTCGAGTCGAACATAGGTTCGACTCGAACATCGGCTGTTCGATCGTTCGTCGAATATCGAACGATTTGGGCCGTTCGTGCCAAATTCGAGTGACGCGAACGGCCCACAATGCACTACGCCATCGCAGTGTCATCCAGGCGCTGTGATTGGCCAAGCATGCACTGTGACCCCGCATTCTTGGCCAATTAAAGCGCCGGCAGCGAGGAGAGCAATGATTGGCCACAGGCAGGATGCCTGTGGCCAATTATTGCTGAGGGGGTTTAGTACACGCCCCACACTATAAAAGGCCGCCAGCGCGGCGGCCTTGTGTAGTGTGTTCCGGAGCAGGGAAAGAGAAGCATAGGCAGGGACAGTGTCATTTTTTTTCTTTACTAATCCTGGATTCCTTGTGTTTAGGGACAGAGAAGGATAGGTAGGGAGAGTGTCAGTGTGTTATTCTGTGCTAAACCTTGTTTGTAGGGACAGAGAAGGACAGTGAGGGAAAGTGTCAGTGTGCTATTCTGTGCTAAACCTTGTTTGTAGGGACAGAGAAGGACAGTGAGGGAAAGTGTCAGTGTGCTATTCTGTGCTAAACCTTGTTTGTAGGGACAGAGAAGGACAGTGAGGGAAAGTGTCAGTGTGCTATTCTGTGCTAAACCTTGTTTGTAGGGACAGAGAAGGACACTCAGGGAAAGTGTCAGTGTGCTATTCTGTGCTAAACCAATCTTGCTGAACCATATTTCAAATCCTTGAGTTTAGGGACAGAGAAGGACACTCGGGGAAAGTGTCAGTGTGTTATTCTGTGCTAAACCTTGTTTGTAGGGACAGAGAAGGACAGTGAGGGAAAGTGTCAGTGTGCTATTCTGTGCTAAACCAATCTTGCTGAACCATATTTCAAATCCTTGAGTTTAGGGACAGAGAAGGACACTCAGGGAAAGTGTCAGTGTGCTATTCTGTGCTAAACCAATCTTGCTGAACCATATTTCAAATCCTTGAGTTTAGGGACAGAGAAGGACACTCAGGGAAAGTGACAGTGTGCTATTCTGTGCTAAACCAATCTTGCTGAAGCATATTTCAAATCCTTGAGTTTAGGGACAGAGAAGGACACTCGGGGAAAGTGTCAGTGTGCTATTCTGTGCTAAACCAATCTTGCTGAACCATATTTCAAATCCTTGAGTTTAGGGACAGAGAAGGACACTCAGGGAAAGTGTCAGTGTGCTATTCTGTGCTAAACCAATCTTGCTGAACCATATTTCAAATCCTTGAGTTTAGGGACAGAGAAGAACACTCAGGGAAAGTGTCAGTGTGCTATTCTGTGCTAAACCAATCTTGCTGAACCATATTTCAAATCCTTGAGTTTAGGGACAGAGAAGGACACTCGGGGAAAGTGTCAGTGTGCTATTCTGAGCTAAACCTTGTTTGTAGGGACAGAGAAGGACAGTGAGGGAAAGTGTCAGTGTGCTATTCTGTGCTAAACCAATCTTGCTGAACCATATTTCAAATCCTTGAGTTTAGGAACAGAGAAGGACACTCGGGGAAAGTGTCAGTGTGCTATTCTGTGCTAAACCAATCTTGCTGAACCATATTTCAAATCCTTGAGTTTAGGGACAGAGAAGGACAGTGAGGGAAAGTGTCAGTGTGCTATTCTGTGCTAAACCATTCTTGGTGAACCATATTTCAAATCCTTGAGTTTAGAAACAGAGAAGAACACTCGGGGAAAGTGTCAGTGTGCTATTCTGTGCTAAACCAATCTTGCTGAACCATATTTCAAATCCTTGAGTTTAGGGACAGAGAAGGACACTCGGGGAAAGTGTCAGTGTGCTATTCTGTGCTAAACCAATCTTGCTGAACCATATTTCAAATCCTTGAGTTTAGGGACAGAGAAGGACACTCGGGGAAAGTGTCAGTGTGCTATTCTGTGCTAAACCTTGTTTGTAGGGACAGAGAAGGACAGTGAGGGAAAGTGTCAGTGTGCTATTCTGTGCTAAACCAATCTTGCTGAACCATATTTCAAATCCTTGAGTTTAGGGACAGAGAAGGACACTCAGGGAAAGTGTCAGTGTGCTATTCTGTGCTAAACCAATCTTGCTGAACCATATTTCAAATCCTTGAGTTTAGGGACAGAGAAGAACACTCAGGGAAAGTGTCAGTGTGCTATTCTGTGCTAAACCAATCTTGCTGAACCATATTTCAAATCCTTGAGTTTAGGGACAGAGAAGGACACTCTGGGAAAGTGTCAGTGTGCTATTCTGTGCTAAACCAATCTTGCTGAACCATATTTCAAATCCTTGAGTTTAGGGACAGAGAAGGACACTCAGGGAAAGTGTCAGTGTGCTATTCTGTGCTAAACCAATCTTGCTGAACCATATTTCAAATCCTTGAGTTTAGGGACAGAGAAGGACACTCAGGGAAAGTGTCAGTGTGCTATTCTGTGCTAAACCAATCTTGCTGAACCATATTTCAAATCCTTGAGTTTAGGGACAGAGAAGGACACTCGGGGAAAGTGTCAGTGTGCTATTCTGTGCTAAACCAATCTTGCTGAAGCATATTGCAAATCCTTGTGTTTAGGGACAGAGAAGGATAGGCAGGGGACAGTGTCAGTGTTGCTAAGCCTCCTGCACAGTATACACCTGAAGGTAGCCCTTATTGCTGTTTTTCCCATCTCCCTGCAGGCCATCCATTAAAATGTCTGGAAGGCAAACAAGGAGAGGCAGACAGTCAGGAGGCAATAAAAGAGGGCAAGCAGGCTCTGTGTCTGGGGGCAACAGTGCTGGTCGTGGACGCGGTGCATTGTCATCAGCACATGGCCATGGGACACGCTTGTCCTTCTTTTCGGCAGCTGGACATGTTGAGCCACATCATGCCGAAGACTTGGTAGAGTGGATGACCAAGCCCACCTCATCCTCCTCATCCTCTCTCACCCAGGCTCAGGGTACTGGCAAAGCAGCTGCCAAAGCGTCCTCTTCCCTGGTATCAATGTCATCATCAGTCACTCCTTCCCTAGACCCACCATGTCCTCCTCCTGAGGAGTCCCCCAAACTGTTTGAGCACAGTGTTGGGTACATGCTCCAGGAGGATGCCCAGCGTTTCGAAGGATCTGATGATGATACCCAGCTAGAGGAAGGCAGTAGCGTGAGAGCAGAGAGAGGGGATGCTCAAGAAGGACACCAATCTGGCAGTCATGCTCCAGCAGCTGCAGCATACTGCCAGATTGGCTCTAGTGATGAGGAGGGAGGGGATGATGAGGTCACTGACTCCACGTGGGTGCCTAATAGGAGAGAGGAGGAGGAGGAGGAGGATGAGGAGGAGGCACATCTCCAACGAGGCAGGATGCCCTTGGGTGGCCAGCGTAAGGGCAGCACACCGACGGAATCACACCGCAGAGCTCCGCCTGTGCAGGGCGCTGCCTCTGCCCATCATTCAAAAAGTTCTTTGGTGTGGGCCTTTTTTGAGGCGAGTGTATCAGATCGCACAGCTGCTGTTTGCAACATATGTCTCAAGCGTATATCGCGTGGCCAAAACATCAGCCGCTTGGGCACCACATGCTTGACCAGACATATGTTGACCTGCCATGCAGCTCATTGGCAAGCCTACCTTAAAGACCCACACCAAAGAACAAAGCGGACCTCTCCTTGCACCGCATCAGCTGGGATCTCCAACCCCACTATACCTTCAGTCCTCTCTGAAACCTGCACTGAGAGGAATGAAGGTGTAGAATTAGGTGTGTCACAGCCAAGTACTTGCGGCCACTCTGCTAGCAGTACACCGACGTCCGATTCTAGCAGGCAAATTTCCTTGCCCCAGCTGCTGGACCGTCGAAAGAAGTTCACTCCCAGCCATCCACATGCCCAGCGGTTGAATGCTAGCTTGGCTAAATTGCTAGCGCTTCAACTGCTGCCTTTTCAGTTGGTAGACTCGGCCCCCTTCCGTGAGTTTGTGCAATGTGCGGTTCCTCAGTGGCAGGTTCCCAAACGCCACTTTTTCTCACGGAAGGCGATTCCGGCTCTCTACCAGCATGTGGAAGGCAATGTCTTGGCCTCGCTGGACAGGGCGGTCAGCGGTAAGGTGCATATTACCGCTGACTCATGGTCCAGCAGGCATGGACAGGGACGTTACCTTTCTTTCACGGCCCATTGGGTCACTCTTTTGGCAGCTGGGAAGGATGCAGGACAAGGTTCAGTAGTGTTGGAGGTTGTTCCACCGCCACGCCTCCAAAATGCTACTACTGGTTGTGACACACCTCTCTCCTCCACCCCCTCCTCTTCTTCTTCCTCCATGGCCTCTTCCTGTGCTTTGTCCTCGGAACCAGCGGTGCTCCGTAGGCGTTCAAGGGGCTACGCAAGTACGCAGGCAAAAAGATGCCATGCCGTGCTTGCGCTGGTGTGTTTGGGGGGACAGGAGCCACACTGGGGCAGAGGTCCTGTCTGCTCTGCAGGGGCAGGCCGAGAGGTGGTTGACGCCACGCCAGCTTAAGCCAGGAATGGTGGTTTGCGACAATGGCACCAACCTTCTCTCCGCCCTCCGACAGGGACAACTGACCCATGTGCCCTGTGTGGCTCACGTCCTTAACCTGGTGGTGCAGCGGTTCTTGGGCAGGTACCCGGGCTTACAGGATGTCCTGAGGCAGGCCAGGAAAGTCTGTGTGCATTTCCGCAGATCTTATAATGCCAGTGCTCGCCTGGCTGAGCTGCAAAAGGAGTTGAACCTGCCCAAGAACCGCCTTATATGTGACATGCCCACCAGGTGGAACTCAACGTGGGCCATGCTGCAGTGGCTGCACATGCAGCAGAGGGCCATCAATGAGTACCTGTGCGACTACGGCACCAGGACAGGGTCAGGGGAGCTTAGTTTTTTTTCACCACGCCAGTGGGGCATGATCAGGGATGCATGCACTGTCCTGGCACCATTTGAGGAGGCCACGAGGATGGTGAGCAGTGACAGTGCATGCATCAGTGACACTGTACCTCTTGTCCACCTGTTGGAGCACACGCTGCGTGGAATAATGGACAGGGCACTTGAGGCAGAACAGAGGCAGGAAGAGGAGGACTTCCTTGCCTCTCAAGGCCCCCTTTACCCAGACAGTGTTCCTTCTGTCCCACCCATCGCACAGGAAGAGGAGGAGGAGGAGGAGGATTGTGTCAGCATGGAGGTGGAGCCTGGCACTCAGCATCATCAGCAGCAGTCTTTTAGGGATGATTTACAGTCCCAAGAAACCAGTGGACTTGTACGTGGCTGGGAGGAGGTGGCTGCGGATCATGTCGTCCTTAGTGACCCAGAGGACTCCGGACTGAATGACTCAGCTAACCTACGCTGCATGGCCTCCCTGATCCTGCAAAGTCTGCGGAAGGATCCTCGTATTCTTCGGATCAAGGAGAGGGACCATTACTGGCTGGCCACTCTCCTTGATCCACGGTACAAGGGTAAGGTTGCGGACCTTATGTTACCGTCGCAGAGGGAGCAGAGGATGAGACAACTCCGGGAGGCCTTGCAGAAAGGTCTGTGCAACGCGTTCCCAGAGACTGGGAGGTTACAAACTCCTGGTCCTGGACAACGAGTTGCTGAGGCTTTGGTCAGTCAAAGAAGGAGAGGTGGGGAAGGTGGCCGTCTGACCGATGCGTTCAGACAATTCTTTAGTCCGCAGCCCCAAAGTATGATCGGTTCCAGCAACCATCGCCAGCGTCTGATATACATGGTGCAGGAATACCTAGGGGCAAGGTCAGACTTGGACACCTTCCTCACCGAAAATCCTCTGGCTTACTGGGTCTTGAGGATGGATCACTGGCCAGAGCTTGCACAGTATGCAATTGAGCTACTGGCCTGTCCTGCATCCAGCGTTCTTTCAGAACGCACATTCAGTGCTGCTGGAGGATTTGTCACGGATCACAGGGTGCGCCTGTCCACCGACTCGGTTGATCGACTGACTTTCATCAAGATGAACCAGTCTTGGATCACCACCAGCTACCACACACCTGATGCTGATATAACAGACTAATTGATTTTAAAATGTCACATCCCTTCAAGACTGATGCTGATGCTGAGTGCCTGTGCTGTTATGTTGACTGGCTATCCTCCTCCTCCTCAATGATCCGATTGATGATGATAGCTTGGAAGATCATTTTTGTTTATGGGTGCCGCCACCAGTGCCTAAGGCCCAATTTTTCAGCCCCTGTTTAACAGGGGCGTGTAATTACAATTTTTGATGCAATACTTTGCAACAGGGCTCATTGCTGTGCTCCAAGTACAGTATCTGTGATGGGTTGCAGTGTTGTGCCACCAGTGCCTAAGGCCCAATTTTTCAGCCCCTGTTTAACAGGGGCGTGTAATTACAATTTTTGATGCAATACTTTGCAACAGGGCTCATTGCTGTGCTCCAAGTACAGTATCTATGAGGGGTTGCAGTGTTGTGCCACCAGTGCCTAAGGCCCAATTTTTCAGCCCCTGTTCAACAGGGGCATGCAATTATAATTATTGATCTAATAATTCACAGCAGGGCCCATTGTTGCGCCCACCAAGAGTAACTGTCAGGCCTTACAGTTACGTGTTAAAATCCACCACCACCACCACCACCACCAAAGACCCAATTTTTCAGCCCCTGTTCAACAGGGGCATGCAATTATAATTATTGATCTAATAATTCACAGCAGGGCCCATTGCTGCGCCCACCAAGAGTAACTGTCAGGCCTTACAGTGTTGTGTCAACACCACCACCACCACCACCACCACCAAAGGCCCAATTTTTCAGCCCCTGTTCAACAGGGGCATGCAATTATAATTATTGATCTAATAATTCACAGCAGGGCCCATTGCTGAGCCCACCAAGAGTAACTGTCAGGCCTTACAGTGTTGTGGTACCAGCACCACCATCAAAGGCCCAATTTTTACTACCACTGTTCAACAATTATATGTAATTACAATTCCTGATATAATAGTTGACAGCAGGGCGTTCCAGCACCCACCAAGAGTAACTGTGAGTGCTTACAGTGTTGTGCCAACACCAACACCTAAGGGGCCAATTTCTGCAGAGTATATACGGCAGGTCCCTACTTTCAAACATCCAACTTACAAACGACTCCTACTTGCAAACGGAAGAAGACAACAGGAAGTGAGAGGAAATCTACCCCTAGGAAGGAAAATTATCTCCTGTAAGAATTAATATGGGAGAAAGGTGTCTCCTCTCTACTGATGCTTTATCACCAATGCTTGTTTCAATAAAAACACCACATTTCAAAAACAGTTGTCATTGGGACGGAAAGTGAGGTGAAATGTTCTGAACAGGGGCACAGACAGCAAAACAAATGTTACAGGGGTGATAACCCTTCCCTATGTTTTCCAAAAAGCTTAAAAATAGATTTTTTGGCTGGAGCTACACTTAAACAATGTACCTGTTCAAAATTACAAACAGATTCTACTTAAGAACAAACCTACAGTCCCTGTCTTGTTTACACCGGTCTTGTTTACACCGCCTGTATACTGCTTTTCAGAGTATATAGGGCCTTTTTTATTTTGTGTGCGGGGTTCCCCTTAATATCCAAACAAGACCCAAAGGGGCTGGTAATGGGCTGGGGTGGGGGGGGGGGGGTGATGGGGTAGCTATGCCATTTTTCTTAAAGATTTTCATCCATATTACCGGGACCAGACATTACATTAAAGCCGCAAGCAGTTTTAAATGGCTTTTTTTTCCTTTAGAAGTGTCATTTTGTGCAGGGACAGTTCTAAACACGGGAAACACGTGACACTTCACAGGCATACTTTAGACACCCCCCAGGTACGATATTTAAAGGAATATTTGACTTTTTTTTTTTCACTTTATGCATCATTAAAATGACTGCTCCCGAAAAACGACCGTTTTTAAAACTTCTTTTTGCATTGATACATGTCCCCTGGTGCAGAACCCGGGTTCCCAAACCCTTTTTAGGACAATAACATGCATAATAGTCGTTATAAATAGCATTTTAGAATTCGAACGTTCGCATCCATTGTATTTAATAGGGTTCTAATGTTCGTGCGAACTTTCGGTCCGTTCGCGGGTTCTGGTGCGAACCGAACCCGGGGGTGTTCGGCTCATCACTGTTGTCCTACAGTCTGCTGACTACTGAAACTTGTTGGCTGCAGTATTCCACACCCGCACAAGCATCTATGACACCATCATCAGCCCAGACATTGTTCTCCAAAGCTTCAAGGCAATAGCATGTCAGTCCTAATCTGTCTAACTAATTTCTTCCTGTATAGTTAGAAGTAAAACTTTTGAACAGCACATTTTGTTCCCCAACAAATTTTTGGCTATTTCACACAATTTTCAGGCCACAGGGCCCCAACCAACTTTTAGAGGCCTCTTTATTAACCGCTTGCCGACCGCTGCTCGACTTTTTACGTCGACAGAATGGCACGGCTGCGCAAATGGGCGTATATATACGTCCCCTTTAAATTGCCGCTGTGTGGCCGCGCGCTCGCGTCCCTGCTGCGAGCTCAGTGACTGTGCCCGTGGGACCCGCGGATTCGATGTCCACCGGTGTCCCACGATCGTGTCACGGAGCTGAAGAACGGGGAGATGTCAGTGTAAACACAACATCTCCTCGTTCTTCCTAGTGACATGTCACTGATCGTCAGTTCCCTGTCATCAGGAAGAGCGATCAGTGACGTGTCACGGCAAGCCACGCCCCCTAACAGTTAGAATCACTCCCTAGGTCACACTTAACCCCTTCAGCGCCCCCTACAGGTTAACCCCTTCACTGCCAGTGTCATTTTTACAGTAATCAGTGGATTTTTATAGCACTGATCGCTGTAAAAATTACAATGGTCCCAAAATGGTGTCAAAAGTGTCCGATTTGTCCGCCATAATGTCGCAGTCATTATGCTGGCAATCACTGAAGAAGACAGCGCTACTCCAGTGCTGTCCATTTGCTTCCCTCTCCTGTGCTGAGCGTCTAGCCTGCTGCATTCTGAGCATTCTCAGTACAGGTGTCATTCAGGGAATGCTTTACATTTTCTGAATGAATGCAAAGCATTCTTTGATTGGATACATTGGAGATAGTGCTATCACTGTTCTGCATCATCCCCTTGTCCAATCAGAGAATTCTTTGCATTCATTCAGAAAATGCAAAGCATTCTCTGAATGGTGGCTGTGCTGAACGGCTGACATCATGTGTTCAGAATGCATTAGGCAGGTTGCTGAGCACAGGACCTAGAAGCAAGTGGAGATCACTGAATTAGAGGTGTCTACTTCAGTGTTTTCCAGCTTCCAGGGGCTTTGGACAGGTACGGTATATACATACTGTATGTAGTGTGACAGCAGGAAGGTAAAGTCACCTGGTTGCATCCAGGGGGGTAGATATATTTCGCCCAGATTCAGGCTTTACGCCGACTTATACAACTAGGTGGAGAGTTGTATAAGCCCAGCTAAGGCTAGTGGGCTCATGGATGACTCATACCTCTAGGGAGAGTGCTGGGCGTCGTGCAGACAGGGAGTTGATGAGACCAGCTGAAGCTTGTCAGCTCATTTAGGCCTCTATAAGAACTCCCAGCTTCATTAGATGTTAGCTCATGCCTGGAACCAGACCTGTGTGGACTGTCTAGGGAGAGTGAACCCCTGTGCGGTGAGACAAAGCCTGTGTGGCTATTTGCTTGGACATTTAAAACCAGGGACTTAGGGACTAGGACAGCCCTAGGCTGATCCCAGTTGTTAGTTAGGAAACCTGTATGTTTAGTCAGAGGTCAACTTGACCAGGATTTATTTTGTTTATGTTTCTTTTGCTTTGCTGTGTTTTGTCACTGTAAATAGAAAATAAACCGCACCTTTTTGATTTTGAAAACCACAACCTCCGTTTGCTGGGCCTGTTTTGTGTGGGGAGCCCATCCCGGGGGTCACACACACCCGCTGCCGAGCTAACCCCCTCACAGTTGGTGGAGAACCAGTGGCAGTTTTTTTTAAGCCAGCATGGAGGAGATACTGAAGCAGCTGGCTCTAGCAAATGCCAATCAACAGCAGACAAATGCAGGTTTGCAAAAGAGCCTTGCAGCTCATCAACAGAGCCTTGCAGCTCAACAACAGAACTTCGCAGCCCAGCAGCAAGCTCATCAACAGAGCCTTGCAGCCCAGCAGCAGACAAACGCAACTTTGCAACAGAGTCTGGAGGCTCAGCAACGAGCCCAGCAGCAATCTGAGGCCCGCTTCATAGACCTGTTGCAGAAGCAAGAGCAGAGACTACAACAACAGATGGAAGCAGTAATGCAGCAACGTCCGCAGACCAGTGAGGAAAGTCGTCCCACTAATACCGTGTCCTTTGGGGTGAGTCGTTTATTGACAAAAATGACTGGAGAGGATGATCCAGAGGTATTTTTGACCACATTTGAAAGGACCGCTGAAAGAGAAAAGTGGCCTGAGGAGCAGTGGGCTGGACTGGTGGCTCCTCTGTTAACTGGTGAATCGCAGAAAGCTTACTATGACCTAGAGCCTAACCAAGCAAAAGACTATGTGATGCTAAAAGCTGAAATATTGGCAAGGCTGGGTGTCACCCAGGCTGTCCGGGCTCAGCGTGTGCATAACTGGACTTTCCAGCTTGGAAAACCCCCCAGGTCTCAAATGTATGATCTCATTCACCTGAGCAGAAAGTGGCTACAGCCAGAGACTTTGTCCGCACCAAAGATTGTGGAACGTGTTGTAATGGATCGGTTTTTGAGAGCTCTTCCTACTGCCATCCAAAAGTGGGTAAGCCATGGAGACCCAGAGACGGCCGATGGTCTTGTGGATCGTGTGGAGAAATACTTGGCTACAGAGAACCTGACGGCCTCTTCCAGAGACACTCGGACTTTCCACCCTAAGACCAGACCATCCCCAGGGGCGGATAAGAGGATTCCAAGGGGTGAGGGTGGAGAGAGTGAGAGGGTGGGAGCTCTACCCCAAGTTTGGCGAGAACAGCCTGGGAAATCAGCGGCTCAAGAGGCGGCAAGAAGGATCGTTTGCTACCGCTGCCGGCAAGCGGGACATATTGCAGCCAATTGCCCGGTTGTGGAGGAACCCATGCAGTGTGACTTTCTGACGGGCAGACGTCAGTCGCTGTGTGCGACAGTCGCATGCACTGCCATTCGAGGAACTGAGAAACATTTATGCAAAATGTGTGTTAATGGTAGAAATGTTGTGGTATTGCTGGATTCAGGTAGCCTTGTGACCCTGATAAAGGCTGAGTTAGTTAAAACAGAGGTCTCTGGGAATAGCAAGGTAGCTGTTATTTGTGTGCATGGGGACACCCGAGAGTATCCAGTGACTACAGTGTGTTTCGAGACCCCCAAAGGTACCCTCTCTCATCCAGTGGGCTTAGTATCTCAGTTACCGCATGACGCCATTGTGGGAAGGGATTTTCCGAAGTTCTGGGAACTGTGGGATGATCCTGAGCCCCTCACTGGTGCCCCTGTGTACCAGGAATGTGATAGCCAAAACTCCCCTGAGAGTGGTGAGGACTCTCCGGAATTTCCCTTATCAGTATTGGCAGGGGAGACTCAAGAAACTGGAGAGGAGCCCACCTCCTCAGACGAAAACCTACCGTCTGTGGAGTTTTCTGATCTTGAGGTTCACAGGGAAAACTTTGCCACAGAACAGTTGAAAGACCCCGCCCTAATAAAGGCACGGGAAAACGTAGTGAAAATAGATGGCGAGTTAGTGAACCCAGATAATACCTGCACTTACCCATACTTCAGCGTAGAGAAGGACCTACTGTATCGGGTGGCAAAAAGGGCAGAAGAAACCGTTGAGCAGCTTGTGGTGCCCAAACCTTACAGGAAGTTGGTGTTGGAGTTGGCCCATGGGCACATTCTTGGAGGTCATCTGGGGACAGAGAAAACCCGAGAGAGGGTATTACAGAGATTCTATTGGCCGGGGGTGATGAAGGACGTAGAAAATTATTGTTCCTCCTGCCCTGTGTGTCAGAGGTCGGCCCCGATGCCACATTTCCGTAGCCCGCTGGTCCCTCTACCCATCATTGAGGTCCCGTTTGAGAGGATCGCCATGGATTTGGTAGGTCCTATAATCAAGTCCGCTAGGGGGCACCAGTACATATTAGTTATAATGGACTATGCCACCCGTTATCCAGAAGCGATCCCTCTCCGAAATACCTCGGCCAAAACCATAGCCAAAGAGCTATCTCTTGTGTTTAGCCGGGTGGGTATTTGTAAAGAACTGCTTACGGACCAAGGTACACCCTTTATGTCCCGGGTTATGAAGGAGCTGTGTAAATTATTCAAAGTGACGCAATTACGTACATCTGTGTATCACCCCCAAACCGATGGGCTGGTTGAAAGATTCAACAAAACCCTAAAACAAATGTTGAAGAAAGTGGTGGATAGAGATGGAAAGGATTGGGACTGTCTACTTCCTTATCTGATGTTTGCTATTAGGGAGGTGCCCCAATCCTCTACGGGATTCTCCCCCTTTGAGTTACTGTATGGGAGACACCCAAGAGGGCTGTTGGATATTGCCAAGGAAACTTGGAAAAGTGAGAGTTCTCCCCACAGGAGTGTGATTGAGCATGTCGCCCTGATGCAAGACCGAATTGCACAGGTAATGCCCATCGTGAAGGAACATTTGGCCCAAGCGCAGTTAGCATAGCAGAGAGTGTACAACCGTGGAGCCAAGACCCGTACCTTTTCCCCGGGGGATAGGATACTGGTACTTGTCCCTACGGTTGAAAGTAAATTCCTTGCCAAATGGCAAGGCCCCTACGAGATAATGGAAAAAGTGAGCGAAGTGAATTACAAGGTCAGACAACCAGGAAGGCGAAAGCCCGAACAGATCTATCACGTTAATCTGTTGAAAGCCTGGAGGGATAGAGAGTCCCTAGTCGCAGACACTTGGTCACCAGCTCAAACTGGTTGCGTGATTCCTGAGGTTGGAATAGCAGCCACCTTGTCACAACCCCAACAACAGGAGGTTAAGGAGTTTGTGCTTCGCAACAAGGAGGTATTCTCTGAGCTGCCGGGACAAACATCTGGGGTAGAGCATGACATCATTACCCCGCCCGGTGAAAGGGTGAAGTTAAAACCCTATCGGATCCCAGAGGCCCGACGGGAGGCAATACGGGAGGAAGTACAGAAAATGCTGAACTTAGGGGTGATAGAGGAGTCCCAAAGTGATTGGTCTAGTCCCATCGTGTTGGTGCCTAAACCGGATGGGAGCTGGCGATTTTGCAACGATTTTCGTCAGTTGAACAAAGTTACAAAATTTGACACCTACCCCATGCCACGTATAGATGAGTTGATCGACCGGCTGGGAACAGCCCGATACATGACGACTCTTGACCTCACAAAAGGGTATTGGCAAATCCCCCTGGCCAAGTCGGCCAAAGAGAAAACCGCATTTGTAACCCCAGACGGGGCGTTCCAATATAAAAGAATGCCGTTCGGGTTACAGAATGCGCCGGCCACATTCCAGCGGAAAATGGACCAGATGCTGAGGCCCCATCGGAAGTATGCTGCGGCTTACCTGGATGACGTAATTGTCCATAGCACAGATTGGGCCTCACATCTGCCAAAAGTGCAAGCAGTCCTGGACTCTGTTCGGGAAGCGGGGTTTACGGCTAACCCCAAGAAGTGTACCATTGGGCAGGAGGAGGCCAAATATCTTGGGTACACCATTGGGAGGGGAGTAATAAAACCCCAACTCAACAAAGTCGAGGCCATCCAGAGTTGGCCACGTCCCAACAGCAAGAAGCAGGTACGAGCCTTTCTGGGAATCGCTGGGTATTATCGGCGATTCATTCCCCACTTTGCTTCTAAGGCTGTGCCCCTAACCAACCTGACGAAGGGGAAAGGATCGGTCATGATTAAATGGACCCCCGAGGCTGAGGCAGCATTCCAATTCTTGAAACAAGCCTTATGTAGCCAGCCAGTGTTGTACTCACCCGACTTCTCTAAAGACTTTGTCGTACAAAGTGATGCGTCAGATGTGGGGTTAGGAGCAGTATTGTCCCAGGTCTGGAACGGGGAAGAGCACCCAGTCATTTACCTCAGCAGGAAGTTGAAGTCCCATGAGGTAAATTACGCCACCGTTGAAAAGGAGTGTTTAGCGGTGAAGTGGGCTCTAGATTCCCTTCGGTACTACCTGCTAGGTAGGCACTTTGACATGGTTACGGATCACGCTCCGTTAAAGTGGATGGCTCAAAACAAGGAAACAAATAGAAGAGTGAATAGGTGGTTCCTGGCCCTCCAGGAATTCAACTTCACAGTAAAGCATCGCCCTGGCGTTCAAATGGGGAATGTGGATGCTTTGTCTCGAGTACATGAATGCCTGATTGCTGGTGTTCCAACCCCGAGGTTAAAACAAGAGGGGGGGGTATGTGACAGCAGGAAGGTAAAGTCACCTGGTTGCATCCAGGGGGGTAGATATATTTCGCCCAGATTCAGGCTTTACGCCGACTTATACAACTAGGTGGAGAGTTGTATAAGCCCAGCTAAGGCTAGTGGGCTCATGGATGACTCATACCTCTAGGGAGAGTGCTGGGCGTCGTGCAGACAGGGAGTTGATGAGACCAGCTGAAGCTTGTCAGCTCATTTAGGCCTCTATAAGAACTCCCAGCTTCATTAGATGTTAGCTCATGCCTGGAACCAGACCTGTGGACTGTCTAGGGAGAGTGAACCCCTGTGCGGTGAGACAAAGCCTGTGTGGCTATTTGCTTGGACATTTAAAACCAGGGACTTAGGGACTAGGACAGCCCTAGGCTGATCCCAGTTGTTAGTTAGGAAACCTGTATGTTTAGTCAGAGGTCAACTTGACCAGGATTTATTTTGTTTATGTTTCTTTTGCTTTGCTGTGTTTTGTCACTGTAAATAGAAAATAAACCGCACCTTTTTGATTTTGAAAACCACAACCTCCTATTGATGGGCCTGTTTTGTGTGGGGAGCCCATCCCGGGGGTCACACACACCCGCTGCCGAGCTAACCCCCTCACAGTAGTTACATTGGTCCATGTTGGCTCAATGTAACTACAGTATGTGTAAAATATCCATACGTGGAATTGATCTTTAAGTATTCTTGCAAATATTGTGTACGCCTCACTTAAAACTTGAATATGCAAACCCTTCATGGAACAGTGTTTTTTTATAAAGAACTTGCACATCATTGGAAAAGCACATTGTCTGCCATGGCATGCATATGAATAGTTATAATACATTAAACTACAAGCTGTATTAGAAAAAAAAAAACTAGAACATAGAGGGGCAGGGTTCTGTAGTCCACAGAGATAGCTGGGAACAATGGTAATTGATTACTGTCAACGCAGGCAGAGAGTACAGACAGTTAAAAAGAATTCTGGTAGGATGAGCAGGTATTTTTTATTTTTTTTTCACTTATCAATTAGGAATAATGCTACACAACTTGTTATGGTATATTTATCAGACCTAAATGGAACAAAAAAGGAAAGTTCATTGCTAAGGTTTACAGCGGAGTTCCACCCATTTTTATTTTAATTTGCAGTCATTCCCATGGCCATCCTCACTGTTATTCTAAATGGCAATAATGTATTTATTGTTTCTAAATACCTTCTCTGTTTTTGTGCAGAACTTCCAGCTTCAGCCGCCTAGGCGATTACGTCACAAAATTATTCCCATTGACTCCTGGGATATGGTCGTCATCAATCCCAGGAGTCCATAGGAATCGCCTAAAACCGAAACATTGCGTGATTTCCAGACCCGAAATTACTCGAATGGGATTATTTAGGCACCATTGCTATGGTAACCTGTCTGAAATTAACATTGCCACACAGTGGCTTTGGGAGGTGCATGCTGGGTAGCCAGCTGCACAGAATTCCAGAAATGAAGACAAGCGGGCTTTAGGTGCCCACAACAGACATGGACCCTGCCTGCTTCCAAGATCTGGTTAGTTTGGTTAGTTTGTAATGATTTAATAAAAACATAGAGAACCACATTGCTGACATTTTCCTAATGTTGCAGTGGAAGTAGTAACAATTATGGGGGGAGCTTTTAGAAAAAAAATGGATTGGGGGACTGGAACTCTGCTTTAAAGCAGAGGTCCACACAAAAATGGAACCTCTGTATAATACAGGTATTTGCACCCACTTCCGGGCATAGATCCCCACGGGGGTTTAGGCAACTTCCCCCCCCCCCCCCCCCCGCTGTTATCTGGGAGACACATGGGTCCCAGAAGACAGCAGGGACCATTTTGATTGCGCAGCGCGTCTCGCGCATGCGCAGTATGGAACCGGGAAGTGAAGCCGCAAGGCTTCATTTCCTGATTCCCTTACCGAAGATGGCAGCGGCAGCATCTGAGGACTGAGGCACAGGACGGCCTCGGGTGCTGACATCGCGGGCGCGCTGGACAGGTAAGTGTCCATATTTTAAAAGTCTAGGGTGTCCATCTGCATGCCTCACTGTGCCTCACTTTGCCTCACTGTGTCCATGTGCATGCCTCACTGTGCCCATGCCTCACTTTGCCCATGTCTCACTGTGCCCATGCCTCACTGTGCCCATGTGCATGCCTCACTGTGTCCATGCCTCACTGTGCCCATGCCTCACTGTTCCCATGCCTCACTGTGTCCATGACTAGACTGACGTTTAACATGGGAGTCTATGGAAGGGGTTCTCTGATTGAAAAATCAGTGCTACCCGGGCCGTAGGTCCCCCAAACAACAAACTTTGCACACTTGTAGGGGTTAAATGGGGCTACATGTGTGCCAAGTTCCGGGTCCAGGGGTCCTACGACCGGCCGGTACTGGGTCCCCAAATTCACAGGAGAAATTACCGTTTAACATGGGAGTCTATGGAAGGGGTGCCCGGCTTTAAAAAATCGGTGCTCCCCCGCCGTAGGTCTCCCGGACAATAAGCTTTGCACACTTATAGAGGAAGAGTGGGGCTACACGTGTGCCAAGATTGGGGTCCACGGGATCTACGGCCGGCCAGTACCAGGTCCCCAAAATCCGGAAGATCAGGCGCAAAAAGGTGACTCAAGTATAAGCCGAGGGGGGCATTTTCAGCACAAAAAAATGTGCTGAAAAGCTTGGCTTATACTCGAGTATATACGGTAGTTAGTATTCAGTACAATCTCGTCCAGCCCTTTTCCAATGCCATGTTCATAAATTGCTATCTTACAAATGAAGTTTGCTTTCTTGTATTGAACATGGCTGTACTGTAAGTATGAATAATAACGAGGAGTCTTCCGGTTGGGTTCTGGAGTGAGTGATCGCAGTGTGATATTGTTATTAAACTCAGCCCTACAGGATTGCTTTCATGGGTTCCAGTGCTGAAATCCTATTCAATTGATGTGTGTTCTGACTGTTAATTAATACTAAGAATGTGCAGACACCATTGGTGTGCGCAGCCTATTGCATTAGGGTGTGCACCCCAGAGCACAAACACACGTGTGTATATCAGCAGAGCAGTGGACGGCGTCGCTAGTGCAAAGATCAGTGTCAGTAGGGCAGTGGACAGTGTCAGTATATTATTGTTTTATTGTTATTTATTATTTACAATATTATATTTTATTATTTTGTTATCAATTTTTTTTTTTTTTAGGAGTCCTGTTATGGGGCTTTGGTGAAATATAAGGGTCTAAACAGATCCCTGATGTCTCATTTTTGAGAAAGAAACTGAGGACAGAGATTCCACAGTCCCTTTCTCTGCAGCCTGCAGTAAACATAGTTTAATATGCTTCAGTTAAGAATGAGGACAGGAGCGATCGGTACAGATCACTCACTGTGTTCATTCAGAAAAGGAAGGGGTCGGTTAATGACATATTTACCAGCCTCTTCCCTGCTCCCAAGAAGAGAGGAGGGAAGCTGGCAGCACTGCAGGGGGGGGGGGGAAGCAGGAGGCAGGGGGAATCGGCACCGCACAAGGTGATTAGGGTGTGCCCAGGCACACCCAGCACACCCTGTGCGCACGCCTATGGCAGACACCAAAATAAATATAAAACATTCAATATGAAACAATGTACGGTAGGGGTGTTCAACATTTTGACCTTCCTGGGCCACCTTGGAAGATGAAGGAATTGTCTTGTACCACACATAAAAAACACTAACAATCAGGATAGCTGATGAGCAAAAAAAGTCGGGCAGATAATATAGATAATTTACCTATCTGTGTAATAAAACTTCATTTTTTTTGTAATATTTTTTATTATAAAAGTAAAAATTAACTCTAGTGTGATATTTGACACTGTTGTTGATAAACTAATGCGTCAATATCTGGTTGGAGTAGCAATTCTCAATGAATTCTCAAGGTGCTCATCAGATATTTTGGTTCTAATTTTGCCCTTCGTGTGTTTCATCCTTGAAAATAGTTGCTCACAAATATAGATGCTGCCGAACACTGATGACATGAATAAGGCATGATTGTAAAGAGTGGGAGATTTTTCTTTGGAAGATAAAACCTCTAGTAAAGAGACACATTTTTCTGCAGCCACATGTGTTTGTTAAGTTTACCATTTTTTTGTTGGGCTGCATTCAGAGTAGGGTTGTCACCTGTCCAGGATTCACCAGGACAGTTCGGGTTTGGAATCATGTGTCTGGGTTTCAGACTGTCTGAGACCCGGACACTTAATTTAGACTGGATGATGGCTTTCCAGCAGGGTTGCTGGCTGCGGCTGTCTCAGCTGAGGGTGTCTGTTACACTGCCCAAAGCCAGCACTAACAAACCATTCCCTCCCCCCTAACACATACAGACAGGAGAGGAGAGAGGGCTCAATCTGCACCTCTTCCCCCCACCTCTACCCCTCTGTGTCTGCCCACACTCCAATCCCTAGCGCTGTGCCTCAGAAAAGGAAAGTGGGGGCTGGAGATTTGAAGTCCAGCAGCCTCAGATACATCTGGATAAGAGGTGCTGACTGCCAAGGGGTGAGTGAGTTCACCATCCATCCCTGTCTGTGACTGAAGTCTCCCCCTTCTCTCTCCTGCATCTGAGTGAGTACACTGAGGTAAATCAGGGTTCTCAGAGCACTCCTAATATCAGAGTTCCCCTTTACGCCAGAGACCACAGTGCTCCCCATTACATCAGAGTCCTCTCCGTACATCAGAGTCCTCTCTGCACATCAGAGTTCTCAGTGTTCCCCCTTACATCAGAGTCCTCTCCGTACATCAGAGTCCTCTCTGCACATCAGAGTTCTCAGTGTTCCCCCTTAAATCAGGATTCCCAGAGCATCCCTTATGTCAGAGTCTCCAGAGTTCTCCCTTACATCAGAGTCTGCAGAGTCCCCCCCTTTTAGTGAAAGGGAACTCTGCGAGTTCAGATGTAAAAGGGGAACTCTGTGGACCCTGATGTAAAGGGGGACTCTTGTTATTACCTTTATATGATTAGAAATGTTATTTAATAGAAAAAATACATGTATAGTTTATACTATAAAAAAAAAATTGCTGTGCGCCACAATAGTGTTTGGGTTTGACTTGAAGAAAAGGTGGTAACCCTAGTTCAGAGCCATGGTCCATAGGCTACAGGTTGGACACCCCTGATGCACAGTATATGTAGCAACGACCGAATGACCGACATCCACTCTGTCAATCATCTTTTTGCTATTTATTTGCCTCTGACATCTAAGGGACCGAAGGTTGGGGGTACAGGACACAGTAGCAACAATTCCCTCTATTCTGTAGTATCTTCTCAATGGACTCTCAGTATCTTTATGTCTTTGCCACATGCTGATGCATTTTAGGTAGGCCAGATAGACAACTACCTTTAAGTATCTGCAGCTCCTCTCACAGGCTAGTGATGGACTTTTAAGCCAAGACTAGCATTTGACGAAGCAGGCTACCTTAAAGATTCAAAAAACAAGGTCTCCATATAATGTCCATTCAGATGCAGCTTTTTCTGGGCTCTTCTGGAAACTCTTTAACATAGCAAACGTCTCTGAAGATGTTCCCTATAGGTAGTTACATTTATGTTCCTCCTGCTTCAGCTTCCTCTCCCAGGCAAAGTCTAGGAGGCAAAGACAAGGATCCCTCACACTGACATTCTCTCCAGGCTAAGCCTGGGGGGGGGGGGGACCTTTCTGGAAGGTCTTCTGAAAAAGTTATCCCCTTTATCTTGCCAAGGTCTCCTGAACAATTTATCCCCTTTTCCACATCACATCACTGGCATAAACCTCCTAGTGCTTGGCCAGGGTGAAATACATTTTCATAACCCCAATTTATTTTATCCTTTCCACTGGATATCACTCACCAGTAAGTTCAGAGACTCAGTGTGGTTAAACGTTGAAGTGGAGGTCAGGCAGGGATTGGGTTAATAGCAGTGGGTTCACTATCACCAGATTGTGGGATTATAGATTTGCGCTGCTTGCTTCTTTTTTCTTGCAAAAAATTAAGACTTGCGGGGCTCCTGCTGTAGACTTGCGGGGCTCTTGCTATAGACTTGCGGGGCTCTTGCTGTAGACTTGCGGGGCTCTTGCTGTAGACTTGCGGGGCTCTTGCTATAGACTTGCAGGGCTCTTGCTGTAGACTTGCAGGGCTCTTGCTGTAGACTTGCGTGGTTCTTGCTATAGACTTGCGGGGCTCTTGCTGTAGACTTGTGGGGCTCTTGCTATAGACTTGCGGGGCTCTTGCTATAGACTTGCGGGATTCTTGTTATAGACTTGTGGCGCTCTTGCTGTAGACTTGAGGGGCTATTGCTATAGACTTGCGGGGTTCTTGCTATAGACTTGCGGGGCTCTTGCTGTAGACTTGCGGGGCTCTTGCTATAGACTTGCGGGGCTCTTGCTATAGACTTGCGGGGTTCTTGCTATAGACTTGCGGGGCTCTTGCTATAGACTTGCGGGATTCTTGTTATAGACTTGTGGCGCTCTTGCTGTAGACTTGAGGGGCTATTGCTATAGACTTGCGGGGTTCTTGCTATAGACTTGCGGGGCTCTTGCTGTAGACTTGCGGGGCTCTTGCTATAGACTTGCGGGGCTCTTGCTATAGACTTGCGGGGCTCTTGCTATAGACTTGCGGGATTCTTGTTATAGACTTGTGGCGCTCTTGCTGTAGACTTGAGGGGCTATTGCTATAGACTTGCGGGGTTCTTGCTATAGACTTGCGGGGCTCTTGCTGTAGACTTGCGGGGCTCTTGCTATAGACTTGCGGGGCTCTTGCTATAGACTTGCGGGGTTCTTGCTATAGACTAGTGGGGCTCTTGCTCTAGACTTACAGGGCTCTTGCTATAGAAATGTGTGGCAAGTTATCCTTGCTATCTGGGTATGTGCTATGTCTAGTGTACCATTACCAAGCTCCAGGTCCTTGGTAATAGCAAAAAGTAAAAAATATTGCTTTTTAAAAAAAAAAATGTTTATAGCGCAAAAAAATAAAAAAACGCAGAGGTGATCAAATACCACCAAAAGAAAGCTCTATTTGTGGGGAAAAAAAGGACATCAATTTTGTTTGGGTACAACATCGCACGACGGCGCAATTGTCAGCTAAAGCGATGCAGTGCCGTATCGCAAAAAAAAATGCTCTGGTCAGGAAGGGGGTAAATCAAATCCTTCCGGGGTTGACGTGGTTAACACGTAATTGTCAGTCAAACTATCACAGCACAGAAAAATGTCCTGGTAATGTAGGGGTATTACAGGCCAGTATTGGGTAATTGATCATTCATGTTTGAAGGGTTCTGTGGACCCTTGATAACAGGAAGAATTTGATCTGGGTCTGTCTTTTTTTTTTTTTTTTCCCCCAAAACAACTTTATTTTAATGTCAAATTTACAAGTATGATCTTGGTTAGCGGTAACGGTGGAGCTGAAGAGTGTTGCGTCTTCTCCAGGCAGCACAACATGAGCTACCAATGGTAAGATGGAACTTGTGACCTTTGCCAAGACCACGACTCTTTTTGCCAGCGGATGTCAGCCCACGCATCTCCCTGTGTTTTGTGATCCATTGGGTGTCTGGATTGCATCTGATGGCCTTGTGGAAAGTGTCAATGAGGATGATCTCAAAGAACTTGTAAGTGGAGTCTTCACCAACCCAGAAGGAGTTAAGGACTCTCAGTCCTCCACAGTGACGGCCAGCACGCTCCTCAGCAACAGACTGCAGGCTGCAAGCAAACTTGATCTGGTTAACACCATGTGCACAAGTTTTCCATAGGTTGCACCCTTGGGCACAGGACGCTTAAGTCCACCACAGTGAACTCTGATACGGTAGATGACATACCCTTGCTTGGCCTTGTAGCCTAGTCTACAAGCTTTGTCTGGGCGAGTAGGACATGGTGCGCGATGGAGAGAAGACAGTTGGCGATATTGCCAGCATCAGACACGCATTAGAAATCGCATCACATCTGATTGCTTCTTCCTCCGTAGCTCTTGCATGTACTTGTAGACACCCATGCTGGCTTATGCTGATAGATCGGCAGCCGGAAAGTGGTCTGTCATTTTTTAATATAACATTTCAGAACCGCTAAGTTAGGGGAATGCTTTTCTGAAATGGCAGTAAGTGAAGCTGTAGCAATTAGTAGACATCTACAGATCTGGCTTATTATGACGTATATAATATATAGTAAGGTATTTTAAGAGTCGAACAAAATGAACATGCCCTGGACTCACCAAGTTAAAGTGCTAAATTGAAACAAAATGCCCTCAACACAAGGGGGTCAATAATTGATTTGATTGGGATATTGAGCATCATACCAGATTTATTTTCTTACTCTTATGCCCCGTACACACGGTCGGACTTTTGACCGGCCAAAATCACATCAGAATTCTGACGGAATTCCATCGGAGTAAAAGAGAACATGTTCTCTATCTAAACTCCGATGGAATTCCTCGGAATTTCCGATGGAAAAAGTCTGATGGGGCACACACACTGTCGGAGTATCCGATAAAAAAAATTCCGTCTGACTTTTTCCATCGGAAATTCCAATCGTGTGTACAAGGCATTACTTCTACTGTAAATCTGTATGCCATCTTTTCCATTTCTAACCCTATAGTACCAGATAATAATGCCCCTGGACCACGGTACACAATTATACTGAGAAATAAAATGTTGGGATCTGCTTTTGATGTGCAGATAAGTGAGCAATCTCCAGTTCTGCTGTTTTTCTTTGCGATTGGAATCATCAAAATACAGAAAATTGACGTCGTTTTAGTGCATAAGCAATATGAATTTATGGGAAATCTTTTTTCCGGTGTTCTTTTTTTAACAATAGGATATCTTGTGCTGAAACTAGCACTGTGTGCTCGTAATACTTACATTATCCACGTGTGCTGGGAAAAATTGGAAAAATAAGGTATTATAGATTTAAAATTAATATAAAAAAATGTTGTTGTCGTTTTGCCGACCGCATAAAAATGTTATACGGCGGCAAAGTAGTTCTCCTTTACCGGATCACGTACCTTGTTCCAGATGAGGTAAAAACAATAAAAACTGATATATAGAGGAGAGGACTGATATATCTGGAGGAGAGGACTAATATCTGGAGGAGAGGACTAATAACTGGAGGAGAGGACTGATATCTGGAAGAGCGGACTGATATTTAGAGGAGGTAACTGATATCTACAGGAGAGGACTGATATCTGGAGGAGAGGACTGATATCTGGAGGAGGGGACTGATATCTAGAGGAGGGGACTGATATCTGGAGGAAAGGACTGATATCTAGAGGAGAGCACTGATATCTAGAGGAGAGGATTGATATCTGGAGGAGAGGACTGATATCTAGAGGAGAGGACTGATATCTAGAGGAGAGGACTGATATCTGGAGGAGAGGACTGATATCTAGAGGCGAGGACTGATATCTAGAGGAGAGGACTGATATCTAGAGGAGAGGACTGATATCTGGAGGAGAGGACCGATATCTAGAGGAGAGGACTGATATCTAGAGGAGAGGACTGATATCTAGAGGAGAGGACTGATATCTAGAGGAGAGGACTGATATCTAGAGGAGAGAACTGATATCTAGAGGAGAGGACTGATATCTAGAGGAGAGGACTGATATATAGAAGACTAATATATAGAAGAATATATATCGGCCTAAACTGATTAATAATTTTTTATTTATTTTTTGGATATGTATTATAGCAGAAAGTAATTTTTCAAAATTGTTTTGTTTATAGCGCAAAAATAAATAAAAATCGCAGAGGTGCTCAAATACCACCAAAAGAAAGCTCTATTTGTGGGAAAAAAAGGACGTCAATTTTGTTTGTGTACAATGTCGCAATACCGCGCAATTGTCAGTTAAAGCGATGCAGTGCCGTATCGCAAAAGAGCCTGGTCATTAAGGGGGAAAATCCTTCCAGGGCTGAAGTGGTTAAGCGCCATCTCAGTGCATCAAACCTGCATAGGTCATGGGTAAATATGGCTGCTCGCATGTGCATATGATATATGTTTACTACTAATTATACATAGAAGCAATGCTTTAAATAAAATAAACTGATCACTTTCACATATACATTTATACAAGATCTGAAATAAATCTACAATTTCCTAGATGCACAGAATAGGAAATCATACGGTCTTCGTAAATCTGACCCTGTAGCGTCAGGCATGATTGAACGTATCGTTTTACATGGGCAGGAGCTTGGAACGCTCGATTTTCTGAGAATACCACGTTCTAATCACTGCATAGTTCTTTGGGATAAATTAATGTAATATCATTTAGCAGTATTTCAAACCATTCTACTCTCACTAATTGGTTTTACAGGGGAATTAATTTGACTAGTAATGTCGGATTTGGAGAGCCAAGCAGATGTTTGAGGAAATGCATTGTCAGGTTTTGTATTTCATTAAAGCGTTCTTTCTTCTTCTTTTTTTTTTCCATATAAAATTACACCTACTTTTAGCAACCCAAAAACAAAAGCCATCTGGTGCTGAACAGGAGAAGAAAGAAAAGAAAAGAAAAAAACACACGACAACGGAACTAGGTAGAGCGCTATTAGACAAAGGCGGTTCACAGAAACTCGGGTTAGCTTGTAAAGACAACAAGGTCACGGACAAGTGTTAAATGCCTTTGTATGAGCAAACGTACGGCGACAAGGAACATAATTATCCACCAGACATTTGGTTAAACAATATAATCATATTTCCTCTTGTGCGCTGACAATGTACCTGTTTTCTACAATAAAGGATAACTGTACTTTTTTTATATCAAATTACAGGGTTTAAATAAGCAATGTTTAGCAAAATTATATAATGGAACAGTGGCTGAAATACATCTGTGAAGTTTTTTTACCTACCCCAAAAGACCTGTAAACCTGTTCACGTGGGCAACTTGAAATTAACTGTATGAATGCAAGATAAATTGGCAATACCGATAAAATGGTAAAGGCGTATACTGTATAACAAGTATAAGCCAAAGTATAACAGGCAATGCAACTATTGTAGTACAGGGCTGCCTAGATGAAGTTACGACAAAGGCCGCTAGGTGGCAGCACAATGCAGAATAACAGTGTCTAAGACGGGGGTCAGCAACCTGTAGTTTGCGGCCCAGTGACTGGTAGATCGCGGTCTGGGCTTGCTGACCCACCATCCCAGAGCATCAAACAGAGTGCAATGCAGAGAGACTACTTGGAGCTGTAAGTCCTGGCTCCAGTCCCATGTGGAGTAATACCAACTGCACTCCACCTCTTATCCCGGCTAGCGGTCTCCAGAGTGGTACCAGCAGCAGGAAAGAAGAGATCTTCAGGTCAGTCTGAAGCAATACCCCGGGCATAATAGTATAGGCCTGCTTTCACACTGATGTGCTGCGGTTTACCTACACCGCGGGGGCAGTGCAGTGTACCTGCAGCTTTCCTGCACTTAGCCATAGACTTATATTATATCCTGCTGCGGGTTTGGTGCACTTTCTGAATGCAGGAGTTTTGGCGTGCTTTCAGAAACTGCACCACACCTGCAAGGATATAATAGAAGTCTATGGCAAAGCGTAGCTAACCCAGTAACGTCACAAATGCACTGCTCTGCACCTGTGGTGTGGTTAAACCGCAGCACATTAGTGTTGAAGCAGCCTCATAGGGGGCTCAGAACAGTAAATGTTATATTTGCAGTTTGCAGAGGGGTGGTAAAACCCCATAGTTAAGATGTGCTTTTACCATCCCTACCCCCACCGCACCAGGAGCCAGGGGTGTACACATGTCGCAGCCGCAGAAGGAGTTATACGCTCTGTCATGGTTGGTGGGTGTAGCACCTGCCAAGCATGACCAATTCAAGTGAATATGGCCGCTCTGCAAGTGCCCTGTAACCTTGCGCACTACATCAAACAAGGGGTTAAAACAGGCAGCGCTGTGTTGCAACCTTGTACAGTGCAGAAAACAAGCGGTTAAAGCAGACAGCGTTGTGTTGCTTTTTCACCACCTGCTTTGATGCTTTACCCCTTGGACCCCGCAGAAGCACGCAGTGGAAGGCCAAGACCTGTGTCAAAAAGTGGGTGTGATCAAACTTTACATTGGTAGGGGCTTAACGGACATGGTTAAACAAAGTGCAGGTTTTGGAAATGTGCGGGGGGTGGGGTCAAATATGTGCTGGGGGGTGCTCTGGGATGGGAAAGAACTTGTGCTAGAAGGTTGGGTGGGGGCTGGGGTCGAGTATGTGCTAGGGGGTGCTCTGGGATGGGAGAGGACTTGTGCTAGAAGATGGGTTAGGGGGTCAAATATGCGCTGAGGGTGCTCTGGGATGAGAGAGGACTTGTGCTAGAAGATGGGGTGGGGTCGAGTATGTGCTGGGGGGTGCTCTGGGATGGGAGAGGACTTGTGCTAGAAGGTGGGTTTGGGGGTCAAATATGCGCTGAGAGTGCTCTGGGATGAGAGAGGACTTGTGCTAGAAGGTCGGTGGGGTCGAGTATGTGCTGGGGGGCTGTTCTGGCATGGTAGAGGATTTGTGTTAGAAGGTGGGGCGGGGGTGGGGTCGAGTATGTGTTGGGGATGCTCTGGGATGGGAAAGAACTTGTGCTAGAAGGTAGGGTGGGGGTGGGGTTGAGTATGTGCTGAGGTGCTCTGGGAGGGGAGAGGACTTGTGCTAGAAGGTGATCTGGTGGGTGGGGTTGAGTATGTGCTGGGGGTGCTCTGGGATGGGAGAGGACTTGTGCTAGAAGGTGGGTGGGGTCGAGTATGTGCTGGGGGGGTGTTCTGGCATGGTAGAGGACTTGTGCTAGAAGGTGGGGTGGGGGTGGGGTCGAGTATGTGCTGGGGGGGTGCTCTGGCATGGTAGAGGACTTGTGTTAGAAGGCGGGGCGGGGGTGGGGTCGAGTATGTGTTGGGGATGCTCTGGGATGGGAAAGGACTTGTGATAGAAGGTAGGGTGGGGGTGGGGTCGAGTATGCGCTGAGGTGCTCTGGGAGGGGAGAGGACTTGTGCTAGAAGGTGATCTGGTGGGTGGGGTTGAGTATGTGCTGGGGGTGCTCTGGGATGGGAGAGGACTTGTGCTAGAAGGTGAAGTGGAGGAGCTGATATGTACTGGGGGGTGCTTTGGGAGGTAAGAGGAATTGAGCAGGAAGGATGGGGTTGAGGGGCTGGTATGTACTTGGAGGCAAGTTGGGACGGGAGAGGACTTTTGATAGAAGATGATTTGAGAGGGGGTTATATACTGGGGGGCACTGGAACTCATCGCCAATGTAAGCTGTATTATTGGTCACACAATGCAATGGTGTGAGACTGGCCTCAGTGACCAATAGGCAAGCAGGTGACACATAGCTGTAAAGCTGAACCTTTGTAGGTAAAACACTTAACCTACGGTATATGTATTGAACTAAAGCATATACGGTATATTTTATCATTGGTTTCTCACATTAGGTATTACCAAAACCATGTAATTTGAGGACCTACCTATTCTATCCAATCAATTTGTATCCATTTTGTCAAGCCCTTGCACTATATAGTTGGTAATTATGTCCGAGTATATACCCTGCCCCCCCCCCCCCACACCCCTTTTGCTGTGCTATCCAAGGGCATTTGTAATAGTGCAGAAATGTGAAGCCACACACCGCTCCTCTGAATAGCCTAAAAACATCATTATTATTTGAGAAGAAATGAGGACAATTCACTTACACACCCCACTGATGTGCTTCACCTCCTACTGAGGCCTAATTGTAAGCTCTATGATTAAACCTTGGTAGGGGGTGAAACGCGTCAGTGGAGGCATGGGTGGAGTGCCCTCATTTCTGCTTTCAAGCTAGTTGGGCTATTAGTGTGCGGCTTCACACTTGTACCATACAGGTTTGTTTGGGGGGGAGGATGAATCCCAGAGGTGGCATGCACCCGCGGTTGAGGTGAGCTCAGCAGAGGACCTCAGAGCGGTATCTATCAGGGCTGGTGAGAGCATGAAGAACCTGTGCTTGTTTGCTTAGTCTGTGGACCTTTAATTGCTGCAATGTTGATATCCATATTAGTCACTGTGTGTTCAGTAATCATCATAATAATCATAATGTTCTTCTCAATTGCTGGTTATTGGACTGGCATATTGCACACGGTGTGAGCTGGATTGTATTGATCACCGAGCGTTGTCGTCAATAACTATTACTTACACAGTGTGTGTAAACACGTTAGTCATATTGGAGGTAAGAATTGTTGATGTGTAAAATGAAAGATGCCGAGCTGTGAAAGGAGCCTACAAGCCATTGAAAAAGAACGTGTGTGTGCACTTCTAATACACCAACGCAATTAAGTGACAGACGCTTCGTCTACCCTGTCTCTGCATAAACATTATAGACTGCTTAAGGCCAAACTCCAGCCAAAACAGAGTAGGAGAGAAACTCTGTCAGGGTTTTACTCAAAGCTAAGTTCCAGCTATGGCAATATTTACATAGTTACATTGTTACAGCTTCGACCAATGTATTGTAAGTATGTACACTATCTTACCAAAAGTATTGGGATGCCTGCCTTTACATGCATATGAACTTTAGGCTGGGTTCACACTTACTGCGGCTCACAGCACGGGGCCCGGTGCGTCCCGGTCCACCGCTTCAGGTGCGAATCTGGTCCAAATTTCTGCCTGAATTTGCACCAGAAACTGAGCCAAAGACGCACAGGACCCTTTTCCAGTACGGACTGCGGCCGCCTCCGGAGCTGTGTAAACCAGCTCCATTAAGAACCGGTCAGACTCTCCAGTTGTGCGAATTGGATGCGGAAAAATTTTCATCAGTGTGAACCCAGCATAACAGGCAATGCAACTATTATACACTATATTACCAAAAGTATTGGGACACCTGCCTTTATACGCACATGAACTTTAATGGCATCCCAGTCTTAAGCCTCGTACACACGACCGGTTTTCTCGGCAAGAAACGACAAGAAAACTGCTGGGAGAGCTTTCTTGCAGAGAAAACCGTTCGCGTGTATGGTTTCTTGTCGAGGAAACTGCCGGGAATCTCAACAAGAAAAATAGAGAACCTGCTCTCTATTTTCTCGTCAGGATTCTCGTTTTTCTCGTTGGGATTCTCGTCGGCCTGTTTCCCGACGAGAAAACCGGTCATGTGTATGCTTTTTCGAGTCTTAAAATACCGCGCATGCTCAGAATCAAGTATGAGATGGGAGCGCTCCTTCTGGTAAAACTAGCGTTCTTAATGGAGATAGCACATCCATCACGCTGTAACGAGCTGAAAGCAGGAAGACTGAAAAGCGCGAATCGTCTCTCCCCAAACTTTTACTAACACGCGAGATCAGCAAAAGTAGCCCAAGGGGTGGCGCCATTGGAATGAAACTTCCCCTTTATACTGCCTTCGTACGTGTTGTACGTCACCACGCTTTACAACGACGAGATTTTTAATTGACAGTGTGTATGCAAGGAAAGCTTGACAAGAATCTCGTTGCTTTAAAGCCTCGTACACATGGCCGAGAATCCCGTCGTAAAAAAAAAACTTCGGTTTTCTCGATGAGATTCTTGTCAAGCTTGACGGGATTCTTGCTTTCAGTTCGTTACAGGGTGACGAATGTGCTATCTCCATTACGAACGCTAGTTTTACCAGAAGGAGCGCTCCCGTCTCATACTTGATTCTGAGCATGCGTGTTTTTTTTAAGACTCGGAAAAGCATACACACGACCGGTTTTCTCGTCGGAAAACAGGCCGACGAGAATCCCGCCGAGAAAAATGAGAATTCTGACGAGAAAAATGGAGAGCAGGTTCTCTATTTTTCTCGTCAAGATTCCCGGCAGTTTTCTCGACAAGAAGCCATACACACGAACGGTTTTGAAAACCGGTCGTGTGTACGAGGCTTAAGTCTGTAGGGTTCAATATTGAGTTGGCGCACCCTTTGCAGCTATAACAGCTTCAACTCTTCATGGAAGGCTGTCCACAAGGTTTAGGAGTGTCTATGGGAATGTTTGACCATTCTTCCAGAAGCGCATTTGTGAGGTCAGGTACTGATGTTGGACATGAAGGTCTGGCTCGCAGTCTCCTCTCTAATTCATCCCAAAGGTGTTCTATCAGGTTGAGGTCTGTCAAGTTCCTTCATCCCAAACTTTCTCATTCATGTCTTTATGGACCTTGCTTTGTGCACCGGTCCAAAATTATTTGGTGGAGGGGGGATTATGGTGTGGGGTCATTTTTCAGGGGTTGGGTTTGGCTCCTTAGTTCCAGTGAAGGGAACTCTTAAGGCGTCAGCATACCAAGACATTTTGGATGACTTAATGCTCCCAACTTTGTGGGAACAGTTTGGGGATGGCATGGCCCCCTTCTGTTCCAACATGACTGCACGCCAGTGCACAAATCAAAGTGCATAAAGACATGGATGAGTGTGTTTGGGGTGGAGGAACTTGACTGGCCTGCAAACCAATAGAACACCTTTGGGATGAATTAGAGCGGAGACTGCGAGCGAGGCTTTCTAGTCCACATCAGTGCCTGACCTCACAAATGCGCTTCTGGAAGAATGGTAAGTACTCCCATAGACACACTCCTAAACCTTGTGTACAGCCTTGCCAAAAGAGTTGAAGCTGTTATAGTTGCAAAGGGTGGGCCAAATTAATATTGAACTCTACGGACTAAGACTGGTATGCCATTAAAGTTCATGTGCGTGTAAAGACAAGAATCCAATACTTCTGATAATATAGTGTATGTGCCATACCTGTGGGGTTCCTCTGGAAGCTGGAAATCACTACAGTAGACACTGTTACTACAGTGATCTCTACTAGCTTCAAGGATACCCACTCTGAACCCCTGTACTGTGTGAGTTACCCACCCCATACCCCTGCACTATGTTATGTTACACACCCCATACCCCTGCACTATATATATTACCCACCCTAGACCCCTGCACTATGTATGTTAAATACCCAAGACCACTGCACTATGTACATTACCCACCGACCCCTGCACTATGTATGTTACCCATTCCAGAACACTGTACTTTGTATATAGTCTTAAGTTTTAAGGAACTTCCACTACTCAACACACAGGCCCAGTTTTCAGGAATTATGATTTTCAAAAAGTCCCAGATATCAGGAAAAAATATGGGAACTCTAATGGCTGACCATCTGAAAATGGCACTTGCTTGGATATCATACTGAGCCTCTGACTTCATCACTGACCCAGAGCAAGTATGCAGATCAGGAATGTCACAAACCTTTACCTACAAACCTGCTCTGGGTCAGTGACTCAGAGTTTTAAAATTTAAATGCCCAGCATGAAAGCCAAGCTTACTAGCAAAACTTTCAGAAAGAGAGGTCAGAAAATACAGTCTCCATGTTTCTCTCTTAACAGCTTTTCTTTAAAACTGAACTCTGGGCAATTAGGCACACACCCCTCCCCTTGCCTAACTTCCCCATCCAACTAATTACTGGGATACTCTTTTTTAAACTGGTCTAACTACCCAACATGTTCACTTAAATCCTCAGTGAATGTCACTTGGTTCTCCGGGTTCCAAGTCTTCTATTTTCTCTGGCGCCATCTAATTCACTATCTCAGGTATATATATTCAGCGAACTAGGACTGCCAAAAACAATTGTATAGGAATTTAGGTCTCAGATTTTTCAGAGTTGGTCAAACGTTGGCTGGTCATCTCCCACTTCTTGCAACTCTTGGTTTTTTAGTCCCCAAGCACACTCGCTCTTGGTGCCATATAACTTAACATTTCGGCAAATTTCCCTGTCTGGGAGCAATAATTTCTGCATGCAGACACCCATAGAAATCAATGGCGGGTATACGATGGTGCTTGAGTAAACACGTGCATACATCTTTGTCCCACTTTGTCCATGGGGGCCTGAAACCTCCCTATGGGACGACTTATTCCATGCGCTCTGTCCTCAAAGCATGGGATTATTTTATGTGAGAAAACTGATTATATTGTCTTGGAAGAAAACAACAGCACCATTGTTGGCAGCCTGGAAAGCATTGGTAAATAGGGCTCTTCTCTTCTATAAAGCCACATGTAGCTCCCTGTTCCCAATGACTGGGCGCTATGTTCAATTTAGAGGGTATCTGAGCCAATAGCTAGGCTCAGATGTAAATAATTGATGTTAAATTAGCCTCTGTTTCGGCTATGGCTGTGTTGGGCAGACTTCCCACTGTTTGCCTGTAGGTGGCGTTACCACCTTGGCCAATGTGGAAGACTGACAAGAGTGTATTGGGTACCTTCCCCCGGGAACAGTTCAGTGGGCGTGGTCTACCCGATGAGCATGCTGGGGAAGGGTACTTAAGGGGCAGACTCCATCTTTTGAGGTCCATCGTCCCCTCGCGGCCCTCCTGGCGTGATGGGTGTATTGTGTGATTTTTGGCCTCAGAACCATGCTGGTCCGAGGCAGCAACTTCAACCAGTAGGCCCAGTTATGCTGACTGGGTCTGCACTTTGAAGGTGATCCTGTGCTGTCCGTCCTGAGGAAAGAAGCCACTCAATGGAGGAAACCAGGGGAGGACCTGTCCTGGAAAAGACCAAGCGGAAGGCTGGTGTCTTGAGGAGGGCCTGGTATATCTATTGGAGGATGCACCGTAACTAAAGTTACCTTACAGTCTGCCGGGTCGGCTTAAAGACTCTTGACTGTTTGACTGGAAGTTCGGGTGTTGAGTCCTGTGGAAGAGGATCCCGGATTATCCAATTCTGTGCATCACCAGTCTGTGGCAGAGACTGGTCCTGATATTGTTTGTGCATCTTACCGGCTGCTAGGCCAGGTGAGAGGGGCCTATCCGAGTGAGCAATACCCACTCCAGGGAGAGTGGTGAGTGACTGTATACTTGAAGAGTTCTCCCCAGTGATCTGTACCGTGTGCCTGAACCTACCCTTTTCCTTTCACCTTTCTATGTGTTTATGCAAAAAAGGAAAATAAAACCTAACTGCTTAAGGTTTTACATCTTGTGTGGACATTGGAGTTTCTACAGACTTTCTTCCCCTAGACAACGAATACTGAGGCAACGTGCAGGCCCAAAATTAAACCAGCAGCTCCTGCGGGGGTGTGCTACACACATATTCGAGTAGGGGCACACTCAACAAATTTGACAAAGTTTAGAATGGATGGATCTCCTCCACATCTGCCACCTCCGATTAGGGCCAACTGTCTACTGTTGGTATATTGGTAATCGAGATTTGATGCTCACTGCTAACAGCAGTAGTCATTATTTTTTCTGCCTCATACTGTATGTTGTTGCTTGTACAGTTTGTTCCCCTGGTCTTACAATTCTGGAGATGGTTTTCATTGGGGTTCGTCTCCTTACTCATTCTATTAATGATCACAGGGCTCACATGTTGGGGATAGGTGAAATATCTAGCACTTTGATGTATACTTCTGGGTGGGGATCGTACTCAACTGTTCATATGTTATTTGAGTGTTAGTCTGCATAGTCTCAGGGGTTATGTTCTCTGTTTTTATTTTGTAAATTGTTCTATTGCAAAATTTGATTAAAGAGCTTGAAAAAAAAAAATTGGGCATATGTACGGATATACGACCCCAGTTGCAGACTGCCTTAAAATGATACCGTGTTTCCCAAAAAATAAGACCTACCCCGATAATAAGATGTAGCGCTATTTACCAGGAGGGCTGCAATATAAGCCCTACCCCAAAAATAAGCCCTACTTTGGTGCGGCGCCGCTTGCCGCTCAGCTGATCTCCTCTTCTTTCGGTGGGTAATCTCGGCCCCCCTTACTGCATTGCTCAGAGCAGGGAAGACAGCTCGGGTGGACCATGGAAGTGCTGAGCAGGGCTCAGCTGATCTCCTCTTGTCAGCGTGGGGATCTCGGGCCCCCCTCCCTCTGCACTAATCGTAGTCTTGGAAGATGGCTCAGGCGGGCCATTGAAGCGGGTGTCAGCATGGGATCTCACCCCCTTCCTCTGCAGTGCGCGGTGGAAGACAGCTCAGGCAGGCTATGGAAGAAGGTATTTGCACTGTTGCATTGCAGAAATGCACACATTTTGCATGATGTGATCCTGTGATAGAGGGGATTCTGTCATTTTACAACCACTGGGAAGATAGCACATTGCATAGCAAGCCCTACCCCGAAAATAAGCCCTAGTGTGTTTTTGGCTGACAAAATTAATATAAGACCTGGTCTTATTTTCGGGGAAACACAGTAGTTATCATTAGTCTTCAAATCACAGGTCCGGTGTCTCCTCTGCCCAGAGGAAGAGATATTCATACATAAATAGACAAAGAGAAGTAATTTAATGCTCAAAGAAACCTGTAGCAAAATGGAAGTTTCTTTAAAAGAAAAAATAAATACATTTCTTAGGCAGAGGTGGGAAGCAGGTGGAGCTAATTTCTATATGAGATCAAGGACAGCGCTATGGGAGTACTAAAACATTTATAGCTGGGTAAAACTTTTCTATTTACAACATGACATGAAGGATTACCAAAATCAGATACAGAGGAGATCTTATTGTTCCTATCCTTTCAGGTTTATGTTCTGTTCGTCCTAAGACACATTTAAAGGTCACTGCATTTGTTAAATACATTTCCTATTCCAAGTGCTTGTAGCAACAGCACCGTGGCATTAAAATGAAAGCTTTGCCTCCTATTGCTTTTTCTAATGTGCCAGTTCAATAGTCAGGCCACATTGTCGAGTTTTGCAGAGTTTAGCTTACAAAAGAGCTCCAGAAATAGTGCACTTCCATCTGTTTGAATTACCCAACACATTATGAAACAATGACAACCCCACTGATATACAACGTAGCAAAAGTAAAAGATTGCAAATAAAAAGCCCCATTGTATAATAACCTTCACAAATTGACATTGAGGTGTTTACTAGTTTAGTTAAAGTGGTATTAAAACCAAAACCAAAAATGTTATATGTTGCCGCTCACCAACGCCTAGATGTGATGGCTACTACATTGGTTTTCTTTTTTTGCTTTTTTTCACCTGGTGATCTGACCAGTAACACAATTCCTGTCCTAGGGTGTCTCCACTCCACTGGCATTGTCAATCTGGGGAGAGGGTAGTGATAGATGGACTAGCAGATTTAGATGGACATGGTCAGCAACAATACTCAGGTAGGCCGTGGCATTTAAACAATGCTCAAATTGGTACTAAGGGACCCAAAGTGGTCCAAGAAAATCTCCCCCACACCATAACACCACCACGACCAGCCTGAACCATTGATACAAGGCAGGATGGATCCATTCTTTCATGTTGTTTATGTCAAATTCTAACCCCACCATCTGAATGTCACAGCTAAAATCGAGATTCATCAGACCTGGCAAATCTTTCCAATCTTCTATTGTCCAACTTTGGTGTGCAAATTTTAGGCTCAGTTTTCTGTTCTTAGCTGACTTGAGTGGTACAAGGTGTGGTCTGCTGATGCTGTAGCCCATCTGCTTCAAGGTTCGATGTGTTGTGCATTCATAGATGATATTCTGCATACCTTAGCAAATAATAAATGTGGCGCTAATGCAGTACATAATAAATACAGAAAAAGTGCGTAGTACCAATGTTTTATTGTTTTTTGATATTTGAAGATTTTGCAGTACGCAGTTTTTCTGTATATTTTATGTACTGAGTTAGCGCCACATTTATTATTTACTTATTTATCTATTTGTGGGGACACATCTTTAATGTTGGCTGCCACTTTGGAATTATTTTGAGTTTCACTTGGTTTGCACAATAAACAGCTTGCTATGGGGGCACCCGAGCTGAGCTGCAGCTCTGTGTGTCCATTCAGACACAGAGCTGCCGTTCGGCCCTGCCCCGTCTCTTCCCTGATTGGCTAACTGACTTTAATTGACATCCCATGGGAACCAATGGTGCCACTGCTGTGTCTCAGCGAATCAAGAGGGAGAGTCCCAGGTAGCCGAGGGATTTGTGGACATCGCTGGACAGAGATGGGGCTCAGATAAATATAAGGGGGGCTGAGGGTGGCTGCTACACACAGAAGGCTTTTTATCCTATTGCATAGAATGCATTAAGATAAAAAAAAAACTTCTGACTTTACAGCCCCTGTATTATTTAGGGAGCATGGTTTTAATCATTGTTTTTCATTTTCATCCACACAACTGCCCCTTATTGGATATTTTCTCTTTTTCTGACCTTTCTCCCTAGAGATAATTGTTTTTTAAATATTCAGACCAGCCTGTCTGGCACCAACAACCCTGCCACATTTAAAGTCACTTAAATCCCCTTTCTTCCCCATTTTGATGTTCAGTTTGATCTTCAGCAAGTCATCTTCACCACGTCTAGATGCCTAAATGCATTGAGTTGCTTCCATGTGATTGGCTGATTAGTAGTTTATGTTACCAAGCAATTGAACAGGTGTACCTAATAAAGTGGCCGGTGAGCGTATATATCCTACAAAGTATCATGTAACTGCCCAAGCTACATATCATTATAATATTCTCTACTATAGATTGTGTGTATCATTCCCTAAGATACCTGCATATAGTTTAAATGGTCTGTTGCCATTATCAGCCAATTGATTTGACGGCAGATCAGAATACAAAGCTGTTCGTGTTTCTATACAGTTTTCTCCTCAGCTGTAATCTGCATTGATCTTGAGGAAGTCCTTGAGATGCCACCATAAGTGCCACTCTTATAGGAGAAGTACTATAAACATGGACTAGTGAAGACCTTGTAGAGGAAACATTTGAGTAGTAGCGAAGTGTACTTTAAGAGAATGATAAGAATGGGGAGGTGGATTAAAGTGTAGGTTTGGGCAAAAGAGATGTTTCTTTAGTCAATTGGTTTCCTAAATAAAGTACCGGTATCTACGTCATCATTGAATGCTTCAGAAACTTCAGACAAAAAATTAATTTCACTACAAGTAAATAGCCCATTGAGATATTTGGGGTGATTAAGCTCTGGTAGTAGCTTTTCCAGTGAGTCCATGCCAGTCTGAACTATGTTTCAGGGCTTGTCAGCCCACTTTTAATTAAACATGAAGGTTAAAGGTAAACAAAAAAGTTGCAGAGGTTTTCACCATCGGAACAAGCTTTTTTCACTGGTCTCTCAGATCATTTTACCCAGCTCTCCTGGCTCTCTGGGCTTTCCTGGCTCACTAAGAATGTACTTACAACACCCTTCTGCACAGGCCCACTCCCTGGCCTCTCAATAGGGGATCTCCTGACACCCTGGGCTCACCAGATTCCTTGGGACCTCCAGATTCCTGCAGTACCCTGGACTCGCCTAGTCGTTCTGGCGTTCCCAGTTTTCAGACTCGCTTATCCTCCTTGGATACCGGAAGCCCGATGGACATGGAATCTCTCCAACATGGAGTGCTGTCTCTTGAGTACAGCACCTCTCCTAATGGGAGTACACCTGTCTCTAAATGAGAGCATACACCTATCTCCAAACGGGAGCCCTACACAATGGTCAGGTTCTTGCTTATAATGAGTGTGCCCACCTGTATACTCACAGCCTGCAGGTCTCCAGCAAGACCTGGACACAGGATTGATGAATTCTTCCCACCCAAATCTCTTCAAATTCACCAAACTCAGGACTGTGATCCAGGATTACTATACTCAGATAAAACTGAAACCCCAGTCCAGAAAAACAGAAAAGGATGTAGACCTTTTCCAGTTTTTTCCACACCTGGACTGAATAGTAAGGTATAAACTGTGTTAACCGTGAATAATATATATTTAAGATTTAATATCTCAAAGATATGATGTGGGTTAATTGAAAGTTCTTTTGACCAAGATTGAAAGTTTTAACATAATAATTTTTATTAGGAAGTAGCTGAAAGCATTTATCTAATACACAAACATTTATCTATAGTCTTACACCAAAGGAGGAATTAGTGGGTTAACATACAAGAATTACATGGAGGAATACAGAGTATATTCCTTAAAACATTAATCTAAAGACATATTCAGTTACAAGTAATACAGACCTTTTCCCATAATTACCCTTTAGCTCCATTCGGATGGCTGCCTTTCCATAAAAAAGAGCTTTCCCTCCCATCTCCTCCGAGTATATCCCTGCATGCCAATGCCCCATTGGTTGGCATAGCTTGGCTCTTGATTGGAGGGCTTACTACATCTCCAATTCCTATACTTTGCATAAGTCAGCCCCCTTTAATGAAAATTCCTGTGACTATTTTGGGCAGGAGATTTAATTGGATTTTCCCGGGAAGTTAGGTATTGATTACGGGTTGGCCTCCCTTCATTGCATATCCCAGCATGGGATCCTTTGAAGTGAGTATGTGTAAAACAATCAGGTTTGGGTCTCCACTGTTGTATACACAAGCCTAGGCACCAAAGTGTCTGCTCTTAACAAGCACTTCTGTGACGCCATTTTGCACGCCTTCCATAGATGCAAGCTAAATTAAATATATTCATAATTACAACATTTTACATCTATTAATGGAGATTTCACATAAACTCATAAGGCAACAACTGACACATGCCCATCTACATCTGGCCACTCATTCATTAACATGAGCTTTTAGTCAGATCCACCTGAAAAACTAGAACAAACAATATTGTCAGTGCTACTGGTAGGAAGGGCCCTCAGAAATGTGTATCCAGGTGTGGATTCAAAGCAGGCTCCTCTACGATCTTGTCAATACAAATGGTTAACCACCACTGGACACCACCATGCTGCACTCTACATCAGCCTTGCTGCCTGCTTGAATTCAGAGAAAACCAGTACTAAAATAGAAGCAAAGCAATAAGGTGCGCAACCTAGTGCAATACCACACAAATTCTTATAATATATAAAATCAATACCAATTTACTCACAAAGGTACACAGTCATGTGCATGTAACATGTCCAGTGCCAATACGGGAAATGTGACCAACCACAGGGGAACAGCTTATGCTTCATCAGTATTGATTTCATATAATAAAGGGTTTTAATGGTAGTGCACTAGGCTGATGCACCTTCTTCCTTTGCTTCTAATTTAGTGCCACCTGAAAAACTGGCAGTTGGGTATAGAAAACAGTTTTGTGTCCCAGCACCAGTGTGATGGGCAGATTATTTGTGCAAATGTAAGGCACAGAAGGAACTGGCCATGCATTCATTGCATAGTGGAATTCAGTTTTTTTTTTTACAATAAAAGACTCAGGCGTCCCTATTGTTGGCCTTCTTGAAGCTAAGTTGTGAGATGTTCAGGTAAGTCCGGGTACTTGCACTATCCTGCTGGAGTCACATTATGCAGCATAATATCAGTGCTAGGCACTTTAGGGTGGAACTACTGTATATTTATTGCAATAAATATTTAGAAAAAAAAAATGGAGTTGCATGCAACACCATTTCGTCACTATGTAGAGGGAACCGTTAGACAGACATACTGTGTACTGTAAACTAAAGATTCACTATAGTTCCCTATTACTTGTGTGATAAAATTTGCAGCTCTGTCTAGGAGCCCTAGTACGTTTTAAATGGTGGTGCAGTATAGAGAAAAGGGGGGGGGGGGGTTGTTAAGCTGTAAGAGGATGAGCCTGGGGTTGGCTTTTAATGATTTTGCTTCCATCTAATCCAAATTTCCCCATGTTTCTGTGCCTTTCTGTTCTGCTTTAAATTTATTGAACATAAATGATAGACATGCTGTATCCCAAAATCCATCATTGGCAGCTATACATGCTTCGTTAGGAATGGCCAAACATACACTATATTGTTATTCCAATGTTCATGTGCCTTTACACGCACATGAACTTTAATGGCATCCCAGTCTTAGTCCAAAGGGTTCAATATTGAGTTGGACAACCCTTTGCAGCTATAACAGCTTCAACTCTTCTGGAAAGGCTGTCCACAAGGTTTAGGAGTGTGTCTATGGGGTCAGACACTTATGTTGGATGAGAAGGCCTGGCTCGCAGTCTCAGCTCTAACTCATCCTAAAGGTGTGTCAGGACTCTGTGAAGGTCAGTCAAGTTCCTCCACCCCAAACTCGCTCATCCATGTCTTTATGGATCTTGCTTTGTGCACTGGTGTACAGTCATGTTGGAACAGAAAAGGGCCATCCCCAAACTGTTCCCACAAAGTTGGGAGCATGAAATTGTCCAAAATGTCTTGATATGCTGACATCTTAAGAGTTCCCTTCACTGGAACTAAGGGGCCAAGCCCAACCCCTGAAAAACAACCCCACACATAATCCCCCATCCATCAAATGATTTGGACCAGTGCACAAAGCAAGGTCCATAAATACATGGATGAGCGAGTTTGAGGTGGAGGATCTTGACTGGTCCTGACCTCAATCCGATAGAACACCTTTGAAATGAATTAGAGCTGAGACTGCAAGCCAGGCCTTCTCATCCAACACAAGTGCCTGACCCCATAGCCACCAGGGTTGCCAACTGCCAGTAATTTTACTAACAGTTTGTAAAAATCTGTGTTTTTTTTACAACTGCCAGTAAATATCAGGGGCTGATAATTTCATTTGGTGTTGACTTTTTAAGTGTAAATCAAGCAAATTACTTTGTTATAGGTATTGTCAGTGTTTCCATATCATGTTTATATTGTTCAAATATTCACTGTGTTAGTTTTGAATAAGAGTTCTGTAATTTCTCAGGTTGTCAGTAAAAAATGTGCTCAGCCAGTAAAATGTCCATGTTTTGTCAGTAAAAAATACTGCGGGAGGTTGGCAACCCTGATAGCCACACTCCTAAACCTTGTTGACAGCCTTCCCAAAAGGTGAAGCTGTTATAGCTGCAAAGGGTGGGCCAACTCAATATTGAACCCTACGGACTAGGACTGGGATGCTATTAAAGTTCATGTGCGTGTAAAAGCGGGCGTTCCAATACTTTTGACAATATAGTGTACTGTAGCTCCTTTTTAAATTCACATTGAAGTGTATAACTCCTAACCAACATTTCTTTTTTTTTTTTGTTTTGCAAAGTGATATTTTTTTTTTTATATTTGTATAATTTATATTAACACTTTTCTTCCGCACTACTTAATAATGAGGGTGTAATTCTAAAATTACAATTTCGGCGTTTGGTCTCACATTTTTCCTGGCGATCCATTTGGATGTGCATTACTGTTTCATATATATGATGAATTCCAATCCTAAATACAGTACATAGCCTTTGTAAGCCTTTGTAAGTCCTTCTTTATTTCCCACCACCAAAGTGCTGTGTAGTCCATTCAAGCTTCTGAATTCATTCTAAGTACTCCAGACTAGAGTCACCCGTTATGGTCTATTGTCTATGCTGACCTTGTTGTTGTAAAGGCATTTTTGTACAGTTACATTTCCTCAACATCAACAAAGTGACGCTCATTCGTAAAAGGAATTCCTGGAAAGCCAGTAGAGTAAATAGATTAAAGGTCATGTTTTTATTTTATTCATGTATGTAGCTAAACCGTGTGCAATTGTACTGATGTCATCCTGCTCTATTGGAGATTCAGAGTTTCAGGGCTATCCAACTCCCTCTGGATGTGCATGATCCCTGCTTATCCAACCCAAGTCATCATCTAAGCAGACAGCATGCATGTCTAAAGGTATAAATAACAGCGGTGCAATCGCGCTACCGGGTACACAACAATCTCAGCTGCTAGCACACCAACAGAAATGAATTGGTGAATCAATCCGTATTAATAAGTGCTGCATCCAGAGAAACAAATAAAATCATGTAAAAAAAATAATAATAAACAAATAAAATCATGTAAAAAAATAATAATAAACAAATAAATTCCACTGTGTACAGAAAAATCATAGAAACAATAAATCCACTCAAATATAAGTCCAAATGAAAGCGTATAAGTCCACCATCCAATAATATGTGAAATAAATAATGTGTGATATATGCAGAAAAGAAGTGAAGTTCTTCTCATTTATGCACATCACACCACAATGTTCCTCCGCCGCATTCCTAGAAAAACATGCCTACCAGACCACTTTGACCCTCTGTATAAGAGAAGGTAATATGAGTTTGAATGTAAGCGATCTTCTGTGGTAAGGTCACCCTCTGAATCTCCAAGGTATTCACAAAAGGAAAAGCCAAGGGTACCACATAGCGTAAAAACCATTGAAATACATTTTATTAAAAAGTGCCAGAATACTCACAAAGGTAAAGATATACAATAGGGTTGATTTACTAAAGGTAAATGGTCTGTGTACTGCAAGTGCACCCACAAGTGTACTTCAAGTGCAGTGCAAGTACAGTTTCTCTAGTTCTGGGGAACATGCAGTTGCTGATATTCTAGGGAACATGCAAGGAAAAAAAAAATGCATTTTTGCTTGAACATGATTTAATAATAGAAATCAGCAGAGCTTCCCCTCATTTCCAAGCTTCCCCTCATATCTAGAGCAAATGCACTTGCAGTGCACTTCCAAGTGCACAGTATATTTGCCTTTAGTAAATAAACCTCAATGCCTATAATAAGTAAAGCCAGTCTCAGGAATCGCATAATGGCATCACAAACTTCTCCTCGGCCCTACATGTTTTGTCAAAGGTGACGTCTTCTGTCATCTTTCCACATATTATTGGATGGTGGACGTATACACTTTCATTTGGTTTTATATTAAAGTGTATTTATTGTTTCTATGATTTTTCTGTACACAGTGGAGTGCAGTGCACTTAAAGTGCACTTCTAGTTCACAGTATATTTGCCTTTAGTAAATAAACCTCAATGCCTATAATAAGTAAAGCCAGTCCCAGGAATCGAACGGGCCACTTCTGTACTCTGAGTGCATAATAACGTCACAAATGTCTACTCTGCCCTTCATGTTTAGTCAAAGATGACGTCTTCTGTGATCTTTCCGCATATTATTGTATGGTGGACGTATACACTTTTATTTGTACTTATATTTAAGTGGATTTATTGTTTCTATGATTTTTAAGTACACAGTGGAGTGCAGTGCACTTGAAGTGCACTGCAAGTGCACTTCTAGTTCACAGTATAGTTGCCTTTAGTAAATATACCTCAATGCCTATAAGAAGTTAAACCAGTCCCGGGAATCGAACGGGCCACTTCTGTACTCTGAGTGCATAATGACGTCAAAAACGTCTGCTTGTCCTACATGTTTCGTCAAAGATGATGTCTTCTGTAATCTTTTCACATATTATTGGATGGTAGACCTATACACTTTCATATGGACTTATATTTAGGTGGATTTATTGTTTCTATGATTTTTCAGTGCACAGTGGATTTTTTTACATGATTTTTTTAGTTTCTCTAAGCACAGCATTTATTTAAAGGGGGGTTCCACCCGCAATTTTTTTTTTAAGTCAGCAGCTACAAGGAACACTGTAGCTGCTGACTTTTAATAAGGACACTTACCTGTCCTACTCGCCTGCGATGTCAGCCCCCCCGAGGCCGATCCCTCGATCCTGGCAGCTCCCGGCGCCGCCATCCTCAGTAAGGGAAATAGGCAGTGAAGCCATGCAGCTTCACTGCCCGTTTCCTACTGCGCAATGTGCGAGCAGCGCTGCGCTTTGTGAATGGGCCGGCTGCTCTCTGGGATACACACCGTTCCCAGAAGGCAGCGCGCCCCATTCACAAGAAGACACCGAGTGTAGGACGAGGAAGAAGATCCACCGCGGAGGATGAAGAGGCAGATTAGGGACTTCTGCATAGCAACCGCTATTTCTGGTAAGTAAAAAAAAAAATATATATTTTTTATTTATTTGTAGATTTTTGGTGAAAGTTTTTTTTTCAGGGCGGAACTCAAAAATGTCTAAAGGTATGCTGCGGAAGCTTTCTTTGATAAAGCTGGATATGCAGACGTGTTCATTAGGAAATAGAAAGATATTCAATATATTCAAACTTGTAGACCAGCCTTTTCACCCCAGAAAAGGTTTTGGGGAACCCCTTCTAAAACCCATCAAACTTCTGTGGAAAAATACCCTTAAGTGGGAAGAATGTCCATTTTACAGTGATGGTCTGAATGCTATCCTTTAAGAATGCTAAAGAGATCATTGGTTATATGTCACTGGCTCTGTAAGTAGCGTTAGCCCCGAAACTAGGCAGACATCACCTGAGAGGAGGTCAATCAGCCACAGCTCATGGAACCTTAGCAACCTTTGGAGGAGCCCTAGGGTTCCATGAAACCATGGCTGATAATTAATTTTTCTATAAACTTTCCTTTTATAGAAATAACTTGTTGATCCTTCTGGTCACTCTGACTTCTTAGTTCCTAGGAAGTCAGCAGCGCTTCCCCTCATTTACTAAGCTCTGGAGCAACTTCACGCGCAAAAGTGCACAGTCTATTTGCTTTAAAGCGGCGTTCCACCCGAAAATTGAACTTCTGCTTTTCGGAACCCTCCCCCCTCCGGTGTCACATTTGGCACCTTTCATGGGGAGGGGGGAGCAGATACCTGTTTAACCACTTCCATACCGGGTCATTGTAAAATGACTCCGTCAGGAACCCTCTCTCCCTCCGGGTGGGCGTCATATGACTTCCTGGGCTTTGTGGGGGATGTCTGAATGATGCCTGCAGCTAGAGACATCATTCAGATATCCTTCTCTTCTGCCGGCGATTCTGCGCACGATAAGAATGATCATAGCGGCGCTTGATTGTTCTTATCCCCCCCTCCCGCCGCGATCCGGTGCTTCTCCGGGCTCTCCCGTGCCATCGGGGGCCCGGAGAAAGAATCACATATGTGAGGTATCGCTGCGTTAGAGCGCGTGCAACAATTTTAGCACTAGACCTCCTCTGTAACTCTAAACTGGTAACCTGTAAAAAATTTCAAAGCGTCGCCTATGGAGATTTTTAAGTACCGAAGTTTGGCGCCATTCCATGAGTGTGCGCAATTTTAAATCGTGACATGTTAGGTATCTATTTACTCGGCGTAACATCATCTTTCATATTTTACAAAACAATTGGGCTAACTTTACTGTTTTGTTATTTTTAAATTCATGGAAACCATTTTTTTTCCCAAAAAAAGGCGTTTGAAAAATTATTGCGCAAATACCGTGCAAGATAAAAAGTTACAACGACTGTCATTTTATTCCCTAGGGTGTCTGCTAAAAAAAACATACATAATGTTGGGGGGTTCTGAGTAATTTTCTAGCAAAAGAATGATGATTTGTACATGTAGGAGAGAAGTGCCAGAATAGGCCCGGTATTGAAGAGGTATAAAAAGCCTTGTATTGAAAGGATTAATACAGGTATTTGCTCCCACTTCCAGGCATAGATAGCTGCATTATCTGCGGGTATCTACGCCACGTCCGGTGCCTCCCCCCCCCCCCTCCCCGCTGTCTTCTGAGATACACACAGGTCCCAGAAGACAGCAGGGACCATTCGGATTGCGCAGCGTGAGTCACACATGCGCAGTAGGGAACCAGGAAGTGAAGCCGCAAGGCTTCACTTCCTGATTCCCTTACAGAAGATGGCGGCGGCAGCACCTGAGAGCCGAAGGAGAGATCGGCTTTGGGTGCTGACATCGCGGGTGCCCTGGACAGGTAAGTGTCCTTATTTTAAAAGTCAGCAGCTGCAGTATTTGTAGCTGCTGACTTTAAAAAAAAATAAAAAATTTGGCGGAACTGCGCTTTAAGTAAATCAACCCCCACAGTATATCTATAAAAGACCATTTTTCAAGACTCAGCCAAAAGGTGCAAAGGTGTGTCAATGTGGTATATTAAATACATCAAATGGAGAAAAAAATAAAATAAAGCTGCTTGAACAGTTCAATAAATGACACAAGCCAAATTTTTGTATTGAGTATCAGAGTGAGGAGGAGTTACAACCTCTATCACAATGGATGTGGTGGGAGTTATAGGCCACAAATAGACTGTCCATGAGGTGCATCCCAAAATCAAAAGTAAAAAACTCCATCATGACAATATGCGGAACAAAATATGGGACTTTAAGTGCACCAAATACCCACTACAGTAAGTGATGGACAATACTATACAGTATGTTTAAAAAAATTTTTTATTTTTAATGCAGGTTAAGATAACAGTACACCAAATCCACATAAAATATATATAGGCAATAGTTGCCTATGCACAGCCTATAATATCAACGCGTTTTGTGATAGGGACTTCTTCAGGATAAGTGCTGAATTGTAGATACAAATGCAGCAGCATACAGCATAGAATCTTGAAATAATATAAATATACCTTTATAGTGGTATTTAAAGTGATATTAAAGGCTTGTTTAAAAAAAAAAAAAAAAATAATTATACTTATCTGGTTTTACACATGGCAGCCTGGATCCTCCTCTTCTTGGGTCCCCCATCTGTGCTCCTGGCCCCTCTATCCTGCCAAGTGCCCCTACAGCAAGCAGTTTGCTATGGGGGCACCCGAGCAGGCTCGCTCACAAGCGGCTGCTCTGCGTATCCAATAACACAGAGCAGTGGTTTAGCCCCGCCCCCTCTCTCTCCTCTTTGGCTCACTCCCACTGCTGGGAGGAGAGAGAGCCCTCTGAGAGCTGAGGCTCTGGTGCAGATCGCTGGATCGTGATGGGGCTCAGGTAAGTATTAGGGGGCTGGGGGGGGGGGGGGGGCACTGCATACTGAAGGTTTTTTACCTTCATGCATAGAATACATGAAGGTAAAAAAACTTAAAAGTTTAGAACCACTTTAACCTAAAAAATTTATATTTTGCAGTTTATCATTTATTAGATGTGGTGGCTGCATTCGTTTTCTTTTTTTTTAGGCTTTTCCTCTCTGTTTTCACCTGGTGATCTGGCTAGTAACACACCTCCTGTATTCGAGTGCCCCCACTCTGGATGAATGGGCACACTTGGACAGCAGCATTGTCAGTCTGGGGTGAGGGGAGTATTATTTATACTAGCAGACTTAATTACACTGACAAACTGAAGCCAAACTCCAGCTTACATGTTATTAGCAGTTACAGCAAACATTGTTTTTCCTTTGGGATAAAGGTTTTACATGAATGCATAAAAACTGATCCTTGTAAGCACCCCCGATAGTGGTAAATTGTTTGTCTCATTTCTGTAACTGCAAGAAAGCGTATTCTTTTGAAAAAAAAAAACAGACTTACTTTCTGGATCACCAGATGAAAATAAAAGAATAAAAGACGTTCCCTTTTTGTTTGACAATACGTGAAGCTCTCTTTTGTTTTCTGTTGTCATTTCAAGCCCCTGCGTGGGCAGATTTGATGCTTCGTTGTTATTCTCTTAAAAATTGAATAAAAAATATTTGTACCAGAAAAGAAAAAAAAAAAAAGTCTAGAAATTAAAAACGTATACAGCCATCAAATTTCGGAATTGGTAAGCTGCAATATAATAAATGTTTGCTTTTGGGATTAATACCTCTTTAATTTTGACCTTTAATTATCACATTATAAACGTCACCTCTGTCAGCTTGTCATTCTTGTGAACCTTTTTGGAAAATGTCCCCTAAATTCATGTCAGGACAGACAAAGACAAAAACAAAAACACATTTTTAATAGATTGGGGATGGTCAGAGCTTCAGGCAATGTTTTTTGATGCTGTCTGTGTCCTCCTGTCCCACTGATGACTGTTCCTCCAATTTCTTATTCTGGTATCACAGGGATAGAAAGGAAAGGCTTGCCAATGGGTTTAAAGAAATAAAAATGGAAATACATTTTAACTCTTTCCTGATGTAGCAAAAGCATGTATCAAAGCAAAAAAAAAACAAGTGTCTGGAGTTGGGCTTTTATCCAAGCATGGGTGGTACACTATATGGCCAAAAGTTTGTGGTCGCCTGGTCATCACACCTACCTATACGGGTTTGTTGAGTTTCCTACTAGACATGTGCAATTTGTTTATTTTTTAATTCGGTTTTAACTAATTTTGAGAAATTCGTTATTTACCAAATTTCCGAATTTTTCAATTTCCGAATTTTCGGATTTCGGAAATTTCGAATTTCTCAATTTCCGAATTTTCGGATTTCGGAAATTTCACATTTCGGAATTTCGGAATTTCGAAAATTCGAGATTCGGAAATTCGAAATGGCAAAATTCGAAAATCTAAAATCCGAAGATCTAAAATTTGAAAATGGGAAATTTGGAAGGTTGAATTTCCAAACTCCGAATTTTTAGAATTTCGGAAATTCGAAAACTCGTTTTTGCTTTTTTCGGAAATTCGGGAAATTCGAAAAATTTGGTTTTTTTCCCTTTTGTTTTATTTGTTTTTTTGCTTTTCTGGAAATTCGGAATTCGGAATTTCCCGAATTTATGAAAAAAGCAAAAAAACAAATAAAACGAATACAACAAATTTTACGATTTTCCCGAATTTCAGAAAAAAGCAAAAAAAAAAACGAATGAAACAAAAACACATTTTTCAGCAGTGCACATGTCTACTTCCTACTCCAAAACCATGGCCATTGAAATGGATTTACCTCTCTCCCCCTTGCAGCTTTTAAAGCCTCCACTCTTCTGGGAGAGCTTCCTACCAGGTTTAAAGCCCTGTACACACGATTGGTTTTACCGATGAAAACAGTCCATCGGTGAAAAAAATGGAAAAAAAAACGATAGCAAATTCCGATCGTCTGTGTGGAACTCCATCGGAGAAAAAAACCCACGCATGCTCAGACTGAATTTGGAGACTGGAGCGCTCGTTCTGGTAAAACTAGCGTTCGTAATGGAGATAGCACATTCGTCACGCTGTAACGGACTGAAAAGCACGGAGACTGAAAAGCGCAAATCGGCTCTCACCAAACTTTTACTAACACGCGGTAACACGAAATCAGCAAAAGCAGCCCAAAGGGTGGCGCCATTGGATTTGATCTTCCCATTTATAGTACCGTAGTACGTGTTGTACGTCACGGCGTTTGGGACGATCGTTTTTTTGACTGATGGTGTGTAGGCAAGACTGATGGAAGTCAGCTTCATCGGAATTCCGATGGAAAAATCCATTGATTCCATCGGAGATCCGATCACGTGTACAGGGCTTTAGAGTGTTTTGTGGAAATGATTACCCATTCAGCTTAAAGTGCTTTTTTTTTTTTATTCAGGTAATGTTGGGCAAGATAATATTGCTTGCAATAGGCTTTTCAATTCATCCCAAAAGGTTTTTAACAATGTTGTGAGCTGGCCACTTAAGTTCCCCTCCATGCCAAACTCATCAAACCATTATTTGTATGGTATGGAGCAGGTTTTCTTCTGCACAGTCATGCTGAAACAGAAAATGACCTTCCCCAATCTGTGGCCAGAAGTGCACAATTGTCTCAAAGCCCAACTTCACGCAAAAAAAAAGGTTTTCCCATGCAGTCGGGCTGTGCCCACACTGCACAAGTCAATTGCTTGTTTTCTGTCCAGGGGAGAGGAGAAAGCCATATATTCACCAGATCCTCCACTACACTGGCAAACGGCACAAACTATCACAACGGTAGACTGTTCCTGATGTGTTAATGTCCAGAGCAGGGCTATGGGCGTGATGACGTCAGGAACAGTCCACCGCACAAATCCGCTAGACCACGGGGGGTGTGGGTCGGGGGGAGTGTTTCAGGATCCACAAGGACCAATCTTGGGCTGTAAAAATCGTAGGATTAGGTAAGTACATCTTTGTTCTCCAAGTCCCTAGACCAGTGGTCTCCACACTGTGGCCCAAGGGCCAGATGCGGCCCATTGTTGGTCTTTATCTTGCCCTTGGGCACCATTAATCCCACTGATATGAGACTCTGTTCCTCCCACTGACACCAATAGTGGGGCATCATTCCTGCCACCGATACTAATGATGGGGCACTATTCCTCCCACTTATATCAATGATGGGGCACTATTCCTCCCACTGATACCAATAATGGGGCAGCATTTCTCCCAGGAATACCAATGACGGGCACTATTCATCCTCCTACTGACCACAGACTTTATGTAACTGACCACCAACCCGGAGGCAATGTTTATTTTCATTGATGCTGGGCCTGGAAAAATTTCCGGGGGGGGGGGGGGGGGCAGGATCCACAAAGACCGGTCTTGTGCGGGGAGGATCATAGGATTAGTTAACTACATCTTTGTTCTCCAATTCCCTAGACCAGTGGTCTCCACCTTGTGGCCCAAGGGCCAGATGCGGCCCATTGTTAGTCTTTATCTTGTCCTTGGGGCACTATTAATCCCACTGATATGAGGCTCTGTACCTCCCACTGACACCAATAATGGGGCATAATTCCTGCCACTGACACTAATGTTGGGGCACTATTCCTCCCACTATTATCAATGATGGGGCACTATTCCTGCCACTAATATCAATGATGGGGCACTATTCCTACCACTGATACCAATGATGTGGCACCATTCCTCCCAGGAATACCAATGACGGGCACTATTTCTCCTCCTACTGACCACAGGCACTATGTAACTGACCACCAACCCATAGGCAATGTTTGTTCTCACTGGTGCTGGGCCTGGGACATTTTATACCCCCACTGGCCACTCCCCCCCCCAAGTCTGAAGAACAGTAAACATGCCTTTTGTTTGAAAAGCTTATATAATCCTAATACCTGCTGGACATGTCCGCGTCTGGTAGGCTTTTCGTATTGAGTGTTCGGCCTACTACACACCCTGTTTCACCTGAATGTCCAAAAGGATGCTACATTTGCCTTATTGCAGTGCCCCATCCTGGCCCTACTTCCTCGTCAGCCAAAAATTGGCATCCTATCTGTTTATTTCAGCAAAGAGGACGATTGTCCAGTCCTGGAAGAAACCTACGTCCCCTTTCAGTGAGTGAGAGACTATGTGATGGCTATGATGCTCAATGTACAAATGTCCTCTATTCTTAATAACTCTCACGCCAAGTTCTTAGAAATTAGGGAACCCTTGTTGCCGTATGCCTTCCCTGCTCTACCCCGACCTGTGTGTGCCAGCTTTGACTGGCACCTCTGATGATCCCAAGCCCCTGTCTTCCCCTCCCCCTCTAACCTCACCTTGTCTCCTCTTTTCTTTCGTTCTTCCTTTCTTGTCAAGACCCTGTACCCTCTTTTGATTTTCATACATGTTCAGGACAAATTGCATGGTTGTATGGAATTTTACAAGTCCTGGTTTGCACCAACAGCTAAGGTGATTTTCCCTTCCCTGGACTTTTTCTTGTTCGGTATTTATGTTTATCACGATTGACTATGGAAGATGTTCCTCCCTTTTTTGTTGAAACTGTGTCTATACCCATGTTTCCAGTCTTTGCCGCTGCGTGGGGTGGACTAGGTGCTTTCTCTTGTTATTCTTTTTCAAATTATTAAAAAATATTGAAACAGAAAAGTTTAGAGACCCCTTCCCTAGACAAAAATGAGTGGTTAACCCATGCAGTGTGGGCACAGTCCTTCTGCAATGGAAACTTTTTTTTTGCCCAGAGTTGGGCATTAAATGTCTGGCATTTCTTTAGCATTAACTGTACCCTTCACCTGAAATCAAATATTTGGAGCATCCACATACTTTGGAAATATGAGAAGGTGTAATGATTCAGTTCCACCATTTTTTTTTTGGTATATGGATCATATACTGTATATGATGGCAGGAAATGTAGACTTGGTAAAGAGTTACCAAGAAACTCTGCTAATGTTCACTGCTGATACAATACAACCCAGAAAAAGAAGGAATTTTGTGGAATTTCCAGCTCCTACCAAAGGGTTTCTTCTACACTTACCAATATGCTCTCACACACTCACCAGGGATTCTGTACATCCTTAAAATCTCATTACGCTGTCTGCTCTGACATTTCCCGTTTCACAGAGCTGAACACACTGTTAATAATACAACCCTCTGTATGCTTTATACTTCAGAAACACCAGTATAATTTTTCATTAAACCTAGATAATAAGACGTTGTTCCATCTCAAGTAGTTCTACTTTAATTATATCTTCTTGTTTGTTCCTTCTACTAACCTCCTAGTCCTATTTAAAATATTGTGCTAAGCCTTCTATTAGAAATGGCGCATTTCCAATCCAGTACTGGCTTTCTTTCAGGACGTGTGTAGGACACTAGACGGGCTTCATTTACATACGCCGCAGAGAAATAAATTGAATTGGTGTATGTTCCCCATCTCGAAACTAATTCACACTCTTGCCACTTAGAATCCTCTGAGAATTATTGCGTTCCCGTGCTCCACCTTCCTAACATTAATTTCCATACAGCTTGGAATGACCATTTATTTGCGCTGACAACTGTATGATTGCAAAAGTGCTACTTCGAAGTCTCCTTTTGTTTTGCAATGCAGGATTATAGCTGGAGGGTGGGATGCTATTAGTATAATCAGTGAGGCAATAAGGACGCGCATTCAAGTGTAAGGTTGGCATTAAACCTGGAAGCAAAAGGCGGTACAGTTAAATGTCAGCAGCGCCTTTATCCAGGTCGTTGGCTGTTTCCCGTGGTTTGGTGATCCATTAGGACTGTGAAAGAAAAAAAAAGGAATATTAATGCACACTTATTGACACTTGTATGAAGTGTCAAGGTGGAAAAAAGTTATGCGTAACAACTCTCAAAAGACAGTTATTTCCTGCTTTAAAGAAGCACTACAGTTTTAAAGAGCGTCTGTTACCAAACTACGCAAGTTAATAATTTTAGATATCTTAAACATGCAGTGAAAGCACTTTAAAACAAATCCTCGTTTATATCTCTGTATATATACCTATAAAGCTATAGGAAATAAAACTTAAAAAAACTTTTATTGAACAACAGGTTTAAAATTGGCTGGTCTAGACACTTCATGTCCTGATCCTATACCATTCCCACAATATAAATATACATGAAATTATTAAAATAAATTGCATATCCGCCAAGTCAGCCCAACGCGTTTCGACTTATATTAAAGCTTCATCAGGGAATAAGGAAGTGGAAGCAATCCCACATACATTAAAAAAGCAAAATAAATGCATAATGAAATTTATATAAAATTTTACCAGATTGTACATGATTTTACAATTTTCATATGACATTCAAAGCAAGTATAATGCACTTCCAAAGATATGAATGTGACTGGATGTGCAGACGGACAGGTAATGGCTCAGTGGTGCAGACCACATGGGTTTCAGCCCAACCCAGACCTCAAGCCCCACAGAACATCAATGGCTATCAAGCAGAAGGCAAGAGAGGCGGCTTGCTCGCATTCACTGAATTGAATCAAAGCACAGGGACACTCTTTAGCGGATCTATAAAAAAAATTGAAAGGTATTATAATTTATAGATTTTTATAGACATTGTTATTAATTATGATAATCTTATAATTAATGTGAAAAGTGTAACACCTCATGCAACCCAACATGTAATTGCCATCATCCCGAATATATGTGGAAAATGAGAAAACCTCTGTTGTTGGGATTTTGGAGGCAATGCAAAAAAAGGGGGGGAGGAAAAACCTCAATTTAAAAATATCTGAATATTTATTTGTAACAAAACCGTATAAAACGGACACATATATAAAATTACAAAATTGTACAAAAAGGCACATATAAACATGGATATTGTACAATAACTACATAAATCTAACATATTACAAATCTTTCAAGAAGCAATACAGTAGCCTGATTGACCGCTCCCGCCGGAAGCAGATCAAGAGAGGCTTATCCAACGCGTTTCAAACTGTAATTGTCCTTCATCAGGGATTTCAAATGCATTTGCTTCTAAGAGATCAAATTTCTGTTAAATACAGAAACAATAAGATAAGTTTTCACTTTAATTTCAACCATTATATAAAATGCAATACAAAGGAAACAAACTTACACAAAAAATCATATATAAATTATTCCATCAATGTTCCCATACATGCATCCCAGGTTCCAGAAACTCCAGGGGTAGATTCCCCGATGCCCTCAAAATGCCAGGAAAACCCTCTGTCAGAACACATGTCCATATAAGAAGTACGGACATCTAAATAAATTGGTCCAAAATAGGTGCCTTAAACAAAAAATAATAAATAACATACATAAGTATGGATGTAATTCTGTTGGGGAATAAAATAATTATCCCTAGAGAGAATGTGGTACCTGTAGATGGAAAAATGGAAATCTAGGATTCAGATTCATCAGGCAAGTATAACTCATGTACAGAGACAGGACCAAAGGATGCTTGAGTCCAAAGATATATGTCCTAAAAAAAAAAACAATAAAAATTGTATCAATCAAAAGAGAAGAAAAGTTCTTCCCTCTTCTAAATAAAACGTCTCCAAAAGTTTTTGAGTATTACCTGTCAAAAGGATCAGAAATCCCGATAATTATCCAAAAAAGTTTCCATTCAGTAGAGGTCCATACAGAAACATCCTCTGCCTGCCAGCAGAGGGAAAGAATGACACCATATAACTCCTTTGGCGTCCTTTATATCCCTTATATCCCAGACATAGCGGAGTATTGCGGACTATGGCAGGGTATTGCGGTGTATGGCAGGGTATTGCACGGGGTATTGCACAGGGTATTGTGGAGGGTATTGCAGAGTATTGTGGATGGTATTGCAGAGTATTGTGGAGGGTATTGCAGAGTATTGTGGAGGGTATTGCAGAGTATTGTGCAGGGTATTGCAGAGTATTGTGCAGGGTATTGCAGAGTATTGTGCAGGGTATTGCAGAGTATTTTGCAGAGTATTGCGCAGGGTATTGCAGAGTATTGCGCAGGGTATTGCAGAGTATTGCGCAGGGTATTGCAGAGCATTGCGCAGGGTATTGCAGAGTATTGCACCAGAGTATTGCAGAGTATTGCACCAGGGTATTGCAGAGTATTTTGCAGGGTATTGCGCAGGGTATTGCAGAGTATTTTGCAGGGTATTGCGCATGGTATTGCAGAGTATTGCGCAGGGTATTGCAGAGTATTTTGCAGGGTATTGCAGAGTATTTTGCAGGGTATTGCAGAGTATTGCGCAGGGTATTGCAGAGTATTGCACCAGGGTATTGCAGAGTATTGCACCAGGGTATTGCAGAGTATTGCACCAGGGTATTGGCAGGGTATTTTGCAGAGTATTGGCAGGGTATTTTGCAGAGTATTGGCAGGGTATTTTGCAGAGTATTGGCAGGGTATTTTGCAGAGTATTGGCAGGGTATTTTGCAGAGTATTGGCAGGGTATAGCACAGGGATGGCTGAGCAGGGATGGATGGATGGCTGGATCTGTGACTGCAATTGTCACAGATCCAGCCTACAGCGCTGCTGCCTTGATCTGCACCCTCCCCTCTCCTCTCACACTGTACCGATCGGTACAGAGAGGGGAGGGAGGAACCGGCGTCATCAAATGACGCCGGTCTGTTTACAAGTGATTGCTCTGTCATTTGACGGAGCGATCACGTGGTAAACGGCCGCTATCAGCGGCGATTTACCGCGATTCGTGATCCGCCGGGTCCTCTGGACCCGGCGGTCACGGAGTTTCCCGTGTGCGCGCCCCAGGGGGCGCGCAGGAGCGCGATTCTGGGAGGACGTTATATAACGTCCTCCCAGAGTTAAGCAACCACCTTGTCGACGTTATTTGTCGGCAGGTGGTTGTTAAGTGGTTAAAGTGGTTGTAAACCCTCCTAAAATTTTTATTTTTTTTTAACTAGCTGTAATAGAAAGCCATAATGAGCTAATATGACTAGCATAATAGCTCATTATGCATCACTTACCTTAGATCGGGGCCCCCGAAGCCGTCCTCGTCTCCCTCTTCAGCCGCATCTATCGCTGCGGCGATAGCCGGAAGGTTACTTCCGGGTATCGCCGCTCCGGCCAAGCACAGCGCCGCTCCGGCGCTGTGATTGGCCGGAGCGGCGAAGACGTGACTCCGCGCATGTGCACGTGAGCCGTCGAATTCGGCTACGTCGTCGAATGTTGCGACCTAGCCGAATTTGTGAATGGGGTTAACCCCATGCGCATGCGCGTGACGTCAGCGTCGCCGCATTTAAATGCAAATATCTCCTTAACCGTGTAGGTTAAGGAGATATTTCATGCACTTACAGGTAAGCCTTAATCTAGGCTTACCTGTAGGTCTTTGTTTATAAAGTGGGTTTACAACCACTTTAAACCCAAAAGCAATCAATTAATATATTGAAGCTTACTTTTTCTTAGATGTGGTGGCTGTATTCGTTTTATTTTTTAGGCTTTCTTTCTTCTATTTTCATCTGGCGACCCAGCCAGTAAGTTTGTTGTTTTTCAAAACATAAAGAAAGAGGGTTGGGACTTTGAATGAGGTGTGTATATTGTGGCTAATCGAAGGAGTCAATATGAACAAGTATTTATTTGTTTGCTATGATTGGTTAGGTACATGGCAGACAATACATGCAATAATGGCACATAATATAGTGTATCATGTATCCAAATCATTTACATGTTAAAAACATAAATAGATTATACAATGGTATTGTCCTCAATAATAAAAGATCACTATAATATAACAGTTATAATCAACGGTATTGCCTGGATCCAAAGACCATGTAAGTATGTATACGTTGCATCTAGGTTAAGCCCGACGCGTTTCATGGGATCTATTCAATCATCAGGGGCGGATGCAAGATACATCTATAAAGAGGTAAGTATATCAAAATAAACCATTCATAGACAAAAATTGGAAAAAATAAATAAATAAATATACATACAGGGAGGATAAGATAGTCATTCCTGTAGGACTCACAAATCTGCTTAGTGTGAAGCAACACACCGCTGCGTTGTTTTTCAAAAGAACAAGCTCTTCCAGTTGTATCAGTTTACAGGGATGGGACAAACTATTTACTAATGACAGGTTTTACATGAATAAATAAAAACTTTCTCCCAAAATGAAAAAATAAATAAACAGTTTGCTACAACTGATTATGAAGTGTTAGCTGGAGTTTGGCTTCAAAATGTTAGTGTATTTATATCTGCTTAAACACCTAACACTCCCCTCCCCCCAGACTGACAATGCTGCTGTCTGCTGTGCCTGTGTGCTAATTTTTCCAGAGTGGGGCGCTCTAATATAGGAGGTGTGTTACTAGCTAGATCCTAAAAAAAAGAAAACTAATGTAGCCACCACAACTAATGGTATGTAGGCTGCAATATAATTACATTTTTAGTTTTTGGTTTAATACCGCTTTAGGTTGGCCATACATGACTTGAATTTTGGCCAGTTCTTGTAAATTGGCTAACATTCGAGCCATGGTTGGCCTTACCATCACCGCCAAGCCGACACACTTTGATTGGGAATTCGAAGGTCCCCCAGCAAAAAAAACTCAAGACTGCAGCCAATCAGCCAAACAGTGAAAGTTTAACAATATCATGACTTGACCCCAAAGGAGGAGCTTGCAATAAAATACATCAATAATTAGGTAGAGCAATATGGTGTCCAACTGTAACCCCCGTGTACATCATTTTTCAGCAGCACTGCTCAATACCGCTTTAAGCTGGAAATACACAATCTGAATTTCTGCCTGTGCCTGTGATATGTTTAAAATACAAACCATGGTTGGCCCCACTGACACTCAGTGATGTAAGTAACTGAGTTAGAATAAACAGAGTTACGTAACGCAGTTACTTTAGAGGGTAAAGAGTAATCTAACTGATTACTCTTCCCCTCATGGTAACGTAGTTACCATTACTTGGGCGGCGTTACCCCAATTACATCTACCGCCACTAGATGGCAGTAGTGTAATTCCTCCTCTCCTCTATAATCGGGTCTCTCTCATGTCACGGCACTGACGGCAGTCACGCTGCTCCCCGCAGCCCCTCCTCTCTTCTCGTCCATCTCCATTTACTTGTGACATCATCTGGGATGGACGAGAAGAGAGGAGGGGCCACCGGGGAGTAGCGTGACTGCCGTCAGTGCCGTGACATGAGAGAGAACTTATTACACACGCTTCCTGCGCTACTCTGCATGGCTGGTAAACAATGTGCTATGTGCCCTTCCCTGATGTGCTATGTGCCCCGCCCTGATGTGCTATGTGCCACATGTCCTGATGTGCCCTCATGTGCTATGTACCCTGTGCCCCATGCCCTGATGTGCTATGTGCCCTTATGTGCTATGTGCCCCATGCCCTGATGTGCTACGTGCTATCATGTGCCCTGATGTGCTATGTGCCCTGATGTGCTATGTGCCCTGATGTGCTATGTGCCCTGATGTGCTGTGCACCCTGATGTGCTGTGTGCCCTGATGTGCTGTGATACCCATGCCCTGATGTGCTATGTGCCCCATGCCCTGTTGTGCTATGTGCCCCATGCCCTGATGTGCCCCATGCACTGATTTTCTATGTGCCCTGATGTGCTGTGTGCCCTGATGTGCTGTGAGCCCCATGCCCTGATGTGCTATGTCCCCTAATGTGCTATGTGCCCCATGCCCTGATGTGCTATGTGCCCTGATGTGCTATGTGCCCCATATCCTGATGTGCCCTCATGTGCTATGTGCCCTGTGCCCCATGCCCTGATGTGCTATGTGCTATGTGCCCCATGCCCTGATGTGCTATGTGCCCTGATGTGCTATGTGCCCCATGCCCTGATGTGCTATGTGCCCTCAAAAAAAAAGCCAGTTACTTTGCTGAGTAACTAATTCCTTTTTAATGTAGTAACTGAGTTACTAACGCAATTACTTTTTGGGAGAAGTAATTTGTAACAGTAACTAATTACTTTTTTAAAGTAAGATGACCAACACTGCTGACACTACACAGCTCAACAAACTTTCATTGAGAAATTGAAGGACCCCGGTGAAAAAGTCAGCTGAACAGTAACTGCAGCCAATCAGCTGCAGGCACTGTTTGGGTATTCTGACAACCTGAACCTTATTGGCTGCAGTCACTGTTCAGCCACCCATTTTCCACCCATCTTTTTCAGTTTCTCAAAGTTTGTCGAGCTGGGTAGCCTCAGCAGGGACACCTATGGCTTGAAATTTAGCCAATACACAGGAACTGCCCTGAAAACAACTCGTGTATGGCCAGCTTAAAGAGGCTGTCAGAATATAAAATAGCTGTCAGAAGGAGATTTGTGCATCTATGCTTAGTTCAGCCCAGTGGTCTGCTTTAGAGGATTGCAGGTGTGTTGTTGCAACATGCTGTGCATGGACGACAATTGGTGGCGGAGGAAAGCATTACAACAACTACGCTCTGTGCCTCTAGATTCAGGTAAAATATGGGTTACTGAACAAACTTGGCTTGAGCCTGTGAAAGAAGTCTATTTCAGTAACTGAAGATTAAAATCCTTGCAACAATCTGGAATCCGAGAAAAGAAAACCATCGCTCAAGGGCTACAGATGTTTTTTTGTTCTCTTCAAGTAAAGAAGTTATCTTTCATCATGATCCACAAAGAAAACACAGCTCCAATGGAATGTGCTGTTAATGAAACATTTTCATTTTTTTCAGTCTTTTTGCTAATAGTTCAAATTTCTCTTTTGGTTGTGTATGTTTTGCTTTATAAGGTGTGTGGGGTTAACATATTGTGTAATTGATAAGGTCATAATGCACTTTTCAACATTATAAAGCATTACACGGGTCACGTGGCCTACACATCCTAGACTTCCTTCCAAAATTGGGAGGGTTGCAATGAAAGCATTAGTTCATATGCTGGCTTGATTTAGCTACTATTGTATATTTATGTTCTAAATGGTTTCTCTTGATTCTTACAGGTAACTACCCTGGTAAACACCAGTAGCAAAGGCCCCTCTGGTAAAAAGAAAGGTCGATCTAAAAAGGCCCATGTGCTTGCAGCATCGGTGGAGCAAGCCACCCAGAACTTTCTGGAAAAGGGGGAACAGATCGCTAAAGAGAGTCAGGATCTAAAAGAGGAGCTAATCTCCGCTGTTGAAGATGTCCGGAAACAAGGTATGAGTGTGCGTTATGTGGAGGGATGTCCTACAATGGACAATATGGACTTAGGGCTCCATTATTCTTTTTTATTGAAAAGCTTAAGATACAAACCAACAATCGGTACAAATGATAGATCCCTTTCGAGTCATGTTAAATAAACATAATTTGAAAAGCATAACATTAGAAAACGGGACAAAATAAAGCTACCACAATGGTCAAGGCCGACTCGTAGTATAACTTAAAGTGAATGTGGCTCTATAGGTGCTTCTAGAGGGTTGCCAAGTTATGCCAAATGAGATGCAAATCAACTTCAAGGTGTATTACCATAAATCACACAGGGTATGAATTGCAGTGCAACACCCAAACAGGAAAAAAGAATATAGTTAAAACAAGCCCAGTGAAAGGGAAAAGATGGGTAGGAAGCACAGGAAAACAAGAGGAAAAACAGGAAGGGTGAGGAAACCCAGCGAGTAAGAGACCAGGTTTATGAAACAGATGGAACTACACAAAAGGTGGCTATGGCTTCTAAAGATCAATATGGACATCGCTGGCCCATGGACCCTAGATCTATTCAAACTGTTTAGTCGTATCATTAACTATACTCACAAGGTGTTTATTGGGCATGATCCAAACATAGAGATATCTATTAGGTTTCTTCCAAGAGAGGGCTCCATTTTTAAACTAGCAGTATGGGCTATGGCCATAAAAAAACAACAGTCTCCTGGCTCAAGGGTGATATAATGGTGGGGGATGTAACACAGGATCTTGATAGTTCCAATGGAAGCACATGCTTTACTGCCCTCTGAGAGTTGGGGGGGAACCCAATGGAAACCCTGTAAGAAAAAGAAGAGAGGGCGCACCAGACATGCACATTACCCAAGTGGTGTTTATTAATATAAAGTAAAAGGAAATATACTCACAATCAAATCAATCATAAAAGCATATCAAGGTCCATAGTGGACACAAAGCGACCAGGTCACTGAGACTGGTCCCAGCAAGCCAGAGGACCTTTCAGATGACTGACACGTTTCAAAGGAAGATCCCCTCTTCCTTAGAGCCCCGTCCCCACTTAAAATGCGTCAGCCATCTGGAAGGTCTTCCAGCTTGCTGGGAACAGTCTCAGTGTCCTGGTCGCTTTGTGTCCTCTGTGGATCCTGATATGCTTTTATGATTGATTTGTTTGTAAGTATATTTCCTTTTACTTTATTTTTGACTTTATTTAAAAAAAAAAATCAGATTCAGACTTACCTAGGTGGATGCTGCATCTGTCCCCCAACGCTTCTAACAATGAGAACTGAGCGACCGAACACTGCCGATCGATTGGTTCTCACAGCTCCATGAGCAGAGAACTGGTGACTGTTAGTCAGCAGCTCTCTACTCTGCGCCCCGCCCCGCTCACTGGACTGTGAAGGGGCGGAGAGCCACTGAGAGCCTGAGCCGTGTGCCCATGCAGGCATGTGGGCAGATCCTGATTCTATTGTCGCAATCTTTCCTGAGCCTGGACCAGCTCTGTGACGTCAGCCCACAGCAGGCTTCAGCCCGCTGTCTGCTGAAAATAGGTCACAAGAGTGCAGAACAAACTGCACTCCTGTGATCCACAGGAGAAGTACATCCAAACCAGCTTTGGCTGTACGTCTCCGTTAATAAACACCACTTGGGTAAAGCGCAAGGCTGGTGTGCCCTCTTTTCTTTTTCTTAGTGTTAACCCATACCACTGCTTAAAAAAGAAAAAAAAATGTAATGGCACAGCAATGTGTTTTATAAATGTGCGTATTGCTCAATGTCTTCAGGAAAACCAAGAACTATCGAAGCCATGTGACTAGCATCTCCCCTAATGATGGAGTTCTCTCTTCTGCAAAAAGAAACCTGGATCCACACCAAGACCTGTATTTTATGATTTATAAAATGTAGGCTGCAGTGTAACATATTATTACAGAGTATAGTAGAAAGCAGATAGCGAAATATCTGCTCTGCATTACAAATGAGCCCCTTAGGCTACACTGTAAGCAGAGGGCCAGGCCGTCTCCTTCAGTGATAAGAATTGCAGTAAATAGGTCAATAGGTCTTTGTTTTGTGTGTGCTGCTAGTAGTTTGCTGCATTTTCTGTTCATACTTTTGTCAGGGTACAAGGGGAAGTGTAAAATGTTAACATTCAGAACTCTATCATAGGAGTAACCATAGGCGTGCGCACAGGGTGTGGCAGGTGTGCCTGGGCACACCCTAATCAGGCGGTGTGGTGCCGATTCCCGCCCTTGATATTTTTCCATGCCCCCTAACGGGGCTTCTAAAAAAATGTTGAAAAAAAAAATTCAAATGGTAAAAAATAATAAAAAATAAAATAATAAAAATAAAACTACTGACACTGTCCACTGCCCTACTGAACAATCTCTGCCCTACGGACACAGTCTATTGCTCTACTGATGCTGTCAGTATATATACACATACGCATATATGTTTGATTTTTGGAGTGCACACCTTTAGAGCCGGTTCACACAGGGGCATCCTGGGATCCGAATTCAAGTCGCCCCAAGTCGCGCGATTTAGAAAAGTAATGGAAGTGAATGGAGCCGTTTTAATGCACACTACTGCAGTCGCTCCGACTTCAGAAAAGGTTCCTGTACGACTTCAATCCGACTTCTAGGCGACTTGTATCCATTGATTTCAATGGAAGTTGCCTCTAAGTCGGATCCCCTGTCTTAACTGAAGCAACTTTCCAGGAAGTAAAAATAGTTTTCCAGGCAAACCCCTCCCTCCCACAGAGCTGATTATTGTTTGATTGGCCACTGGAAAGTCGCCTGTCCTGGAGGCAACTTGAAGTTGCCTTGTAAGTGCCTGGAGTCGCGCTGTGATTCATGCTCAAGTCGTGTCCAAGTTGCCTCCCAAAGTCGCGCTGGAAGTCGTGTTGCTCCTGTGTGAACCGAATCTCATGCAATAGGCTGTGCACACCTATGGGAGTAACAATGTTCTCTTACCATATTGGTCCTCTGGTTTGCTTGTTTAAACATCCCCAAGGCAACGGACACATGCTGGTTGGAAATACAACTACACTTTACTTGAATAAGTATTAAGCCCAAAATACTAACTGCATTCGTTTTCCTTTTTTATGCATTTTTTTCCTTTATTTTTACTTGGTGATCCGACCAGTCTTTTATATTTCAACTTCCCTTAACAGACCAAGCTGTCAAGCAAAAATTAGAGGGACGAGACAGACCATTTAACACTCACAGGGGTGCTTACAATGGTCAGCTTTTATTGTCTTATTTATGTCAATCCTTTATCTCAAAAAGAAAAAAGAAAGCTGTTGCTGTAACTGCCTAAAACATGTTAGCGGCTTTAATTTGTTAGTCTAGTCCACCTAAATCTACCAGTGCATCTAACACTATCCTCTCCCTATACTGGCAATGCTGCTCTCCAAGGGTGTCTTTATTACTCCACTAGCCAGAGCGGAAACACCATAAGACAGGAAATTTGTTACTAGCCTTACTACCATGTTAAAACAAAGGAAAAATAATGCAGCCACCAAATTTAAAGTGTTACTAAACCCAGGACCTAAACCTCTACCTGCCTACTAGCTTAACTACTTAAGCCCCGGACCAATATGCAGCATAAAGACAAGGCCCCTTTTTGCGATTCGGCACTGCGTCGCTTTAACTGACAATTGCGCAGTCGTGCGACGTGGCTCCCAAACAAAATTGACGTCCTTTTTTTCCCACAAATAGAGCTTTCTTTTGGTGGTATTTGATCACCTCTGCGGTTTTTATTTTTTGCACTATAAACAAAAATAGAGTGACAATTTTGAAAAAAAATGCTATATTTTTTACTTTTTTCTATAATAAATATCACCAAAAAATATATAAAAAAACATTTTTTTCCTCAGTTTAGTATTCTTCTACATATTTTTGGTAAAAAAAAAAATCGCAATCAGCGTTTATTGATTGGTTTGCGCAAAAGTTATAGCGTTTACAAAATAGGGGATAGTTTATGGCATTTTTATTATTTTTTTTTTACTAGTAATGGCGGCGATCAGCTATTTTTTGTCGTGACTGCGACATTATGGCGGACACATCGGACACTTTTGACACATTTTTGAGACCATTGTCATTTTTACAGCGATCAGTGCTATAAAAATGCACTGGTTACTGTAAAAATGACACTGGCAGTGAAAGGGTTAACCACTAGGGGCGCTGAAGGGGTTAAGTGTGCCTAAGGGAGTGATTACTACTGTTAGGGGGCGTGGCTATGAGTGACACGTCACCGATCTCCGCTCTGATTACACAGAGCGGAGATCGGTGACAGTGTCAGTAGGCGAGCGGGGAGATGTTGTGTTTACACTAACATCTCCCCGCTCCATCCCTCCATGAGAAGATCGCGGGGATCCCCGCGGCGATCGAGTCCGCGGGACCCGCGGCCCGACTCACTGGGAAGGTAGCAGGGTCACGAGCGTGCCGACGGCGGCGCACGCGCGCGACCCCCACGTCGGGCAGTTGGACGTACAGGTACGTTGATGTGCCTGTCCGTGCCATTCTGCCGACGTATATCTACTGGAGGCGGTCGTTAAGTGGTTAATATTTCAAATCTATAGACAATAGTAATTTAAATAGAATCTCTTAAAACATACACAAAGCCTTTCTATAATAATTTTTACTCATTTTGTAAATACCGTATATACTCAAGCATAGGCATGCGCACAGGGTGTGCCAGGTGTGCCCAGGCACACCCTAATCACCCTGTGCAGCACAGATTTCCCCTACTGCCCTGGCTTCCCCCTTAGCCCCAGAGTGCTGCCAACATTCCTCCTCTCCTGCCAGCTGTTGCTGAGGGGAGGTATTAGGATGAGTGGGGGAAGGGGGCGGGAAATGTGTAATTTACCGGTCCCTTCCCTTTATGAACGAACACCGTGAGTGATCGGTAGTGTATGTTTGAGCTTTGGGGTGCACACCCTAATGTAACAGGCTGCACACACCTATGTACTCAAGTATAAGCCAAGTTTTTCAGCACATTTTTTTTGTGCTGAAAATGCCCCCCTCGCCTTATACTCGAGTCACCTTTTTGCACCTGATCTCTCGGACTTTGGGGACCCGGCACCGGGCACACATGTAGCCTCACACTTCCTCTACAAGTGTGCAAAGTTTTATGTCTGTGGAATTTACAGCCGGGGAGCACCGATTTTTCAAAGTCGGGCATCCCTTTCATAGACTCCCATGTTAAACGTCAGTCATGGACACAGTGAGGCATGGGCACAGTGAGGCATGGGCACAGTGAGGCATGGACACAGTGAGGCATGGGCACAGTGAGGCATGGGCACAGTGAGGCATGAACACAGTGAGGCATGGACACAGTGAGGCATGCACATGGACACAGTGAGGCATGGGCACAGTGAGGCATGGACACAGTGAGGCATGCACATGGGCACAGTGAGGCCTGGGCACAGTGAGGCATGGACACAGTGAGGCATGCACATGGACACAGTGAGGCATGGGCACAGTGAGGCATGGGCACAGTGAGGCATGGACACAGTGAGGCATGCACATGGACACAGTGAGGCATGGGCACAGTGAGGCATGGACACAGTGAGGCATGGGCACAGTGAGGCATGCACATGGACACAGTGAGGCATGGGCACAGTGAGGCATGGACACAGTGAGGCATGGACACAGTGAGGCATGCACATGGACACAGTAAGGCATGGGCACAGTGAGGCATGCACATGGACACAGTGAGGCATGGGCACAGTGAGGCATGCACATGGACACAGTGAGGCATGGGCACAGTGAGGCATGGACACAGTGAGGCATGCACATGGACACAGTGAGGCATGGACACAGTGAGGCATGGACACAGTGAGGCATGCACATGGACACAGTGAGGCATGGGCACAGTGAGGCATGCACATGGACACAGTGAGGCATGGGCACAGTGAGGCATGGACACAGTGAGGCATGCACATGGACACAGTGAGGCATGGACACATTGAGGCAAATTGAGGCACAGTGAGGCATGCAGATGGACACCCTAGGCTTATACTCGAGTCAATAAGTTTTCCCATTTTTTTGTGGTAAAATTAGGTGCCTCGGCTTATATTCGGGTCGGCTTATACTCGAGTATATACGGTAGTTATTATCCGAACACAGTTCTGTTTCTTCCTCTTATGCTACACCAACCTTTTTAGAGAAAGACAAAAAAATGAAAAAATTAAGTATGTGGAAGCCTTCTATAACTAACATCAGCCTTTTTTGTGAAAATATTTCAACATGGGAAAATCCTCTTAAACCAAAATTTCATTTTTTCCCCCCAAGACCTGTCAGCGCTTGGTACTGAAAATACACAAAGATAGTCATGTAAATCCGTGTATCAGGCTATGATTGAAGTGCAAATCCTTAAGGAAAACAATATTTAGTGGGGAGAGACATCAGAAGACTCCGGGCTATAGCTCTGCCTCTACTCACTCCATCCATCCAGAATAGGGAATGTTCTTTACTTTGATATCAGTCACAGGTATACAGAAGCTCATTATTGGTGTGCACCATTCGAGCCTTTCAGAATAATATGTATAATGTAATATGATTTTTTTCCTTCATCTATATGCAGAGAAGGAGATCCGTCTTTCTAGTAGGCAGAACAAAGATTTGGCAAAGAAATTGTCTTCTGTTTTCCCTTTATTTCTTACATAAAAGTGTGCTTTTATTCTGTTTTTAAAATGTTTTCTTTTACTTAGGGGACCTATCACTTTGTGTTTTTTAACCACTTCAGCCCCGGAAGATTTGGCTGCTCAATGACCAGGCTATTTTTTGTGATACGGCACTGCGTCGCTTTTACTGACAATTGCGCGGTCGTGCGACGCTGTATCCAAACAAAATTGACGTCTTTTTTTCCCCTCAAATAGAGCTTTCTTTTGGTGGTATTTGATCATCTCTGAGTTTTTTTTTTTTGTGCTATAAACAAAAAAAACCCGACAATTTTGAATAAAAAAAAACAATATTTTGTACTTTTTGCTATAATAAATATCCCCCATTTTTTTTTTTTTAAAAAAGGTAATTTTTTCCTCAGTTTAGGCCGATATGTATTCTTCTACATATTTTTGGTAAATAAAATCGCTATAAGCGTATATAGATTGGTTTGCGCAAAAGTTATAGCGTCTACAAAATAGGGGATAGAGTCATGGCATTTTTATTATTATTATTTTTATTTACTAGTAATGGCGGCGATCTGTGATTTTTAATCGGGACTGTGATATTGCGGCAGACACATCGGGCACTTTTGACACATTTTTGGTGGCAGTGACAATTATACAGCGATTACTAGTGCTATAAAAATGCACGTATTAGTGTATAAATGTCACTGGCAGGAAAGAGATTAACACTAGAGGGCGAACAAGGGGTTAAGTGTGTTCCCTCACTGTGTTCTAACTGTAGTGGGGATAGGACTAACTAGGGGAAGAGAGAGATTGGTGTTTATACATTGTATGAACATACGATCAGTCTCCTCTCCCCTGAAAGAACCGGGATCTGTGTGTTTATACACACAGATCCCGGTTCTCGCTCTGTCACGATCGATCGCAGGTGCCCGGCGGTCATCGTGCCCGCCGGGCACTCGCATCGGTTCCGACGGCGTGCGCGCGCCCCTAGTGGCCAAAAGGCAAAGCGATGTAAGGTACTGTCGCTTCACCCAGCTATGCCATTCTGGTCGGCAAGCGGTTAAGAAACGTTTCTAAGAAGCCTCTGCAAAGGCATTGTATGGAAAGTTGTTACATAGTTACATAGTTAGGTTGAAAAAAGACACAAGTCCATCTAGTTCAACCATAAAGTAAATAAAATAAAAAATATCGTGCAATCCCATATACCCAATTCTATACCCACAGTTGATCCAGAGGAAGGCGAAAAACCCCAGCAAAGCATGATCCAATTTGCTACAGCAGGGGAAAAAATTCCTTCCTGATCCCCCGAGAGGCAATCGGATTTTCCCTGGATCAACTTTACCTATAAATGTCAGTACCCAGTTATATTATGTACATCTAGGAAAGTATCCAGACCTTTCTTAAAGCAATCTACTGAGCTGGCCAGAACCACCTCTGCAGGGAGTCTATTCCACATTTTCACAGCTCTTACTGTGAAGAATCCTTTCCGTATTTGGAGATGAAATCTCTTTTCCTCTAGACGTAAAGAGTGCCCCCTTGTCCTCTGTGCTGACCGTGAAGTGAATAACTCAACACCAAGTTCACTATATGGACCCATAGCTCCCAACTGTCCCTGATTTTGAGGGAATGTCCCTGATTTTGAACAAAGTCCCTCTGTCCCTCCTTCCTTCTCATTTGTCCCTCATTTTGGTCTGATCCATATAATTGTATATAAAATGTACTTTTTATCTTTCGAAAAGTGTTTCCCAGTGCTAAACCTTTTATCCAATTTCTAAATCGATTAATTTGTAAATTTCAAGACCCAGTATAAAGGAATAGTAGTGGGGGAAAAAAAAGCACTTGTGGGTTTAACTAATACTTTGTGTGTATATTTCTCCTTTAAGGGGGCATAGTAGGGGGTGTGTCTTATGCCTGCATACTAATAGGTGTCCCTCGTTCCAATCTCAAAATGTTGGGAGGTATGAGGACCCCTCATGTATTTTTACATGTTGATCATACCCCCCCTTAATCTCCTCTTCTCAAGAGTGAATAAATTCAGTTCCTCTAATCTTTCCTCATAGCTGAGCTCCTCCATGCCTCTTATCAGTTTGGTTGCCCTTCTCTGCACTTTCTCCAGTTCCCCAATATCCTTTTTGAGAACTGGGGCCCAAAACTGAACTGCATATTCCAGATGAGGTCTTACTAATGATTTGAACAGGGGCAAAATTATATCTCTCTCTCTCTGGAGTCCATACCTGGAGTTGATTATATTGGAGGGTGATGTTATGATACTGAGGGGTTGATTTACTAAAGGCAAATGGACTGTGCACTCTGCAAGTATAGTTGCTCCAGAGCTTAGTAATATAGGTGAAGCTTCACTTTGCAAAGAATACCCAATCACATGTAAGAAAAATTAAAAATTAAAAATAAAACTGAATTTTCGCTTGCACATGATTGGATGATGAAGGTCAGCAGATCTCCCACTCTTTTACTAGGTGTTGGAGCAACTTCATTTGCAGAGTGCAATTGAACTTGCAACCCAATGTGCATCCAAAACATGAGTCAAAACATAGATCTCCAAAACACCATGCTTCTCTTAACCTCCCTGGCGGTATGATTCTGTGTGGAATTATGTACCAAAAGCGGTACAATTATTGTGCATGGAAATTTGGTGTTATGTATTGTAGGCCTGCAATTCTTAGTAATTACTTACTTAAACCTGACCAAACAAGAGTCTAGTAGACATCCCGGGTATGATAAAGTTTGAAACAAAAATCATAAATTATAATATAATAAATAACTATAAATAATTATAACAAATAGTAATGTAATTATAATAAAAATTATTCACTAATGTAATCAAATCAAAAACACTGAAATTTGCTCAGTTGCAGAATTGTCGCTGTCATTAGATTTAGTGTTTGATGATGAATTTCCCCACAAATCGCTATCGCTCAATTCAGCAACTGATTCAAATTTATTATTGCTTTTTTCTAGCCGGTCTAAAACCACTTTTGACATAAAGGGACACTTTTTGGTTGCTATGGACAATCTCCAGTTTCCAGGCAGAAAGAACAGTTTTTATTATATAAAACTGCATGCAGGACACTGGACAGACCACTAGGGACAAAGGGGGTGTGTAATTATTTGATACAGTACTGTAATCTGTAAGATTACAGTGTACTGTATCTATACTGTGTTTTTAACTCTTTGAATTTGGCGCCGAACTCCGTCCCCGTGCAGGGAACGGAGCTCGGCACCCGGCAGTGTGAATCGAGCGAGGAGACAGCTCACACACACTGCGGGAGGACATTACAGGATCCAGGTGTAGCGGGTATACACTTTTCCCTCTATTTAAAACTGGCAGAGACACCAGCAGTGTGCAGTTCCTTGCAGTCCAGCAGGTGGCGCTGTCGCCCTGGGCTGGGGTTGAACCATTGCTGTGTTCCGTGCCTCCTTTTTGTCCTCCCTCGGCAGCGGTATGGTGGGGCGGGGAACCCGCCGTGCTTGCTGGGAGAGGGTATAAAGGGGGCCATCTTTGTCACGGGGTAGAGTCCCAGGCACCTTCAGCCTGAGGGCGGTGGTTCGTGTCGGTCCTCTAGGCGGCCTTGGCCTAGAGGACGTCCGGAGGTCGTGTTCCATCCCAGGCACCTTTAGCCTAGGGTGAGGTACTCGGATGGCGGTCTGGAGCTCAGTGCCCAACACTAAGTTCCGCGAGGGAATGAGGTCCTAGGGAACCCAGGGATTGGGTACCCGAATCCGGAAGGCGTAATGGACCGAGGGGAGATACTCACTTGAAGAGCGGGTGCAGCAGATTGCCAGTGACGGGCGAGCCTCCCATCGGAGACCGCCTGGAAGGAAACCCCCCCCCGCTCGGAGACCTCAGCCCACTTCATGGAGGAAAGTGGAGAGTTCATTGTGTCTGGGCCTACTCGCATTCACACCTCCTTGTTTGTTCTGTTCTTTAAGGGAGTCTAACTGATTGTGCTGTTCACTCGAGAAGAATAAAGGAGTGTTGGACTTTAATGGTGTGGGGCTCTTTTCTGGTGGACATTGTTCAAGGTAACTCCAGGTGCACAACACTGACCCGAAGGTAGAGAAAGAACTTTGCTTACACCGCACAGACATCTGTGGTGAAGGCTTGGCGTGGTGACCCCGCTCTCTCCCCTCTGAGGTACCCCTAGACAAGGGAAAGACGAGCTGATGCAGAGAGGGGAGTGAGGAGGCCACTACACGTGGGGGCTCGGGTCCGGTGAAGTGTTCGTGTACTACGGAATTGAACGTGTTTGCCCGGAGGAGTTACGAGTAGGCAGGCCTTCATTGGCCGAAGTGCATCCCTGCTCGAAGTCGTGGACATGACCCAATGAAGGGAAAGGCCCGCGCAGAAGAGAGCGAGGAAAGGGGGGAGCTCAGCCGTGTGAAGGACTACACGTGGGGGCTTCTATTTGCACTGCGCCACCAGGCACACCCCCACCGCTTAGTTCGTGGGCGTGACTCAGAAGGAAAAAAGAAGAAAAGCCCACGAACTGGAGCAAAGGGGAGGAGTCCAATACGTGTGAAGGACTACACGTGGGACGTTGGCGCAAAAACTTTGCAGTGTGCGATGGATCAGCAACAGGTCACCATGTTCGAACATACATCATGGATTCCAGTTCACCCTTCTACCACGACACTGACTGCTGCTGCTCCGGTAACAGATACGGGGATCCGGCTAAAGCCAAGGGGACGATTCGCCCTGTATTCATGCATGGACGTTGAGGCCCTGTGTGTGATTTGTCCCGGCTGTCCGGGACTGGTGTGCCAACTGAAGCCGTTCGGGCGATGCGAGGCCTGTGGGGAGTTTCTTTTTGAAGTGGCTCCAGCGGTTGAGAAGCCGAGAACCATTTACCCTGGCCGTGCTGCAGGCAACACCACTCAAAGAGGAGGAATCACTGCTTTGACAGCCATCCCTGCGCACACTGCAGCGACCGCGGAGGAGGTCGTGAAAACTCAACGGGAGAAATCCGAGGATGCTGACTCGGTCACCACTGTCTCGCAGCGTCCACCACCAAAGAGAAAGACCGGTATGGTAGCCCCGACCAGCGGTTGTGGTGGACCATCTCGCCCGCTTACACCCGGCCCGGATGGATCCGTCGGCAGGAGTCCCGGACGTCCCGCTTCAAGTAAAGGCCGAGGTAAGCCAGGCGGAGAGATTTGGGTGTGGGAAGAGGTGAAAACTCAGTCTCCACTACAGGGTACCTGCCCGTGGAGGAGTGTGACACCTCTGACCTGGAGTCGCTCTCGGATATGGGAGACGACGTTGCTATTGACGAACTGTTTGCAGAGAAGGGCTGGGACAAAGTACCTCTCACCTCATCCCGCAGAACCAGGGATCCACCCATGTCTACAGGGGATAGTACACCCCGGGTGGAGGCACCAGCGCCTGAAGAGGGGTCCCGTCCCCAGCCTGCCTCTACATTTCCGGTATCACCTACACTGAAGACCGGAGAAAAGAGACTGCTGTTGCGGGCACCTATGCCCAGATCAGATGTGATCAAGGTCCCTCCCCACCCGGACTCAATCGTTTTGCCTGGCAAAGGGGGACAGAGCTACTATGCCTCATTTGGCCAGACTACAACGCCTATTTGGCCAGAAGGTTGCTGCAGAGTACGGATGGGAGTATCCATACTTGTCCAAGGAGCTGCTCTATGAGGTGGAAGTGTGCCGGGAGCGCTGGTACAATGACTTTGTGTGGACTCACCTTCAGATTCCACACGCCCGCAGGTACCTGGCGTGTTCTCCCAAGACCTCTCAGCGTTTTAAGGACTGCAAGGCAGAGTGGATGTTGGGACGGCACATCCATGCAGACAAAGTGCTGATCCGGCGCAAGGAAGGAGAAGATGTAGAATATCATCTGGAGACCATGGACCAGCACTTGAAGCCACTTGTTCTGCCACATCCCCGCTTCTACCTGTAGGAGAGAAAAGACTCCATTCTTGTTGTATGCTGCTGAACTTTCTGGGGCCCGTTGTCCTTGTTACCCAGAGGAATGAAGGACTGTTCCTGTTTTTTCTTCACTTTCCGGCAAGAGATAATGGACTCTGGGGTAGATAGGGCCCAAGAGAAGAAGAAGTGTTCCACGAGTGCAGTTACCGTGATGCTGTCACCAGGTGGCAGTGTTGCGCACCGTTAACACTTTTCACACACTCACTCTTTGGAGAAAAGGGATTTCTTCTCGGAGAAGTTTCTTTGCTCTCACACGAATACATGTGTCAGGGTTTGTGTGTGTTAATTTTCTTTCTTTTCCCTCTGCAGGAGAGCATCCCATCAAGACCACTGAGTATGGGGTGGGTCTTAGTCAGGATGGGTGGGAAAAGTATAATGTGAATATGTGATTCAAAAAGTTATGGTTAAATGTTGTTGTTTCCCTTCCCTTTTATATAGGGCTCAGACACAATTGCTTCAGTTGATCAAGTTTTTCAAAAAGTTTTATTTTTGTACAATTTATAGTTGGTTTCTGGACTGGACTATGTCAGCCGTTGAGGGCATGGTTTGCTCCAGACACTGGGGACCAGTGTCAAACCACCAGGGGGAGAGTGTAGCGGGTATACACTTTTCCCTCTATTTAAAACTGGCAGAGACACCAGCAGTGTGCAGTTCCTTGCAGTCCAGAAGGTGGCGCTGTCACCCTGGGCTGGGGTTGAACCATTGCTGTGTGCCATGCCTCCTTTTTGTCCTCCCTCGGCAGCGGTATGGTGGGGCGGGGAACCCGCCGTGCTTGCTGGGAGAGGGTATAAAGGGGGCCGGCCATCTTTGTCACGGGGTCGAGTCCCAGGCACCTTCAGCCTGAGGGCGGTGGTTCGTGTCGGTCCTCTAGGCGGCCTTGGCCTAGAGGACGTCCGGAGGTCGTGTTCCATCCCAGGCACCTTTAGCCTGGGGTGAGGTACTCGGATGGAGGTCTGGAGCTCAGTGCCCAACACTGAGTTCCACGAGGGAAGGAGGTCCTAGGGAACCCAGGGATTGGGTACCCGAATCCAGAAGGCGTAATGGACCGAGGGGAGATACTCACTTGAAGAGCGGGTGCAGCAGATTGCCAGTGACGGGTGAGCCTCCCATCGAAGACCGCCTGGAAGGAAACCCCCCCCCGCTCGGAGACCTCAGCCCACTTTCATGGAGGAAAGTGGAGAGTTCATTGTGTCTGGGTCTACTCGCATCCACACATCCTTGTTTGTTCTGTTCTTTAAGGGAGTCTAACTGATTGTGCTGTTCACTCGAGAAGAATAAAGGAGTGTTGGACTTTAATGGTGTTGGACATTGTTCAAGATAACTCCAAGTGCACAACACTGACCCGAAGGTAGAGAAAGAACTTTGCTTACACAGCACAGACATCTGTGGTGAAGGCTTGGCGTGGTGACCCCGCTCTCTCCCCTCTGTGGTACCCCTAGACAAGAGAAAGACGAGCTGATGCAGAGAGGGGAGTGAGGAGGCCGCTACACAGGGGACAAGGTAAGTAACTTCCCTGTATCCTGCGATGCAATCCCTAGTCTGGCTCAGGGTTACCGCTCTTAGCATGAAAAAACTCACCCCGAGCCCGACTCGGGATTACCGCCAGGGAGGTTAAAATGTACTAAAGTGATCACATCACAGCAGTAAATTCCAATGTTTTTCGGGGTCAGGTAAGACAACCTCATCCAGCATGTGATGTGGGTCTAAACAGGCCTCATGCAGGGCAAAGAAAGGTGGATGAACTATAAACATATCAAAGGGGTTCATTTACTAAAGGCAAATAGACTGTGCAGTTGCACTCTGCAAGTGCAGTTGCTCCAGAATTTAGTAAACAAGGAAAAGCTTCACTTTGCCAAGAATATCCAATCACGTGCAAGGAAAATAAAAAAAACAGCGTCTTTTGCTTGCACATGATTGGATGATGGAAGTAAGCAGAGCTTCTTATCATTTACTAAGCTCTGGAGCAACTGCTCTTGCAGAGTGGTGCACACTGCACAGTCTATTTGCCTTTAGTAAATCCTCCCCAAAGTGTCCAAATATGTAAAAAAAAGTAGGTGGAATTGGCGCTGCTAGTGTAAATGTGTTCTCATGTAAAAAATGAAGTCATATGCGCAAAAAGCATAAATGTGCAAAAAAATACCTAATCAAGGTATGAACAACATAATACAACCATAAAAGCAATAACATCTAATTGCAAAAGTGCTGTGAGCAAGTGCAGATTACATATGTAACTATGTCATAAACAAAAGTGCTCATGTGCAATAGTACAATAGCTCAAAATCAAAGTAATACAGTGGTCTCTCTGTAAGCATGACACCAAATAAAGTCCATAAAATAAAATCAATTCATATAAAAAAAGGAATCATCCAGTAGTAAACAATTGGAGTAAAATAAGTGTTGCAAAACCATGCATGCAATCAGGCAGTATCTTCGTGTCACAAACCGTGTCACGCTCGTGCCCCCCTCTTATGCTGCACTCACTGGATCACATTACCCATCAAAGGGTAACTAGCCTCCACAGTATCATAGGAATGTAAATATCTCCTTATTCTCCTCCACCCCAGTAAGCTCATAAAAAGACCCATAGCGTAACTCCGTATAATCCTTTTTTATTGCGCACAATAAAATTGTACTTGCAGGAATCAAATAAATACAAGTGTTGTATATAAAAAACAGGAAGCCCGGGTCACGGTGCGTTCCACGGACCAAAACCGGATGTGACATAATGACGCAATAGCTCTGGCTTACGCGTTTCATCACAAGGACATAATCAGACATATTTTAATTTATTTTGGCCATCTACCTTATGGTGGATGGTATATGTGGATGCAGCAGCTACTGGAATTTCTCCCCATTTCTCACTAGTCCATAGCGCAGAACTATTCATTTTACTTTCAAAGTGTCCAAATGTTTACAGATAAAGTGCTTGAATGGAACGGAATTGACTACCCATGAGTTTGTGGATGGCAAATTTTGTGTTATTGTGTTTTACTCAGTTGTCCTGGGTGCCTTACAGTTTTTACCTTGACCATGACACCACATTGCTTGTCTAAATTTTAAAAGAACCAAAAAACTCACTTGCATTCTTAATGCAATATATATAGTAAACAGTAAATTAAATATCAAATCTGCCAACCCAACAATGCCCAAACATTTAGTAAATTATCTAGCAGGGTTTTTTTTAGGTTGGGTTCACACTGATGCGGCCGTGGGTCCCAGCAGGGGTCCGGTGCGTCCCTGTACACCGATTCAGGTGCGAATCAGGTCCAAATTTTTGCCTAAATTTGCACCCGAGACTGAGCCAAAGACGCGCAAGACTCTTTTCCAATGCGGACCATGGTCGCCCCGAAGCTGTTTGAACCGACTCCATTGAAATTGTGAACCCAGCCTCAAGGACATTCAACTTCAACATATCCAAATGAAATGCGCTAACCCTCAGCCACACTACTTCAGCGCAAGGTCATATGACCTTAAAGCACATTACCAATCCCCATGAGCCCTGGGGCACACCACAGGGATTCACATTTGCACCTGTTATGGGATACTTGGTTTCTGCAAATACTCACTGCAAAAAAATGTCACCACCAGTCCTGTGACAGATTATTCCCCTTGACCCTGTAAAAGTAGAGCATTTCAGTGCTGCCACACATTCCAAAGTGATAAGCTCACACACCTTATTGCTAATCAACTCCAACCTACATCTAATGGGAGTTTAACCGCAGTACTGACAGACAGTAGCAGTAGACATTTTGGGGTTGATTTACTAAAGGCAAATAGGTTGTGCACTCTGCAAGTGCGATTGCTCCAGAGCTTAGTAAATGAGGTAAACCTTCACTTTGCAAAGAATACCCAATCACGTGCAGGAAAAAAAAAAAAAAAAACTGCATTTGTGCTTTCACATGATTGGATGATGAAAGTCAGCAGAGTTTCTGTTAATTTACCAAGCTCTGAAACAACTGCTCTTGCTCGTACCTTTAGCAAATCAACCCCTTTAAGCATAGGTGAGTTTTAATTTCTAGGAACATAAGCTCTGAGCTATAGGGGTTGATTTACCTAAGGCAAGAGCAGTTGCTCCAGAGCTTGGTAAATGAGCAGAAGCTCTGCTGACTTCCATCATCCAATCATGTGCAAGCAAAAATGCTGTTTTTTAATTTTCCTTGCATGTGATTGGGTAATTGGATCGACAGTAACACACACACAGTCCAGAAGCAATAGAAAGAACTTGTATTATAGTCAGAGTATAACAGTTCACAACCAGCCAGGCAGGAAGGCAGGCCTACCCAGAACACTCACAGATGAAAGGCAAATTATAGCAGAGTAGATCTCATCTGAACTGACAGTGTCTGCCTTGAGGGGCAGAATGCGACTTGGTTGGTCCATGCCCAAGCAGAGAGGTTTCCAGGAAGAGTGACAGAACCCTATGCTGACCCTACTTGTCTGGAACCTTTCCCTGCCACTATCACTGTCCCTGACTGACAGGTGATCTGTCCCTACATTACCCACATGCCAATTAAGCACCAAATTCAGGAGCCAGGGTCTTAAATAAACTCTGCTTGGCCCAAGATGGCCACCAGAGTCACATGGGCTGTCGGCATCCAGCCGGATCGCTGTACCAGTGACTCTGAAAACCATAGAGGAACCATGTTCCTCTTGACTTCCTCTCTCTCTCTCTCTGCACTGCCATTGCGGATGAGCGCCACCTGCAGAGGAGCAAAAAGACTTCACCTGTCTACAACTGGCTTATAAAACTGTTTTTTTTTTTATGTATAGCACCCTCTTTATTGAAGTTAAATTCCAGGAATTCAACTTTGTAAAAAGTGAAGGCACCCGCTGAGTTAAGTCCTGGGCTTATGTCTATTATTTATATCTAAAAGATTTATTGTGCTCCAGCAGGATAACTTCTGGAGCTCTGATGCTGGACTCAGCTGGTCTCAGCCCCTTCAAGTGTAGAGTAGGTGCAGTTACTATACCTGCCCCTCCCCTCCTCTTGCCCAATCACAGAAGCCTTTGTTTTGTGAGAACTCATTCACAAAATCCAAAGGCTTCTGTGAATGGGAAGAAGAGGGGAGGGTGGGCATAGCTGCTCTCTGTGCTTCTCTCCTCTCTGGCAGACTCCACTATGGAGTGTGTCCTCTGGCAGAGCCTTAAACCTGTCCGATATAAATAATAGAGATAAGCTCAAAGTCCCAATCCAACCCCCCTTTTTGGTTTCCATATACATATATATTTAGGGATGGAGGCTTGTCGGTGTAGAGTTTCAGGATGGGACAGGTCATACCCCTGATCCAAAAGTTATATATGTGTGGAAGACGCACCCGTTTCGCCACTCCCCCTGACCTGCCCCACCTTGTTTTTTATTATTGACCTATCTAAGTGGTTTTATTAACCCATTAATCAATCCAACTTACGCCTAGAACATGCATTCATAATTCCTTATTAAAATATAATTTGATTGTTTACGTTCCACTATCTTAAACCATTATCATTTAAATCAGCATATAATCTTGTTTCAATGGCCATTTTAGAGATCCCCCACACAGTGTATGGCTTTATTTATTGTGCAGTTTTGTGCCACCTTGCTTCGCATCCAGCTCCCGGGTGGAGGGACTGGTGCATCTTGAAATCGCTTCCCCGGGGCTGCGATGCGCCCAGTTCTCTCTCCCCCATCCAGATGTGGCTGGAGGGGCGGAGCCTGAACTCAGCGCATCGCCATCATATCAGTGCGCCTTGTCCCTGGCACCTCTAACGCCTGATCGGACAGATACGTACTATTTACATCTCTTGTTTTGGCAGAGGGAGACAGGTATCCATTAGTGTGTTCAACGAGCACCTGTGGAGCCTTGCCCTCCCTCCCACTGGCCAATTACGGGTTATATATGACGCAGGCGGAGATACACACACCCAGAGCCAGGGATTTCCCAGCCAGGAGCAGATCGACACCTCACTCTGCCTTGATCTCATTTAAGGAGAAAACCTTCAATATTCAAACCATCCACACAGGTATTTGAAAATGCCATCCACTTTCTCTTTTCTTTATCTTTCTCTCAGACACGTACACACGCATACATTCACTCTCACCTACATATACTGTACGATTCGACTCATAGATTCCAATACATATACACACACACACCAACACACACTCATACACACACACACACACACACACATCCATCCATACGTTCTTAGGCACACACACTCACTTCCCATTAATTTTTTATTTTTTTTTCACATTCACCATATTTGTTTCTCACTATGCAAATTCTTACCTATCATGTCCTATGATTCATTAACAGGATGCTTCCAGCACTCACACCTATTTCTAGGTGTCCATATAATTTTATTTATTTATATTCGTCCACACATTCGTCCACACATCACTTCACTCAGTTTTTTAGTCATACATTCACCTACTTTTACCCCTTCATCCTTTCACATCTTTCACTCTCTTCACTTTCTTTTCGTATTCCCTTTTTTTTAATCTCTTCTTTCACCCTTATGTCACACAGATTCCATTCAATGCGAACCCTGCATCTAGCATGCATCATATATACATACCCAGTGAGCGGCGACCAGCGCCTGCGACTGTGTGTCTTCCCTGGATATCATCTGGCTATTCCCCGCCTCAGTCCCGGGTGAGACTACTCTCACCAGACCCTTGTTCAATCCCACCCCTGGACTGATCCCCATCCATGGGCCACTATGTAAGTAATAATGTAACCATCCTTATCTTTCATCCTCAGGGCTAAATACCTAGATAACCATTAAAATTACTTCATATCTCATTATTCCATAGCAATACACACGCATCCAACTCCTGACGATTGGCAAAAGGCCATGAAATGCATAGAGTGTTCATCCAGGGATGCCAAGCCACGCTTGCTCCAATAACCTCAACTTATTATGTTCTTTGTCTGTATTTATCATGCGAATTATGTATACATCATATTTGAATTATATATACTTATTGTCTGCTATGAATTTTACTGTTTGTCACATCATGTTTTAGTGATTAATTAAGAAAACAAAAGCAGCTGCGCTAAATGTGAAAAGACTGGTTTGAACCAGTCATCCAAATTGCATATGAACATGTAATTCATAAGCCCTTATTATGAGGGCATATAAACAATCGTGCTGTAATACAATACTAACACATATAGTGGAAAGGTGAAAGTCCAATATTAATAGAAAAAAGTCCAAATTGAAGGTAACCGTGAGAAGACAGAAAAACTGAGGAATGATGCTCAATTATCATGCTATACCCGTGGTCCACCACCGTTTGAATAAGCCGCTTACCAGAGGTAAGGGAATAATAGGCACATCAGCAGTCTGATTTCTCCATGGAAATATGCCGGATCCAACACGATAAGCCAGGAAATATCATCAACCCACAGGTGGTCCCAAAAATAAAGGATAAAAAGTATCTTCTGTTGATCTCGGCCTCCTCCAATTTTTTTTTCTTTATAGCTAGTGTGATCTGACTTCCTGTTAGAGTGTGGCTACGGTCGCTCCCACTGTATGGAGTCCATCTCGGGAGCGAGCAAGAGAGAGTGGCTATTTATACAGTGGGAGCAATCGTAGCCACACTCTAACAGGAAGTCAGATCACACTAGCTATAAAGAAAAAAAAAATTGGAGGAGGCCAAGATCAACAGAAGATACTTTTTATCCTTTATTTTTGGGACCACCTGTGGGTTGATGATATTTCCTGGCTTATCGTGTTGGATCCGGCATATTTCCATGGAGAAATCAGACTGCTGATGTGCCTATTATTCCCTTACCTCTGGTAAGCGGCTTATTCAAACGGTGGTGGACCACGGGTGTAGCATGATAATTGAGCATCATTCCTCAGTTTTTCTGTCTTCTCACGGTTACCTTCAGTTTGGACTTTTTTCTATTAATATTGGACTTTCACCTTTCCACTATATGTGTTAGTATTGTATTACAGCACGATTGTTTATATGCCCTCATAATAAGGGCTTATGAATTACATGTTCATATGCAATTTGGATGACTGGTTCAAACCAGTCTTTTCACATTTAGCACAGCTGTTTTTGTTTTCTTTGGTATTTTTTATGTTATCACATATGTACAGTTGCTGCTGTCTTTTTTCTTTAGTTAGCGCGGTTTATTCCCCTTTTTTGTACATTTTAGTGATTAATTCCCTTATCAATAAATGTATTATGATTATATCAACTTTTGTTGAATTTTATGACTGTATTTTTACATCATAAATGCCTGATTATATTGCTCAATTATGTTTACTTATATCACTACCATGTATCACCCCTAGGGGCTTGTGACACTCAGGTTATCTTTATGCTAAAAACATATTATTACAAACACCCACAGGCCTCACTCAAAGTCCCAACCCAACCCCCCTTTTTGGTTTCCGTATACATAGAGATAAGCCCAGATGTGGCAGGCAGCTATTAGGACTTAACCTCCCTGGCGGTATGATTATGTCAGATTTTTGATGCTGAAAGCGGTACAATTGTTTTGCATGGAAATTTGGCGTTTTATATTGTAGACCTGTAATTCTTAGTAATAACACATTTAAATCTGTCCAAACCAGAGTCTAGTAGACATCGCAGGTATGATATAAAGTTTGAAATACAAAATCATAAATGATAATATAATAAAGAACTATAAATAATTATAAAACATAATAATATAAGAATAATAAAAATTATTCAATAATGTAATCAAATCAAAAACATGGAAATTTGCTCAGTTGCAGAATTGTCGCTGTCATTACTTTCAGTGTTTGATGACGAATTTCCCCACAAATAGCTATCGCTCAATTCTGCAGGGAATTGAGCTCAGCACTGTGAAACGAGCGGAGACACGGCTCGCAGACACAGCGGGGAGATCCAGGGGACAAGGTAAGTAAGCTGTACATGGATCCTGCGATGCAGCCCGAGTCTGGCTCGGGGTTACCGCTTTTGGTACTGAAAATTCACCCCGAGCCTGACTCGGGAATACAGCTAAGGAGGTTAACTCATGGTGTACCTGCACTTTTTACAAAGTTGCTGAATTTGTGGAAGTCAGCTTTAAATATTCTATTATTCTAACATTTGTTCTATTAATTATAACTATTCTTAGAATATTAACTATTCTTATGAAAATCCTTAGAGGATGGAAACAATAAAAGATCTGAATTTACCATGTGAAAACAGAGGCCTTTCATACGCAAATCCTTGGACTACATTTTTAAAAATAGAGGCTGTCCCTGGGATGGATGGTAATTATGACATTTTAATTAGGACTAGAACAATACAATGAAAGATGGTGGGAAGGTGGAGGGAAGAGAGAAGAGCTTGCCTGTGCAATGTATGTCCTGTGCTCCTGTGCATAGAGTCAGTTCCATAAAGACATGGTTTGATGTAGAGGAGCTCATGTGGCCTGTAGAGAGCCCTGAACGCAACCCTACTGAGCACGTTTAGGATAAATTCATACAATGATTGCAAGACAAGTCTTCTCATTCATACACCTGTACTAGACCCTGCAAATTATCTTTTGGCTAAATGAGTGTAATTTCCCACAGACACCCTCCAAAACCTTGGAGAAAACATTTTCAGAAAGCCTCGTACACACGCCCGAGATTCTCGTCGAAAAAAACATGTCGTTTTTTTCGACGAGATTCTTGGACAAGAAACTTGTCCCGGCCGAGTGTACACACGCTCGATTCAAAGAACGCGCGGTTCTTTGAATGGAGCGTACGCGGTGACGTCATCGACTATGACGAGCATGCGCTCGTCACATTTGATGCCGTCGCCGCCATCTTGGTATACCCTACCTATGCCTAGGAAGCTACCGCACATGCGTCTAATTCATTTCGAACATGTGCGGGCTTCCCGGAGGACAGGTAAGTGTACACACACTCACTTTTCTCGTCGAGAAACAGGCTGACGAGAATCTCGACGAGAAAATAGAGAGCAGGTTCTCTATTTTCTCGTCGAGATTACTTGTCGGTTTTCTTGACGAGAAACCATACACACGAACGAATTTCTCGGCAAGACATCTCTGCCAGCAAGTTTCTTGCTGGTTCTTGCCGGGAAACTCGGTCGTGTGTACGAGGCCGAAGAGTGAGGGTTGTAAATAGCCACAACCAAAGGGTGGGACAACTTTATAGCAATGTTTTGTCCAAATAACGTACTTGAATATTTTTCTTCAGCACGGTTTACTATATGTGACTATATGAGGACAGGTCCACATTAAAAGGAGCACGTTAGCATTACATTGAAGTATTATATGTCACTGTTGCTGAATTCAAAAAATATTTGGTAATCTATAATGTAAAGATAAAAGTGATTTGTTAAATATAATTGCTATCTACGTTACCTTAAACTTTGCCTATAGTTTACTCAAATCCATTCTTACAAACACTTTTTCGTTTTTTAATCAATATTCTTGGTTTTTCCCAGAACAGGGTTTGCCAAGAGAGCAGGAAGTAAAAATAATAAGAGCTTGGTAAATATTTATTCTGAAAATCCTTCTCGCAGAGCTCTTCGTTTTCTGTCTCATAGCCCCTGTAAATCAATACAAAGCAGTAGTTACTGTTCTAGAGCATAAAAGAGCATGACTGAGAGTACATGGCGAGAGGAACTGTTTTTCTGAAGAATTGTCTGAGTTTTATTGCCCTCGCCGCCTACTATCTGGCAGAGTGAGGAATGTACAGTGGACAATGAACGGGGCAGAAAATGCTATTTTACACACACTAGCAGCTCTGGTGTGCTTTCATCTTCTCTCATAGAGACTTTTTTTTATCAGTTATCTGATTCCTTGCTGTATATTAAACCAAGCATTTCTTTTAAAAAGCTCTTATATACTGTATGCTACAGACATGCTAGACTGGGTCCTAAACAAACTATTGTAGAAAAGCTGCAGGGTTCTGAGGACTTTAAATAATCCCACTGATACATGCCGTCCTGGAGAAGGTGTTAAAGAAGATCTGTCAATTTGCTCATTCAAGACAAAGGGCAAGGTCCTCTTGAAAGCTGATGCCCCTGTCCTCTAAAATCTTTCCCATTCTCCAACCATTGCGCCTATTATCTGTCAGAGCTCTTGAATAGACCATGTGCTCCTGAGTACTGTATGGGAGAGCGGGTGACCTTTTCTCCTTAATCCCAGAATGCAGTGCTCAGCCTAAGCGCCCAATCACAAAGCCCAAACATTGGGATGGGGGGGGGGGGGGGAGGAAACTCTAAGGCCATCATTTGCTGACAGCAGTCTATAAAGGGTTTATACCCATGGATCTGACAGACAAATGGGGCAGATCAATGGGTATAAAGAGCATTTATCAGTGGGTGGGCAAAGTGACAGGTTTAACTGTGATCACCTGGGTCATGTGATTTTATCAACTTCTACTTGATGTAAAGAGATCATCTATAGCTATAGAGATGAGTGAATGTGCAAACTATGAGGTTAAATTGGGTGAATTGATCTACACAAGGAGAAAAAAAAATCACAAATATGACCCAAATTAATTATCATTCAAAGTAAAACTCCATTTATGTTATTAGTGTCCTAATTGGAAGCATTTTCTCTCAATTCTCGTTACAACTCAAAATTTGGGATTTTTTTTTCCTCACTTGACCAATGGTCACTAGGACAAATAGGGACTCAATTTCGCTAGCGAGAATACAGATCGCAAATAAGACCTGACAACGTTTCCAACACTTTCACACTTAATTCAAAGCAAGTACTTTTGTGTTTCGATACTATTTACTTTACTATTGATTTTTTAAAGGCTGAGAACTTCTATATACATGGTCATTTTATTGCCCCAGGACACATTTGGCCTTTTGACTGTCCCTGTCCTACCCGCGTGAGGGAAATCCCTGGATTCAGGCTGGCCAATCAACAAGATGGTTGTGGCTGTGTTCTGCTCTCATTGTTCCACTGGTTGCCGAGATGGTGGCGGTCATGCTTCTCTTTTTGTGTGGCTTTGGCAGTGTAGGAGGGGTGGTGCCCTCTCTAGCAACAAGTGGTCCACGCTAGGTGGACAACAAGGATGCATGTGAGGTCTTGTGGGGAGGTTTTGCCAGGTCCCACTGTCCACCCCACAGCCAATGACCTCCACTTGTCATCCTTAACTTCCAGGATGTCACATGCCATGGGATATATAACAGTCAAGGGAATATATAAATATCCTCATGGGGTTCCTATAGACAGACTGCTCTGCTTACTCTATGCACAGTATGTTTGGCCCAATGAGGTGCTGGCTTAAGAGCTTTAATATGCCCTTCACAACAGTCCCAGCTTCTCTTGTGGCTCATTGGGAGAAGAAATTGCCCACCCCTGATCTATACAGTGCAATTAGTATTATCAAGGAATTCTGAGTTGAACTTTGTTTATGTCAGTTCTCTTTTAGCTGGCTGTTTATTATACTGCTTGAGGTACTAATCCTTCCACAATCACTAATGAAGAGGCACCATTCCTCCACATTGGGGCACAATTGATTCTGTGGGCATCAATTATTGGGCACTATTCCTTCCACTGACACAAATGAGGTAGAATTCATCCCTCAAATGCCAATGATGGGGCACTATTCCTCCTCCTACTGACCACGGATGCTATGTAATTTTTACTCCCACTGACCACCAAGCCTGATACATGGTCTACTCCCACTGATGCTGGGGTATTTTCTGCTCTCACTGGCCACAGTCCAGCTCTCCTGAAGTCTGAAGGACAGTAAATTGGCCATTTGTTTAGAAAGTTTGCAGACCCATGGATTAGACCACAAGCTACTGAACAGACAGACTTTGGAAATCATATGCAATTGACTAGGGAGCAGTACTGATTTCTGCTTAGCGATGACTTATGTTAATAAAGAAAACCTCTGGCAGTCTGTTAAATGCTGAGATAGAAGGTATGATATAGGAGGCTGTTTTTTAAAATGTATTAACTCTTTAAGTTAAAGTGGTTCTAAAGGCTCAAGGTTTTTACCTTCATGCATTCTATGCATGAAAGTAAAAAAGCTTCTCTGTGCAGCAGTCTCCCCAACCCCACTAATACTTACCTGAACCCCATCTCAATCCAGCGATGTGCACAAGAGCTTTGGCTCTCTGGGGACTCTTGCTCCTCATTGGCTGGGACAGCAGCGGGAGCCATTGGCTGTCAGTCATGGCCAATGAGGAGAGAGAGGGGGCAGGGCCAAGCCACGGCTCTGTGTGTGATTGGACATGTAGTGCAGTGGCTCGGGAACCAGCCTGCTTGGGTGCCCCTATTGCAAGCTGCTTGCTGTGGGGGCACTTGGCAGGAGGGAGGGGCCAAGTGCACCAGCAAGGGACCTGAGAAGAGGAGGATCAGGGCTGCTCTGTGCAAAACCACTGCAACAGAGCAGGTGAGTATGACATGTTTGTTAGTAAAAGAAAGCTTTTACTATCACACAAGACTTTTGAAAGTATAAGAATGTCCTAGTATCCTTATTACTGGGGCCATGTTGTGCACCCTGATGCCATCAGGGTGCAGGCAGAAAAAGACACATTCTCTCCATGGCAGAGCCTCATTGTTGTATTCAACATTTTAATTCAGCCATGCATGATCAACACAGAAATGTGAATAGAGTTCAGTCATTCCGAAACTTTGGTTGGAGTCAAAAATGTTTGAAAAATCCCTTCCCCTTTAAAAGCACATGCCTACTTTGCATTGCTTGGGTAGCCCCTCAAATTGGAATAGTTTGCAGCTTGCAGAGGAGATAATACATTTTACAACTCAAAAAGCATCACTATCGGTAGAATATCCCGGTACTGAATTTTGTATGGCATGAGCTTCCTTTTTCAGTAGCTGGCCACATCAATTTAACAAAAGTAAATTTACTTGCTAAATGCCTCTGAATTATTAAACATGTACTTACTTTTCCTTAATGCCCTTTAGAGGGTTTAACACTGAACTTAATCGAAGATACAAAAGGAACTGTAATCTAGCTTTAAAGAGAAATGTTGCTTTGGACTGGATGGGTGTAATTGTAATACTATAGAGGCATGTTTATGCATGCACAAGAGCACAGACATGTACTCCCCTGAACTGTTCCTGCAACATGCCGATAAAGAACAACCCACTTTACCGGCTAACACTTACTTAGGCACCTCATTAATACAACACGCAGCTTGATCCCCCGATTATTGTGGACACCTACAGTGCCTTCAATGAAAGACTAGATAGATAAGGTAGATTACTTTTTAAGATGGAGTCCGTAATGCATTACAAACTTCTCAAATTGCAGCAATTTACCTGCATATGGAATGCAAGGGAGGAATTCTGTAGATCAGCATCATACAAGGTAAACAAAAATAGCCAGCATCTTATGCCCCGTACACACGAGCGGAATTCCTCTCAAGCCTGCCTTGCATACACACGGTCACACAAAAGTTTGGTGAACTTTTGACTGCCGAGAACACAGTGACGTAAAAGACTATGACGAGCCGAGAAAATTAAGTTCTATGCTTCTGAGCATGCGTAGATTTGTTTCCGAGCATGTGTCGGAATTTAGCGTGTTTTTGTACACATGATCTGAAATTCCGAACATTTTTTTTCCTGACGGGGATAAAAGAGATCCTGCACTCTATCTTTTTCCAGCAGTTTTCCTGTTGGAAAAAGTCTGATGGAGCATACACACAGTCGAGATTCCCGACCAAAAGCTCTCAGACTTTTTCCAACAGGAAAACCGCTCGTGTGTAAAAGGGCATAAGAGCCATTCGGAGCCAAAATCTACCCATGCAAAAACCTTGCAGTTTTCACTCCTACGTTTGTTTCCTAATGCTCCCCACTCTTCTGTAAGTCTATCCTTCACCACCACCCCCTACCCCATAGAGCTGTTACTCCTCGCTCAGCTCCGGGTCCAACGTAGCCAAAATAGCAAGGGGTACTTGGGTACCTCAGGAAAAACTTTGGGCCAGAAGGTTCAGAGTTATTTAGTTAGATATAGCCCTTTCTTTTCTTTCACTTTTCTTCCATAACTTGGTTGTACTCTGTCGAGTTTCTTTCCCCTCTCCCCTTCCTCTATTCCCTTTTTTCTCTGTCATCCACACAACACTACTTTATATGCTATTACTGCGCAGACTGTTATGCCTTGTACACACAATCGGTTTTTCCGGCGATAAAAAGTCCGCCGGGAAAACCGAGAACCTGCTCTGTAACTTTTTCCCCTTTACACACGACCGGGTTTCCCAACAGGAAAACTGCCATGAGAGCTTTGGTCGGGAATCCCAGCCATGTGTATGCTCCATCACAGTGTTTCCCATAGGAAAACTGTCGGGAAAACTGCGATGGAGCATACACACCGCCGGGATTCCCGGCCAAAAGCTCTCATAGCAGTTTTTCCTGCCGGGAAAACCAGTCATGTGTGCGAGGCATTAGGAATTGAATATCCTTAGTTTCTCGCCCCTCACCCTTTTTTGTGGGGGGGGGGGGCATCAGTACAACCAGAAATATGTTACTCTGAATAATTTATGTAGCACCCTCCTAGGTAGGTTGCTAGGATGTATATAGTTAGAATAGTGTGGTCTCCTGTTTAACAGGAAACTAAGGTAAAATATAGTAGTTTTCCTGTCTAACAGAGAGACTGAATTGGTACAGCCAGGGATTCCTGTGTGTTTAACTGGATTTGCATTGACTCATCTCTATCTAGGCAGTTTTGGGAATTGCTGGGTGGACAGGACTGACAGGACAGATCAGTAGCATGAATATGCATGCCATCCCAGACAATTACAGGCATAGGGGCCCCTATGCATGGTGGGATAGGGTATTTATATTTAGTGAAGAGACACAGGAAGTGGTCTATGTCTGGAGAGGAGAGTCCAGTTGAGGAGGGGGTGTTTTGCCCTCCTCAGCACCTGTTGCCATGCAGCCTTAGGCTGGAGGCCTGGAATCTGGAGAGCTGACCCATGTGTTCTGAACAGCTGACTGAGGGGAGCCATGCCTGAGAGGATCTGGATGCGACTCATGTGAGTTCAGGCCAAGGATCTAGGGGCTTGATATCTTTTGTAAATATAGTGAGAAAACTGTGCTTAGTGTATACAACGTATAGATAAATTATAATAAATTAATTAAATTAAATCAATAGTAGCACTCACAATATTGTACACAGCATTGTAACCAAAAACACACACACACACACATATATATATATATATATATATATATATATATATATATATATAATGTGTTCCACTGTCACAAAAATAGTGCATTAATCTTCACTAATTAATATGTGTTAAATGAAATAAGTAAAAAAAAAAGTAACAATGATGTGTCCAAAATCAAATAAAGTCCATACAGTAAAGAATAAAAAGTGTCCTCCGGTTCTTAATAGGTGCAACACCCAGTACTCCCCATAGGAAAAAACAGGGCAAATGTATCCTCTTATTAGATCTATCAAGGTCTGTATGCACATCAGTGAGCATTCACCCCTCACTTTAGGTATACAGCACCTCTCCTTTTCAGCCGCTCAATGGATACCAGTGATGGAAGTCGCCATATACATTGATCCTTATGAACCTCAGACTCGGTCACACAGTATGTCAATGAGAAGAGGAAAAGCCTCATTGCGCAGCGTTCAGTAAAAGCAAATGAGTTTAATAAAAGAGTCTACTTACAACAGCAAAGTTTCAACAGGCATTGGAAAAACAGACACTCGTCCTACACCCTCCATGGGCTCAACAACATCCCCGCTATTTCTTTGCCTTGCCTGACATACGTTTTGTCTAAAGAGACGTCTTCTGTAAGGCAGTTATTTTTATTATTTTGTACGCTACCCCTCTGTGCTTGGAAAGTCAGCTAGTGGGTGCAGCAGAAAGGGAATACTGGCTAGTGTCCTGAAGAGCAATAGTCTATCCTTCTCATAGAGGACTTGCTCAAGAGTGCATCAAGTAGGAATTCCACAGTCAAGTTGAAGAAGTTGTCCTCCCTGTAATTAGTTGAATCTGGAGTATCCCACTACATTCCCTTCCCTATCCAAGTTCTCAATAAAACAAAAAACAAAAAACAACCAAAACCCCTAGACTGATTAGTCAAGAAACAAGCCTAAAGCCCCGTGCACACTATTAGATTTTCTGCAGATTTTTGTCTTCAGATTTACCAAAACCATGTAGTGCAAGGGCCTGCCTGATTGCATACAAATTGAAACTCCTATGCCCTGTACACACAAATCGGAATTTCCGATGGGATAAAATCTGATTGGAATTTCCGATGGGATAAAATCCGATTGAATTTTCCGTCGGAATTCCGTTCAAGCTGTCTTGCATATACACTGTCAGACCAAATTCCGACCGTCCCAAAACGCGGTGACGTAAAACACTACGACGAGCCGAGAAAAATTAAGTTCGATGCCTCAGAGCATGCGTCAACTTGATTGTGAGCATGCATGGTTTTTCCTCTGTCGGAGTTCCAAACTCCGACTGAAAAAATTCTGATGGGGCCCACACACGGTCGGAATATCCGATGAAAAAATTCAGATTGTGTGAACAAGGCATTAAGGTTTTACCTCATATTATATGGATTTGGTAAATCTGAAGACAAAAATCTGCAGAAAATCTAATGGTGTGTATGGGGCTTAAAAGTGTGTGCCTGGCTGTGGAAAATATGGTGCGCCTGGCTGAAGAGTTGAAGAAATAGAGTATTCTAGCAGCTCCTATAGGGGTACATTTAATAATACCAAAAGGAAATCATTAAATATTCTCAAGTATAATATTGCTCACGCCTAACAGAATGATAATTCATATTTGTAAGTTTTACGTCTAACTATTTATTTTGCCATCGTCCAAACATAACAGTTTGACCTGTATCATATTCCGTTTTTTGCATGTATTACTGGCTGGGAAGTTCTGTACTTTTCTAGAGGTCAACATTAATATGGATTGTAAATGTCTTGATCATTGTGATTTAATGTATTAAATAATACCAATTAGAAAATATTACCCTGAACAGTTCAGCCGTTATACCGCCTGTCGGTTTTAAAACGGTCAACCGCGCTCAGTTCTGTTTATCCCAGACTTACAGCAGAGCATGGAGTGTAATATATAATTGGGAGTCAGATTGCATGCATTGTACGTCCCGACAAAACAAGGTCACAAACATTGGCGGAACTTGGGTGAGACAGGTTTATGCTGCATTATTATCAATGAAATGTTTACACATGTATCTGCAAAACACATCGTCCGCAATAAAACCCAGAGAGCATAATAAGATCCGCAAGCTGTTTGATTGCCCTCTAAAACCAGAAAATGGAAAATAATCATTGTGTTAGGGAAAAGCTGTATGGTTTATCTCTTCTTCTTCTCGTGTGCAATATCTCAAGTGAGCAGGACTCGGCTTAGTGAAAACTGTATTTTTTTCCTTTTTTATTTTTTTTATGTTCAGGTTATGGTAGCCAGCATAAAGTGTAAACAAATATTGACCTTATATCACTCCTAGTTTTATTTAATGATACCCTACAGGCAAAACTAAAAACTGAATATGAACTGTGTACTGTACATGGAGAACAACCTCAATAATTTAGTTTGTTGTCCAGGCATAACAATAGCCAGGCTTTTTTTCTCAGAGAATAGGTGTAGGAACTCCCCCCTTTTCTGAATCACCCCTTGTCTCTGCCCCCTACCCACCTCTGAGCACCATTCTTTGGTCCCACCCCCTACCCACCACCCAGTGCTACCCTTTTAGAGAATACAGAACCAAGTATCATTTTGTGGTGTTCCATTATGGAATTTGGTAATGATACCAAGAAAAGCAATAAAATAGACCCCATGCAACCAATAACAAAATACCCACCCTCTGGCAGAAACAGTAGATCCCCTGCAAAAATAAAATCCCAGCAGCAACAACAGATCTCCCCACAGCCAACATTAATAGACTCTCCATCAGTCAGCAACAATAGATACCTCCTGCAACAGTAAATCTTTCCCAGCAACCAAAGCCGCCCCCCCATCTATGTGCCCGGCTCAATTCAGGACACTGGCGCATGGATTCCAATGCTGTGGGGCTTTTTTTGAAGCAACATTTAGAGCCAGAGGCTCTAAAAGACTTCAATGTAGTGTGGGCTCGGGTCGCAGAGAGTGCGCTACGATCCCACCCAGGTGTGTTACAACAGCGAATGAATATTCTCTGTTGTAACACTGATCCTCCTCCTGGCCAATCAGGAAGCCGGTTTGGACACTGGTCACCTGATTGGCTGAAAGGACAGGCGACCCTATTGGATGCCTAGGAGGAGGAGGGGAGGAGCTGGAAGCTGCTCTGGAGGAGAGGACACGGAGCCGCTGCACCACGCTGCCTGATGCCTGCTACCCGGCACCTGCCACCGATGGGGTAAGTGCCAGACCAACCGCCAAACAGCAGTGGGTGCCGCTCAGGGGGGTGGGTTGTTGTTTGCCGCCCCCCCCCCCAAAAAAAAAAAACCAGCGGCCACTGCCAGAAACAACTGACCCCCTAGCAAAATAAGACCCGCCCCCAGCAAGAGTAGTTCCCCCATCAGCAACAATAGACCTCCTCAGCAACAATAGACCCCCCTGCAAAAATAGATCCCCTCCAGCTATAATAAATCCCCCAGCAGCCAGCATCAATAGACCCTGCAGCACATCCCAACACCCCTTGCCATTACATAGTCAGTGCTGGAGGTGCCAGAACTGCGTGTTCCTCCATATTTCCGCTGAAAAAAAAAGCCCTGACAATAGCATACCAGTCCATCCTGCTACCTGTTGTTGGTAATCTTATGATCTGGAAACACCTGTTTGTGATGCAGGGGAGAGGTTCCTGAACACTCTATTGGATCCTTGCTTTTTCTCACATATTGAAAGCCTGATATAACAAAAGTCAGTAGTAGGAATTATTTATAGCCATCAATCAGATTCTGTGCTTTGCATCTGGACACATTCAAGACACAAGTGAAATGCTGCTGTGTCATTCTGTATAATATTTATTGTGAACAAGATAGCCTAAAGAAGAACTCCAGTCAAAAAAGATGTAAAGCCCCATAAAGATTAAATGATCCAAAAAATAGCTTTTGCTGCAATACTCACATTAGTCCAGAGGGGTTCCCTGCAGTACTTTTTTTCCCCACTAGATTATTATTATTATACTCGATTTATATAGCGCCAACAGTTTACGCGGCGCTGTACAATGTAGAGGGGGGACAGCACAATTACAGTACAGTTCAATACAAAAGGTACAGGAGGGCCCTGCTCGTAGAGCTTACATTCCAAAGGGAAAGGGTGGTGGTACAAAAGGTAATAGCTGCAGAGAATGATTTGATGGGGGTGCCAATAGTCTTCAGGGTTGACAACCAGCATCATTCAAAAACTTCCAATAAGCCTAGGTTGTCATGGATCCGCCGGGTCCAAACGGAGCAAAGCGGCGACCGATGAGATCGGGTGTCAGTGGATGTTCATCTGCTGACACCCGCTGTCCCATAGGGATACATGTATGTCTCCTTTTCATCCGTAAACGGATGGATGAAAAAACGGACATACGGTCCGCATGTGTGAAAGGGTCCTTACATTTGTTTCTGTGCTTTGCCCATGTAGGGCTAAGCAACGTTTTTTTTGTTAGTGCACCCTTTTCTCGTTCCTTTGTTCACCTGTTGATCTGTTCAGCTGTTGGGAGTGAAGAAAACACCAGGTACTTCAAGGTATAGAAGAGCATGTGATTTATTCCATGCTACAGCTCAATTTAGCCTCATGTTTCCTGCCTGTGAAATTCTTACCTCCTTGCTGCAGTGGTTCTGCTAGACCTGTGATCCTTTTTACATGTGTTTAATTTCTGTGCTCATCCACGAGCATTGCCTGCTATTCTGTGTGTTTTTATTTCTTTCCCTTCTATCACTTCCTGGCCGCCTTTTAGTTTGCTATATAACTGTAGCGGCCTCACCCGCTCTCTCCCTTCTTCTTCTTGGCCGGTTAACTCGTCTAGGGGACCAGGGAGAGGGGTGAGGTGCTGCCACCAGCTCGCACCTCTTATGTGTGTAGAGGTTTGAGCTAAGATCTTTACCTTCGGGTCTGTGTCCCTGTGTGGCCATGTTACCGCCCAGATACTCCCCCTAAATGTTGACACCCGCTACATAACATATTCTCGATGCAGCCCATGTTGCCTGAACCACTTTCTAGTTCTCTTAGCTCCTGTTTGCCTAGTGTTTTGTGTATACTGTACAGTGCCTGACTTCCAATGTACCGACCCCAGCTTTGTCTTTTGTCTGTGCTTGTCTGCTGCCTGCCCTGACCTCAGCTCATTTCCCAGGTCCTCTTCTGTCTCCTGACATCTGTACTCTGCATAGAAACATAGAAAAGTGACAGCAAAAAAATAAATAAAACAGAGTACAGTATAACCTTGGTTTGAGAGTAACTTGGTTTGAGAGCGTTTTGCAAGACAAGCAAAATTTTTAAATACATTTTTACTTGATATACAAGCAATGTCTTGATATACAAGTAGCGTCATGTTACAACGGAGTATAAAAGAGAAGAGAGGCGCTTCTAAGTGTAGCAATATGGTTAAATTTAATGAAGGTACAACATTTAGCAACATATTGCTACACTTGGAGGTGCCTCTCTTCTCTTTAATACTCTGTAGATCCTGCTGGGTTTTGATTCTAATCCCCTTGTGGAGGCTGCCATTTGTGGATGGACATTGCTATAATCTTTTTATATGGACTATAAACTGAAAGACTTATGAATAAATGGTTGTGGAACGAATCATTTGAGTTTCCATGATTTCTTATGGGGAAATTTGCTTTGATATACAAGTGCTTTGGATTACAAGCATGTTTCTGGAACCAATTATGCTCACAATCCAAGTTTTTACTGTAATCCATTGAGTCTGCCCTGTGTTCTTGATTATGGTTTCATATTGAAAAATCTGAACCTTTTTCACCCCCTTGAGGTATTTAAAGGTTTCAATCATGTTTCCGCTTTCCCCTCTTTCCTGCAGACTGTTCCTGAAGTCGCTCTCGATATGTTTTATCTCCCAGACCTTTTACCATTTTTGTTACCTGTCTCTGGACTCGTTCTATCTTATCAATATCTTTTTGTAAGTGAGGTCTCCAGAACTGGACACAGTATTCCGAATGAGGTCTACCTAAAGATCTAAATCGAGGAATCAGAATCTTCCTCCTACTGGTGTTCCCTCTAGTGATGAATACTAGAATTCTATTCACTTTCCCCGCTGCCTGGTCACACTGTTTGCTCATTTTGAAATCATCTGAAATAAGTACCCCCAAGTCGTTTTCCTCTGTAGTGCTGTCCGACACTGTACCCCCAATGTTGTACTCTCTCATGGCATTATTTTTCCCTAGGTGCATTATTTTACATTTAGAAACAATCATTCAGATTAGTCTGTCATGATGTGCCCTCAGTAAAGCCATGTTGCTTTGGGTCCAGCAAGTTGTGTATTTTTAAGTGATTAATGATCTGCAGGCACGATTCCATTAACTTGACTACAACTGCTGGCCTGTAATTTCCAGCTTCTACCTTGCTGCCCTTCTTGTGGATAGGTACAATGTTAGCTGTCCCCCAGTCATGGGGAACTGCTCCTGTTAGAAGAGATTAAAAAGATCAGTTTATGGTCCAACAACTATACCTCAAAGCTCTCTGGGATGAATTCCATCAGGGCATATTGCTTTTTTTTAGGCTTTAACTGAGCCAGATCCTCTGCTAACTCTGTCTCCAGAAATCCTAAAAATGAACCGTTATATCTAGAACCGATATGATTCCCCAACTTGTTATTGTTAGTTAAATTTATTTCTGAGAAGACTGAACAGGAGTAATTGACCCTGCATATGCAAGTGGTCTCCGTATTGTCAGCTGGGCATAATTGGGAGCCGCGACCTGGTTCCAGCTCGTCTGCAAGTCCATCCCCACCACCAGGGGCCTTGGTGAACAAGCAGGCTGGGGGTTAGACTTTACACCCTGGGGAAATCTATGAGGGCTCACTGCCACAGTAACCTGACAACAGTACTGAGCCAATGACCAAGTACCAAGTAAATCTGGCAGTCCATAGCACTGTGAAAGATTTTACTTAAGCTACTTGAGGGGTCGCCAAACTACATCTGGCCCACAGTGGTGTATCCTCAATGTACAGAGGTTGAGGAATAAGATCAGCAGAGGCTGTCTATAGTTATTTCTTCAACAACATCCCTACCCATGTAAAGGGGGACTGTCAGGGCCTAGACTTGAACCTGGGACCTCTGCTGTGTCTGGCATTGACTCTTCTCACTGAGCTCCATGAGATGCTGGACAGCACCCTTTCTGATCCACTGGACAACCCTGCCTGGTGCCTTCACTTATGCTGTATCTTGAACTCTTTGCTCCTCCTATGAACTTCCACATTATGCCATGTCTATGCACTTCCTGTTTGCCAGATTATTGTGCTCTCTCCAGCCAATATCTCGCGCTGTCTTCCCTGCTGCCGTCCCCATCATTGCTACCACTCGTTGCTGACCCTTAGCTTGTTCCTCAACTACGCTTCTGCCTGATCCCAACCTACAACTACTCTTTACTTACCTTTGGTTTGTTTACTAACTATGCATCTGTTTGATCCCTACCTGCTATATCTACTTCTGGACCCCGGCTTGCTCACCTCCTGGTAGGGCAATCCTGTGGAACGCGACCTGGTACTAACATGCAGCAAAATCCATCTCCACCTTCAGAAGCTCTGGTAAACACTGTTTAGTACTTAGACTCTGCACCTCAGGTGAGCCCATGCTATCTGCCAGGATGACTGCATGTGTACCTATCCTGCTGGTCCATGATAGTACCACTACTGCTGGTCTTTGATCATGACAGGGAACTTGATGTAAGGGGAACTCCGATGGGGACCCTGATATAAGAGGGGACTTTGATGCCTTGGGCAACTCTGATAGGAATTTTGATGTAAGGGGGTCTCTGATGTTAGGGAAACACCTATGGGAACCCTGATGTAAGGGGGACACTAATAGGGACTCTGATTGGGACCTTGATGTAAAGGGGGAATCGGTTGGACACTGCTGATGTAAGGGGGCTCTATTGGGGATTGTAAAAATAAAAAATAAAAATAAAATATAAAGTGTGGCCCTTGTACTGAAAACAATGGAGACCCTACTGCAGGAGAAAGGGAATTATAGAAATTATGAGTATATCCTGTTGGGAAGGGGGCATTAAAGTGGCCATGTCGCTTTTCTTTGATTGGACATAGCACAGGTTCACTTTAATCCTCCAATATTGTTTTTTACTAGGGCAGGATTACCCTTGGCTACCAGCTTGTCATGGACAACAAGGTGGGGTGGAGAACAATCACCAGCTTAGGAGCAGCTGAATGTAAGAGCTTGACATCAGTAGGTGTATTTTTGCCTTTCAGACTGGCAATATATGGATGGCCTTTGAAAGCCTTCGCTTTGAGTGTGAATACTGTAGTTCGATGCGGAAGTTGTATGCTGAAAATCATAGTTCTTAGTAAACCTTCCAAATGCTTTTGAAGCAAACTGAAAGCCATTGCTTGACACAAACCCTTCTGGAATTTCATGTCTATGAAACACTGCTTTCAATTTATCAACAATAAGGGATGTCAAGGGGGTTATTAAAGGTTCTATTTAAAAAAAAAATCCATTCATTTTATAGTTTGCAATTTCTGGACCTAAAAGATAAAATGCATCCTTTTGCGTGCTTGTAAAGAAATTGCGTGTGGAAATATAAGTTTGCTTGTTGTAAGCAAAGTGGCTTTCTGAGCAATTTTTCCTTCAAGTGTATGTATAGCCAACATTTTTTTAGTTGTGGACAGAGCAGTAAAGTATTTAAAGTTATTTTTTTGCTGTTGGTGAACCGTCTAGGAGATTTTCCTGTTTGTATTCCAGAGACAAAAAACAGGAAGTAAGAGAAAACCTACCACAATAATGGAAATCCCCCTCTTATGCCGCGTACACACGCTCGGAATTTCCGACAACAAATGTTCGATGGGAGCTTGTTGTCAGAAATTCCGACCGTGTGTAGGCTCCATCTGACTTTTCCTGTCGGAATTTCCGACAACAAAAATTTGAGAGCTGGTTCTCAAATTTTCCGACAACAAAATCCATTCTCGTAAATTCCGATCGTGTGTGGACAATTCCGACGCACAAAATTCCACGCATGCTCTGAATCAAGTACAAGACGAAAGCGCTCGGTCTGGTAAAACTTGCGTTCGTAATGGAGATAGCACATTCGTCACGCTGTAACGGACTGAAAAGCGCGAGGCTGAAAAGCATGAATCGTCTCTCACCAAACTTCTACTAACACAACTGGTATGGAACTTCCCTTTAATAGTGCCGTCGTACGTGACCACGTTCGTGGCGTTTGGAATTTCCGACAACATTTGTGTGACCGTGTGTATGCAAGACAAATTTGAGCCAACATCTGTCGGAAAAAACTCCACAGTTTTGTTGTCGCAATGTCTGATCGTCTGTACGCGGCATTAGACACCATAACACATATCGCCATTGACAGATCCTCACTCACTTTTTGTCCCCCCTCACAGAGAGAGACCATGGTCACCAGGGCAAATAGAGTGGTACATTTTCCCAATAGGGACACTGTTGTGTTACACTATGTGATTATTCTTGCTCTGTGTCTTTAAGATCTGTCCCCTTCTTTCTAGCTGAACTCTCTCTCTCACCGTAGTTCTTTATATATCTCCTCCACTTCCTGATTCTGGTCATTACTCCTGTATATCTTCCATGCTAAACATCTTACATGTGGCTTACAACTGCAACGTTTTTCTACCTATGAATATACATCATTAAACGGAACATTCAAAAGGATTCATCGTCTGTCGTCCTAACTGTGAGTTTATTCATTGAGTTAAACTGCCTGTATCGATGCAAGGGATAATAGCAAACCAGCTTGAGTAAGGCCTACTTAAACCTGGAGATGAACTTTATCGCTTTGTAGTTGAGACAGAACAGTAGAAAAACGGAGTTTCACAGCCTAATTACAAGATTTCTGCATGTCAGTACTGATACAGACAAGATTTACTGCCCTCATAGCAAGACAGAAGGGACAGAGCAGCACATGGCAGCCTTATAGCCTGAGACAATCTGCACAGTGTCATATTTCAGCACACAGATCCTGCCTACTTTCACAGTCAGTCTGCTATCATGAGTGACCAAGATTCTGCATGTGAACTCACATCTACCTCCTCACAAGTTCCTGAAGAAACTGAGTTACCCAAATGCTCAGTTAAACCCACTTGGAAAGTAATGGAGAATTATGAAGCTTCAAGGACTGAATTGTCAAATAGCTTGGAATTAGTCTGGGAGAAAATCCTTGCTGAAGCCAATACAGTGTTTGTTGAACGTGAACTACTGACACTAGAGGGCGCCATTAAACAACTTTCTGCCTCATATGAGCTTTATCAGCTTACCAGCAGCAAATTCACTAATGTCTTGCAAAACATGAATACAGAAAGTGTGATGACACAATTAAAGCGCGTCAATGCTCTCAATATTGAAAGAGACAGTTTTATCCAGCAAACCAGATTAAAGGCAGAAGCAAAAATAAAGCTGTTACAGGACACTGCATCTCACAGATCTGTTTCCACCAGACGTTCTAAAAACTCGTCAAGATCCCATAGTTCAAGATACTCAACACTCAGTGAGCGACTTATTAATGCCCGCGCTGAAGTGGAAGCCAGCAAAGTGCAGGTGGCATATGCAGAAAAAAGAGCAGAGTTGGAAGCTCAAAGGGCAGAGTCGGAAGCTCAGTCAGCCCGTCAAAGAGCAACAATGGAAACCTTAAATGAACAGTGTAAACATGACGCAGCTATGGCTAAGCTAAGGGTCCTACAGCAAGCTATCAGTGCAGACGAAGGTGCAAGTGAGAAAGACAGCATTAACCTAAACATAGCAGATATGGAAGACCCCCTCAAACGCACTAAAGACTATGTCCTAAGCCACTGCAGTGCACACTCCATTGTCTCCAATGCTCCCGACTACATAGAGACTCCTTCACAGCTTCAAGTTAAAGAGGTTCCAGCAACTTTCTGCACTCAAAATCACTCCACTGCATTTCCTACCTGCCTACCTTGCCTGCCTTGATACGTCACAGAGCATCAGCGCAAGCTTCAAGCAAGTCATCAATCTCCAGTCATCGGTACAGCCTTGAATCAACGTACCATTGGAACAACTGACTTCAAGCAAGCAACTCACCTGGATGCATCTGCTGCACCATATTTCCCTGTGTCCTTTAACAACAATGTCAAAGATAACGCAATCAGCACCATACAGCCAACAGCATCACACATAAAGGCGGAGACAACTGAGACAGAAGAGTTTGTGAGGTACATGCTTCGCAGAGAGCTCACAAAGACTGGTCTTACAAGCTTTGATGACCAACCTGAGAACTACAGAAGTTGGAAATGTGCCTTCAGAACTACAATCAGCAATATTGGCATTACAGCTGATCAAGAATTGAATCTGCTGATCAAATGGCTTGGTCCTCTATCTGCTGCACGTGTTAAGCCATTAAGATCGGTTTTCATGGACAATCCTACTGCAGGCCTCACAGCTGCATGGGAGTGACTAGAGCAAAGTTATGGCAGTCCAGAAGCTATAGAAAATGCTTTGTTCATGCGTCTGGAAACTTTCCCAAAGATATCCGGTAAGGACAACAAGGAGTTCCAGAGACTGAGTGACCTTCTCCTTGAGCTTCAGCTAGCCAAGACAGACCCAAAACTACCTGGACTCAGTTACCTTGACACTCCAAGAGGGGTAAACCCAATTGTCTCCAAGCTCCCGTATGGTTTGCAAGAGAAATGGACTGCACTAGGGTCATCATACAAAAGAGAGAACAAGGTTTCCTTCCCTCCATTCTCTTTCTTCTGTGAATTCATCAGGAAAATTGCAGAGACCAAGAACGATCCAAGTTTTTCCTACGGTGAGTACAGCCTCTTCTCACCCTTTCCTAAGAGTACCAGTCTTCAGGGCAACTATAGAAACCATAGCGGCCCTGTGTCCGTGAAAAAGACTGACATCCTTCCCACTCCTACCACAGTTCTAGCCACGAACAAACAGAGTAGGAAGATTGAAAACCCTAACAGAGAGTGTCCCATACACAAGAAGCCACACCCCCTCAATAAATGTATCGGCTTTAGGAAAAAGCCTCTGGAAGAGCGCAAGGAGCTTTTAAAGACATTTAGGGTATGTTTCAGGTGCTGTGCTTCTACAGAACATTTTGCAAGGGACTGTAATGTGTCCATCAAGTGCATAGAGTGTGGCTCTGAAGAACATGTGCAAGCCCTCCATCCTCTTGAGCCCAGCTCTGCACAACCTGCCAACACTCCTCCCAGGTTAACGCATGGCGGGGCCGGGGAGAATACAGACCAAGTGCCTAATTCTACCATCATTTCTTCATCCTGCACTGAAGTTTGTGGAGAAGACCGCTGTGGTAAGTCCTGTGCTAAATATGCTTGGTGAACATATACCACAAGGATCAACTAGAAAAGTCTCTAAAGGCATATGCTATCTTAGACGATCAGAGCAATCGATCACTTGCAAAATCGGAATTGTTCAATCTATTTGAAATAAAAGGCGAAGCTCATCCTTACACCTTGGGTACCTGTAGTGGAACTATAGAGGTTTCTGGAAGAAGGGCTCATGGACTCATGGTATCTTCTCTCAAAGGTAACTTGCAATTACCCTTACCTACACTTGTTGAGTGCAATCAGATACCTGCCAACAGGGAAGAAATCCCTACTCCAGCTGCTGCTTTCCATCACCCTCACCTCAAGGTAATAGCAAATGAGATGCCGCCGCTTGACAAAGATGCTCAGATCCTTCTTCTGTTAGGAAGAGACATTCTAAGAGTTCACAAGGTACACAGACAAGTCAGTGGACCCCCAGATGCCCCATTTGCCCAGCGCACGGATCTAGGATGGGTCATCATAGGCAATGTCTGCATAGGCAAAATGAAAAGACCTACCAACATTTCGTCATTCAAGACAAATGTTCTGCCAAATGGCCGAAACACTTACTTTGAGCCATGCCCACATCACTACTGGGTGAAAGAGAAGATAGCCAGCCACGAATGGCAACATGGTATCTCAGGTGACACAAATCCCTTTCTCCTGCCATGATGGCGACTTCGGCTCTACAGTGTTTAATGCTACCAGTGAAGATGACATACTGGCTCCTTCAATGGAAGACAAAGAATTCATCAAGGTAATGGACAATGAGTTCTTTCAAGATGACTCCAATAACTGGGTAGCACCCCTACCCTTTCGTCTCCCAAGAGAGAGATTGCCCAACAACTTACAGCAGGCCATCAGTAGATTCTCCTCCTTAAAGCGAAACTTAAGCAGGAAACCAGAGATGCAAAAGCACTTTGTGGACTTTATGCAAAATGTATTTGACAGAGATCATGCAGAGCCTGCTCCCCCACTAAAGGAGGGAGAAGAATGCTGGTACCTTCCATCCTTTGGCGTGTATCACCCACGCAAACCAGACCAAATCAGAGTTGTCTTTGATTCCAGTGCTCAGCACGAAGGTGTTTCTCTTAACAACATGCTCCTTACGGGACCCAACTTGAACAACAGTCTAACAGGAGTCTTGATTCGTTTCAGACAAGAGCCTGTAGCAGTAATGGCCGACATTCAACAGATGTTTCACTGCTTCATCGTCAGAGAAGACAACAGAAACTACCTCAGGTTTCTATGGCACAAGGACAATGACCTCAACAAGGAAGTTATAGATTATCGCATGAAGGTACATGTCTTCGGTAACAGTCCTTCCCCAGCAGTGACAACTTATGGGCTAAGGAGAACAGCTCAGACTGGAGAAGTTGAATATGGATCTGATGCCCGTCAATTTGTTGAAAGAAACTTCTACGTTGACGACGCACTTAAGTCATTTCCAACTGCTAAAGAAGCAATTGATCTTCTCACCAGAACAAAGGAGATGCTGTCTGTAGCAAACCTTAGACTGCACAAGATTATATCCAACAGCCAGGAACTTATGAATGCCTTTCACTCTGAGGACTATGCCACTAGTCTAAAAAACCTTGACTTAGGTACAGATGTGCCTCCTGTACAGCGAAGTCTGGGTTTGTTGTGGAACATCAAGCAAGACAAATTCACCTTCCAAGTGTCAACTTGTGACAAACCCTTCACTAAGAGAGGAGTCCTGTCCGTGGTGAATAGCATCTATTACCCACTGGGTTTCCTTGCTCCAGTTACCATTCAAGGTAAGATTTTACTAAGACAGTTGTCTACTGAGAACATAGACTGGGATACTCCCTTGCCTAGTGAGAATCAACACAAGTGGGAAAGGTGGAGATATTCTTTGAAGTCACTAGAAAAACTTCAGATTCCCCGTTGCTATGTTCCAGGATCCAGTTGAAGCTATTGCTGCAGTAGCCTATTTGAAGACCTCTGAACTGAATGGAGAATCACACTGTAGTTTTGTCCTAGGCAAGGCAAAACTCACACCCAAGCCTGCACATACCATACCAAGACTTGAACTTTGTGCAGCCGTGCTAGCAGTAGAAATTGCCGAGGTCATACGAAGTGAAATGGACACTAGAATTGATTCTTTCACCTTCTATACAGACAGTAAGGTAGTACTTGGTTACATAAACAACCAAACAAAACAATTTTATGTGTACGTCAGCAACAGGGTTGAACGTATCAAGAGATTCTCTCTACCAAGTCAATGGCATCACGTTCCCACTGAACTCAACCCAGCTGACTGTGGGACCAGAGCCGTGTCACCTGCCGCTCTTCAGGACAGCTTATGGCTGTCACCTCCAAGGTTTCTGTGTGAGGACTCTTACTTACTCCCTATTGACACCACCTATGGGCTAGTAAACCCTGAAGATGATAAGGAAATAAGAACTGTGAACACCTCACTCCACACTTCTGTAAGTACAAAACAGACGCTGCGGTCACACCATTACAGGCATCGATGGAAGCAGGTGCAGCATCTAGCCAATGTGTTCTGACATCGCTGGAAGAAAAAGTATCTTCACCACCTTCAAGGTCGCAACAAATGGCAAGCATCTAAGCCGAATTTTAAGGTTGGAGACCTCATCCTTCTAAAAGACAAGGAAGTTTGTCGGAATGAGTGGCCTATGGGTCTTATTACTAAAGTTATGCCCAGCGACGATAACAAAGTCCGGAAGGTAGAAGTCAAGGTAACCAAGGGAGGATCGACACAAACCTTTAGTCGACCAATTACAGAGTTAGTACTCCTTTTGCCAGGTGAGTGACTTGTGCAAGGACTAGCCATGCTGTTGGCACGGCGGGGAGTACATTGCTGCCATCTACAGGTTCTACTCAGAACTTTGGAATTATTTGAAGACATCATACTGTGACTTTATGTTCTTCATCCTGTTGAACTTACGTTTATTATTTACTTGTTGCATGTTTTTCATTACAGGTTCCAGGACATTCGTCAGTATTGGACTTTTTGAAAATATATATTTTAGTTTAAGGTTATGAAATCTAAAGATTTCAGACGGGGAGTGTTGTGTTACACTATGTGATTATTCTTGCTCTGTGTCTTTAAGATCTGTCCCCTCCTTTCTAGCTGAACTCTCTCTCTCACCGTAGTTCTTTATATATCTCCTCCACTTCCTGATTCTGGTCATTACTCCTGTATATCTTCCATGCTAAACATCTTACATGTGGCTTACAACTGCAACGTTTTTCTACCTATGAATATACATCATTAAACGGAACATTCGAAAGGATTCATCGTCTGTCGTCCTAACTGTGAGTTTATTCATTGAGTTAAACTGCCTGTATTGATGCAAGGGATTATAGCAAACCAGCTTGAGTAAGGCCTACTTAAACCTGGAGATGAACTTTATCGCTTTGTAGTTGAGACAGAACAGACACAGACAGCAATGACAAATTGACAGAGGGTGTAACCTATTCCCATGCTATCTAAAACTTAAAGTGGAAGTAATGTCTCAAATTAAAAAGGTGCAAGTAGGTAGGCTGTTTATTGCAGAAGAGACATGCAATGTCTCTTCTGCAATAGTCTGGTTGCAGACTGGCTGGCGTTGAGCTTGGAATTTATTTGGTTTTGTTTTGCATGCGTTACCCTTCCATGTGCTCCTTGCTGTGAAGGCCAGTTATAGGTGTGGGCAGTGACCAGTAGTTTGTTAGGACTTCCAGTGTGCCCCCTGTGTCTTTAAGGAATGGTGGGCTACCTCCAGGCTCACCTGCCCTTTATCTATCCATTAGAATACATGTGTTTCCACTATGGAGGCACTCATAAATTGACAAGAGTTAGGACTGCAGATAATACTGAGGTTCCTTGGAGCGGCTCTGTAGCTCACGCATGTATTTGCAAATGTGTGCAAACTAAACCCCTGTTTTTAGGGGTGACATTTTTTTTTTAATTAGATCATTTTGAGACAAGGAGAAAAATAGGACACAGTAAGATAATATCAAAAGTCAGCAACAATGGCCATCGCCTATAGCATGACACATATAATTCGAGAAAATACAGTCCAGGCTGGAGGATGTGTCCGACAAACCAGGGCTAGCCATAACAACATATATGCATTAAATGCTCAAGTATATTGTAAACAGAAAAACACAAATATACAGTAAGTATCAGGTATCATCTAAGTACCTATTGTCCTACTCACAATGGAAGGTGACCCAAACATAGCCTGTTATACCAATAGTTCAAAGATGTTTGTATAAAGAAAAGGACAGGGAAAAGAGTGGGGAAAAAGAATAGGGGGGAGAAAGAGAAGAAGTGGGGAAAAAGGTAGCATAGGGTTTGAGGGATAACTTGTCGAGAGGGATATCACATGAGCGATCACAAAAGGAGGTAGAAGAATACTTACGGGAAAGGAATGGTGAGGAGGCTGTACCACATGTCTATGAAATAGTGGGCCTGTGTTAGTATAGGGATGATGATGTCCCCTCTGGTGTTGAGAGCATTTCAGTGAGAGTAGTAGCGTAAGAGAAATGGAGCCAAATGAACCATAAGACCTAAACTTGTCAAAAGTTTCATTATTAAGCGCTAACATTTCCTCCATCCGCATAATATCGTTCATAGTTGAAACCCAAATGGATAAATGGGGAGTTTAAAGGGGAGTTCCAGCCTTTTTAGGTTTATTAAAAGTCAGCAGCTACAAAAAGTGTAGCTGCTTTTAATAAACAGACACTTACCTGCTCCACGGTCCAGAGCGTTGCTCCCCCCCCCTCCACCGGTGCCTCCATTCACATAGTGGGCACCCGACCGTGACCAGCCTTCAGCTTCACGGCCGGGCACGCACTGCGCATGCTCGTGTGGCGCTGCGCTCCCTGAGTGGACAAGCGATCTCCTGGGACCTGTCATGTGTCCCAGGAGATCGCCTAGAGGGAGGGGCCGCCTAAGGCAAAGGAGGAGTCACCGAGGAGGTCCCTGGGCGGAAGGAGGAAGTGGGACAGGAAGTCTCACTCCTACCTAAGCCCCCACTCCCCCCCAAAACAATGACATGCCAAATGTGGCATGTAAGGGGGTGAGGAGTGCTTAAAGAGGAAGTTCCACTTTTGGGTGGAACTCCATTTTAAAGAGTGTAGAGAATAGGGTGCTCTGGATAACAAGGAGACTTTAACAAACAGTACATGCCTGGCTCTTGAAATGTGATTAATGAACCACAGCAGCACTTCAGATGAGGGGAGCACACTCTATAGGAAAAACAAAGCAGAGAAAAAGGTGCTTCTAAGTGCAGTAATAAAACACTTTAATGACAAGGAAGTGTTAAAAATACTTACAAGATGGAAGTGAAAAACAGGCATATCAATGAATCCATAATGTCCAGCAGGATGCCTCCTGGGAGTAAGACAGGTGCAGGTGGAAGTTCCAGCCGACCAGAGGTGGTAAATACTGTCTCCAGAGGCGTAGCTTGAAGCTTGTAGGTCACAATGCAAAAGTTGACCTGGCCCCCCTGCCCACTACCACTCACCACTTTCACCGTGCGTGCAGATACACCCACCGCACGCAAGATACTCAAAGTGGCTTAAGAGTTTTGAGTTCCTCCTTTCATCAGAGGACAGGGATTCCTGCTGGAAAATCAGAGGACAGGGATCACTGATGGAGAATCAGAGGGCAGGACCCCTGGCAGGTCACTTGGCAGAGCTCCTTTCCCATCCCAGCACTGTATACAGCTCCTCCCCCCAACACTACACAGGGCTGAAATCACATTCCTTTACACACAGTCTGTCAGCCTTCACAGGGTGTATCTGTTTTTGTTTTTTTTTGCCGTTCTGACCTGTGAAATTCTCTGGTCGGAATGGCAGTGTAGTCACAGTAGGCAGATACACCCTGTGCAGATCATGGCTGACTTTGTGTTGTAAAGGAATGTAATTTCAGCCTTGCAGAAGAGGAGCAGTATAGAGTGCTGTAATGGGAAAGGATTTCAGCATAGCATCCAGGTTGGGCGGGGGGGGGGGTGTTAGGGGGCTTTGGGGGGCTGGGGCACAACTTAGATCTGGGAAAGGCAAAGCCATGTGACACAAAATCTGAAACCTGCAACCCGTGACATCGGTCCCATCGTGGCTACAGGACGGCACTCTCCTCCTCTTAAATTGCTGAGCTCGGTTACCATTCCATGTTGCCAGCACACAGCACAAACACTTCCTTATCCTGGGCTGTTCTCACCCCATGCTCATCTCCATTCAGGAAATGGCTCACAGCTTCTCCCCAGCCAATGAGAACAGAGGGTGTGGACTGTGGGAGGCATAGTGGAAGCCCAGTACTGGAGTGTGGCTGTGGGGTCCTAGGGCAGATCGGAACTGGACTTTGTGGAGGATATGATAATATGACATGGAGGCTGCAGGGGCCCCCTGGGGTTAGGGGTGGGGTTGCGATTGTGACCCCTGCAACCCCTTATGCTACGCCCATGACTGTTTCTCTGATCCAAGATGGAGGGCTGTGCTGTCAGGACCAGCATGGAACCCAGGCAACCGGAAGTGACGTCAAAATGGGCAGTACATGTTTTGAAGCATGCCAAGTCGCTCTTTCTTCAAACCAAGCAAAATTCAAACCAAATGGTTTGACGAAAGAGTGACTGGGCATGCTCTGAAACATGTGCCCCCCACTCTGACGTCACTTCTGGTTGCCTGGATTCCATGCTGGTCCTGACAGCACAGCCCTCCATCTTGGATCAGAAAGACAGTATTTACCACCACTGGTTGGCTGGAACCTGCAGCTGTCTTACTGTCAGGAGGCATCCCACTGGACGTTATAGATTCCTTAATATGCCTGTTTTTCACTTCCATCTTGTAAGTGTTTTTAACCCTTCCTTGTCATTAAAGTGTTTTATTACTGCACTTAGAAGCGCCTTCTTCTCTGCTTTGTTTTTCCTAAAAAGGGGGAGTAACATCTGTTTTTCCAAAATAGTGGGTTAATCTGCCTCACGGCGGATAAGAAAAAACGTAGGAGGCTCCGCTTTTGTGAGCCGATAGAGTCGGGAAGCATGGATAGAAGAACAGTTTACGGTGTGGGTGTCAGCGAATCATCATAAATTTTGTTATAAACTTTCAAAACTGTTAGACAGGATAATTTGGTTAGTTGCAGACTGGTTGGTGAGTTGACAAAAAAACGGTTTTGTTTTAAATAAAATAAACCTTCCTGCCTGTTCGCAGTCTAAATATACACTAAGCATGCACAGCTAAGTTTAAATTCCGGCCCAATGCCTGTGTGTTAAGGTGACTGAGCCCCTGCACATGCGCAGGAGTGACATCTTCCCACGTCAGCCAATCAATACGCCCAAAGACTGGTGCCCATAAGAAACTGGGGAAAAGATGTTGGGCCCGATTAGAGGGACCTTGTGGGCATCTGACCATTGAAGCAGAAGCAAGTGATGTTGCATTTCGTTCCACTGTAAAAAGAAGAACAGTTCTAGCTTTACATACACTTTATTGGAGCTATCATTAATAACCAATAAAATACATCCCAGGCTCTGTTTTTTGCACTTCTTCCCTCCCCTCCTGTCTTCTGGAATGTATTTATATCAGTTAAATTTTCATGTATTTGGAAACAACTAAGATGTCACTGTTACATATCAGATAACCCATAATAACCAATTATTCACAAAAGTTCCAAAACGGCTTTTGTTGGAGGACATGAACACTTTGCCGTTGGCCAGCTATTTAGTATGACATTTTTTCATGCTAGTAATTCAGGGCCATTAGCTGTGGGATCTTTTAGTTGTCTGACAATTGGAAAATTGGATTTAATTAAAGTGGAACTGAATCCTTATAATTAAATTCTGATAGCATAAAGGGATATACATCTAAATTAAATTGCACATTTTTAGCAAAGAAGCTAACTTTTTAGGAAGTAAGTAATTTCTCCAAGCTGCAACTCTGAATGTCTGTGCAATCTTCAGACTCTGACATCAGGCCTCCACTGGAAACTTCACAGGGGTCAGCTTCAGCACCAACTACAACCTCTCAAGATTTAATATGGGCGCTATGTTGTTATCTTCATACACACACTACTGTGTCCTTGTAGTGGACCAGGTTTTTAAAATGAAATCCGGGGACATATTTTTTTTTTTTTTACTAGTAATGGCGGCAATCAGCAACTCCCTGCCCGCCTCCACCGCCAAACACTTCACAGCCTGTCAAGTCCTACTCTCCGGGCCCCGGCTAATACTGGGTGGGGAGCGGAAGAAGATCACTCCGCCAGGGAAGGCAAGGAGATAAGAAGGCAGGCGGCTGGCCGGGACCTTATGCCGCGTACACACGATCGATTTTCTCGACTGTGAAAACACCGTCGAGAAAATCGATGGGAAAAATGAGGAACGGCTTGTTTTCCTACACACGGGCGTTTTTCCTGTCATTTTTTCTCTTGGTCGAGAAAAACGACCGTGTGTAGGCTCCCCGGCAGTGTTTCCCTGTGGGAAAACTGCCGCGGAAAAAAATGCCGTGAATCACGACGAGAAAAATTAGAGCATGTTCTAATTTTTCTCGTCGTGATTAATGCCGTTTTTCTCGCCGGGAAAAATGACCAAAAGCCCACACACGGTCGTTTTTCTCGTCAAAGAGAAAAAATCTAATTTTTCCCGACGAGAAAAATGGTCGTGTGTACGCGGCATAAGAACATGCAAGTGGAGCTGGATGGGCATGCACCCGAAACTGAAGAAATATTTCCTCCGCTCCGACCAGCACATGATCATCAGAAATGGGCACAGATAATGGAAAAAATACACCCCCCTAAGCTAGTAGGAGCGGCGGAGCGGGGGGTGTAATTCTGATTTTTTTTTTATTTTAATTCTGCACTGTCTTTAAAATTACCCCAGCCCCGGTTCAAATCCAAAAATCCAATCCAGGGACAAAACCGGGGACAGACTTGGTCCGGGGACAGTGTCCTCCATCCTGGGGACTGTCCCCGGAAACCGGGGATGTCTGGTCACCCTATCCCAAAGGCCATAGCTCATGATGAACAAGACAACAACAATCATGGCCCACCGGAGAGGTACATCTGTACAATATTTTTTGCAAGACCCCTTTTTTTTAAAAAAAAAACAGATGGGCTTTAGGTTCTCCGCATTTTTCTGCCTGATGCCTGTAAGCTGTGCTTTTCTAAGGGAACCTACAATTCAGCTTTACAGAAGGTAATTTCCGAAAGCCTAAGCAGATAAAGGTTTCATCAGTTTTGCTTCATTTTTTCTCCTCCCTCCACTTAACACACACACATTGTCACTTATATAATATATTGCTGTAATTCTCGATGAAGGAACAAATGAGAGCATTTTCTGTAATGTGCACCTAAATTTGCAGGCCTCTGGGACGCAGCTTTTCAAAGTACGCAATGTTCCATGCTCAATTGATGTAAAATAAATGTGACATTTAAACGGACAGATTTATTATGACAAACAAAGATAGCACGTTATACGAAAAAAATACCATCACAAAGTGTGAAAGATAGAAGTCCTCCGCCAGTCGGCTGCAGGCCGAGGTCTTTTATTGAGACGATTTGTTCACATAATAGGCAAACCTTTTTTGCCTCTCTGATGCCGGGATGAAGAAACGTCTAAGTCACAGCAATGAACCACAGTAAGACACAAATTACCAGGAAATATGAGGCACTTTCCTGTGCTAACCTTGCCAGAGTTTCATCTTAGCGACATTTGGAAGAACCATACGTAGGGAGCCTGGCTCTCAATACTGTACAACACTATATAATGCTTTGTCTCTGGAGCAATAACGTCCTTAGTCCGTTCAAACCCAATCACTAAAATCTCATATCGATTTTAATATGTTCTTATTATTCCAAAATGTGTTTTTATTCTTTTTAAAGGCTAGGTTCACACTGCTGCGACATCAAAATCGCACGATTTTACCGCGATTTTGCGGCCTTGCCGCGATTTTGCTGCGATTTCAGGGAATGCCAGTCTATAGAGCTGAATTTGCATAGCACATGGATCAAACTCACACAGGACCCTTTTTTCCCGCAGCTTAGACTTGCAACGCATTGATGTGAACGGCACTAATGTAAAACAATGTTATTTAAATGACTTGCGAATTTGAGCAATCGCAACAGCTCAAATGCGCAATAGAATTCGCAGCAGTGTGAACCTAGCCTAAATCTGCAAATTTCATTAAAATAATACCTGGTGGTCCTCCCATAAAGCTCTTAGTTCAGACAATTTCTGCTATGGGGTGACAACTGTCACCTAATCGTGTTCCTGTTTTTCCATTCTGTCACACGCACTCCTGAAGAAGCCATGCTCATACACATTACGTAGATGTGGTCCACAATTGTCACAGTTATGAAGTCTGTCGGTCAGGAACAGTGATGTTTAACCACTTGACCTCCGGAAGGTTTAACCCCCCTTCATGTCCAGGCCATTTTTTACTACTCAGCACTACGCTAATTTAACTGGCTATTGCTCGGTAATGCAACACTGTACTCAAATAAAATGTATATATTTTTTTTAAAAACAAATAGAGCTTTCTTTTGGTGGCATTTGATCACCACTGGGTTTTTTATTATTTATTAAATAAACAAAAATATACTGAATTCAAAAAACCCCAAAAATATATATATATATATTTTCTACTAAAGCCCTGTACACACGATCGGTTTGTCTGATGAAAAAAGTCTGATGGACTTTTTTCATCGGACAAACCGATCGTGTATGGGACCCATCGGTCTTTTTTCCATCAGTGTTAAAAAATAGAACATGTTTTAAATTTATCCGATGGAAAAAAAAACGATAGCAAATTACTATCGTCTGTGGGAAACTCCATCGGATAAAAAACCCACGCATGCTCAGAATCAAGTTGACGCATGCTCAGAAGCGTAGAACTTAATTTTTCTCAGCTCGTCGGAGTGTTTTACGTCACGGCGTTTGGGACGATCGGTTTTTTGACTGATGGTGTGTAGGCAAGACTGATGGAAGTCAGCTTCATCGGATTTCCGATGGAAAAATCCATTGGTTTAAAATCCATAGAAAATCTGATCGTGTGTACAGGGCTTTACTGTTATAAAACATATCCAATAAAATCTAATTTCTAAATTATATTTTGGACAAAATTTATTTTGCTACAAGTCTTTGGTAAAAAAGAAATACCATAAGTGTACATTGATTGGCTTGTGTTATAGCGTCTACAAACCATGGTATACTGTATAAACTGGAATTTATGCAGCTAAAGACGCTATACTAGAAATGGTGGTGAACAGAGAATTATAGTGTGACTGTGATAGTGTGGTGTGCATTCTGGCATTAACTGACACTGGATGGGAAGAACACTAACTGACTGACACTGATGTCACTAGTGACACTAATACAGTGATTATTCATAATACTGTACACTGTACTGATGACAGGGATGGGTGGCAGGGGTGATCAGAAGGGCAAACAAGGAGTTAACTGTGTGCCTAACAAGGATCACAGGATCTGGCTGTCTTTTTTCCCTAAACATAGGGAGAAGAAACAGCCAGATAGCTGTTCTGCGTTTGTTTTACTGTGTGTTTGTAAACACAGAACTCTGTGCTGTGATTGGTCACAGCATTGGCTGTAACCTGCTGATAAACTCATGATGTGTCCAATCACAGCACAGATCAGCAGGGAGCAGCCCGAAAACCAGGAAGGACACCGGGACATACCAGTACGTTGCCATGCCTGGCTGTGCTGCCGGCTAGAAGTAAATGTACTGTTAGCGGGTGGCAAGTGGTTAAGGCGGAACTAAACCCAGTGATGTAACTGTTTACCAAAAGAAAGCTGAGATTAGAAATGTCCATTTATTGTTACTAGATCCTTAAAGGAGAGGTATGGCCAAAGCTAGATGGGTTGCAGGAAAGAAATTTGCATGATTTCCCCCATCCACACAGACAGTGTTGACAGGGGAATCCCTCCTACCGGGCCATTGTCTTATCCCGGTGGGGAGTAGGGGGGGCCGGGAGAAGACAGTGATTATCGCTAGTGGCTATAGCAGCCGCTTGCAATAATCGCAATCGAATCCAGCAGGCTGGTTGTACCCAAGTTGATTGATCGATCAACTTGGTACATTCTGCCTGCTCACTAATGGTTCGAATCTCAGCCGGTTCCTGCTGAACCAGCCAAGATTCGAACCGTGTATGGCCGGCCTTAGATGTTAACACAGGATTTGTTTAAATTTGGGATCCCTGTGATAATCACAAGGTACAGAGATGCTCCAAACATCTCTGTACATTGTGTCTGTTATCTGAGTCGTTATCTTAGCCATTCACAAAAAGAACTGGCCGTCCCTTTGTATTTTTTGAAGTGCTATTTGTAAGTGGCACATTAGAAATTAACCTTCACCACTTCAGCACTATTAAATGTACAGAGGTAGTAAAGTTGTTAGCTCCCTTCCATTTTTTACAGTTCTATTTATGTTATACTTTTTTTTTTTTTTTTTTTTAAGGATCTTTTTCTAAGTTCACATCAAGTGTGCCTACAACGTAATACAGTGACAGTGCTACTGCTTAAATAAATTGTTTGTGTAACAGATTAAGGTAAAGATAACCCCTAAACCCCTAAGTTAAGGGTTAGGATTTTGCCACAAAATCAAGTTCAGAGAAACTGTCCACTCATCCCCACTAAACAAGGAAGCTACCACCAATCCCCCAATAACATCTCAATTTAGGCAGTGGTCAAACAGTACTTGGTTGGAACTTGTTCTCACCTGGACAAATATACACTGCTCTAAAAGGCCAATTCCAACAGATTGCACCGAAAACACCTAAATTGTATCTTTTGGGAATACTGAATGATTTTTTTCTCGATACATACCAAAGGTCTATGTTCTGAAAAATGTCCTTCTTTGCCCATAAAAGGCTCAATCTACCTATTGCAACCTTGCTCTTTTTGATGGAAAGCAGTAGACGGAATGAATGTGAAAGTGAATGTAGTATGTCCTTGTCTTATAGCAGTTACTGGGGATTGTTGTTGTGGTTGTAATTGTGCTATGTAAGCTACTGTATACACTTTTTTTTTTTTTTTAATTTGTTTATTTGTAACAGAGAGACCGCTCTGCACGGACCAATACAGCACATACAGTATAATACATAGCACACGCGGCAATCACTGGTACAGGCGGGTGTATTCTATTCAATTATAGCAACATATATATACCTATATATACATATACATACATACATATACATACACATACAGACAATGCCTGCCTTAGGTGTTCTTGTATGGTCCGTTATCCGACATCCCCCAAAGGAGGATGTGTGGTTATGTGCGCGTCAGGGGAACAGTATGTGTGTGGATGGCCCACACTATGGCCCCAGGCGTAATCCCCGCCACCCCCTACCCCGGGGCAAACGGGAATCCCACCCCAGAAGCTTCCCCTAAATAATCCGGTCCTGCAGGGCCAGCCCCTCAACTTTTTTTTTTTTTGTTTTATACAAATACAAAAGAAGAGAAATACAAGATTAGAGAAACAGAAAATATGAGAAAAGGTAGAGGGAGATGGAAGAATGGGGGGGGAGGAGATTGAAGAGGGGGAAGGAGCTGTGAGTGCGAGCAGGGATATGGTAGAGGGGGGAGGGGGGATCCCACCCCTCCGTAGATTCCCCAGCTGATCATTGGCATCCCCAGTAGGTCATCAGTAGAATCGGTAGGCCCGGACGGGTAGCCGTCGTCTAATCTAAATGACTGTCTCGTCCACGCCTCTAAGTCTCTGACCCTCCACGGAGTATTTGAACGCGTTCCACAACTGCCAGGTCTTTTTAAAAGTCTCCTGTCGCTCTTGGCTGGTAAGGATCAAGTCCTCCAGCTGGCATATGTCGTCTACCTTTTTAAGCCGGAGGGAGATGGACGGCGGGTGGGGTGATTGCCAGTGAAGGGGGATGCATGTCTTAGCAGCGTCCAGCAGATGTCTCACAACTGATTTTTGGTAGGTTCGCAACGGTGTATCTGTTGCGTGGAGTAGGAAATAGGCTGGGTCGTCTGGCACTTCACGGTCGGTGAAGTCCTGGGTAATTCGTCGGACCTCCCCCCAGAAATTCCGCAGTCGGGGGCAGGACCAAAAGACATGCAGGAGGGTTCCTTTCTCCTCCCGGCATCTCCAGCAAAGGTCCGAAGACGCCGGGAAGAGAGTATGCAGGAGGGCGGGGGTCCTGTACCACCTAGTGAGGATTTTGTAATTAGTCTCCTGGAATCTAGAACACAGAGAGGATTTATGGGCAAAGTGAAGTATCTGTTTCTTCTTCCCTTCGGTGAAATGACAATTCAGGTCCCTCTCCCACTTAGTTAGGTATGGTATGGGGCTGCCCGCTGGTGGCGTAATCAACATGTCATACGTCAAGGATAAGGAATGAGGGAGCGTCCCTGATTCCATGCAGAGTTCCTCTAGCACTGTGGACGTGGAACGGGTGGCATCTTGGGGGGGTGGCTGACTCTGCAGGAAGTGACTGAGCTGATGTGCTCGCATGAAGTCTAGTTTGTATGGTCCCGTACGGTCTAATAGTTCTGCGATCGTTTTCCACCGTCCCATAGTACTGAAATGCGCCGCCTGATAATGTCCCGCCGCTTGTAAATCGAGAAACCTCCTATCTTGGATGCCCGGCATAAAGTGAGGGTGCCCCAACACAGGTCTCAGCGGTGAGTCAGGAGTCGAAATTGAGGGTTTTGACAACAGTTGTGCGCAAATCTTGACCGTCGTACCTATCAGCGGGTGTCGTTTAAGCTCCGAGGGCAGGGCCGCGTGGCACCATGGTGCTCTACGGAGGGGCACCATGCTCTGTGACTGCTCAATTTGCGTCCAGAGCTTGGCGTCCTTATGTCGGCACCAGTCTAGGAGCCTGCTGAGGTGAGCCGCTTGGTAATAAACCCGAATATCCGGCATGGCCAAGCCTCCGTGTAGCTTCGGGAGGGAAAGCGTATTCCTGTTAAGGCGCGGGTTTTTCCCTGCCCAAAGGAATCTAGTAAAGACCGAGTGGATCTGTTTAAAGAAGGATCCCGGAATGGAGATCGGGAGGGCCTGCAGTATATAAAGGAATTTGGGTAAGATTGACATCTTAAGAATGTTACAGCGGCCCAACCACGAATGCAGTCCACTGTCCCATTGGTCCAGGAGCTTCTGTACTTTCGTTAGAAGCGGGGGGAAATTAAGCTTAAATAGGCGGGAGAACGATGCAGGGATATAGGTGCCCAGGTATTTCAGGGCATCCTCTGTCCATTTCAGGTTGAAACTGGTTTTAAGCCTCGCCAATTGGTGTGGAGGGAGTCACACCCCCATAGCCTCCGATTTGGAGAGATTTATCTTCAGGTTGGAGAGCTTACCGTATGTGTCAAACTCACACAGGAGGCGCGGAAGAGAAGCAGAGGGGCTTGTAAGCGTGAACATTAGGTCGTCAGCGTAGGCCGACACTTTATGCTGTGCACCACCGGCGTTCACCCCGGTGATGCCAGTGTTATGCCGTACATGGCACAAAAAGGGTTCCAGGGTCAGAGCGAAGAGCAGGGGCGACAGGGGACAACCCTGCCGTGTCCCATTCATTATTGGAAATGGTTCAGAGAGGACTCCATTCGCTCTGACCCTGGCCGTCGGGTTCGAGTAAACCGCCGCTACCCACCTCATCATCCGATCCCCCAGGCCCACGTATCGCAGTGTCGCAAACATGAATCTCCAATCCACTCGGTCAAACGCCTTTTCGGCGTCCGTCCCCAGCAGCACGCACGGTGTCTTATCGCTTACCGCTATATGCAGCAGGTTGAGGACCTTGGTGGTATTATCCCTGGCCTCCCTGGCTGGGACAAAACCCACCTGATCCAAGTGGACCAGGTGGGGTAGGTGGCCCTGGAGTCTGGACGTAAGGATTTTGGTAAACAATTTAAGGTCCGCGTTCAGGAGGGATATGGGCCGGTAGCTCCCGCATTGAGATGGGTCTTTACCCTCTTTCGGTATAGCCGAGATCTGTGCCTGCAGTGTATTGGTGTGAAAGGACTTTCCCGTACCCAGTGCGTTAAAAAGTTTCACCATATATGGGCTCAGTGAGGGAAGGAGGGCTCTATAGTATTGAGTGGTGAAACCGTCTGGCCCCGGGGCCTTACCAGGCTTTGTATTTTTAAGAGCAAGTTGCAGTTCGGGACTAGTGATGGGTTCTTCCAGGGCCTCCTGTATGTCCGTTGGTAGCTTAGGCATAAGGGACCTCTCAAGATAGGTCTGCGTGGAGTCAAGAGCGGGGTCGGGCGCGTGTAGGTTGTACAGGGAACTATAGAAGGATCGGAATTCCTGCGTAATCCGGTGGGGTAGGGATACCTTCTGTCCAGAGGGGGAAACCACATGTGGTATATACGACGCCATTCGTTGTGATTTCAGGGTCTGTGCTAAGAGTCTGCCACATTTGTTACCAGACTCATACACTTTCCTACGGCAAATCTGCATAGCAGCTTTCGCCTTGAATTGCAAGATGTCCGTGATCTGGCGTCTGGTCATGTCTAGTTCCGTCTCCAGTTGTCTAGTCGGGCTTGTCTTGTGTGAGTTTTCCAAGGCCTGCAGGTTGGTCAGAAGTAGTGTCAGTTTCGCCGTCCGCTCACGCTTCAATCTGGCCCCGTGTTTTATGAGCACCCCCCTAATCACAGCCTTGTATGCCTCCCACACAAGGCCGGGGTCGCTGTCAGCTGTGGCATTAGTGTCGAAGTAGTGGCCTACCTCCGCCGTCACCTCCGCAAGAACCTCCGGCTCCTGCAGAAGACTCTCATTAAGTCGCCACACCGGGCGTCGTCCCTCTATGGTGTCTGATAGCGCATACCTCATCCCTATCGGGGCGTGGTCCGACCATGTTATCGAGCCAATTGAGGTGTCCTTGACCGTGTGTAGTTGTCCGTGGGGTACTAGGAAATAGTCGATACGGGAGTATGACTTATGCGGCTTGGAGTAAAAGGAATAATCCCGTTCTCCCGGGTGGAAAAGTCTCCAGGTATCTACTAATTGTGCAGTGTGCAGTGTTGAGCCTATGCGTTTACGGACGTCTCGTGAAGTGGAGGACGTACCGGTAGAGGTATCCTCCGCCGGCGATAGGGGTATATTCAAGTCGCCTCCTACAATGAGCTGTCCCTCAGTGTAATGCCCCAGCCTGTCTATCTGTCTCTTAAGAAAAGTGTCTTGATGAACGTTGGGTGCATACATGTTCGCCAATGTCACCTTCCTATCTCCAATCAGGCCCTTAAAAAACAGGAAGCGGCCCTCTCCATCTGTTTGAACATCCACCAGCCTCCAAGGGACTCTGGCGGAGATAAGGATGGATACCCCCCTAGATTTGGCCTGTGCATAGGCAGAGTGGTAGGCCAGGGGGTACAGTCTGTTCTTAAGTAGTGGTAATTTAGTGTCTCTGAAGTGCGTTTCCTGTAACATCATGATATCTACTCTCGCGCGGCGCATGTCATTGAGCAGCATCCTCCGCTTCTCCGGGATGTTTAGGCCCTTGACATTCAAGGACATTACATTAAGCAAGTCCATGCCCGCAGCTCACAGCGACAAACAACACCAAAAAGGGGGGGGGGGGGGTTAGAGTAAGGTACAGAGGGGGAGAAGATAAGGGATGGGGGGGGAGAAAAAATCTGAGATATAGGGACTAGATGTAGAGAAATACAGTTAAAGAGTGGGTAGCGAAAGAAAGAGAGAGCTGCCCCTAGGCAGGCAGCAATAATAGGAGTCTAAAACAGCCTAACTGGCAATGGCACTCGCCGGAGGTCCCTAAAAAGAAGGCCCCCGGGGTATTGAGCGCCGTCCTAAGTGGGGTGGTGGGTGTTCAGGACCGAGATGCGAACTCCCCGCCCCTCCCTCCCCGTGTTTGTCAGCTGAAAAAGGCAAATACCGGTAATGTAAATAAAATAAAATAAAAAACATATATACGTAAAGTGAAAAAACAAAACAAAAACAAAGGCCACAACAAAAGTATAACATTGTGTTCAAACTTTTTGCTTACTAACGAACAGCAGCAGCATCACAGGAAACCTGACATTGATGACCAACAGTAAAAATGCAAGGATCAATGGTCAAAAGTCAAAAGTCAAACGTCAAAAATCAAAAAACCCCAGAACTGTCAATCGGTATCCATCCATCCCCGCCTCCCAACCAGCAGACTCAAACTGCAACTGCCCTCCCCCTCCCAAGCACAACACAGTTCCCCTGCAAGTGCGGACTGTGACCCAACGTGGCGCCGTCCCCGCCCAGATCTCGGGGGGCTTCAGCGTTCTTCATTAGGCTGAAGGTAGTCACGATCTCCTCAACCGCAAAGCGGGGGTCTACTTCCCGGATCAGGAATAAAATTGCAAAGTCCCTCACCTCCCCCCAAAAACCCCCCACCCAAACAGTAGCACAGAACAGATCTCCAGTAGCATCGTGGCGGCTATTCCTAAAAGTACCTTTTCTCCTGAGCAGGCCGAATCGGTGTCCCATCTCTGCCACGTCAAATGTCAGTTGCTCATGTATGGGTGACAGCACCTGGCCCTCGGGCGCCCGGGGGGGGCGGCATTAGCCTAAGAATCCGGCGTCCCCCGCATTCCTCAAGGGAATCAAAGATCCGCAGACCTCCCCGGGAGAAGGCCCAGATTCACATTGTGCGTCAAAAGGGGGAGGGGGCGCCCGGGAGGACGCGGTCAGCATTTACTGCCAAATGGGGAAGGAGGGGGATGGAGGCATATATATGTGAATGTGGCCTACGGCCTACTCACGTGATCCCTCCCGGGGTCTAGATCGGTTCCTCCGTCGGCCCCTCTGCTGGCGGGGTGGAAAGGGGCCACGTTGTGCCGAGAAACCCGATCGTCCGGTGGGACGCGGCAGCAACTGCAGCCAGTCGGGGATCTGGATGGGCTCCACATCCATGAAGCGAAACAGCTCAGGGAGGTCCGCCGGGGTCTGTAAGGTAAAGGAGCCGGAGTCACTCCGGAAGGATACCGATAATGGGTATCCCCAGCGGTAGGTAAGTCCCCTCTGTTTGGCCAGCTCTAGGAGGGGACGCAGCAGGGCCCTGCGACGTAGCGTCGCTCTGGAGAGGTCAGGCAGGATCTTCACCGGGACGCCTTCCACCTCCACATCTCCACGGTCCCACGCTCCGCCGTAGAATCGCCTCCTTCTGGGCATAGCGATGGAGCCGGCATATGACGTCACGCGGCCTACTAGGATCTGTTGGTCTGGGGCCTAGGGCTCTATGGGCCCTGTCTAGCAGTATCTCCACCTCCGGTTCCCCTAGGACTGACCGGAATAGCTCCCGCATCGCGCTTCCGAGGTCTTCCCCGTCAGCCATCTCCGGCAGGCCACGTATCCGGAGGTTACCGCGTCTGCTCCTGTCCTCGATGTCCTCCAGGTGGAGCTGTAGGTCTACCGCGGTCTCCCGGTGGAAGTCCCTGGAACGCTCCAAGGCCGTCACCCTGACCTCCAGGGAGGCCACCGAGGTCTCTCCCGAGGTCACTCGTTCCGCGAGTGTGGACACCTCGCCCCGCACCTCCTGGATATCTCGCCTGTGCGTCTCCTCCAAACGGAGGATAAGGGATTCGATGTCCGTCCGGGTCGGGAGGGCCTCTATGTCCGCCCGGGTGGGGAGGGCCATCAGCAGGGCACGGATGTCCTGCTCCTGTATCTCGGCCTCTAGTTGTGGGTCAGACGACATCTCCGGATCGTGGTGTGCCTCTGGCGCTGTTACGATGGAGTCAGGTAAGATGTCACCAGAGGATTGTGCCTGGGCCTTCCGTGCAGTTCCCGGTGTGGAGCCTCGTGGTGTCGTTGCTCTGGTCCCAGGGGATCCGTCCTGCAGACTCTTGAAATATCTGCTAATTTCGTTCTGGGTCTTCCTGTAGGTTGTTCCTCTAGTTGCTGACCTGGTACTATACTTTCTGGCCGGGTACATACCGGTATTTAACGTCCCTCTGCCGGTTTAGGAGGGCCTGGGGCCGGGAGCTCCAAGAAAAAACAGCCTCACACAGTCATGTCCAGGCCACGCTCCCCTGTATACACTTTATAATTAAAAGAACAAAAATAAAACCTTAAACAAAACAAAACAAAAAAACATAGAGGCCACATTGGTGATTTCTTCTGAAAATGCTAGTCAAGAGTTTGTATTTCAGTCGCTGTACTGGAGCAAAATATTTTAAATCATGCCATAAATGTTATTTAAAATAAAATAAAAAAAATACATATATAATTTTATATATATATATATATATATATATATATATATATATATATATATATATAAATTATTATTATTATTTAAAAAAAAACTACTACACCGCTGCCGGGTGTACCAAGGTGGCCGCTGCTCCGGAGATAGGCCGAAGCCACGGCCTTTTCTATGGGCGAGACCGCGGAGCTCAATCCGTGGATCGTCCCAATCGAAATTATTTTTATCGATCAAAGAAATTAACGATTAATCGAGCAATTAATCGTTAAACTAGATGTAAACCCACTCTCATCCTTTCTAAACTACTGCCATAGTGCTGATCTATAAGGATATAGATGCCTTCTGAATGTATCCTTATCTGTTAAAAGTCTCCCCTCTGTCTGTTATAAGAACTTAAAATCTGCAGATTCTGTGGGTGGATCTGTTGTCTGGAGCTCGGTGGGTGCAGTCGTGATGTCAGTAGACTCCCCGCCCACCTCTACACTCCCCTTGTCAACATGCATTTTCTCCTGTGTATTCCTTCTGCTATGATCACCAACATCCAGTCAAAATCCAGAAAAGTAACCACATGACTTCAGAAAAGGAGTGGGGGTGGGAATTAAAAAATAATGCCTGTCTAAAGCTAGTGCACGAGATATGTAAATAACCTGTCACTCAAAGCAAGGGGGCGGAACGGACAAAGGTAACTGTTTGTCCGTTTTATCTCACTGAACAATAAAAGAGGATTTCTCAGAGCCGGATTAACTCTTTGTGGCAAGACCTGGCACAAATCATAGGAAATCTTATACTCTACGTTGTGACAGCAAAAAAATAAATAAAAAAATTCGGGTTTACATCCACTTTCATTTCTGCAGCCCTAATATATATATATATATATATATATATATATATAGATAGATAGTAATATCGTGGACCATTAGCTCTCGTGGTAGATTAGATGCTCCTAGTAGTGATTCATGCCAGTCAGAAACTATATTTTAGGTCATGGTAGCCCATTTTTATTAAAGGAACACTAAAGAAAAATAAAAAAATAAAAATAAATAACAAACATGTTATACTTACCTCCGCTGTGCAGCTCGTTTTGCACAGAGTGGCCCCAATCCACGTCTTCTGGGGTCCCTCGGCAGCTGTCTTGGCTCCTCCCCGCAATCACTCCCCACCACTATGCGAGCTCGCCGGTGGCTATAGCCGCTCACTGTATCACTCGGCCCCGCCCCCCGGCGTGCCGCGTCATTGGATGTGATTGACAGCAGCGCAAGCCAATGGCTGTGCTGCTTTTAATCCATCCACTGTAACCAATCAACAGCCAGGCCGAGCGGCGGAGAGGATGTCTGGGGGCGAGCACGGGACTTTCGAGGGGTCAGGTAAGCTAAACGGTGGGCCAGGGGAAGCTGGTATTGTCGGATGTTTTTTTACCTTAATGCATAGAATGCATTAAGGTGAATTTTTTTTTTACCTTTACAACCTCTTTAAAAAAGCAAATAAGTCCATAACATAAAGGTTTCCCACGCAAGGGTTCTTCTCCAGCAAATAAACACAACAGAAAAATGCTAGCCCACCTGGCTCTCTTTAGCTGTACCTCTGCTCTTTATCCTGGTCACACAGACCACAGGATTCCTCAATGTGGATGGCTTCACTTTAGCGCCCACACCTCTGCTCTGGCCTTAGTCCTCAGGCCGTTGCACTGCCTCTTGCAGTCACACGTTCTGGCTGCCTCCTGCAGCCCCTCTGACTCCTGGAGACCTACTGTCTCTCTTGGTGTGGAGCAGTCTCCAACTGGGAGCCATGAGGTCTTCCCATACTCTCATTATAAGGGCTGTTCTCACCTGAGCACACATCCTGCTGGTAATCTACAAAGTCTGAGTCTGGATACAGGGTTGGAGATCCCGTCCCACCCAAGACACTATGGAATCTCCAAACTACAGAGCCCAATGCCGGAATACCAAAACCTGGAGAAAGTCTTCTCCAGTCCACATCTATGCTCTGCAGTCTTGCACCAAGCAAATGTGCACACCCTGTGTCCCTCAAACTATCAATTTTACAGTGACAGCATCTCCTACTGTCACAATACTATATATATACAGTGCCTTGCGAAAGTATTCGGCCCCCTTGAACTTTTCATCCTTTTGCCACATTTCAGGCTTCAAACATAAAGATATAAAATTTTTATTTTTTGTGAAGAATCACCAACAAGTGGGACACAATTGTGAAGTGGAACGAAATCTATTGGATATTTTAAACTTTTTTAGCAAATAAAAAACTGAAAAGTGGTGCGTGCAAAATTATTCGGCCCCTTTACTTTCAGTGCAGCAAACTCACTCCAGAAGTTCAGCGAGGATCTCTTAATGATACAATGTTGTCCTAAATGACTGATGGTGATAAATAGAATCCACCTGTGTGTAATCAAGTCTCTGTATAAATGCACCTGCTCTGTGATAGTCTCAGGGTTCTGTTGAAAGCGCAGAGAGCATCATGAAGACCAAGGAACACACCAGGCAGGTCCGTAATACTGTTGTGGAGAAGTTTAAAGCCGGATTTGGATACAAAAAGATTTCCCAAGCTTTAAATATCCCAAGGAGCTCTGTGCAAGCGATCATTTTGAAATGGAAGGAGTATCAGACCACTGCAAATCTACCAAGACCTGGCTGTCCCTCTAAACTTTCAGCTCAGACAAGGAGAAGACTGATCAGTGATGCAGCCAAGAGGCCCATGATCACTCTGGATGAACTGCAGAGAACTACAGCTGAGGTGGGAGAGTCTGTCCACAGGACAACAATCAGTCGTACACTGCACAAATCTGGCCTTTATGGAAGAGTGGCAAGAAGAAAGCCATTTCTCAAAGATATCCATAAAAAGTCTCGTCTAAAGTTTGCCACAAGCCACCTGGGAGACACACCAAACATGTGGAAGAAGGTGCTCTGGTCCGATGAAACCAAAATCAAACTTTTTGGCCACAATGCAAAACGATATGTTTGGCGTAAAAGCAACACAGCTCATCACCCTCAACACACCATCCCCACTGTCAAACATGGTGGTGGCAGCATCATGGTTTGGGCCTGCTTTTCTTCAGCAGGGACAGGGAAGATGGTTAAAATTGAGGGGAAGATGGATGCAGCCAAATACAGGACCATTCTGGATGAAAACCTGTTGGAGTCTGCAAAAGACCTGAGACTGGGACGGAGATTTATCTTCCAACAAGACAATGATCCCAAACATACAGCAAAATCTACAAAGGAATGGTTCACAAATAAACGTATCCAGGTGTTAGAATGGCCAAGTCAAAGTCCAGACCTGAATCCAATCGAGAATCTGTGGAAAAAGCTGAAAACTGCTGTTCACAAACGCTCTCCATCCAACCTCACTGAGCTCGAGCTGTTTTGCAAGGAAGAATGGGCAAGAATTTCAGTCTCTCAATGTGCAAAACTGATAGAGACATACCCCAAGCGACTTGCAGCTGTAATCGCAGCAAAAGGTGGCTCTACAAAGTATTAACGCAAGGGGGCCGAATAATTTTGCACGCCCCACTTTTCATTTTTTTCTTAGTTAAAAAAGTTTCAAAAATCCAATAGATTTCGTTCCACTTCACAATTGTGTCCCACTTGTTGGTGATTCTTCACAAAAATTTTTAAATTTTATATCTTTATGTTTGAAGCCTGAAATGTGGCAAAAGGATGAAAAGTTCAAGGGGGCCGAATACTTTCGCAAGGCACTGTATATATATAGTATCTTACAAAAGTGAGTACATCCCTCACATTTTGTAAATATTTTATTATATCTATCTTTTCATGTGACAACACTGAAGAAATGACAATTTGCTACAATGCAAAGTAGTGAGTGTACAGCTTGTATTATGCCGCGTACACACTGACCGTTATTCATGTCATGGGAAAAAAGTAGGATTTTTAAAACAGCTTACCTGTAAAATCCTTTTCTTGGAGTACATCACGGGACACAGAGCAGCATAGTCATTACTATGTGGGTTATATAGAATTACCTTCAGGTGCTGGCACTGGCAACTTCCAAAACCGGAAGTACCCTCCCCTATATAAGCCCCTCCCATCCGGGAGTACCTCAGTTTTGTAGCAAAGCAATACGTGTCCCCAAAAGAGGGGTGGGAGCTCTGTGTCCCGTGATGTACTCCAAGAAAAGGATTTTACAGGTAAGCTGTTTTAAAAATCCTACTTTCTTGTTCATACATCACGGGACACAGAGCAGCATAGTCATTACTATGTGGGACGTCCCAAAGCAATGCCAAATGAGGGGGGGGGATACACCATACATAAGCTGGGCGCCATCAGGCATGAGGATCTTTTGCGGCCTGCAACACAGTGCGCCCAAAGGCGACATCCTCCTGACTTCTAACGTCCACCTGGTAGAACCTAGTAAACGTGTGTACTGAAGACCATGTTGCGGCCTTACAAATTTGAGCCAGGGAGGCCTGGTGATGCACTGCCCATGAAGTTCCAACTGCTCTCGTGGAGTGTGCCCTAACTTTGAACGGAGGCGGTCTACTTCTCAAGCCATAGGCTTGTATTATGACCTGTCGAATCCACTTGGCTAAAGTAGATTTTGATGCTGCCTGACCCTTTCTGGGGCCTTCCGGCAGAACAAACAAAGAATCCGTTCTACGAATCTGAGCAGTGGCTTTTAGATAAGCTTTAACTGCTCTTACTACATCCAAAGAATGCAATAACTTTTCCTCTACCGAGCTTGGTTTGGGGAAAAAAGAAGGAAGAACCACATCTTGGTTCAAATGAAACCTCGATACCACCTTAGGAAGAAAGGCTGGATGAGGACGTAATACTACTCTGTCCTTATGAATAACCAGATATGGCTCCTTACAGGACATGGCGGCTAATTCCGACACTCTTCTAGCCGAGCATATGGCTACTAAAAATATCAATTTTCTGGTGAGTAGAACCAAGGAAATGTGCCGCAAAGGTTCAAACGGCTGCTTCTGCAGAACCGACAGAACCAAATTTAGATCCCATGGGCATATGGGAGCTTTAATCGGTGGAATAATACGAGTCACCCCTTGCATGAAGGATTTGACAAGTGAATGCATAGCCAGGGGCCTTTGAAATAGTATTGATGAGGCCGAAACCTGGCCCTTGATAGTACTTTAGGCAAACTTCCTGTCTACAGCCCACTGCAGGAAGTCCAGAATTCTGCCTATAACGTACTTACGTGGATGCCATTTTCTGGCCTCGCACCAAGTGATGTACGCCTTCCAAACTCTATAGTAGATCTGCCTGGATACAGGCTTCCTGGCATTGATTATAGTTGATACCACATAGTTAGAGAGACCTCTCTTCTTTAGGATGTGGGATTCAATAGCCAGGCCGTTAAACTTAGAGTTAGTAAGGAAGGGTGGTATATCGGTCCTTGCGAAAGCAGGTCCGGACGACGTGGAAGGGTCCAAGGACTCCCCACAGACATTTTGATGATCTCCGCGTACCAGGCCCTTCGGGGCCACGCTGGAGCCACCAGGATCACCGGCTTCTTTTCCAACCTGACTCTGCGAAGGAGTCGAGGCAACAATTGTAGCAGAGGGAATGCATATATCAGTCTGAACTGATCCCAAGGGAACACCAGAGCATCCGAGCCGCAAGCGAGGGGATCCCTTGTCCGGGAGACAAATCTGTCCACCTTTGCGTTGAATCTGGATGCTAGCAGATCTATATCCGGTGTTCCCCACCGCTGACATATTGCTCGGAAGACCTCGGGATGAAGGGACCATTCCCCTGGGCATAACTGTTGGCGACTCAGAATGTCCGCCTTCCAATTCTCCACCCCTGGAATGAAGACAGCTGATATACATGGGACATGCTTTTCTGCCCATTCCAGGATGTGACTTACTTCCCTCTGGGCTGCACGACTCCTGGTGCCTCCCTGATGATTGATATATGCCACTGCTGTGGCATTGTCTGATTGAATTCTGACAGGGGACCCTTGGAGTCTGGATGTCCAGGCTACTAGGGCATACCGGGCTGCTCGTATCTCTAAGAGATTGATGGGCAGGGTTTTTACTACATTTGACCATCTGCCCTGGAGAGACCATTGCTCCAGTACTGCCCCCCAGCCTATAAGGCTGGCATCTGTAGTGACCACCTTCCACGATATCGGACTGAAGGGTTTTCCCTTCTGGAGATTCTGGGGGATCAACCACCAGCAGAGACTCTTCCGAACGGAAGGGGACAAAGCCATCGGGAAGTCTAGAGCCTGAATTTTTCCGTTCCAGGCTGACAATATGGCCCTCTGTAAATTCCTTGAGTGGAATTGGGCGTATGGCACAGCTTCGAATGATGCTACCATCTTTCCTAGCAGCCTCATGCACAGGCGTATGGACGGCTGTCTTTTTGCACAAAGCAGACGGACCAAGCCCCTCAAAGAGGATACCTTGTCTAGAGGTAAGAAAATCTTCCTCTGGTCTGAATCCAGCCGTAGCCCTAGATATACCAGGTTTTTCACTGGCTGTAGGGCTGACTTGTCCAGGTTGATGACCCAACCGTGGGATTCTAGATACTTGATTGTATCGACAATTACCACTTCTAGTTTGGCAACTGAGTGGTCCATCAACAACAGGTCGTCTAGGTATGCCATTATCGTTACACCTCGTGTTCTTAGATCGGCCAACAGTGGGGCCAGAATTTTTGTGAACACTCGTGGTGCTGTGGCCAGACCGAATGGTAAGGCTCTGAACTGAAAATGGCGCCCTTCTACTGCAAAGCGTAGAAATTTTTGATGACCTGGAAAGATGGGAACATGCAAGTAAGCATCTTTGATGTCGATCGAGGCTAACCATTCCTCCCCCTGTAGGGCAGCGGTGACCGATCGGATCGACTCCATCCGGAAAGACCGGACGTTTAGAAATTTGTTTAGACTCTTTAGGTCCAATATGGGTCTTATGTCCCCGTTTGGCTTTGGGACTGTGAAAAGGTTTGAGTAGAAACCCAACCCCCACTCTTCCATAGGAACCTCCATAATTACTCCTTGGAGCAATAGTTGTTCTAACGCCAATAGGAGAGACCCTCTTTTCAGAGGGTCTCTTGGCATGCCTGACCACATAAAATGGGAAGGAGGAGACTCTTTTAACTCCAACTTGTATCCCAGAGTTACTGCGGAGAGCACCCATCTGTCTTTGATCGTCTCCCGCCAGGTCTCTGCGAACAACTGAAGTCTTCCCCCCACCCGTTTGAGTGGGGGCAGCCCTTCATAGGCTTGACTTGGAGGCTGGTTTAGTACCCCTTCGGATCCAGGGTTTCTTATTACCCTGTGACTGTCCCTGATTTTTACCCCCTGAGTTTGACCGAGGAGGCCGTCGGAACTGCTTCGTAGCAGACGTCGCAGGGATAGGAGAGGTAGTCCTCTTAAAAGATGGACCCCTAGACCTCTTCTTACTCGGTAAGAGAGTACTTTTACTACTGGAAATCTTCTGGATATACTTATCCAGGTCCTCGCCAAAAAGGCGTTCCCCATGAAATGGGAAGCTAACTAAGAGCTTCTTACAGGGAGCTTCAGCAGACCAGTTTTTGAGCCACAGAAGCCTACGCATATGTACCAAAGACAGCGTGAGGCGGGAGGCCTGATGGATAGAATCCTTGATGGCGTCAACCGCAAAGCATAATGCTCTAGGCAGATCAGCCAGAGCCTGGGCCTGCTGGTCTGGCAAATCCCTCAGGACCATTTTCATCTGATCCTTTAAAGCTTGGCAGACCCCAATAGCTGCCACTGCTGGCTGTGTAACAGCCCCTGCTGTGGAAAAAGCAGATTTTAATAAAGATTCCAATTTTTTATCTACTGGATCTTTGAACATTTGAACATTATCTACTGGACATGTCAGTGATTTGTTCACAGAAGAGATGGCTGCATCCACCGTCGGAACATTCCATCTCTGGGTGAACTTTTCCTCCATGGGATAGATCACCGGAAATTTCTTAGGCGGAACAAATAGTTTATCAGGATGTTCCCAGTCCTGGTATATAAGTCCTTCCAATAATGGATGTATTGGAAAGGAGCAATTAACCTGGGGAGCTTTTAGCGACCCCAATGAGGAGACAGCAGTAGTTGATGGTTCAACAAGAGGCATTTTAAATGCAGATCGAACCATGTCAGTTAGGGTCTGGACCCACAATCTTTCAGTCTGTGATGCTGAAAATGGTTCATCTACTGTCGATTCCTCAAAAACAGAGTTAACCTCCTCCTGATCCCCTTCAGGTAGGTCGGTCCCTTCCTGGGACTGTTGCTCTGCCAACAGGCACTCTAATGGAGGTGATGGAGATCTGGCGCGCTTTCTTTCCTGCAGAGAAGAAGCGATCAATGCTGCCAATCTCTGCTCCAATTCCTCCAGAGTTGAGGCAAAAACCTCCTCTGTTATATATGCAGGAGCAGGTGGACTGAGGACAGCCGCAGTACCTGGCACTCCCGGGGGTTCCTTATGGGTATTAACCTCTGATTTCTCAGGGGAGGAGGGTGCAGATGACTGCTCCAGATCCTCAGAGCCCGATGGAGACCCCCTACACTTCCTGAGAGGTATATCTCGGAGTTTTTTAGGCGGCATATTCCTTAGTTCAAAGCTGCGGTATTCCAGCCGCAATACACCCCTTTACTGAAATAGTCTAATGCAATTTGCTGCTATGTACATCAGTGGGTGTCTACTAATGCGTCTTTCTGGGGATGCCTGTATCAACCGCCCGCTGTAAGCCCCTATACCATGCTACCAGCTCCTTTTCATGCTCTGTGTCCATAGCAAGCAGCGTGGACTGAGTCCTTTTATCTTGCTGGGACGCCCGCACATGCGCAGAAGCGCTGGGCGCACAGAGCGCGTCATCCGCCAGGCTCCGCCCACTTTTTTGAAGCTAAATCTATAAAAAGAAAGTGTGTGTGTGCGCGCGTGCACGTGTGCGCTCTTGGCGCCCTGTAAGGAGAGGAGCCAGGGTCCCTGTTTCACCAGGACTCGGGGATGGAAGGAAACTACTTGGCAGCATGACAGAGGAATGCAGCTTCCCTGATAGAGAGCTCACTCATCTGCCTGGACTTTCACCATGGAAGGAATAGTCCCAAGAAAAAAAGACGTTCCACAGCGGCCTCTAGTGGACAAACACAGGTACCGCACTTTTGTCTTTTTTTTTTTTTTTTTTTTAAACCTCCTTTATGAAAAACATTTCCAGGTTTACAGTTTTTAAAACTTCCTTTATGAAAAGACATTTCTAGGATTTCTTAGGCATATACAGCTATTAGCGGAAATACCTTTAGGTAACAGGCAGAAAGACATATTAGGCTTGGGGGTCCCCTCAATAGAACCAAGTTCCTGAGGGGCCCCCACTTACCTTTTCCCCGCCGCAGGACTTTGTTTGGTCCACAGAAGCCCAAACTTCACCTCTCACGGCAGGCATTGTACTAGACCTTCAGGGACCGGGTTCCCAAGGATTCCACTCCCCTGGACCTGTATAGCACCCTGCACAGATAGCCTCTTGGTTTTGGGTATGACCAGAGCTCTGGATCCCAGGGTCCAGCCCTCCTAAGAGAGGCATTACAGGCAAAACCCTGCTCTTCTCTGCAAGGCCCGGGTACCGACCGTTTAGCTATGAAGCTTTTTTGGTCGGATCCGGAATAGCTTGCTAAGGCCCAGAGAACCTGTGCACAAGCCCAGATGAATACATGTTAACCTTGGCCAACACCTTAGACACTGGCAAAAAACTGAGGTACTCCCGGATGGGAGGGGCTTATATAGGGGAGGGTACTTCCGGTTTTGGAAGTTGCCAGTGCCAGCACCTGAAGGTAATTCTATATAACCCACATAGTAATGACTATGCTGCTCTGTGTCCCGTGATGTATGAACAAGAAACAACGTTTTTCTCAACGTGATTTTTCGTGTTTCCTCTCAAGCCTGCCTTGCATACACACGTTCATGAAAAAAAAAACGCCCGAGCAAAGCACGGTGACGTATAACACGTACGACGGCACTATAAAGGGGAAGTTCCATTCGAATGGCGCCACCCTTTGGGACGCTTTTGCTGATCCTCGTGTTAATAAAGTTTGGTGAGAGACGTTTCGCGCTTTTCATGCTTCGTGCTTTTCAGTCCATTACAGCGTAATGAATGTGCTATCTCCATTACAAACGCTAGTTTTACCAGAACAAGCGCTCCCGTCTCATACTTGATTCTGAGCATGCACGTTTTTTCCCCTCGTAAAAGCATACACACGACCGTTTTTCATGACGTTAAAAAGAACGACGTGAAAAACGACGAGAACAAATAGAGCAGGTTCTAAAAAAAATCGGGCATTTTCTTGTCGAGAAAAATGCTCTGGAGCATACACACGACCGTTTTTCACGACCATTTTTAAATCATGAAAAATGGTTGTGTGTATGCGGCATAACAGTGTAAATTTGCTGTCCCCTCAAAATAACTCAACACACAGTCATTAATAACTAAACTGCTGGCAACAAAAGTGAATACACCTCTAAGTGAAAATGTCCAAATTGGGCTCAAAGTGCCAATATTTTGTGTGGCCACCATTATTTTCCAGCACTGCCTTAACCCTCTTGGGCCTGAAGTTCACCAGAGCTTCACAGGTTGCCACTGGAGTCCTCTTCCACTCCTCCATGACGACATCACTGATCTGGTGGATGTTAGAGACCTTGCGCTCCTCCACCTTCCGTTTGAGGATGCCCCACAAATGCTCAATAGGGTTTAGGTCTGGAGACATGCTTGGCCAGTCCATCACCTTTACCATCAGCTTCTTTAGCAAGGCAGTGGTCGTCTTGGAGGTGTGTTTGGGGTCGTTATCATGTTGGAATACTGCCCTGTGGCCCAGTCTCCGAAGGGAGGGGATCATTCTCTGCTTCAGTATGTCACAGTACATGTTGGCATTCATGGTTCCCTCAATGAACTGTAACTTCCTAGTGCCGGCAGCACTCATGCAGCCCCAGATCATGACACTCCCACCACCATGCTTGACTGTAGGCAAGACACACTTGTCTTTGTACTTCTCACCTGGTTGCCGCCACACACGCTTGACACCATCTGAACCGAAAAAGTTTATATTGGTCTCATAAGACCACAGGACATGGTTCCAGTAATTAATGTCCTTAGTCTGCTTGTCTTCAGCAAACTGTTTACGGGCTTTTTTGTGCATCATCTTTAGAAGAGGCTTCCTTCTGGGACCACAGCCATGCAGACCAATTTGATGCAGTATGCGGCGTATGGTCTGAGCACTGACAGGCTGACCCCCCACCCCTTCAACCTTTGCAGCAATACTTGCAGCACTCATACGTCTATTTCCCAAAGACAACCTCTGGATATGAAGCTGAGCATGTGCACTCAACTTCTTTGGTCGACCATGGCGAGGCCTGTTCTGAGTCGAACCTGTCCTGTTAAAACACTGTATGGTCTTGGCCACCGTGCTGCAGCTCAGTTTCAGGGTCTTGGCAAACTTCTTATAGCCTAGGCCATGGATATGCAATTAGCGGACCTCCAGCTGTTGCAAAAATACAAGTCCCATCATGCCTCTGCCTCTAGGTGTCATGCTTGCTGCTGTCAGAGTCTCACTATGCCTCATGGGACTTGTAGTTTGGCAACAGCTGGAGGTCCGCTAATTGCATATCCCTGGCCTAGGCCATCTTTATATGGAGCAACAATTATTTTTTTTTAGATCCTCAGAGAGTTCTTTGCCATGAGGTGCCATGTTGAACTTCCAGTGACCAGTATGAGAGAGTGAGAGTGATAACACTGAATTTAACACACCTGCTCCCCATTCACACCTGAGACCTTGTAATACTAACGAGTCACATGACACCGGGGAGGGAAAATGGCTTAGTTAGGGGAGTACTCACTTTTGTTGCCAGAGGTTTAGACATTAATGGCTGTGTGTTGAGTAATTTTGAGGGGACAGTAAACTTACACTGTTATACAAGCTGTACACTCACTACTTTACATTGTAGCAAAGTGTAATTTCTTCAGTGTTGTCACATGAAAATATATAATAAAATATTTACAAAAATGTGAGGGGTGTACTCACTTTTGTGAGATACTATATATATATATATATATATATATATATATATATATATATATATATATATATATAATTATTATTATTCATAGTAAAAACACAGATCATAAACTTATACAAAATAGATTATAAAAGGTTATAAACAATAATCAAAATTGTCCAAAAATCATTACGGTTCCTCTCTTATAGAAAGGCCAAATGCTATCTGGTCTTCATAAAAGCTTCTGTGAGGCAATTTAAGTTGCGCGAGGTGGCCCTGGGAACACTCTATTTACAATATGAGACATTTGTTCCTCGCTGAGAACAAAACCGCTGAAAACATATCACGTAGGCTCCTCACCACGATGATGCTTGGCAACAGCCGAGGAGACGTGAGGAAATGGGATTAGGCCCAACAGCTGGCCGGCTGAGTTATTCTGCTCGAAGTTGCACCTTTCAATCTTCCGAGTGTCACTTTGTTTTACACCGGTAAGGAAGCAACATTGCAGTAGCCAAAGAGCTTTATAAATGGGCCGTGATTGAAACAGACTACTGCCCTTGTGGCATTTACCTCACAAAAAAAGGCAGGATATCATTAGAGTCGACAATATCATGAAAGCTCATTTAGCTGCAGCACTTGTGCCTGTCCGCAGAGTATTTGTATGAGGCGCCACTACATAATTATCCCTTGCTGCTACATGTAGCCAGCTTTGGCTATGTTCAGCTTGCTGGTGGGGACAGTGATACTTCCAGAATTTAGTGCCTTCTCATTGACATCAATGGGCACTGTGCAAGTTTAATGTGGAATATATTCATATTTTTAACACAGAAGGAATTGTTTTAAGTAAAGTTAATGAAAAAAGCAAGAGTTTCAAGAGTATCTGGCAAAGTGCAACAATATCTGTGAAGATTCTCATTTATCTAGGTCATGGTATATCTAGTAGTAGTGTTCTGGATATTTTATAGATAGGCAACTCCTATCCTCATATTGATTTGTGGTTCCAAATTTATAATAGCTACTGCAGTAGGGAACAGACACAAAATATACACTCAGCATATTTTCAAAAAAACTCTTCTGTTTATTTTGACCCAATTTAAGGTTTTTATACACATAATTACGTAGGTATTACATTAATATTACAATTGTACTTTTATGGTAACGAGGGGTGTAACATAGGCAGGCTAATTCTAATCAGGACTCGAAAAAATGGAAACATGTAATGGAAACATTATTAGTGCCGTGTGCACAGTGAGTGCGGTGTGCAATACATACAAATTACAATACAATTATATACAGAACTTACAAATTTCCTTAACAGTAGTTAGTCACATTCAACATTTCCTTTCTTCTGTGGTGCTGAAGATGTTCTGTAGCTTTCCCAAACTACTTAGTCAGTCACAATGAGTGTCAAGAAAATACCCCAGCTTTTATATCTAACTACTATACTACTAGATAAAAATTGTCCATACAGTATATTACGTACTTTAAAGTAATTTATATTAAACATCAGAAAGAGATTTGTTTTTCTTTAAAAGAGACACTTGTCATTCTGAGACTGCTGTGGACTGGGATTCATTTTTAACTTAATACTCTTATCCTTTTCTACAAGCCACCAACCCACTTCATTATATGTCAAGTATCTTGATTGCTGATCTTCACCATACAGCCTATCTGACCACCGCATAGACTCTGGCCTTAATCTTCAGAAGTTTTCTGGCCTATACGTACACATGCATGCCATGGCCGCCGTTCACTCTAATGGAATAGATGTCCATAGCTTGACAGGGAATAAGATAAGAGGAGTATGGGAAGTGGGAATCAGAAGTATAAGCAGGAAGAACGGGAGGAGGGAATTGGAAGAGTATGAAAGAAGTATGGGAAGATGCCTTCTTCACAATCACACCATGGATAAGAGAAGATCTCTCTGCTGGGCTCCCACACCGCAATAAAGACTAATAAAAAAGTATGGGAAGGAGGCATCTGAAGTGCAAGACAGAAGTAAATGAGGAGGGAATCAGAAATGTAAAACTGGAGTGTGGGTAGAAGGAATCGGAATTGACAGTTTGGGTAAAGAAAATTGTAAATATACGTTTTGCAAATCGGAGGAGTGAAACAGAAATGTAGGATTAGAATGTTGAGAAAAGAAATCTGAAGTGTGAAGCCTCGTACACACGACGGAGTTTCTCGTCAAAAAACGACAAGAAAACTGCAGAGAGAGCTTTCTTGCCGAGAAAACCGTTCGTGTGTATGGTTTTTCGTCGAGAAAACTGCCGGGAATCTCGACGAGAAAAATAGAGAACCTGCTCTCTATTTTCTCGTCAGGATTCTCGATTTTCTCGTCGGGTTTCTCGCCGGCCTGTTTTGCGACGAGAAAACCGTTTGTGTGTATGCTTTTCCGAGTCTTCAAAAACCGCGCATGCTCAGAATCAAGTATGAGACGGGAGAGCTTCTTCTGGTAAAACAAGCCTCCGTAAAGGAGATAGCACATTCATCACGCTAAAACGAACTGAAAGCACGAAGACTGAAAAGCGCAAATCGTCTCTTCCAAAACTTTTACTTCACACACGGTAACACGAGATCAGCAAAAGCAGCCCAAGGGGTGGCGCCATTGAAATCGATCTTCCCCTTTATACTGCCGTCGTACATGCTGTACGTGACCGCACAGAACAACGACGAGATTTGGAATTGACAGTGTGTATGCAAGGAAAGCTTGACAAGAAACTCGTCAAGCTTGACAAGAATCTCGTCGAGAAAAACTACGTGTTTTTTACGACGAGAAACTCGGTCGTGTGTACGAGGCCTGAGACAGGAGTATGGAACAAGGAATTCAAAAGTGTAAAACTGGAGTGTGGGAGAAAACAATTGGAAGTGTGGTAAAGAGTGGAAAAAGGGAATTTGAAGTGTAGAGAAGGAATGTGGAAGAGAAGAACTGTAAGTGTAGTAAGGGCACGTGGAAGGGAAGAATCAGAAGTGTAGGGAAGAAATGAGAGAGGATAGAATCAGAAGTGTGGGAAAGAAATGTGAAAGGTAGCGGTTGGAGGGGTAAGACAGAAATGCAGGAGGAGAAAATTGAAAGTAAAGAAGGAAAGTGAAGTACCAGCTCGAATAGCTTACGGCATTCTGAGCTACAGTGACAGGTGTTTTAGGGGATGCGGTCAATGTGATTATGTACTACACATCTGGTGGTCCTGTCCAAATCTGACCACATTTTGGTCAACAACATTTGGCTTCCTTCAAACCCTGTTTCATATAATATCCCCTAAGGATATGGGAATGGCCCTCAGTCACCATACAATTTCAGGGCTTTTTTTATACCAACAGATTGTCAAAGCCTGGAAGAAGCTGATTTTGATGCTGGTTAATGAAAAACTGTTTAGCATCCTCAATGACTCACAACCTACATTTCTCAAAATATGGGAACCATGGCTTGCTTATGCCTTACCTTCAAATTCTTCTAGCCTTAGTCCTCTCACTGTCACCCCCTCCCCCCTTCATGTTGCCTCTACTTCCCTACCCTGATCTCCACCCTTTGCTTTTCTTGATTTCTTCCCTATACCAGTTCTCACTATATAATTGAAGAAGTATGAGAAGAACACATCTTAAGCGTAATGCCGTGTACACACGGCCATTTTTAATGTCATTGAAAAAAACTATGTTTTTCTTTACGTGATTCTTCTCAAGCCTGCCTTGCCTACACACTATCGTGAAAAAAAATGCTCGAGCAAAGCGCGGTGACGTACAACACGTAGGACAACACGTACGACGGCTCTATAAAGGGGAAGTTCCATTCGGATGGTGCCACCCTTTGGGCTGCTTTTGCTGATCTCGTGTTAGTAGAGTTTGGTGAGAGACAATTTGCGCTTTTCTGCCTCGTGCTTTTCAGTCCGTTACAGCGTGACGAATGTGCTATCTCCATTACGAACGCTAGTTTTACCAGAACGAGCGCTCCCGTCTCATAACTTGCTTCTGAGCATGCGCATTTTTTCCCATCATTAAAATGTACACACGGCCGTTTTTCACGACGAGAAAAACGACAACTTGAAAAACGACGAGAAAAAATAGAGCATGTTCTAAATTTTTAATGCCCATTTTTCTCATCGAGAAAAATGCTCTGGAGCCTACACACGATCGTTTTTAATGACCAATTTAAAAAATTGCATTTTTCTCATCATGAAAAACGGTCGTAGACGTGTGGGAGGAGAAAATCTGAAATGTGGTGTTGGGTAGATGGAAACTAGAGTTTGGGTAGAGAGAATGAAAGACAAAAATCAAACCCTGCCCCACTCTGACCAAAACAGAGGTTTATTTTAGGTAAAGTTGCTCTTTAAGCACTTTTCTACTTACCAAATCATAATTGACAATCTTAGAGGCCTCAAGTTTTAGATTGACAAGGTCACGTTGTCTTTGTACGGTGGAAAAGGATGTCTCTCCAAATTATCTGCAGCTCGGTTTAAAAGGATCCATTCTCGTTTCAGCCTCCGGTCTGTTCAGAATTTGATTAAGATAGCAAAGTGAGGCTGTACGGATTGTTAAGTGTAACCTTTTGTGACAGCAAGGCTCGTAAGTTAATATTATTGTGTTCTGTGGGTATTAGCTGGGCAAATTGGAGATGAAATGAGAATGTAACAGTAGATTCCATTTAATTGCTAATAACATGTTATAGCCTACCTACTTATCAATTATAGGGATTAGACACCTTAATGGAACAGCATAATGTTAGATGAAACCTTACAGAGAATACAGAACTAATAACTATAAGGATAGTGCATATAATGCAAAGAGGACATTGGGTAATAAACATTGTGCATGCTTTGCAAAGTAGGTTTCAGTGAGCCATTTTCCTGATTTAATAGGTAAGGGTGTCTTTGTGAGAAAAATAAGTAACAATTGTTATGTTCCCCCTTATGACTATAATTATCATTTTTATGAAGCACTTGCATTAAATGGAATGTTCTTAGACCCAACTTAAATCGTATCTAGAGCCAAAAACAAAAATATTATGTTTCAACTAACCAGTCTTCAGATGTGGTGGCTGCATTTGTTTTTACTTCTTAGACTAGGCACCTTTTTTAGCAAGTACAGAGAATACCTGCTGATCTTGAACTGTTGTGTCCTTCTCACTACTTGTAAGCTTATAAGATAGAACCTTATCTTATTGTGTAAACTACTAGAGCCACCAATCCACCATGTAATGGAGATGAACAAAGGCAGACATGTTTGAGGCCCATTTAGGGCCTCTAGGCCAACTAGGGATGAGTTGAGCATCTGTCTGAACTCCGAACATTTAGAAGTATGGTGAGAACGAATTTGAAGGCTTCCTGCTGTCAACGGTTGCTAAGGAAGCAGGGGGTGCTGATTTTCACATGGCACATTTACTTACATGTATGGGAATTCCCAGCCATGCTAGTCACAGACTTTGAACAGCCAAAGGGAGTATTGTTCTCAAGAAAGCTGTCTTTCTATGGGCACAGATTGCAATGTACTTTTTTTTAAGGTAAGTAGGGTGGTTTTATTTTATTTTTTTCTAATAAATTGTATCAAGCTGGATCATATGTGGATTTGTTTTTCCTTGCCTAATAAAATATGTTACTAAATCACTGAGGGATTTCTGACTGTGAAGAATATCTGAAGTTTTACCAACTACTATTTTTGTGGTGAGAAAAAATAAATGTGTTTGACCTTACTTTAATTAAAAAGGTCCAACAAAAAGTATCATGCCGCGTATACACGACCGTTTTTCATGACGTGAAAAATGCCATTTTTTAAATTGGTCATTAAAAACGATCGTGTGTAGGCTCCAGAGCATTTTTAACGACGTGAAAATGGCCTGAAAAAAATTAGAACCTGCTCTATTTTTTCACATCGTTTTTCATGTCGTTCTTTTTAACGTCGTGAAAAACGGTGGTGTGTATGCTTTTACGAGGGAAAAAAAAAAACGTGCATGCTCAGAATTAAGTATGAGACGGGAGCGCTCGTTCTGGTAAAACGAGGGTTTGTAATGGAGATAGCACATTCGTCATGCTGTAACGGACTGAAAAGCACAAAGACTGAAAAGCGCAAATCATCTCTCACCAAACTTTATTAACACGAGGATCAGCAAAAGCGTCCCAAAGGGTGGCGCCATTCGAACGGAACTTCCCCTTTATAGTGCCGCCGTACGTGTTGTACGTCACCGCGCTTTGCTCAAGCATTTTTTTTCATGATAGTGTGTAGGCAAGGCAGGCTTGAGAAGAATCACGTCGAGAAAAACAAAGTTTTTTTCAATGACATTAAAAACGGCCGTGTGTATGCGGCATCAGTGTTGTTCTGAAGAGAGGGTGAAGGTTCTTTCACAAAGAGTGATAAAACCCATGGAAATTATTTTTTTGCACTTGCTTAGTGGATATACAGTATTGTCTGATATTGGAGTTATTAACTCACTGGCAGAAGCAATTTTAGTGAGTCCATGCCAGTCTGAACTGTGGTTTAGGGTTTGATGGCCCACTTGTATTTAACAAACTAAAAGTTAAGCAAGAAGAAAATAGTTGCCCACACAGGGGTTTCCACTGTTAAGAACATAATGAAAAATAGAACCTAGTTACCTGGCTTATTCCTCAGCAGTGTTGCTGCTTAGTTCATAAACCTTGGCTTTGAGCTGGTCCTGCAGACCATCTCTCACACAGTACCTCTGTGTTTCTGCCTCCCTCTCTTATCTCTCCTGGCTCTCTCAGCACTCTGGGCTCTCTCAGCAGTTTCAGTTGCAGCACCCTGCTGCACGGGCCCACTCCCTGGCCTCTCGATAGGGGTTGTCCTGACTTGGGGCTCTCTTACTCCTCTGAAGCTTCCAGATTCCCTCAGTCCCATGGGCTTGCCTAGTCCACTCGGCTCTTTCAGTTTCCCAGATTTGGTTATCCTTCTCAACTGGTTCAGCCCCATGGACAAGGAATCTCTCTTCCAGCATGGAGTGCTGTCTCTTGAGTGGAGCACACCTGTCTCCTAATGGAAGCTCTGAACTATTGCCAAGTCTTTCATTAAAACAGGTGTGCACACACACACACATATATATATATATATATATATATATTTCCTATTATTTGGGTACAGCATCGCACGACTGCGCATTTTTTAGTTAAAGCAACGCAGCACCGTATTGCAAAAAATGGCCTGGTCATGAAGGGGGGTAAACCTTCTGGAGCTGAAGTGGTTAATGTTACATTACCACGTAAAAGCTTATACAGTAAGAGATTCCATGATTGGGTTCACATATACCACTTAAAGACCAGGCCTTTTGTGGAACCTTTTGTTTAAAAGTATAAATCAGTATTTTTTGCTAGAAAATGACTTAGAACTCCCAAACATTATATATATATATATATATATATATATATATATATATATATATATATATATATTTTTTTTTAGCCGAGACCCTAGAGCAGGGATAAGCAATTAGCGGACCTCCAGCTGTTGCAAAACTACAAGTCCCATCATGCCTCTGCCTCTTGGTGTCATGCTCGTGGCTGCCAGAGTCTTGCTATGCCTCATGGGATTTGTAGTTCTGCAACAGCTGGAGGTCCGCTAATTGCATATCCCTGCCCTAGAGGATAAAATGGCAATCGTTGCAATGTTTTAGGTCACACAGTATTTGCGCAGTTTCACAATTTTTTGGGAAAACATACACTTTAATTAATTAAAAAAACAAAACACAATATGAACTCCATTTTTTTTTGTATAATGTGAAAGATGATGTTACGCTGATTAAATAGATACCTAACATGTCATGCCTTAAAATTGTGCACGCTTGTGGAATGGAGACAAAGCATAGGATGCATTAAGGTAAAAAAAACACAAGGGTTTACAACCTCTTCAATGTCAAGGTAATGACATATTTTTACTATGGGCCGGTCGTCAAGTGGTTAAGCTAAATTGAATGTTGTTTTTTGTTGTATTGTAGCATTGTAGTATTTCCTTTAGTGGGAGTCGGGATTAGCCATTCACAGAGTAATTTGATTTCTTGCCTTGAGTCTCACTTTAATCAGAAAGATCTTTATGGAGCAGGTATTATATTTTTAAAAATTTGCAATACATTTAACATGATGTCCTGTAAAGGGACCTAGATCCCGGCAACACAGTGATGTGCAGCCTCTGTCTTCCATTACTGCCTTTGTAGGTCTTTTATAGGATACAATGCCAGAGTGGATTTAACTAGCTGTAGGGCTTTCAATGAAGCGCCATCAAACCGAACAAAAAAGTCAAAATACTCATAAATCATTCATCGTCGTGTTAGACATAAAAGTGTGCTTTGGGAGAGCGTGCTCCGTATTTTATGAGCTTAACGCTAAGACTTTTCAAAGGTAAGCAAAAGCGGGGCCATTGCTGTGCTGGTAACCATTCAAAGACCGCAACACCATCGTCCCTATGGGGGCTGCTATCCTAAAGAGCATCATAAAATTGCTCCATTACCCTTCGTACCTGCAGCATCGGATTTTAATAAGCTGAATAAATAAAAAGAAACATGTTCAAGTTTGATTTTTAAAGGTATTCATCAGCTACATGCATGTCTGTCAGAATGTATATGTAACGTGTTACACCTTTTTGTCTCCTTATTGAATTTTTTTATTACGGTGTTTATAGAGCAACAACAGTTTGCACAATGCTTTATGTATTGTACATTTACATAAACTCCTGCCCCTGAGGAGCTTACAATCTAAGGTTTTCTATCTCGCATGCATACACATACGACAGGAGCCAATTTGTTGGGTGGGAGGAACCATGTAGGCAAGGGTCAACATGGAATCTCTATGCAGGTAGTGTCCTAGTTGGAAATTGAACCAAGGACTTTAGTACACAGCAAGGCTGGAGTGATAGCCACTAAGCCACTGGGTAGTCATATTTTTGTCATTATGTTGGTTTGTGGCTGGTAATGCTCAGCCTGGGGCTTTGGGTATGAAAGATTAAACCCAAAACCTAAATTAACCTCTAAAATGATGCTCTAAAGAAAACCTTTGCTTTCTCAATGAAGGACAAAGAAACAGGTTGGCTTTAAAGCCCCACTCCAGGAGCCTCTGATCTGTTTAGTCACTGGAAGTAAAGAAAGGAAGCGTGTGAGACATGAAGGTCTTGTCTCACACCCAGAACACTGTGCTGTATACTCAGGGCTGTCGGAACAGGACAGGCAAACCAAGCAACTGCTTGGGGCCCCCAGCAGAGCTGCCTCCCCTCCCGCGATTGGCGACCCCCCTCCCGCGATTGGCGCCCCCCACCCGTGATTGGTGGCCCCCCACCCGCGATTGGCGGCCCCCCTCCCACGATTGGCGGCCCTCTTCACCCGCGATTGGTTGGCCCCCTCCTCCCGCAATTTGGCGGCCCCCCTCCCGCGATTGCCAGCCCCCCTCCCGCGATTGCCGGCCCCCCTCCCACAATTGGCGGCCCCCTCCTCCCGCGATTTGGCTGCCCCCCCGCGATTGGCGCCCCCCCACCCGCAATTGGCGGCCCCCCCACCGCGATTGGCGGCCCCCTCCTCCCGCGATTTGGCGCCGGCCCCCTCCTCCCGCGATTTGGCGACCCCCCCTCCCGCGATTGGCGCCCCCTCCCGCGATTGGCGGCCCCCCTCCCGTGATTGGCGCCCCCTCCCGCGATTGGCGGCCCCCTGTCTCGCGATCGGCGTCGATGTCCCACGTTAGCACCACCCCCCTTCTGAATTAAAAAAAAAAGTAAAAAAATTGTGTAGCACCCCCCCGCTTCTCCCCAAAAAATCTGTAGCACCCCCCCTGCTTGGGGGCCCCAAATTCTCAATCTGCTTGGAGCCCCCAAATCAAAATCAATCAAACGGCCCTGTGTATACTGTATATAGCCTCAACTGCATACAAATTTTACAGCACACCCAGTGGTCACACATGTTAGTGAAGGAAATAGTTTGTTTGAGCCAGCTTAGGTACTGTGGAGAGCACTGATCCAGAGTACTCCAGTCCAGTCTTTTGTTGGTGCACTTAAACTCCTGAATAGCAGGGCCACACAACACAACTTGCCCGGATTATTAAGTGAAGAAAGCCAGATCATTCTCAGCAAGGTGGAAGGACAATGGTGTCTGTATACAATGTCCCTGGAAATGGATGACTATATCCTTTAGCCCTGTGGCACTACAAGTGTCAGCAAGATGACTAACAGCAATGATGTCTGTATACAGTGTCCATTTAACTTCTTCTGTGGTGCAGTGTCCCTTTTTCCTGCAAATGGGGAAAAGCCCTCTCACCCAACCCTGCGGTCAAGGCACAAACGGACGTCCTGGAAAAGAAGGCTCTCTTGGCGACCCAACTGGTCACCTCACACTGGAATGCTTTACCATCGATGCAGGTGCACCTGGATGTGCACATGGGATCCCCCTCTCTCAGGCTGGTTGTCTCAACTGGCGACGGAGGCCTAAATAGCGCAGTGAAATCGTATGGGAGACAGCATATCTCCCTCAGGTCTGATCTCTTCCTCTGCCTCTTGCTGTCTGAATTCTCCTCAGGAAATCAAAATGGAGTCTCTCCTTTCCTGCCCTCAGAGCATGCTGGTCTTTTGTAGTTCCCTACAGTTAAATCTGAATGTGAATGTGAGTCCTGGAACTACAATTCCCTTTATGCTTTGCTACCTGATGGTAATCACTCTGCTGACAGGATGTGAAGACACAGAGTATTAGCTGGCACTAGAGGGAAACGGTCTCATTGCAACAATGCTGCAGTGTCTTTTGATGCTGCAGGTAAGATAGCCATCTCCGTGCTACATAATGTGCCATTCTGACCCTGTTTTGCATTATAGATTCTAAATTTGCACCTGTTTAAGAAACCACAAGTTACAGTTGCTCTCTCTCTTTGATCATTTGGCCAATTACCCATCCTATTCCAATATGACATATGGGTATCCTTCCTGAAAAGAAAAACATTTACTTCAATCTTCAATAAACCTGAGTTTTGGCAAAATTCCCCAGAAAAAAAAAAAAATCTTGGCAGTTCTTCCATAAATGTATACAGAGTATTGAACTTTTCTTCATACTTTTTACAGAATTTTGTATTTTTATTTTGCATTCTCTTTTAAAATCACATTTGATACATTTGTTTTTCATTATTTATTGTGTCTTGGAAACAAAGCTTCACACAATATTTTATAGCATATTAAAAAATGATCAAGCACACCGTGCATTGTATTTTTTACTTTCCACATCTCTGCCTTTCCTGCTTACATACACATTCCATGAATAAAGATTTTTTATTTTTTTTTGCCTTTTTGCTTACAGAAACAAACAAAAAAAAAAGAATGTATTTTCTGCTAGGCTGGGAACAGCGGTACATTATTACTCATTTTAGTAATAAGAAGACAGAAATGAATACTGTTGCTGGAGAAGTATAAATCTCCACTTCGGTAACTCGTTGTTCCCACCGAGCCTTTAGAAGGAATGAAAGCTGAAGCTTGCAGCATTACTGAACGAGAACTCAAAATAAGGACTTGATGATGGCTTGATGAGGCTTGTTTTATTTATATATTTTATTTCTATGCTGGTATAAAATGTTAAGGAAACATAGGAAAGCAATAACTTGTGTTTAGAAGCTGTAAAGTTCTAGGTCACAATACGAATTAACAAGAGGTTTACTATTCACTAAGCTAAATGCGTTATTTCCACCACTTACAATCTTCAATGTGTATTTTAGTATTTCCAGACATGATGCCCAGGTCAGAGGACACATTAAAATATATTCTCCATAATGAGAGACTATATTCACTACTCTGTATGGCTGGTGGCTCTCAATTCTGTCTGTTAATGACAACTGGGGTCCCCACCAGAATGGTTTCCAATCTTGTTACCACTATATCAACTCTTATACACACTATTCAAAGTAGTTGTAAAGGCTATAGTATTATTATAATTATGATACACGATTTATATACCTTCAACAGTTTGTGCAGCGCTTTACAATGTAGAGGGGGGACAGCACAATTCCAATACAGTTCAATACAGAAGGGACAGGAGGGCCCTCCTTGTGGAGCTTACATTCTAAAGGGAGGGGGGAGGTGGTAAAAAAGGTAATAGCTGCGGGGGATTATTTGATGGAGGTGGCTTGGGTTAATTTCTTAGGTGGGTGTGGGATAGGCTTCCCTGAATGAATTAGTTTTCATAGATCTCCTAAAGGTGGACAGGGTAGGGACTGATTTGACATACCGGGGCAAGAATTTCCAGAGAATGGTCAAAGCTCTAGTGAAGTCCTGTAGGCCAGCATGGGAGGAGGTAACAAAAGAGCTAGGGAGCAGGAGATCCTGATAGGAGTGGAGGGTACGATTTGGGCAATATCTGCAGATGAGGTTGGTGATGTAGCGATGTTGTGGTTGGCCTTGTATTTTGTGGTTAGTATTTAGAATTTTATATAGTGGGGTAGGGGAAGCCAGTGAAAGGAATGGCAGAGAGGGGCATCAGTCACAGATCGGTTAGTGAGGTGTAGGGGTCTAGCAGCACTGTTCATAGTGGACTGAAGGGGGGATGGCCTGTGTAAGGGTAGGCCATTAAGGAGAGAGTTGCATTAGTCGAGGCGGGAAATAACCAAGGATTGAATAAGTTGCTTTGTGGTGTTGTTAGTCAGGAAGGGGCAAATTCTGGAGATGTTACGGAGGTTAAGGCGGCAAGATCTAGCCAGTGATTGGATATGCACATAATTATCCCCATGACAGCATAGACTCCTTCTTCCAGGAAGCAGCGAACTAAGTGCAAAAAATCTCACCAACCAGAAGCCCAAGAAAGCTTATATTGTGTTGTATTTATTGTAAAAGTATTTAAAATACATATATAAATGCAGCAGCACCTAAAAACAAGTCAATCAGACTTACAATGGCGGTCGCTGCTCCAAAGGCGTGGATGTGGCGGCATGATGTCAGCACATAGGCCCCCCAACACGTTTTGTGTGCACGCACGTTATCAAGGGATACGCCTTCACCTGACATCAGTAACTCTACCCCTTAAATAGCCAGCTCCACCAGTGGAAATTGGAAAGTTGATAGCCGGAAATGCTCATGCCGCCATATTAACCGCTTCCCGACCACCGCACACCAATATATGTCTGCAGAATGGCACGGGCAGGCAAAAAAGCGTACGGTTATAAAAGAAAAATTTGCGCTAGGTGCAAATTATTAAAGTGCAATAAATTAATAAATCCCTAAAGGAAAACCTGCTGCTAAACACCAAAAAAAACCTGATATAAGGTACAACAATATAAATATACAAAAAGGTGTAGCGCTGGATGAGCAAAACTGTGTATGGCTATACAGTGAAAAAAATATATAATATAAGAAAAAGTATCAAAAACATGAGTGAATACTACAAATAAACAATTTAAAGTTCATGTGTGTCAGTGAAAAATATATGAAATCTTCTCCTCTATTTGAAGATAAGAGTTCTACAGAGTGCAGGTATCCGATAAAAATCATAGGCAAAATGCTCCAACACTTAGTAAAGATCCCGCCACCAAGGTGAAGAATGAAGGCTTACCAGACAGCCTGCGACCGCCCTTCTCAGGGGGGTCAAAACAGGCTCAGTAGAGTGATGTTTTACTCCATGGAAGGCAGGATGATTCTGCAGGAACGCTTCATCCACAATGGGAGAGTCTCCAGAGACGTTGATTGAACACCTGGCCAGAACTGGGAGTAGACACACTCTTTGCAGATCAGAGTGGATGTTCCTCAGTAAGTAGGATAAAATCCAAAAGAGAAAGAAAAACTTTCCATAGTGTAGCGTTCATCCATAAAAAAGGGGTTTATTTTCACAACGTATGCGATACAGAACTTCAAAGTAACAAGTCCTGAGATATTAAAATGCTGGTTAAAAACTCCTTGCAAGGAATAAAAAGCTCCGTATTCTGTCAATCAAATGACCGTTCGCGCGTGCGCAATGCATGCACGTGTCACCCAAAAAAGGCAAAAAAGCGTACCTGTACATCCCTTTGAATTGGCTGCCTAACGGGCGCGCGTGCACAGCTCGACTCGGGAGTGTGCCCGCGGGTCCTGCAAACTCGATATTCGCCGGCGGCCCGCGATTAAGGTGAGGAGAGGCAGAACGGGGAGATGCCTATGTAAACAATGCATTTCCCTGTTCTGCCTCACCGGGAGCAGTGATCGCTGTCATGTCTGTGGTAGCCCATCCCCCCCACAGTTAGAATCACTCCCTAGGACACACCTAACCCCTTAATCGCCCCCCTAGAGTTTAACCCCTTCCCTGCCAGTGTCATTTATACAGTAATCAGTGGCTATTTATAGCACTGATCGCTGTATAAATGACAATGGTCCCAAAATAGTGTCAAAAGTGTCCAATGTTTCCGCCATAATGCCGCAGTCCCGATAAAAATTGCAGATCGCCGTCATTACTAGTAAAAAAAAAATATTAATAAAAATGCCATAAATCTATCACCTATTTTGTAAACGCTATACATTTTGCGCAAACCAATCAATATACGCTTATTGCGATTTTTTTTTACCAAAAATATGTAGAAGAAAACATATCGGCCTAAACCGAGGAAAATATTGTTTTTTTTTTATATATTTATAGCAAAAAGTAAAAAATATTGCTTTTTTTTCAAAATTGACGCTCTTTTTTTGTTTATAGCACACACAAAAAAACGCAAAAGTGATCAAATACCACCAAAAAAACGCTCTTTGTGGGGAAAAAAAAGGACGTCAATTTTGTTTGGGTACAACGTTGCACGACCGCGCAATTGGCAGCTAAATCGACGCAGTTTTAGAAAAGGTCAGATGTATTGTTACCCAAAGCCAGAGTGAAAGGTCAAATATATTACTACTCAAAGATCGGAAGTAGCGGCACTGCCATTTTAATGGAGAGCACAGATAACAGACACAAATGGGAGATATACAAACAGGCATATATATAAAATCCTCAGTGTAAAAGAGTATATATGAAGAAACTATCTTGGATAGTTGAGTAAAGTAAATCTGAAATATTCAATATAATAATAAAAAATGGAGCTGATCATTTATAGGAGATGTGTAAAAATACTCAATAAGATAATAAACGGAACTAATCATTTATAAGGAATATGCAAAAAAGATGGACAAATGATATAACAATTTTAATAATAAAATAAAAATGAAAATAAAATGAAAAAATAATAATAATACCATAAACATGCAGTTAGCTATTATCAATAAAACAGTTTATATCCAGATCAACATTCAGTCCTAAAGGGACAAGGGTGTCCATTTAATAGATCTAACAGGTTTCCAATTTTGACACCTTCCTTTTTTGATTACATCCTCACCAATGTGGATTGGCATTCTACATTTTATGTATACACTGTATGCTTATAAGATATATGCCATATAAATATATATATATATATATATATATATATATATATATATATATTATCCTGCATAATGCATTCATCAGATCCTTCTTGTTCAGATATATTGCTAAAATACAAAATTTATTTATAAAGCACTGTTCTGCATACACATCTGGGAGTGGGTATCAGTAAGCCTTTGTCTTTCCTCATGGAAGTTGCTGTTTTCTCCAAGGCCTCGCTATTCATTCAGGCGGATAGCTCTAAATGTCAGGTGAACTTTTCCTGCATAAACGTGAATTGATCGAGTAGAAAACCCAGGAGCGATAATGTTACAGCCACAAGAATCACCTGTGCTGAGAATGAAACTCTCTCCTACATATGTTCCTACGATGTATCACAGCGTTTCCTGAGTTGAACCTGTTTGTGACTATTGTTTTGAGTGCAGATATTTCAATCAGAAACCTATAAAAGGAATGTTTTCTTTAGATATTACATTCCAGACTAAAAGAAAAAAAAAATAACAGGTCTAAAAGGTAAGGTACATTTAAAATGTTATGTATGTCTATTTTGTAGTCACGCCTTGTAGCCAGCGTGTAGTAAAACTTTAGGCACGGGCACACTTTGTGGAGGTGTTTTGCTGAGAAACCTGAATGGCAGGAGAGATCATTCTACATAGTGCCTGCAAATTGCATAGAAGACCCTAATGATTGGTGAGATCCATCTGGTAATGTAGTTTTCATTTTGTCAGGACCTGGGCTTGAACCTGAGACTTCTTCTGTGTCCAGCATTGACTCTTCCCAGTGAGCTATCTGGGATGCTGGACAGTCCCCTGCCTGATCTATTGGACAATCCTACCTGATCCATTGGACAACCCTGTCTTGTGTCTTGATTGCTGTTGAACCTTGAACTCCTTGCTCCTCCCATGAACTTCCTATATAAGCCTTGTCTCAACACTTACTCTTTGCCAGGTTATTGTGCCTTCTCAGCCAGTGCCTTGCTCTTGTCTTCCCTGCTGACATCTGTATTTTGCTACCACTCGTTATCGGCCCTTGGCTTGTTCCTTGACTACTCTACTGCCTGTTTCCAACCTGCAACTACTCGTTACCTACCTTTTGGCTTTTTTACTGACCACGCTGCCGTTTAATCCTTATCTGCTCATCCGCTACTGGACCCCAGCTTGCTCACACCCTTTTGGGGCAAACCTGAGGACCATGACCTGGTACTAGCATGCAGCAAAATCCATCTCCACCATCAGGAGCTCTGGTGAACATTGGCTAGTACTTAGACTCTGCACCTCAGGTGAGCCTGTATTATCTGCCAGGGTGACTGCCTGTGCACCTATCCTGCTGGTCGGTGGTAGTCCTGCAACTGCTATAGCAACTGGTTTTCAAGCCTGACGCCTGATCGTGATAGTAGAAAAACGTATGCTCGACACACTGTGATGATCTGAGTTAAGACCAGGTTACAAAGCTAAATAACTTAGAAGGGTGGACTTCTCCTCCTCTTTCCCCTAGCATAGATGGGACCATCTGGCCTTGTCAGTTGTAACCAGGTTAGGGTTGCCACCTCATCCCTTTAAAATTGAACATACACTAATTACACAGGTTCTGTGACTGGTTAAGGTGGTAATTAAACTCACTTGGTGCCTTATCTGCATTACATTAGCCACAGAACCTGTGTAATTTTATATGTGTTTGGGTTTAAAGGGATGAGGTGGCAACCCTAACCTAGGTTGACATTAAGAACACAGGCAGTTCTGGGATGTATTATTAAAAAGGTCAGCGTGCTTTGCAAACTGTCTGACATTGAACTGCTCTCTATTAAATTTGTTGAAATATAATACAAATCCCCGTTCACTGCAGCCCTTTAGTTTTGTCAGGTGGAAGGACAGGCTTCCACGTCATAGTTACATAATAGGTAAGGTTGAATAAAAACAACAGTCCATCCAGTTCAACCTGTGTTGGAGTGTGTGTGCATGTATGTAGATAAACATTTCCCATATCCCTGTATATTGTGTTCGCTAAGATGTACGTCCAAGAGTCTTTTAAAACTATCAATATTTCCTGCTGACACCGCAGCTTAAGGTCAATCCTCTTATCTTCCAGTCTCATCATGTGGCCCGTGTCTTCTTGCACTCCCTGAGACTAAAACAATGTTTCATACTTAGGCTGGGATCACCATTGAGATATTTTGTTTTATCACTATCATATCTCCTCCCATAGGCGTGCGCACAGGGTGTGCCAGGTGTACCCAGGCACACCCTAATCACCCTGTGCAGCACAGATTCCCCCTACTGCCATGGCTCCCATCTTTCCCCCCGCAGTGCTGCCAGCTTCCCTCCTCTCTTATCGGCTGTTGCTGCTGGGATGTTTTAGGAGTGGGGAAGGGGGCCAGTAAATATGTAATTTACCGGCCCCTTCCCTTTCTAAATGAACATTGTGAGTGATCGGTAGTGTGTGTTTGGGCTTTGGGGTGCACACCCTAATGCAATAGGCTGCGCACACCTCTGTCTCCTCCCAAGTGACTCTTCTCCAGGGAGAATAAATTTATTGTTTGCAGTCGTTCCTCATAATTTAGATTCTCCAGTCCCCTTATTAATTTTGTTGGCCTTCTCTTGACTCTCTCCAGCTCCAGCACAACCTTCCTGAGGATTGGTGACCAGAACTGGACAGAATACTCCAGATGTGGCCGTACCAGAGTTTTATAAAGTGGCAGGATTATCATTTTATCTCTGGAGTAAATTCCCTTTTTAATGCATGCTAATATTCTGCTGGCTTTGCTTGCTGCAGCTTGGTAATGCATGCTATTGCTCAGTCTGTCTTCTACTAGGACCCCCAGATCCTTCTCCATCCTGGAATCTGCTGTGCATATGCGTTACTTGGTTGGCAAGTGGTTAAAAAAAAGTTTACTATTTTACTTATTATTTTAAAATAAATAATTTATTTAAAAAAATGCTGTAACACCTACAGTAAATATATGTGCATCTGCACTTTCTGTTCTCCTTAGGCCCCTGCAAAGTCCAACAAATAGCCGTTGATCCTGCCAGTGAAGTCCACATAACGCAGCTTCCTGTGATGGTGTGGCAATGATGCTGCACCAGTCGTGAAGTCAGAGCAGAGTTGTCACTCTCATGAAGGCTGTGTCTGTTTGCACTAAAGTGGGGTAAAAAAATGTTACGGGGTGTGGCTATCAGCATTGTCACTGGTGATTCATAACTGTAGCTTGTCCATAAGCAGCTGGCCAAACCTAGTCCTGCCCACTGCTTTCTGGATTGACAGCACTGCCTCTGTTGCTGAAACCAGTTGCGGCTGGTGCTCAGAATTTTTTGGGGGGCGCAAACAAACTGAAAAAAAAACACATCAATTGCCGCCACTGTGCCCATTAAACACAGCCACTGTGCCCAAACGCCACCAGTTTGCCCCCTCAAATGCAGCCAGTTTTTCCCCAAATGCAGCCAGTTTGTCCCCAAATGCAGCCAGTTTCCCCCCAAATGCAGCCAGTTTCCCCCCAAATACAGCCAGTTTGTCCCCAAATACAGCCAGTTTGTCCCCAGCCTGGCACTTACCTTCCTCGGGTCAGCGCCGTCCTCCTCCATGCACCCTCATGTCTTCTTCAGTCCTCAATGTCTTCTCCCGCCCTCGATGTTGCTTCAGCCAATCAGGTTACCGGTAACCAGACCTGGTGAACCTGATTGGCTGAGACGCGTGTCAGTGTTAACCAGGGAACACACAGCCCATGCGTCCCCTGGTTAACTATTTGGAAGCCGATTAGAGCCCACAGGCTGTAATCGGGAAGCCTATCAGAGCCGCTGGCTCTGATAGACACTTCCAAAAACCAACCAACTGCTGTTATTCAGATGGCCGGCGCTCGCCAGGGGGCCGGCCATCTGAATAGTAGGCAGCAGCGGCGCCGGCGACAATACATACATTCATGCAATGCATGAATGTATGTATTGTTGACTTGAGTGACGGTGCAGGGGAGAGAGGGGGCTGCGCTCCTGTGCCCGCTAAGGACGCACCGCCACTGGCTGAAACCCTCCCACTAACTGTGAGCTGCAGTTTCTGGGAGGGGAGGGGTGAGACACAAATGATGACTTTATGTCAAGAATCAGAAGCAGGGGTGGCTAGATCTGAGTGGCTACACTATGGAGACTGGGGCCAGACTGTGTATGCTTTAAGTTAGATTTTTTTACATTGAAACCAAAACCATACAAACACCAACACACAGCAAACATAAAGATATAATGCTACGTTTCCACTGAGCGGAACGGTTCGGGTCGGTACGGTTTGGAACGGTTAGAATGGTCCGGTCTATTCTCGTGAGCATTTCCACTGCAAGTCGGACCGCCAGGGGCCATACAGATTTTAGAAAAAATGCCTTGCGTGATGTCACACTAGTGCGACGAGAAACGTGACGCAGCGTCAGTCAGCGCCAGCTACACAACAAAAACAATAATGGAGGTTATCCAGCAGCTTGTGTTTTCTCTACTGGCCTTTTGGTTCTTTGTAGTCCAAATACATGCCGCACTGTATGAGAGAAGGTTGCGAGCGGCAATGAGAAACACCGCATTCAAGAAAAGAAAACTGCTATCTTGGATGTTTAGCCGGGAGGAGAAGTACACCTTTGTGCGGCAAAGACAAAGACGGCAGCGCTATAGGGTAAGCACAACTAACCGACTTAACTCAGACCTACCTGACATACACACTACCTACCTTAAATACACACACACACTGACCCACCTACCTGACATACACACACACTGACCCACCTACCTGACATGCACACACACACACACTGACCCACCTACCTGACATACACACACACTGACCCACCTACCTGACATACACATACACACACTGACCCACCTACCTGACATACACACACACTGACCCACCTACCTGACATACACATACACACACTGACCCACCTACCTGACATGCACACACACACACACTGACCCACCTACCTGACATGCACACACACACAATGATCCACCAGACACATATGTTATATATGTATTATTTATTTTTTTTGTGATATGTTACCATCTGTGTTGTTTTTTTTTTAGATGCTTCTGCTTTTGGCAAATCAGCGCCGCCGACCTGTCATTTGGGCTTTCCCCCGTGCCAATGAGTGGTGGGATGTGACCGTCCCGGGATTCACACACACACAGTGGGTACAGAATTTTAGAATGTCTGAGGAAACCTTCTCATACCTTTGTACCAAGCTACGTCCAGCGATGGAGAAGCAAAGCACCAACTTCAGAGCCAGTTTGGCAGTGAGGAAAAGAGTTGCCATTGCACTGTGGAAGCTGGCTACCAACAGTGAATATAGAAGTATTGGTCATCTTTTCGGTGTCAGTAAATCTTCAGTGTGCCGGTGTGTGCAGGACTTCTGTAAGGCTCTCTGCACATTGCTAGCTCCTGAAATTGTGCATTTTCCGGACAGGGAAAAGCTTAAAGACATGGCTGAGTACTTTGAAAACAGGTGGGGCCTTCCACAGTGTGTTGGTGCTATTGATGGCTCACACATACCAATAATAGCACCACAAGAATACCACACTGACTATTTCAACCGGAAAGGCTGGCATTCCATCATCCTCCAGGGAGTAGTGGATGGCAAGGGACTATTCTGGAATGTGAATGTAGGTAAACCTGGGAGTTTGCATGATGCTCGTGTTCTACGATTGTCCACATTTTGGGACTGGGTTGGCCAGGGAGGACTGTACCCTGGTTCCACTAAGAACATTTGTGGGGTCAATGTTGGGTATTATGTTCTTGGGGACTCTGCCTACCCTTTACAAAATTGGCTCCTGAAACCATTTCCTGACAATGGCCGCCTGACAACAGAACAGCAAATCTACAACAAAAAAACATCCAGGGCACGTGTCGTAGTGGAAAATGCTTTTGGAAGACTTAAGGGTAGATGGAGGTGTCTTATGAAGAGGAATGACAGTGACATTAAACTTGCCAAATCCATGGTGCTTACTTGCTGTGCTCTTCACAATCTTTGTGAAAGTCATGGAGAAGACTTTGACCAGGATTGGAATACATCTCCAGAAGAGCCAGTACCAGTAATAGCACCCCATGATATGGAAGAAGAGTGCAGTGAAATACGCCAGGCTCTGATGCTGCACCTCAATGTTTAAATTTTTGCCATGATTTATTAAAAATTTTAATATCTTTTTGCTATATTTTTAATAATGTTATATAATAAAAAATACATACTCCAAAAATTCGCTCATGGTTTTTATTTCACAAAAAAATAATCGTTCCATATATTCTGTTAAAGAAAACTTTGAAAAATACATCAATAAAGATTTTTTTTTTATAAAAAATTTATAAAAAAAATAATGGGTACAGGTCCTTTGCTACATGAAAGGAACTACGGTCTGGGTGGTGACCTGGGTTCACGACTGGCTGAAAGGACTTGAACAAGCTGACCTAGGACACCGAGGAAGGCCTGGTTGAAGGTAGACAGCTGCTCCATCTGCTGACGGGCGATTTCTGCCTCCTGGCGCATAGCTTCCTGTGCATCCTGACGCAGTGCCTGAAACCGCCTTTCAGATTCGTTCTCAATTCTTTCCAGCTGCCTTTCTTCTGCTGCCCTCATATCCTCCATGACTGTGCGCAGATCCAACTGCAAACGTCTCCTATGACCTATAATATACAAAATATCAAACTAGTGTTTTTGGTAACATCTGTCAAAACAATACTGTAACCCCCTTTCTCATCTGCCACACCAGACTGCATCACATTTATCTACTGCCCCACAACTGTAACCCCTGCACATCTGCCCTACTGCTCTTCTGCCCCACTGCTGAATCCCCTTCTCACCTCTTACACCTCTGTACCCCTGCACATCTGCCCCACTGCTGAACCCCCTTCTCACCTCTTACACCTCTGTACCCCCTGCACATCTGCCCCACTGCTGAACCCCCTTCTCACCTCTTACACCTCTGTACCCCCTTTACATCTGCCCCACTGCTGAACCCCCTTCTCACCTCTTACACCTCTGTACCCCCTGCACATCTGCCCCACTGCTGAACCCCCTTCTCACCTCTTACACCTCTGTACCCCCTGCACATCTGCCCCACTGCTGAACCCCCTTCTCATCTCTTACACCACTGTACCCACTGCTCTTCTACCCCACTGATTACTTATTTTAAGAAAATGCACACATTTCACTATTATCATCATGTCTTACCATTCTGCCGGGGTGCATTGGGCGTACTCTGTGGTTGGGTACTCTGTAGTAGGCTAATCTGTGGTTGGGTACTCTGTGGTTGGCTTGATGAGATACTACTGGTGCTGCTGAAAGACGTTGAAGGTCCATCATCTGACAAGTTTGACGCATCATTGGAGAGTCCATCAGCTGTTTCTGAAAAAAACATTTGGTTATATATATTTTTTTTAAAGGTTAGCATAGCGAAATCCTATGGCATAAAAAAAATTAAAACTTACCAAAGGGGTCTACCATGGATTCGAGAATTGCAGTTGCAGAGTCCAGACCACCCTCCCTGCCTTGGTTTGCCGGCCTATGTCCGTAAATGGCGTCCATGTCGTCGTACCACCTCCAAGTACTCCGACTGTTTCCACTACGGCTGTTGTCGTCCTTAATTTTTTTATATTGCCCTTTAAGCTTCTTAAGCTTTGCCCTGCACTGCCCCGATGTCCGTTCAAATCCCTCGGCTGCCATTCGTTGAGAAATATCTTTGTACACCCTTTCGTTTCTCACTGATCCATCAAGCTCACTCTGAATAACGCTATCACCAATAATCCTTAGGAAAGTAGATAGTTCCTCAGATGACCAGACCCTGCTGTTGTTTGCAGGCATCCTTCTACTTTATATTGAGGGTGACAAGGTGCTTGTTTGGCGCTTTGCTTTGACGTCAGCATTGACGTTTTTCTGTCCACCAATCAGTGGAATGTATCGTGTGACGCCAGTAGCTCCGCCCTAACCGTACCGTTCCATTTTCTATGGCCCCACGTCTGAAGCAGGACCCTGAATGGTGCGGTACGGTTCGGTTTAATGGCATGCTTTCATAATGGAAACACCCAAAATAGCGTACCGTACCGAACCGTACCGAACCGATCCGCGCAGTGGAAACGAGGCATAAGTGAACCATACGCCAATGACAAAAATACTAGCAACCTAACACAGTAACAGAAATCCTAACAGACTGATCATATGCAATACACAATACAGATCAACCGGGTAACCTGTGCACGGAACAGATGGGAAGGGGTAACCAGGACTGGGATTAGGAACAAGAGGAGAAGATAAGATAAGATGCAGTAGGGCACAGGATGCAGGGCAGGAGCAAGATCAGGGTCAGGATCAGTATAAATGGTAAGCAGTCTCTGGCAGCAGAGCAAAACACTGAGGTGAGAGACACTAGGGGGGACCTAAATACTCTCCCTGGCAGACACCTGCTGGTGGAAACCGAAGCTACCACCACCTGTACAGTGCCACCAGCAGCTGATCCAGGTCTTGCAAGTTTACTTTAGGAGGCTTATATGCATGACATAGTAACTGGATTTTGGACTTATTAGATTCTCATACTTTAATTGTAAGGGATGGCAGAAGACATAGAATTATATGACAGAGTAGTGTTTAGACAACATCAATGACATCAGCAGTCAACATCAAATTACAAAGTATTACTCCAGCTTAGTTCAATGTATTTACCCCCTAGACCCCTTGTTACCATGACCGTTGCCAAAAGCTTGGTCTCAACGAGCATCTAGTGCTCATAACTGTGTACACACAGCAATCTTTTTACATGTTCTCACACACGTTTGAGCTCTCTGGTACATATGCTTGCCACAGTGAACAGCAGAGTAGCTGTGTCCTGCATAAGGACATGTCTAATGCCCCATACACACGATCATTTTTAATGTCATTTTTAAAACTGACGTTTTTCTCGTCATTTTTTTTCTTGTTTCCTCTCAAGCCTGTCTTGCGTACACACCATCATTTTAAAAAATGTTCAAGAAAAGCGCAGTGACGTACACCACGTACGACGGCACTATAAAGGGGAAGTTCCGTTCGAATGGCGCCACCCTTCATGTTAGTAAAGTTTGTTGAGAGACGATTCGCTCTTTTCAGTCTAGTGCTTTTCAGTCCTTTACAGCATGACGAATGTGCTATCTCCATTACGAACGCTAGTTTTACCAGAACGAGCGCTCCCGTCTCATACTTGATTCTGAGCATGCGCATTTTTTTTTCACGTAGTTAAAGCATACACACTATCGTTTTTCACGTCGTTAAAAAAACGACATGAAAAACGACGTGAAAAAAGAGAGCATGTTCGAAATTTTTAATGCCCGTTTTTCACGTCGTTAAAAATGCTCTGGAGCATACACACGATCATTTTTAATGGCCATTTTTTTTAATGGCATTTTTAACGGCATGAAAAATGATCGTGTGTACGCGGCATTAGAATTAAAAAGATTCACGAGTGTTGTTTTAAACCCAGCCCAGAGAGATTGGTGGTAGTAGCATTAGGCAGAGGTAACTGTTGAGGAGGGAAAGAGTAAGTCTCCTCTGACAGAGTGTTTCGTCTGTCAGCTTCCTGGACATTCTCCCACTGGCAGCTGGTTAAATGCAAGGACATTTGGGGATCGCACTGTCTGTGATCAAGCTATGTCACAGCCATTCTCAACCAGGGTTCCCCAGAACCCTAGGGTTCCTCCAAAGGTTGCTAAAGGTTCCTTGAACTGTGGTTGATCGACATCCCATTTCATAATTCCTGCATAATTCCAGGGCCGCGGCGAGTTAGTGGCATCCCTCAAATTATCCTTTTATCTGTATGTAAGGGTGGCATTTTAACCACCAATGTAGGGGGCATTTTTTCCCACTGACCACTAATGTAAGGGACATTCTTCTCACTGACCCCCGATAAAGAAGTGTATGACCTTGTATATTTGTGGTGCCATTGCTGTAAATTTCCTTAATTCTGTGAACTGTCAATTTCTACAATATAGACAAAATTTTAATATTCACATGTGTTTACTCATTTCTCGGCTACACTGGTGGGCCAGGCTGTATAATTGAAAGTCTAGGGATTTCTCAATTACAGTCAATGCCTCTACACATACCTACCAGTCTCTTCCTCCCAACATGTACCTCAGGGCTTGGCTACTTGACTACACACTAATGCCATCTCTAGAAACTACAAGGGGGAGCTGTATGTATAAGCTGTACGCCTTCAATATGCATCATACAGTCCCGTCTCCAAATAGGTAGGCATCGGCATGGGACAAGACCCAACTAGATACTTTTTACACCATTTTTACCCACATACTCTGTCCACGTGCGGAGCAGGCCACACCTTCCACCTGGTAAGTAGAGGCGCAAGCCACGATGGCTGTAGCAAAAGTGATGCATACTTGGGAATACATTTTTTTATTAACCTATATAGGTTCTGACAAAGGACATCCATAGAAGGCTACAGAATGTTTATGGAGATGACACCATTGACAAGAAGAGCAATGTTTTGTTATTGGTGACTCTTGTCAAGGTAAACATTCTGTAGCCTTCTGTGGATGTTGGACAGCCTACACCAATCCTTTGTCAAAAACTCAATGACAGCTTGATGCTTCTGCTTGGAATCTATTATTTATTTTACTACAATGAAAAAGAAAAAGAGTTACTATAGGGGAAGAGTTACTATACCAACATGTGAAATTTAAACAACCTATATAAGTTAATGTAGCGCCCTGCTCCTGATGATCAGGCGCTATATTTAAATCTAGTGGGTATCTGAGCCACTTACTGGCTCCTACGGGGGTAGTTCTACATTAATATAAAAGGCATGCCCACATTTGCATTATGTATTATTGCACCCTGTTCAAACCAGCAGACATTTTTAGGTCAATCAAGAAATAAAAAAGCAGTGCCGATTCTGCTTCTTTCAAGGATTTTTGAATAATTTTACAGCGTTTAAAAATAACATAAAAATCTGGTATGCATTGGATGACATTTTCCATGACACACCACCAAAACAAGATAAAATTATTTTAAAAGTGGACTGCGTTGGGTCCCAGTAATATCATTATTCAGCAAACCTGTCAATCATTACTTCCGAATGTATCACCTCATGTTGTTCTCTTTTCATAGAACTGAAGATATAATTACCGTATATGGTCCAGAAAATTGATTATTTTTATTTTTTTCCCTAAAAGTGCTGTTTCCCTGTATCATCCTGCAGCTCTCTACTTGTAATAACTTTAATATATATATATATATATATATATATATATATATATATATATATATTTATTTATTTTTTAAACGATGTTCCAACCTATAAACGCTTTTTGAAATGTGATCACAAATTAGATGCTGTCAGAGCACAGAAGCATTCATCAGTACAACATATAAAAAGAGTTTGGTAATAATAGGTTATGTGCATTGATTTAATACAAGCCTATTTACCTCCACTGGCAACTGCATCCCAGCAATTTAGGATTCTAGCTGCATCCCAGCAATTTAGGATTCTAGGCAGGAGTTGCCTGGGTCCTAGCAACCAAGGACACTAGGTGGCAAGAGTTGCCTGCTTTCTGGGAACTAAGGACACCAAGTGACAGGATCTTCCTGCATTATAGCAACCAAGGACACTGGGCAGCAAGGGTCACCTGCTTCTTAGAAATGTAGGACTCTAAGTGATAGGAGCTAGTGAGAATAGCTGCCCATATTCTAGCAACCAAGGGCGCTAAGCAGCCTATTGACCTCCATTGGCAACTGCATTCCAGCAACCTAGCATGCTAGGCAGGAGCTGTCTGTGTTCTAGCAACCAAATGCACTGGGGGAAAAGGTTGCCTGCTTCCTAGGAACCTAGGACACTAGGTGACAGGAGCTTCCTGCGTTCTAGCAACCAAGGGGGCTAGGCAGCCTATTGCCCATCATCGACGACTGCATCCTAGCAACCAAGAACGCTAGACAGCAGCGTGCCCCTGCTTCCCAAAAACCTAGGAAACTAGGTGACAGTAGCTGCCTGTACTATAGCAATCAAGGGCAATAGGCAGCCCATTGACCTCCATTTTAACTGCATCCCAGCAACCTAGCATGCTAGGCAGGAGCTGCCTGCATCCTAGCAACCAAGGACACTAGGCAACAGGGGTGCTTTCTAGGAACCTAGGACACTAGGTGGCAGGAGCTGCCTGTGTTCTAGCACTTAAAGACGCTAGGCAGCAGGGGCCTGTGAGTAGTGGGTAGTCTGCACTGCCAGGGATACAGGTTATGTCATCAACCATGTAGCGGTCAGGGTGGTGGGCAGAGTAACAGTAAAGTAGTGCACATGGGGGAGGAGTGTCCACTATGGACACTCTGACCTCAGTGCCTGGTGCCAACAGATCCTGTCTATGATGGGTACATGAATCCTCCTAAAGTTGATAATGTCAGCTGGTGATGACCAATAGGGCCCCCTGTACACTGTGCCAAATGTGAATATTACACAAATGCTACATGCATATGCACATCTTGCCTGCAGCTTCTGTATGCAAGATCTTATTCTTTATGTTGTGAACTAATAACACCTAATTAAATGAGGTCTAAGATGAAGCTGTGTTCCTTCTGAATAAGCAGTTAAATCACAGGATCCATAACGCCTTCTCCTTTGTTTGTCACATTTTTGGCTCTGTACAAAAACTCTACCTCTTTTACTTCATCATTTTCTTTTTTCCACTTTTCTTCAGTGTTCTGCTGTATAAAGAAAAGCTATCATGAAACAAATATGAAGGGGTGGAGGTACTGCTGGTAGGGGGAGCCTGGAGACCTGAGCTGCTTAGACACTGCTGAGAGGTGGGATTGCTGAAGTGCTTAGATGCTGTTGGGAGGGGTGAACAGAGTGATCTTAGACACTGATAGGAGGGAGGATCAGGGTGAGCTGAGTTACTTCGACACTGCTTGAAGGGGGACTCAGAGAGAGCTGAACTGCTTACACACTGCTAGAAGAGAAGAGCAACGAGCAACTGAGTCACTGCTGTAATAGGGGGAACTGAGATGCTTAGACACTGATGGGATAGGAAGCAGAGAGAGCTGAGCAGTTTAGACACCGGTGAGAAGGGGGGGGGGGGGGGAGGGTCAGCTGAGCTGCTTAAAAGAAAAGTATGGTCAAAGTTTTTCTGGCCATACTTCTTTTGAGGGTCACAAAGTACACTTGGTTTTGTACTCCTGTGACACAAAATCAGCTTATAGTGGGCTATTGCCAAACTCTGGAGGGATCCCGACAATATTGTTGAGATCCACCTCACTGCCTGATTGACAGCTGGCTCTGCCTTTCAGCTCATGGTTGAGAGTCAGAGCCAGCCATGCCGAACCCCTCCCCTACCCGGTGCTCCAGTGAGCGCTGGAGGGGCAGAGCAGATTGAGAACTGAGCAATCAGTAGTCATGCGATCACTCAGTTTTCAGTCTTACACAGTCACACAGTTGCTGCAGCATAGAGTTATGTATGTTTATTCTTTTTAAAAGCCCATACTTCTCCTAAAACCACTGTAATGAGGGAGGGTCAGGGAGAGCTGAGCTGCTTAAACACTGCTGGGAGGGGGGAATCTAAGCTGTTTAGTCACTGCTGAAAGTGGGGGGCAGACGGAGCTGAGCAGTTTAGTAACAGCTTGGAGTGGGGAACAGGGTGAGCTGAATGACCGAGTAACTGGAGTAGCAGGGTCAGCTGAGTCACAATTGTGAAGAAATTTGTGGGGGACCTGAGCTGCTGAAAGAAAAATATGAGTAACTTAAGTACTTTTGTTGTGATTTTTGAAGATGAATTGCCCCACATTAACTATAACTACAGTGATAGCTTATTTTAAAGCACATTCACTGCTTACTAAGATTAGATAATTACTTGAATGGGCCTAGGCACAGGTTCACTTTAAGGCTGCTCCAAAATAATGAGAGCTGGAGGTAGAAAGTTATTTTAATACATCAAAAATTCAAATCACTTTTGCAAAAAAAAAAAAACCCTTATCGTCTTTTGTTCCAATAACACTCAGTTCGGCTTTGAGATAGGATCACTGGAGTGCATAATTATGGGTATTAATTAACAGGTCATTTTGTAGAAACTCTGAATCCAACAAATAGCAAATCTCCAGATTACCGATGATTCAGAGCTGTCAGTCATTGTGAATGTTTACCCTGCTCTTGTTAGGTGATTTAAGGACATTTTCCATTGGAATGACAACATTTTTTTCCTTTATTACAGGAGAGATGATGCGGATCGCCTCATCAGAATTCGCAGATGATCCCTGCTCCTCGGTAAAGCGCGGTACCATGGTACGGGCTGCCCGGGCGCTGCTGTCCGCTGTCACCCGGCTACTCATACTAGCAGACATGGCTGATGTCATGAGGCTTCTTACCCATTTGAAAATTGTAAGTATGATGTGTTGTCAGTTTTATTTAAAGTATAACCCAAGACCATTTTTTTTTTTTAATCTTTTGGGTCTATTTATAAAAATAAAATAAAAAATACTTTGTGAATGTCTCATCGTTTAAGCAAATGTAAGGAATAATATTCATAACGGTGTTAATATGAGTCTACTGACAATTTCCTTTTTTTAGCTTTTCACCAGGTGAACATAACATTGCCTAAGATTCGATCTTAACCTCCCTGATGGTATTCCCGTGTGCGGTTAAATTTCAGTACCATTAGCAGTAACCCCGTGCCACACTCGGGATTGCATCTCGGGATCCTGGTGCAGGTTACTTACATTGTCACCAGGATCCTGCAATGTCCTCCCGCTATGTCTGTGGGCTCTGTCCTCCACTCAATGCTCTGTGTGCTGGGCTCCGTTCCCTGCGAGCGTCACAACGCATGGGGGCGGAGCCCGGTGGCAAATTCAAAAAGTACAAAAAACATAACACATACGGTACACTGTAATCTTACAGATTACATTACTGTATGAAAGAATTTTACCTCCCCTTTGTCCCTAGTGGTCTGTCCAGTGCCCTACTTGCAGTTTTATATTATACAGTATATACTGTTCTTTCTGCCTGGAAACTTGAGATTGTCCATAGCAACCAGAAAGTGTGCCTTTACATCAAAAGTGGTTTTAGACCAGCTAGAAAACAGTGATAGTAAATTACAACACTTGCCATCTGGTCACCAGTCATCTCTATGCTCATCACGTGACCCACCAATGGCGCCGGAAGATTCGCTCCGGGTCCCCGATCGCACGGGAGAGCCCGGAGAAGCCCCGGATGGCGGCGGGAGAGGGGGATGTCCCCTCCCGCCGCCTATAAGAACGATCAAGCGGTGGAACCACCGCTATGATCGTTCTTATGGTGCGCAGAATCGCCGGCACTTTAAAAGGATATCTGAATGATGCCTCTAGCTGCAGGCATCATTCAGATATCCCCCTACAAAGCCGAGGACGTCATATGACGTCCACCCAAGATGGGAGATCCCATCTGTGGACGTCATTTGACTATGGCTGGGTAGGAAAATGGTTAAGATTTTGTGTTTCAAACTTTTTCATACCAGGGATCAGGGATGAGCCGAACACCCCCCTGTTCGGTTTGCACCAGAACCTGCGAACAGACAAAATGTCCGTGTGAACTTTAGAACCCTATCAAATACAATGGACTCGAACGTTCGAAATCTAAAGTGCTAATTATAAAGGCTGATATGCAATTTATTGTCCTAAAAAGTGTTTGGGGACCCGGGTCCTGCCCCAGGGAACATGTATCAATGCAAAAAAAAGTTTTAAAAACGGCCGTTTTTTCGGGAGCGGCGATTTTAATAATGCTTAAAATGAAAAAATAAAAGTGAAATATTCCTTTAAATTTCGTACCTGGGGGGTGTGTATGATATGAATGTAAAGTGGCGCATGTTTCCCGTGCTTAGAACTGTCCCTGCAAAAAATGTCATTTTTGAAAGAAAAAATGTCATTTAAAACTCACTTGCGGCTATTAATGAATTGTCGGCTCCCGGCAATACATACAAAAGTCATTGATAAAAAAAAAAAAAAGCGTGGGGGTTCCCTAGAATTCAATTACCAGGCCCTTCAGGTCTGGAATGGATATTAAGGGGAACCCCACCGCAAATAAAAAAAAATGACTTGGGGTACCCCCAAATATCCATACCAGGCCCTTCAGATCTGGCATGGATTTTAAGGGGAACTCCACCCCAAATTTAAAAAAAAATGGCGTGGAGTCCCCCTAAAAATCCATGCCAGACCCCTTATCCGAGCACGCAACCTGGCCGGCCGCAGGGGAAGAGGGGGGGACGAGAGATCGGCCCCCCCTCCCTCCTGAACTGTACCAGGCCACATGCCCTCAACATGGGGAGGATGTCCCCATGTTGATGGGGACAAGGGCCTCATCCCCACAACCCTTGCCCGGTGGTTGTGGGGGTCTGCGGGCGGGGGGGTTATCGGAATCTGGAAGACCCCTTTAACAAAGGGGACCCCCAGATCCCGGCCCCCCCTATGTGAATTGGTAAGGGGTACATTGTACCCCTACCATTTCACGAAGAAAGTGTAAAAAAATGTTTAAAAAAACCACACAAACACCTTGAAAAAGTCCTTTATTAAAAAAAAAAAAAACATTCCAGCGGTGAAATCCAGTGTCCCGCGGCGATCCCGATGTCCAGCGCTGTCCATCATTGGTTGTGCCTGAGCGGACCTGATGGGGAACTTCCTCCTCAGTGTTTTAAATGTATAGACCCGCCCCTTCTAAAGTTCCCCATCAGGTCCGCTCAGCGGACCAGATGCGGAACATGACAAGGGGCGGGTCTATACATGTATTACCAAAGTGAGAGAAGTTCCCCATCAGGTCCGCCCCCTCGGTATGTCGGACCCGCGTACGTCATTGGCCTGAGCGAGGAACTTCCTTCACTGTGTAATTTAAATTTACACAGTGAAGGAAGTTTCCCCGCTCAGACCAATGAAGTAGGCGGGGACTGACATACCGAGGGGGCGGACCTGATGGGGAACTTCCTTCACTGTGTAATACATGTATAGACTCTATACATGTATTACGCAGTGAAGGAAGCTGAGCGGACCTGATGGGGAACTTTAGAAGGGGCGGGTCTATACAATTAAAACACTGAGGAGGAAGTTCCCCATCAGGTCCGCTCAGGCACAACCAATGACGGACAGCGCTGGACATCGGGATCTCCGCGGGACACTGGATTTCACCACTGGAATGTTTTTATTTTGTTTTTTTTTTAATAAAGGACTTTTTCAAGGTGTTTGTGTGTTTTTTTTAAACATTTTTTTACACTTTCTTCGTGAAATGGTAGGGGTACAATGTACCCCTTACCAATTCACATAGGGAGGGGCCGGGATCTGGGGGTCCCCTTTGTTAAAGGGGTCTTCCAGATTCCGATAAGCCCGCTTGCCCGCAGACCCCACAACCACCGGGCAAGGGTTGTGGGGATGAGGCCCTTGTCCCCATCAACATGGGGACATCCTCCCTATGTTGAGGGCATGTGGCCTGGTACAGTTCAGGAGGGAGGGGGGGCCGCTCTCTCGTCCCCCCCTCTTCCCCTGCGGCCGGCCAGGTTGCGTGCTCGGATAAGGGGTCTGGTATGGATTTTTAGGGGGACTCCACGCCATTTTTTTTAAAATTTGGGGTGGAGTTCCCCTTAAAATCCATGCCAGATCTGAAGGGCCTGGTATGGATATTTGGGGGAACCCCACGTCATTTTTTTTTTAAATTTGCGGCGGGGTTCCCCTTAATATCCATTCCAGACCTGAAGGGCCTGGTAATTGAATTCTGGGGAACCCCCACGCTTTTTTTTTTTTTTTTAATCAATGACTTTTGTATGTATTGCCGGGAGCCGACAATTCATTAATAGCTGCGAGTGAGTTTTAAATGACTTTTTTTCCTTCAAAAATGACATTTTTTGCAGGGACAGTTCTAAGCACGGGAAACATGCGCCACTTTACATGCATATCATACACACCCCCCAGGTACGAAATTTAAAGGAATATTTCACTTTTATTTTTTCATTTTAAGCATTATTAAAATCACTGCTCCCGAAAAAACTTCAGTTTTTAAAACTTCTTTTTGCATTGATACATGTCCCCTGGGGCAGGACCCGGGTCCCCAAACACTTTTTAGGACAATAACTTGCATATAAGCCTTTATAATTAGCACTTTAGATTTCTCCCATAGATTTTTCGAATTTGCCGCGAACACCCCAATTTGTTCGCTGTTCGGCGAACAGGCGAACAGGCAATGTTCGAGTCGAACATGAGTTCGACTCGAACTCGAAGCTCATCCCTACCAGGGATGTCTACTAGACTCTTGTTTGGACAGATTTAAGTGATTTATTACTAGGAATTACAGGTCTACAATATAAAACGCCAAATTTCTATGCAAAACAATGTACTGCTTTGAAATGAAAAAATCTGACCTCATCATACCGCCAGGGAGGCTATGGCTAGGTTTATACTATGCCGATTTCAGGGTGGCTGCGTTTGCACAGGACCAGCAACCCATTCATCTGAATGGGCTGCTGTTCCTACAGAAAATGCAGGGAGAAGGTCCCTGCACCTTTTCCAAAATTTAGCAGCCACAGGGAAACGACATAGTCCTATGTGGTTCCCAGTAAAGCGGGGGTGCCATTAATAATGTGAAAACAAGTATTATATTTAAAAAAACGGTGATCATTTGTTATATACGGTGGTTTAGCAAACTAAAAGCCATTCCGTAACAGCTCACATCTGCTTTAACTATTCTATTTATGATCACATCATTTAGAACCTGCAGTTCCACTTTAAAGGGCTGCTTTCTTCTTGATGCAATGAGCTCATGTCTCTGTTGCTTGTGCTCAGACGGTCATTAGATGGTTCCTCAGGTTTGATCTCTGGGAGAACAATTGTGCAGGTTTAGATTATCCCTTTAAACATTTGGAGGAGTTTCATGCAATTTTGCTATTCTTCTTTCTCTCCGTGACTTTCCTTCTAGAAATGTAATATGTCTCTACTGCTCAAGGATGGTAAAGCTATTTAGCTCTTGCAATGATTCTTCCATGTTGACACTTTATAGAGAGAGAGGAATATTTGTCAGGCTGTCTCTTGGAGTTTTCTATTGGTGTGTTTGAGCTTTGCAAGTGCATTATCTAATTGCTCAGCATCATTGCTAGCTTCAGTTACACAATGGGGGTTATGTACTAAAGGCAAATCCACGTTGCACTACAAGTGCAAAGTGCACTTGAAATTGCACTGAAAGTGAACTTGGAAGTGCAGTCGCTGTAGATCCGAGGGGGACATGCAAGGAAAAAAAAAAAACAACATTTTAGCTTGCACATGATTGGATAATAAAATCAACAGAGCTTCCCCTCATTTCAGATCTTCCCCTCAGATTTACAGTGACTGCATTTCCAAGTGTACTTTCAGTGCAATTTCAAGTGCACTTTGCACTTGTAGTTTGCACTTGTAGTGCAAAGTGGATTTGCCTTTTCGTAAATAACCCCCAATTAGGGATGAGCTTTATGTTCGAGTCGAACATGAGTTAGAGTCGAACATTGGCTGTTCGCCTGTTCGGTGAACAGCGAACAATTTGGGGTGTTTGCGGCAAATTCGAAAAGCCGCGGAACACCCTGTAAAAGTCTATGGGAGAAATCTAAAGTGCTAATTTTAAAGGCTTATATGCAAGTGTAGCGGGGTGTTCCCCTTTAATGCAGAGAGACAAGAAGTTCCAGGTGAGAGGTGAGTCGGGAGGAAGTAAAGAGACATTATGGAAGTGAAAGCAGAGGAGAGAGAGACTACATCTCCCAGTACATCTTGCAGCACCCAGGGTGCATTGCTCCAGAACAGAGACTGCTGGGGGAGACTTTATAAAGGGGAGGCGGAGTTTTGGTCGGTCTTTTTGGACACCCCTCTCCTAGCAAGAGGATGCCTGTGCTGAACTGCTGTGTGCACAAGGCCTGAAGCCTGGGCCGTGTGCTCCTTTCCAAAGAGCCCTCTGCCAGCCTAGCAGAGCCTTAGAGACATCTAATCCTCCTTGCTGCAGTACACCAGAAGGATTGAAGACTTGGATGTCGGTGGATTCCTGTTCCTAGACGAATCGATGGAGGAAACGGACTTTGACTTGCCCGGGTGGTGAGAGCTGTTTAAAGACAGATACCTTTATCTTTACTATTCGTTGGGATTACAAAGTTGTTCTTCAAGTGCACCACCGAAAAGATTGCTAGCGAATATTGTTTCACTGAACTTCCATTTAGATCAGTCAGGCCTGACTGCATAGGTAGACATTGCTGGGTGTTAGTCTACCCATGAGGGGAAGTAGCTGTAAAAGGGCAGCGCTAGAGTTGCATAGCAATACTTTATTATTCTGATTACTCTGTTTATCTTTATTACTGTTTATTGCAGGGATCTGCAACTTGTTATACTGTTGTTTATTACTTGCCCATTAGCCTCAGTAAAATATCTGGGTAAAGTACATTTGGTGTCAGTTCCGCTTACTTTAATAGGAGTTTTAAAGTATATTCTGTGTATGTTTGTTATAGGACTGCGTCACCAACAGTTGCGGTCACGCGGTCCTATCCCTCTATCACCAGCTGTGCCACGGGAGGTTAGAGCCGATTGCCAGGGGTTGACAGCAGTGCACTACAGGGCCCAAATCAATATCAGCGGCTCTCTTAACTGGGGGTAGCGCTACACGTGGGGGCTCGAGTCCGGGATCCTTGTACGTTGCACGCTGCAATCAAGCCGGTCAGAAGTACCAGCATGGACCCGCTGGCAATGTCACAGTGGTGCGCAGCGATTGGCGCCGATCCAACCGCGGCGGTAGTCATTGTACTCCCGGGGGAAAGATGGAAGGAAGAGGAGATAAAACAGCTCGTATTGTTACTGTCTCCGAGCCACAAAGCATGGGTGATGGATTTTAGGCCAGATCCAGTGATCTCGTTTACATACGCACTGGTAGAATGGAAAAACGAAATCCCAGAGCATTTTAAAAGTCAGAGTATACAAGCCATAGATAATCAGATCTATCACTTGATACATACGCTGCCAGTGAAGGAAGAATGGTTTCAGACACCAAAGCCATCACTCCCACAATTATCTCCACCACTATCCCCTAAAGCAGAAAAGCTTAAGGAACTATTAAGCCCGGGATCACCGCTGGCCGCTATAGGGCCTGAATTGTTGAATGCTCTAGGAGACCTTGTAATTAAGTGCCAGAAAAGCAGTACGGTGCATGTGGAGGCCGGTTACCGGAAGCTTAGCACCTTCTCAGGGAAGCTCCCCGTCCCTGCGGGGGAGGAAGATTTTGACACTTGGGTGGAACAGGCATTGCAGGCAGTAGAAGCATGGGAGGTGCCTGAGGCACAGAAGAGACAGCGAGTCTTAGAAAGTCTGAAAGGTGCCGCGGCAGAAGCGGTGAAGAGCTTCCGGTTTGGAAATGAAAACTGTACAGCTCAAGATTGCCTGGCCATGCTGCAGGAAGAGTTTGGTCAGCTGGAGAAGGTGTCAGAGATGATTTATCAAATTGAACACACTCTCCAGCAGCCGAATGAGAAACTGTCAGAATATGTTAGAAGGCTGAACAGGCAGTTATGCAAGATTGTACTGAAGAAGGGAATGCTGCCCAAAGATGCAGATGAAGCACGCATGAAGCAGATCATGAGGGGAGCGCGGCGCTCAGACCCGGTCTGGCTGCACCTGAAAACCTCAGGAGGAGGAATGTCACTAACCTACTCTGATCTAATAAAAATTATTAGGGACGAAGAGGCGCTGGAGGAAGATCAGCAGGTGGCCAAGGCGAATGTCACACCTGTACCAGTGTTGGTCCATTCGGTCAAGAGCCCAGAAAGAGATGCGGAGGTTGACACTCTGAAATCGCAAATGGCCCAAGTGTTGGAGATGCTGACCTCTTTGATGGAGAAAGATCAGAGAAGACGAGAGAAACCAAGCCCAAGAAAGGAGTTGTTCCCGAACACCTCAGCACCGGCCTCCCTACAGGACCGAGAAGAGGTGATTTGCTATAACTGCGGAGGGAGTGGCCACTTTGCTAACGTATGCTCCAGCCCAAAGAAGAAGAGAACAGATAATTGCAAGCCGGCGGGAAACTCCAAAGGGGCCCCGGTGAAGGAGTCAACCGGGTGCCCATCATCTTCAGTGCGCTCCAAACTAAAAAAAAAGGCCAAGAATGGAGGAGACAAAACTCCTAGGAGGAGGTATAGTACACCCCCACCAAGATGTACCCCAGAGGGAGGGGGCAAGACCCCTCAGTGGAAGTACAGCACCCCAAAGAAGGAACATCCACCTAAAAGGAACAATAACATCCCTCAGCGGGTTTGTGCCCCCATTGAGAGGGAGAAAGTCAATGCATGCCAGGCTCAGGAAAAATTAAAGTCCAAAAGGAGCAGGGCAAGGGTCGAAAGCAAAAAAAAAGAGGTGACCCCAGTCCGGCCATACCCAAAGGAACTGGTGGGCCCGTCTCCTACTGTGCCCATTCAAGTGGAAGGAGTCTATACTAAAGCTCTTTTGGACACCGGAGCACAGGTGACTTTACTATACCGGGACTTCTATGATAGGCACTTGAGTCATCTGCCTATCCAGAAGATAGAAGAGCTGGAGATATGGGGACTTGGAACCCAGAGTTTCCCTTATGATGGGTACCTGCCCATAAAGATGACTTTCGACCCATCCGTGGCTGGGAAGGCTGAAGTGTTTGACACCCTGGCAGTTGTGTGTCCCCGGCCGCCTGGAGCCAGCAAGATTTCCCTGATCATTGGGACAAACACGGATCTAGTCAGGAGACTCCTGACCCCTCTAGTGAAAGAGAGAAACCATTCAGCCACCAAAATCCATCCCATGCTAAAGACGGCCTACCAACGACTGGTCTTAGAGCAGAAGACCCCGGGAGAGGGGATAGGGAAGGTGTGGAGACTTGGCAGAGAAGGAGTAGTGCTACAGCCCGGAGAAGTAACCTGTCTTAGGGCCACTGTGAAGCTTTCGTGGGAACAACCTGGCCCCTTTGTCATGCTGGAATCAGACCCAAGGGAAGAGTCCTCAGGCCTGGAAGTGATACCAGAAGTGATTCCGTTCAAGGCCCTGAAGAAGGCCCATGGCAGAGTTCCGGTGAGTGTTAGGAACACTACGGGAGGACCCATGGAGATCCCTGCCAGAGTGTTGCTTGGTCAGGTGAGCCCTGCTGCCCCGGTCACTTGGTCCGAAGTCAAGGGGACGGGTGACGGAGGAGATGTTTGGGAGAAACTGTCCGTGGAAAACCCGAACCTACCCAGGGCTTGGAAAGAAAGAGCCAAGGCCCAGCTGACCAGGTGGGAGAAGATCTTTTCCGAAGATGAATTCGATGTGGGGTGTGCAAGAAGTGCCACCCATCGGATCCGCCTCCAAGAAGATAAGCCCTTCCGAGAGAGGGTCAGGCGGGTCCCCCTGGCAGATCTGGAGGATCTGAGGGAACAACTTGTAGAACTAAAGAAGACTGGTGTTATCCGTGAGTCTAGAAGTCCCTATGCCTCCCCAATCGTGGTGGTCAGAAAGAAGAATGGGTCGTTGAGGCTTTGTATCGATTACAGGACTCTCAACAGGAGAACCATCCCTGACCAATACACCACGCCAAGGATAGAAGATGCCCTACAAAGTTTGTCTGGAGCCAAATGGTTCAGTGTGATGGACCTCAAGAGTGGGTACTATCAAATCCCTATGCACCCAGAAGACAGGGAGAAGACAGCCTTCATAACCCCGGTGGGATTCTTCGAATTCAATAGGATGCCTCAGGGTCTGTCTGGAGCTCCTGCTACCTTTCAACGCCTTATGGAGAAGACTGTTGGAGACATGAATCTTATAGAAGTCCTTGTGTACTTGGACGATGTCATTGTCTTTGGAAGAACCTTGGAAGAACATGAAGCCAGGTTGGAGAAAGTATTGAGAAGACTCAGCGAAGAGGGACTTAAGCTTTCCCCCGAGAAGTGTCGGTTCTACCAGTCTTCTGTGAACTATCTGGGGCACATAGTGTCTGAAGAAGGGGTGGCCACAGATCCTGAGAAGTTGGAAGCAGTCACTTCCTGGCCACGACCCACCACAGTAACAGAGCTCAGATCCTTCCTGGGGTTCTGCTCCTATTATAGGAGGTTTGTGGAGGGGTTTGCTCGGATTGCCCGCCCGTTGAATGAATTGCTAAAGGCAGAAGGGGAAGAGGATGACTCAGGGCCCAGGAGGCCTGGTGAGTCAGTTCAAGATCAGTGGAACCCAAGGTGTGAAGAGGCCTTTCATGCTCTGAAGAGGAGCTTAACCACTGCCCCAGTCCTGGCCTATGCCGACCCTACCAGACCTTATGAATTACATGTGGATGCCAGCCATGAGGGTCTAGGTGGTGTACTCTACCAAGAACATGAAGGACAACTGCGACCAGTGGCCTATGTGAGCAGGAGCCTGACCCCCTCAGAAAAGAATTACCCCACTCATAAGCTGGAATTCCTGGCCCTCAAATGGGCGGTAGTAGACAAGCTAAAAGACTACTTGTATGGGGCAGAGTTTACTGTGAAGACAGACAACAACCCCCTGACCTACCTCTTCACCACCGCGAAACTAGATGCCACCGGACACAGGTGGTTGGCCGCATTGTCTGGATTCAACTTCAGTCTGAAGTACAGACCAGGAGCCGGAAATAGGGATGCAGATGCCCTGTCCCGGAGGTCTCATGCCACGACAAATGACTGGGAAGATTGGACCCAAGTGGCACCGGACGGGGTGCGGGCCCTTTGTCAAGGGGCTGAATTCCAAGCCAGAGGAGGCTCCAGAGCAGAAGAAATAGGGGTTACCATGGTAGGAGTCCCCAAACACTATTGTGGGGTAACTCAACTGGAGGAAGACAACCTACCGAGACTGTCCAAGAAGGAGTTGAGGTGTGACCAATTGGAAGACCCCATGGGGAGATTGGTCCTCGAAGCCCTGGAGAATCAGGATCCCAACAAATTCCTACATCACCCCTCAAAGGAGGCTCGCCTGTTGAGGAAGGAATTGGACAGGCTACAGGTACATCAGGGAGTGGTCTACCGAAGGGGCCCCTCTGATGACTCAGAAGATAAGTGGCAGTTATTTCTTCCAGAGAAGCACCGAGAGACTGTACTAATTGCCCTGCATGACCATCATGGTCACCTAGGGGCAGAAAGGACCTTCCAGCTCGTCAGAAATCGGTTCTATTGGCCCTGCATGAGGGCAGAAGTAGAGGAGTATTGCCATTCCTGTGCACGATGCATTCAGAGAAAGACCCTACCCCATCAAGCTGCCCCAATGGGCCACTTACAGAGTCAAGGCCCAATGGATCTGGTATGCATTGACTTTCTCTGCCTCGAACCCGACCTGAGTGGATTGGGGAATGTTCTGGTAATAACCGACCATTTCACCCGCTATGCTCAAGCTTTCCCAACCAAAGACCAGAAGGCATCCACCGTGGCCAAGATACTTATGGAGAAGTATTTTGTCCATTACGGACTACCACAGAGACTCCACTCAGATCAAGGAAGGGACTTTGAGAGTCGGTTGATCCGAAGACTTTTGGATTCATTAGGAATAAAGAAGACCAGAACCACGCCTTACCACCCACAAGGAGATGCTCAGCCGGAGAGATTTAACCGGACCCTGCTCAACATGTTGGGAACCTTAGAAACAGAGAAGAAGCAACACTGGAGTCAGCACATATCAGCCCTAGTACATGCCTATAACTGTACCACAAGTGACGCCACTGGCTACTCCCCTTATCGACTTATGTTTGGGAGAGAAGCAAGGCTACCTGTGGACCTGGCCTTTGGCACTTCTATAGACAATACCTCAGCTACATCCCACAAGGGATACGTGGACAGACTTAGACGTAGCTTGCAGGTGGCCTATGAACAAGCCCAGGCGGCTTCGGATCAAAGGGGGGCCCGCAACAAGAGAAATTTTGATCTGAAGGTTCGAGTGCAAGATCTGCAGCCCGGGGACCGAGTACTGCTACGCAATCTGGGGGTCCCTGGAAAACACAAGCTTGCCGACAGGTGGAGATCTGAGCCCTATGTTGTCTGTAGGAAGTTGCCCGGTTTGCCTGTCTACAAACTAAAGCCAGAAGGAAAGGTGGGTCCACTGAAGACGTGGCATCGGAACCACCTGCTCCCACTTGCTGAGGCAGTCAGAATACCTCCCGTGAGAGACTCCCCTGAACCGGCCTCTATCCTGGATATTCCTAGGCCGAACACTCGGTCCCAGACCTCTCGAGCCAAAGATGGGGAGGCCTCCCAATTGAGTACAGAAGAAGGTGGAGAACTGGACTGGCTGTGGCCTCCCTCGACTCTGGGAACGTCCGCCATAGATCTCCCAAATGGAGGGGATACCCCAGATGCAACGCTGAATCCGGAGGCTACTGAATTCATACCCTTCAGTCCCTCAGCTGATTACTGGGAAGATGTTCCTGACACTTGCGCAGAGGAGGACTCTAGAGATTCCATACGTCAGTCGACTTCTGAATCAGAGGTTCCAGAACCAGCAATGTTACCTGAACTTACTCCTGAAGAAGAGCCTGTGGTGCCAGAGTCAGAAGCACCAAGAGAGCAGAGGGCTCGCAGAGTCTTCAGGCCTCCCAAGAAACTAACTTACCCCCAAATGGGGACGAGCTCAGAGGACTCTGTTGTAACGGCTAGGAGAAGTGTTGAACAACCTGATCCTTCCACCGTCCATTTGGTGGAGGGCAACCCCAGCTCACTCTCTGGCACAGTTAGGCAGGCCACTCATGGTAGTGTGACCTGTGGGCAAGAGAGTTCCATCCCAAAGTTTTGGTGGGAATTCCCTATGCCAACATCATGCTCGACATTGTCCAAAATGGTAAACAGTATTTGTTGAAGTTTATCTTTGGGGACCAAAGAGTTCAAGTGGGGGGAGTGTGTAGCGGGGTGTTCCCCTTTAATGCAGAGAGACAAGAAGTTCCAGGTGAGAGGTGAGTCGGGAGGAAGTAAAGAGACATTATGGAAGTGAAAGCAGAGGAGAGAGAGACTACATCTCCCAGTACATCTTGCAGCACCCAGGGTGCATTGCTCCAGAACAGAGACTGCTGGGGGAGACTTTATAAAGGGGAGGCGGAGTTTTGGTCGGTCTTTTTGGACACCCCTCTCCTAGCAAGAGGATGCCTGTGCTGAACTGCTGTGTGCACAAGGCCTGAAGCCTGGGCCGTGTGCTCCTTTCCAAAGAGCCCTCTGCCAGCCTAGCAGAGCCTTAGAGACATCTAATCCTCCTTGCTGCAGTACACCAGAAGGATTGAAGACTTGGATGTCGGTGGATTCCTGTTCCTAGACGAATCGATGGAGGAAACGGACTTTGACTTGCCCGGGTGGTGAGAGCTGTTTAAAGACAGATACCTTTATCTTTACTATTCGTTGGGATTACAAAGTTGTTCTTCAAGTGCACCACCGAAAAGATTGCTAGCGAATATTGTTTCACTGAACTTCCATTTAGATCAGTCAGGCCTGACTGCATAGGTAGACATTGCTGGGTGTTAGTCTACCCATGAGGGGAAGTAGCTGTAAAAGGGCAGCGCTAGAGTTGCATAGCAATACTTTATTATTCTGATTACTCTGTTTATCTTTATTACTGTTTATTGCAGGGATCTGCAACTTGTTATACTGTTGTTTATTACTTGCCCATTAGCCTCAGTAAAATATCTGGGTAAAGTACATTTGGTGTCAGTTCCGCTTACTTTAATAGGAGTTTTAAAGTATATTCTGTGTATGTTTGTTATAGGACTGCGTCACCAACAGTTGCGGTCACGCGGTCCTATCCCTCTATCACCAGCTGTGCCACGGGAGGTTAGAGCCGATTGCCAGGGGTTGACAGCAGTGCACTACAGGGCCCAAATCAATATCAGCGGCTCTCTTAACTGGGGGTAGCGCTACACAAGTTATTGTCATAAAAAGTGTTTTGGGGACCCGGGTCCTGCCCCAGGGGACATGTATCAATGCAAAAAAAGTTTTAAAACTGATGTTTTTTCGGGAGCAGAGATTTTAATAATGCTTAAAGTGAAACAATAAAAGTTAAATATTCCTTTAAATTTCGTACCTGGGGGGGGGTGTATAGTATGCCTGTAAATTTGTGCGTGTTTCCCGTGTTTAGAATTGTCCCTGCACAAAATGTAATTACTGAAGGAAAAAAAGGAATTTAAAACTACTCACGGCTATAATGAATTGTCGGCTCCCTGGCAATACAGATCAAAGTCATTGAAAAAAACGTCAGGGGTCCCCCCCACAGTCCATTACCAGGCCCTTTGGGTCTGGTATGAATATTAAGGGAAACCCCGAACCAAACAAAAAAAAAACGTGGGGGTCCCACCAAATTCCATATCAGGCTCTTCAGGTATGGATATTAAGGGGAACCCTGCACCAAATTTAAAAACAAAATGGCGTGGGGTCCCCCGAAAAATTCATACCAGACCCTTTAGGTCTGGTATGGATTTTAAGGGGAACCCCGCACTAAAATCCATACCAGACCCTTATCCGAGCACGCAACCTGGCAGGCCGGAGGAAAAGAGAGAGCGCCCCCCCTCCTGAACCGTACCAGGCCACATGCCCTCAACATGGGGAGGCTGTCCCCATGTTGATGAGGACAAGGGCCCCATCCCCACAACCCTTGCCCGGTGGTTGTGGGGGTCTGCGGACAGGGGGCTTATTGAAATGTGGAAGCCCCCTTTAACAAAGGGGAACTTCAGATCCCGGCCCCCCCTATGTGAATTGGTAACGGGGTATATTGTACCCCTACCATTTCACAAAGAAAGTGTAAAAATTTGTAAAAAACACAGACACAGTTGGACAAGTCCTTTATTTAAAAATAAAAAAATAATGTCACAATTTGAGGGGACCCCCACATTTTTTTCTTTTTTTGGCTCAGGGTTCCCCTTAATATTCATACCAGACCCAAAGGGCCTGGTAATGGATGGTGGGGGACCCCTGCTGTTTTTTTCAATGACTTTGATCTGTTTGCCGGGGAGCCGACAATTCATTATAGCCCCGAGTGGTTTTAAATTACTTTTTTTCCTTCAGAAATGACATTTTGTGCAGGGACAGTTCTAAGCACGGGAAACACGCACGACTTTACAGGCATACTATACACACCCCCCAGGTACGAAATTTTAAGGAATATTTAACTTTTATTGTTTCACTTTAAGCATTATTAAAATCACTGCTCTCGAAAAAACTGCTGTTTTTAGAACTTTTTTTTGCATTGATACATGTCCCCTGGGGCAGGACCCGGGTCTCCAAACACTTTTTTTTTTTTTTTGTTTTCAAAAAAAGGTTTATTGTGATTAGATGCAGTACAATTATAAAAGAAGGTAACAAAGGACCCCAAACGAGGTCGGTACAAAGTATGATCATCAGAAACAAACAAAAGAAGGTCCATCACAATATCATAGACCACAGTACCTATTATAGAGGGTAGAGCAGACTCAGCATACAAAAAAAAAAGAAGAAAAAAGTAGGCGCCAACAAATTTAAGGCAGACCCTGAGGGACAACGGCCCTACGTCTACTCCCGACCAGTCCACGCACCCCAATTGGGATCCTGCTGTGCACGGAGCGATCAGGAACAGAACACCCAGGGAGGGATATGAACAAAGGGCTTGGCAACCCGCCAACCTGTCCAGATTGCTGATCCCCTGAGGATGCGGACCATCCAGGGGGAGTCTGACCTCGAACCTCTGTTAATAGTCTGAAGGAGTTGAAGAACCCAACTAATGGAATGGCTTCCAAATGCCTGTAAGGCGGAGCATCTAGCTGTATCCATCAACATAAAACAAGAAAGACTACACAGATGTAAAACCTGAGTAGCCAGTGACAGTCTAAGACAGAGATTAAGAATAGGAAGAAAAGAAAGGAAGAAGTAGGGATAGGGAAGAGAAGGGGGAGCGAACTAGAGAATAAGAGGGAAAGAAGGGGGCGGGGGAAGTCAGGATTCCTCGGGGAGAGGGGGGAAAATGGTCAGCAACGAGCCGAATCGGGGCTGTCCAGTGCTCCCTTATTGGGGCAGAAGGGATATGCCTACATGCATAGCCCAGGGTTCCCAAATAAGACAGAATTTTTCTGGATTGTCTAGTAAGGTATTAGAAACCCTTTCCTGTGTCATTATCCAGGAAATCTTGTGTTTAGCTTGGCGAAATGATGCCGAGGGCGACTTCCAGGCGTGGGCCAAGGTAATCTTGGCCCCCAGAAGGATGAAGTGTATGAGAGAGCGGGACAATTTAGGGACCTTAGGGAGAGCATCATTAAGGAGGGCAATAGTAGGGTTCTGCTTCACCTCGAAACCAGTGACTTTGCGAATGAGGCTGAAAATTCTATTCCAGAACCCCCTAATTTTAGGGCATTCCCAGAGGGTGTGGAGGAGAGAGCCTACGAGGCCACATCCTCTGAAGCAGAGGGGGGAAGACTGCGGATAGAGCTTAGAAAGGCGAGTAGGGACCAGGTACCATCTGGAGATAACCTTAATGTCCGCCTCCATCAGGGAGGTGTTTAAGATACCCTTAAATGAGCGGGAGAAATTTGTGTGCCAAGTGTCTAGATCCCATTCAAACTGGAGGTCACGCTCCCATTTCAACATATAGCTCGCTTTGCCCTGAGGGTCAGCTAGCGCTGAATAGATCAGGGTGATGCCCCCCCTGACGCCCATGGCTGAGGAACACCAATGCTCATATTTGGTTACCGAGAGTGGGTTGTCTGAACTTTCCAGACCCCACGTAGAAAATGTAATAACTGATAATAGCGGAAAGTTTCGGAGGAGGGCATGTCCAGTTTGGAAGTGCAGTATTTGAGCGAGATGGGGCCATCATTTTTAAAATATTGTCCTATTCTGTATAGACCCTTGTCAAGCCACCATCCAAAAGCCTTGATGTTTAGACCCGGGGGTATTGGGGATTGTGGAAGATGTGAGCGAGGGGATGCCAGGAAGAGGATAGTGCGGGATGTTTATGAAGGATATCACAGAGAGCCATTGAGTGAGAGAGGGCGGGTGACAGGATCGAGGGGCGGTCCTTACGTGGTCTCCAGGCCAAATAGTCCAATGTGTGGTTAGGGGTTGCCTGCCTTTCTATGTCTACCCAGTCCGGTTTAGGTCCTTTAGTATATATTGCTGAGAATTGACAGAGTTGGGCTGCTTGGTAGTACCACCACATATTGGGAAGGCCAAGGCCTCCTTTCTTCCTTGCCCTATACAGAACTTTTTTAGATAGACAATGTCCCTTGCCCCCCCATATGAACTGTATGATTTTTGATTGGAGTCTATCCAGTGCTCGCTTCTTGACAGGGATAGGCAGGGACCGGAATAGATAAAGCAATCTGGGCAAGAGGGTCATCTTGACCGAATTGACTCTACCCAGCCAGGACAATTTATAGAGAGACCATTGTGTAAGTTCAGTTGTGAGTTTTTTGAACATGGCAGGGTAATTGTGTTGGAATAGGAGCTCTACTTTTGGGGTGAGGAAAACACCTAAATTGGGAAGAGAAGAGGCGCACCAGGAGAAGGGGAAGTTTGTTTTGAGTCTATCTACTATATCTTGGGGTGTAGTGACGTTCAAGGCCATTGACTTTGCTATGTTGACCTGAAGGCCTGAAACCTTTCCAAAAGTGTTGAGGAGTTGGAGAATATTGGGGGTCGACTTGAGAGGGGAGGTGACGAAAAGGAGGACATCGTCCGCAAAGAGGGCGCATTTGTGTGTATGTTGACCACATTGAACCCCGTGAATGTCCGGGTGTTGTCTAATTGCTAGAGCTAGGGTTTCTATCGCTATTGCGAAGAGAATAGGGGAGAGCGGGCAGCCCTGTCTGGTACCTTTTAAGATTGGGAATTGGTCGGAGAGACGTCCCTGTAGTTTGATCTGGGCTTTCGGGGAGGAATATAGAGACTCCAGGGTTCTTAGGAATTCCGGGCCAAAGCCCCAATGGCGTAGAATGGTAAAAAGGTATGGCCAGGTGACCGTATCAAAGGCCTTTTGGAGGTCTATGGAAAGAATGTATCCCTTCGGGGGGGACCCGCCATCCCAGGAGGATTGCATGAGGGAAATCAAATCTACCGCTCTCCTGATCTGGTCCGGTCCCTGTCTCCCGGGAATGAAACCCACCTGATCCTTATGAACATAAGAAGCGATGAAGGAGGCCATTCTGTTGGCCAAAATCTTGGTCATGATTTTCAGATCATTATTGATCAACGAAATCGGCCTATAGTTGCCTACATCACTAGGATCTTTCCCCTGTTTGGGGATCACAGAGATATATGCGAGGTTGGCAGCGGGTTCGAGAATGGAGCCTTCTCGTAGGGAGTTAAAGAGACTGGCCAGACGAGGAGAGAGGACCCCAGAGAAAGTTTTGTAATAAAGGGCGGAGAAACCGTCCGGCCCTGGCGCCGAGTCTGTTTTGAGATTTTTGATGACCTCCTGGACCTCTTCAGTGCTAAAAGGTGATTCCATCATGGATCTATGGGACTCTGAAAGTTTGGGGAGATCAATGTCCGCCAAAAATGATTCTAAGGGAACAGGGTCGGCAGAGGAGGGAGATGTGTATAGTTTGGAGTAGAAAGCTTGGAAGGTTTCCAGGATTTTATGGGGGTTCTGGGTGAGAGAACCCGATAACGATTTAATCTTGGGTAAGGAGAAATTTTTGATCCTTGGGGAGAGTTTGGCCGCCAAGCGTGAGCCGATTTTATCAGCTTGTAAGTAGAATTTGCCCCTTAACCAGCTCAAGTGTTTGTCTGCGTTAGAAGTTAAGGCAAGATTTAAAGCAATGCGGGCGGATTCTAACTTGGCCAGACTGGCGGGAGTGGGGTTAGACTTATGGGCTTTACTAAATAGTTTAAAATCCCTTTCCAAGTTTTCTACATCCACCTTCCTTCCTTTTTTCAGGTTGGAAGCCATTTGAATCATCCTCCCCCTCAAGACGGCTTTATGAGCTCCCCAGAGAGAGCTAGGGGATGTTTCCCGGTGTCATTGAGGAGGAAAAATTCTTGGATGTCCTTTTCCAGCATGGTGCAGTGGACCGGGTTGGCAAGGAGGGATTTACTCAAGCGCCACTGAGGGGGGCCTGAAGGTGAAAGGGAGCTAGAGATTCTAAGGGTTACTAAGGAGTGGTCTGACCACGGAACTTCTTGTATTGAGGAGTGAGAGGCAGTGTGAATGTCCGAATTGGGTACGAAGATGTGGTCAATCCTGGCAAATGTTTTGTGTGGGGCAGAGTAATGGGTAAAGTCTTTGGGATTCAATTCCCTCCAAGAATCAATCAGGCCCAAGTCGTGTAGGAGTCGAGCGATTCTGAGGCTTTGTTTGGAGGGTCTCTTAAGGCGGGGCCTGTTCTGGTGGGATTTGTCAAGTGTGTGGTCAAACGTGATATTGGAGTCACCCCCTATTAAGACTCTACCTTCTAGATGAGAGGAGAGGGTTGAGAACATGGATGCGAAAAAATTTGCCTGGCCCCGATTGGGGGCATAGTATGAAACAAAAGAGTATGTCACCCCTTCTATGAGCCCTTTGACCAGCAGGTACCTACCATCTTCATCACGAATTGTGTGAATGTGGGTAAATGGGATACGTTTGGCCAAGAGAATGGCCACCCCTCTCTGTTTGGTGTCAGCATTCGCAAGGTAGAAGGTGGGAAAGCTACGGTGTAGGAAGGAAGGGGTATAGCTAGCGGGGAAGTGGGTCTCCTGAAGAAGGACAACATCAAGGCTTCTGGCGTGGTAGCTCTGAAAGGCTTTCCGGCGTTTAGAAGGGGAATTAAGTCCCTGTGTATTGTGGGAAGCTACTTTCAAAGGCAGCTTGCGAGCGTCAGTCTCAGCCATGGGTGCCCGAGGGGGGGTGCGAGAATGTAAAAGGGGAGCTTACCTGGAGAGAAGAAAGAATCCGGACATCCAGCTCGAGGTAGGCTATCAACAAACGCCCTGGAGTAAGGCCTGGGGGAGTTCTCCGCGAGGAATCCTGGAGGAGGGGGGAGGAGAACACTGTGGGGAGGAGAGAAGGGGGGGAAGAAGAAATGGAAGAAAAAGAGGAGGAAAGATCAGAGATGTCATTATGTTGGTCAGTTAAATCACAAAAAGAGAACAAAACAAACATATGCAAAAATTCAGATAAAATTCAACAGGACCGGCTAGCCGGGTCCAAGTCCAAGGACTCCTGCAAGAGGGGTCTTGGAGAGAGTGCAACCCCAGTAGGGGTTGTCTACCTGATGTCACCAGAGGGATTTAAAGTCCCTCCGCGTCACAACAGAGAGAGCGGCATGGCGAGCCGCTCCGGCCGTCAGAGCCCCCAATGGGGCTGGAACGGCCAAAGTGCAGAAAATACTGTAAACAAACAAATATAACGATCCGTAAAACTGTATAACCAGAACATAACCAGTGCATGGAGTGGAACCTGCAAGGGAGAGAAAGGGAAGGTGGGGAGGGAGGGCAAGAGAGGGAGGGGGGGGGAAGGGGGAGGAGAAAGGGAAGAAGAAAAAAAAAAAGGGGGGGCAGGGGGAAGGAAGGGTATAGGCTACTAGGCCTAACCATAGGTTGGAACTAGGAAAGGCCCATCATATATGCAACAAGTCAGAAAGGCAATGAAAGCGTCCTCCTCATCGAGGTGGGATGAACGGGGGGTATTGGGAGTCCCAACTAACCATAAGATGGGCAGGTGGGGCCCAAACCAAACAGATCAGGACCCTGGCCCGCCTGAAGCCAGTCAGGGCTGTGCGGGTCTGTCTACCACCATACTAGTGGGGGAGAGTAGTTAGCTCTCTGAATTATTAGGGGTAGTCAAAAGCAACACATCTCCCGTCCGGGAGAAAAAAAAAAAAAGAAGTCCCTCATCTCGGGGGTCGGGATTCTCTCTGTCTCTTCGTTTGTTGTTTATTCCATAACGGGGTCAGAGGACTGCCGGGGGGTGGACGCTTTGAGGAGCCTGATTTGGTTGTCGCTTGTTGTGCAGCAAGTTCTTGGGAGATAAGACCAAGATGAAGAAGGAGACGTTCGCCGTCTTGAAAGGTGGAAAAGCCAAAGGATTTGTCCCTGAAGTGAAATTGTAGGCGGAACGGAAAAGCCCAGCGGTACTTGATGGAATTCTGGTTGAGGACCTCCAGGAGGGGTTTAAGGGACCTCCGTTTCTGGACCGTGGTGGGTGAGATGTCAGCAAAGATTTGGATTTTATTCCCTTGGAAGGAGAGATTGTCCAGGTTGCGGGTCTGCCTCATAACGTCCTCCTTCACACCATAGTAATGGGGCTTGACTACAATGTCCCTTGAGAGACCATCTGGGCGGGGGGGCTGGAGGACTCTGTGAGCCCTGTCAAGTTCCAATCTGTGGTCCTGAATGTCTGGCATGAGTTCTTTAATGAACAATTTAACTGTGCTGGGAACATCAGTAACAGATTCAGGGATCCCACGTATACGGAAATTATACCTTCTACTCCTGTTCTCTAAATCATCGATTTTAGAGAGAGCTGTCTCAAGTTGATCTTGTAAGGTTTGGATGCATGTGGTATTTTGGTTAGTACTAGACATGTGCATTCGTTTTCGTCCGAATGCATTTTCGTCCGAATTTCAGCTATTTTCGTTATCGTTTTAACAAACGAAAACGAAAGCACAGAATCCGAAAACCGAAAGATCCGACATAAACAAATGCTTTATTTTCGTTTTCGTTGCTACAACAGTTCGATATAGATAGGAGATTCGACGTGACGCTGACAATAACAATCTGTGTCTATCGAATCTGTGGTCGAATGTGCCTAACCTTAACTCTATTAGTCCAAGATTATTCTACATAGGAGAGAAAAGATTCGACATTATAGAGAGAAAAGATTCGACATAGGAGAGAAAGATTCGACATAGGAGAGGAAAGATTCGACATAGGAGAGGAAAGATTCGACATAGGAGAGAAAAGATTCGACATAGGAGAGAAAAGATTCGACATAGGAGAGGAAAGATTCGACATAGGAGAGGAAAGATTCGACATAGGAGAGGAAAGATTCGACATAGGAGAGGAAAGATTCGACATAGGAGAGGAAAGATTCGACATAGGAGAGGAAAGATTCGACATAGGAGAGGAAAGATTCGACATAGGAGAGGAAAGATTCGACATAGGAGAGGAAAGATTCGACATAGGAGAGAAAAGATTCGACATAGGAGAGAAAAGATTTGACATTATAGAGAGAAAAGATTCGACATAGGAGAGAAAAGATTCGACATTATAGAGAGAAAAGATTCGACATAGGAGAGAAAAGATTCGACATTATAGAGAGAAAAGATTCGACATAGGAGAGAAAAGATTCGACATTATAGAGAGAAAAGATTCGACATTATAGAGAGAAAAGATCACTGCTTGTGGGCGGAACATTCGACAGACACCATAAGCCTTCAATGACAGATTCGACCTTAATTAATTCAGATTTTCGGACGAATGCAATTTTTAACGAAAAACGAAATAAATAAAAACGAATTTCGGGAGTAACTAAATAAATTTATTTTTTGCACGAAAACGAAATTCCGAAACGAAATATTTCAGTGTGCACATGTCTAGTTAGTACGGGCGGCAGTGTTATCCACAGCCTGCTCAATTGCATCCATGCGGGCTCCCAGGCTCTGCAAATCAGCCTTAATGGTAGCAGTGATCTGAGTGGCATTGTGGGCTAGGCCTGTGGCTAGCATCTCAGAAAAGTTCTGCAGCATAAGTTGCATGTCAGCGGAGTGAACTGGCTGCAAGGGGGGGGAGAGGTGGGGGCCTGCCAGGCTTAAGGGGGATCGCAGCATGGGAGAGTGGGGGAGATCTCCAAAAGTCCGTTTCAGCAGGGACTCAGTGGATGCTGGGGAGATCCCTTGGGGGTTGCAGGTACTCACAGGAGTTGCCAGCAGACCGATCTGGTGCTGGTAATGGGAAGGAGAATCCGCAATGGAGTCCGGGTCCTCCATGCTGCCTTGAGCTGCGGCCGCCATCTTGGATGATGCAGGGGCTGCCAGTGTAAAGTCGAGCTGGCGGCTCACCTCCCTCTTTTGTGAGCCGCCCGGCATATGAAAGTGTCACTGGTTCACCCGGGAGGCGATGGGGTCAGTCCTGGCCGGTTCCCGCTCGGTCTGTAGGCTCAGGGGGCTGCGAGAGGCCGGAGCAGCGCGGAGCTCCCGTTCAGAGCGTCTTCCCGGAAGTCCCGCGCATGCGCACTCCCAAACACTTTTTATGACAATAACTTGCATATTAACCTTTAAAATTAGCACTTTTGATTTTTCATGTTCGTGTCCCATAGACTTTAACGGTGTTCGCGTGTTGGAACAAATGTTTTGCCTGTTCGCATGTTCTGGTGTGAACTGAACAGGGGGGTGTTCGGCTCATCCCTACCCCCAATGTGTACTTTTTTTTTTTTTTTTTTAATTAATGTACTTTTCTTCTGCAAGTCAGAGAGATTGTCAGCTATTTCTGCCATGACTCACAGTTCCCATTAAAGATACATTTGTTTTAGCAATTCATGGAATATACAGTAGCTTTAAAACATGTATGGATCCTGCCATCAGCTGGTATGTTCCTAGTATAAATTAAGTGTTGGCAGCTAGCCTGAGCTCTTATTGGTGTTCGTAAGCAGGTGTAGTTTGGCCTCCTGTTCGGTGGCTGCCACGTGGAGAGGGTGGAGTAGAAGGAGGGAAGCTAGGTTCCTCTGAGGCCTCCATAGGTATCATCAGGGGAGCATCTGCCCAATTGGACGATGCTGCCCTGACTGACCTCTGTGGCTGTCTTTGGTGTGGGTAGTGCTAATAAATAGCACTGTTCCCCTGGGGTTGGCAGTGCATTCTGCGTAGTGTGTAGGTCAGGCACAGCTGGATACGTGTAGGGACAGGTTCCTGTGTAGGAAGGAAAGAGTAGGACCATTGCTGTGTCTCGAGCAATAACTTTTCTTATTCGGGGATCCTGTTGCGGTCTGCCTTCCAGCTGCCTCCTCTGTCAGATGCTGTCAGGTGTCTAGCGTGTGCACAGATTCCTTGAAACCTGTACTGACCCAATCATAACCAGCCGAGGCAACTCTTGCCATCGCACATATATATAAGGGGCATGTATACGTGAAGCTTTGGGCCAGGGAATGCCTTGGTCGTTTATTATTGGCCCAGTACAGGTGACAGCTTCCTAACGGGATTGCTCAGGTGGGTTCAGACTAGGATCCCAACACACCCAAGCTCATCTCTTTTCTGGGTTAGAAACTTCTACAGGTGGACATTGCAAAAAGTTCTCACTAGTGATGAGCCGAACACCCCCGGGTTCGGTTCGCACAAGAACCCGCGAACGGACCGAAAGTTCGTACGAACATTAGAACCCTATTAAATACAATGGATGCGAACGTTCGAATTCTAAAGTGCTAATTATAACAACTATTATGCATGTTATTGTCCTAAAAAGGGTTTGGGAACCCGGGTTCTGCACCAGGGGACATGTATCAATGCAAAAAGAAGTTTTAAAAACGGTCGTTTTTCGGGAGCAGTCATTTTAATGATGCATAAAGTGAAAAAAAAAAAGTCAAATATTCCTTTAAATATCGTACCTGGGGGGTGTCTAAAGTATGCCTGTGAAGTGTCACGTGTTTCCCGTGTTTAGAACTGTCCCTGCACAAAATGACACTTCTAAAGGAAAAAAAAGCCATTTAAAACTGCTTGCGGCTTTAATGTAATGTCTGGTCCCGGTAATATGGATGAAAATCTTTAAGAAAAATGGCATAGCTACCCCATGACCCCCCCCCTACCCCAGCCCATTACCAGCCCCTTTGGGTCTTGTATGGATATTAAGGGGAACCCCGCACATAAAATAAAAAAGGCCCTATATACTCTGAACAGCCGTATACAGGCGGTGCATACAAGACAGGGGTTGTAGGTTTGTTCTTATGTAGAATCTGTTTGTAATTTTGAACAGGTACATTGTTTAAGTGTAGCTCCAGCCAAAAAATCTATTTTTAAGCTTTTTGGAAAACATAGGGAAGGGTTATCACCCCTGTAACATTTGTTTTGCTGTCTGTGCAGTGTGCACCTGTTCAGAACAGTTCACCTCACTTTCCGTCCTAATGACAAATGTGTTTTGAAAATTTGGGGTTTTTATTGAAACAAGAATTGGTGATAAAGCATCAGTGGAGAGGAGACACTTTTTTTCCCATATTAACTCTTACAGGAGAAAATTTCCCTTCCTAGGGGTAGATTTCCTCTCACTTCCTGTTGTCTTCTTGCGTTTGCAAGTAGGAGTCGTTTGTAAGTTGGATGTTTGAAAGTAGGGACCTGCCGTATATACTCTGCAGAAATAGGCCCCTTAGTTGTTGGTGTTGGCACAACACTGTAAGCACTCACAGTTACTCTTGGTTGGTGCTGGAACGCCCTGCTGTCAACTATTATATCAGGAATTTTAATTACATATAATTGTTGAACAGTGGTAGTAAAAATTGGGCCTTTGATGGTGGTGCTGGTGCCACAACACTGTAAGCCCTGACAGTTACTCTTGGTGGGTGCAGCAATGGGCCCTGCTGTGAATTATTAGATCAAGAATTGTAATTGCATGCCCCTGTTGAACAGGGGCTGAAAAATTGGGCCTTTCGTGGTGGTGGTGGTGGTGGTGGTGTTGCCACAACACTGTAAGCCCTCAGAGTTACTCTTGGTGGGTGCAGCAATGGGCCCTGCTGTGAATTATTAGATCAAGAATTGTAATTACATGCCCCTTTTGAACAGGGGCTGAAAAATTGGGCCTTTCGTGGTGGTGGTGGTGGCGTTGCCACAACACTGTAAGCCCTCAGAGTTACTCTTGGTGGGTGCAGCAATGGGCCCTGCTGTGAATTATTAGATCAAGAATTGTAATTGCATGCCCCTGTTGAACAGGGGCTGAAAAATTGGGCCTTAGGCACTGGTGGCACAACACTACAACCCCTCACAGATACTGTACTTGGAGCACAGCAATGAGCCCTGTTGCAAAGTATTGCTTCAAAAATTGTAATGACACGCCCCTGTTAAACAGGGGCTGAAAAATTGGGCCTTAGGCACTGGTGGCACAACACTACAACCCCTCACAGATACTGTACTTGGAGCACAGCAATGAGCCCTGTTGCAAAGTATTGCTTCAAAAATTGTAATGACACGCCCCTTTTAAACAGGGGCTGAAAAATTGGGCCTTAGGCACTGGTGCCACAACACTCCAACCCCTCACAGATACTGTACTTGGAGCACAGCAATGAGCCCTATGGCAAATTATTGCTAAAAAAATTGTAATTACACGCCCCTGTAAAACAGGGGCTGAAAAATTGGGCCTTAGCCACTGGTGGCGGCACCCATAAACAAAAATGATCTTCCAAGCTATCATCATCAATCGTATCATTGAGGACTCGGAGGAGGAGGATAGCCAGTCAACATAACAGCACAGGCACTCAGCATCAGCATCAGTCTTGAAGGGATGTGACATGTTAAAATCAATTAGTCTGTTATATCAGCATCAGGTGTGTGGTAGCTGGTGGTGATCCAAGACTGGTTCATCTTGATGAAAGTCAGTCGATCAACCGAGTCGGTGGACAGGCGCACCCTGTGATCCGTGACAAATCCTCCAGCAGCACTGAATGTGCGTTCCGAAAGAACGCTGGATGCAGGACAGGCCAGTAGCTCAATTGCATACTGTGCAAGCTCTGGCCAGTGATCCATCCTCAAGACCCAGTAAGCCAGAGGATTTTCGGTGGGGAAGGTGTCCAAGTCTGACCTTGCCCCTAGATATTCCTGCACCATGTTTATCAGACGCTGGCGATGGTTGCTGGAACCGATCATACTTTGGGGCTGCGGACTAAAGAATTGTCTGAACGCATCGGTCAGACGGCCACCTTCCCCACCGCTCCTTCTTTGACTGGCCGAAGCCTCAGCAACTCGTTGTCCAGGACCAGGAGTTTGTAACCTCCCAGTCTCTGGGAACGCGTTGCACAGACCTTTCTGCAAGGCCTCCCGGAGTTGTCTCATCCTCTGCTCCCTCTGCGAAGGTAACATAAGGTCCGCAACCTTACCCTTGTACCGTGGATCAAGGAGAGTGGCCAGCCAGTAATGGTCCCTCTCCTTGATCCGAAGAATACGAGGATCCTTCCGCAGACTTTGCAGGATCAGGGAGGCCATGCAGCGTAGGTTTGCTGAGGCATTCGCTCCGGAGTCCTCTGGGTCACTAAGGACGACATGATCCGCAGCCACCTCCTCCCAGCCACGTACAAGTCCACTGGTTTCTTGGGACTGTAAATCATCCCTAAAAGACTGCTGCTGATGATGCTGAGTGCCAGCCTCCACCTCCATGCTGACACAATCCTCCTCCTCCTCCTCCTCTTCCTGTGCGATGGGTGGGACAGAAGGAACACTGTCTGGGTAAAGGGGGCCTTGAGAGGCAAGGAAGTCCTCCTCTTCCTGCCTCTGTTCTGCCTCAAGTGCCCTGTCCATTATTCCACGCAGCGTGTGCTCCAACAGGTGGACAAGAGGTACAGTGTCACTGATGCATGCACTGTCACTGCTCACCATCCTCGTGGCCTCCTCAAATGGTGCCAGGACAGTGCATGCATCCCTGATCATGCCCCACTGGCGTGGAGAAAAAAAAACAAGCTCCCCTGACCCTGTCCTGGTGCCGTAGTCGCACAGGTACTCATTGATGGCCCTCTGCTGCGTGTGCAGCCGCTGCAGCATGGCCAACGTTGAGTTCCACCTGGTGGGCATGTCACATATAAGGCGGTTCTTGGGCAGGTTCAACTCCTTTTGCAGCTCAGCCAGGCGAGCACTGGCATTATAAGATCTGCGGAAATGCACACAGACTTTCCTGGCCTGCCTCAGGACATCCTGTAAGCCCGGTTACCTGCCCAAGAACCGCTGCACCACCAGGTTAAGGACGTGAGCCACACAGGGCACATGGGTCAGTTGTCCCTGTCGGAGGGCGGAGAGGAGGTTGGTGCCATTGTCGCAAACCACCATTCCTGGCTTAAGCTGGCGTGGCGTCAACCACCTCTCGGCCTGGCCCTGCAGAGCAGACAGGACCTCTGCCCCAGTGTGGCTTCTGTCCCCCAAACACACCAGCGCAAGCACGGCATGGCATCTTTTTGCCTGCGTACTTGCGTAGCCCCGTGAACGGCTACGGAGCACCGCTGGTTCATAGGACAAACCACAGGAAGAGGCCATGGAGGAAGAAGAAGAGGAGGGGGTGGAGGAGAGAGGTGTGTCACAACCAGTAGTAGCATTTTGGAGGCGTGGCGGTGGAACAACCTCCAACACTACTGCACCTTGTCCTGCATCCTTCCCAGCTGCCAAAAGAGTGACCCAATGGGCCGTGAAAGAAAGGTAACGTCCCTGTCCATGCCTGCTGGACCATGAGTCAGCGGTAATATGCACCTTACCGCTGACCGCCCTGTCCAGCGAGGCCAAGACATTGCCTTCCACATGCCGGTAGAGAGCCGGAATAGCCTTCCGTGAGAAAAAGTGGCGTTTGGGAACCTGCCACTGAGGAACCGCACATTGCACAAACTCACGGAAGGGGGCCGAGTCTACCAACTGAAAAGGCAGCAGTTGAAGCGCTAGCAATTTAGCCAAGCTAGCATTCAATCACTGGGCATGTGGATGGCTGGGAGTGAACTTCTTTCGACGGTCCAGCAGCTGGGGCAGGGAAATTTGCCTGCTAGAATCGGACGTCGGTGTACTGCTAGAAGAGTGGCCGCAAGTACTTGGCTGTGACACACCTAATTCTACACCTTCATTCCTCTCAGTGCATGTTTCAGAGAGGACTGAAGTTATAGTGGGGTTGGAGATCCCAGCTGATGCGGTGCAAGGAGAGGTCCGCTTTGTTCTTTGGTGTGGGTCTTTGAGGTAGGCTTGCCAACGAGCTGCATGGCAGGTCAACATATGTCTGGTCAGGCATGTGGTACCCAAGCGGCTGATGTTTTGGCCACGCGATATACGCTTGAGACATATGTTGCAAACAGCAGCTGTGCGATCTGATGCACTAGCCTCAAAAAAGGCCCACACCAAGGAACTTTTTGAATGACGGGCAGAGGCAGCGCCCTGCACAGGCGGAGCTCTGCGGTGTGATTCCGTCGGTGTACTGCCCTTACGCTGGCCACCAAAGGGCATCCTGCCTCGTTGGAGATGTGCCTCCTCCTCATCCTCCTCCTCCTCCTCTCTCCTATTAGGCACCCACGTGGAGTCAGTGACCTCATCATCCCCTCCCTCCTCATCACTGGAGCCAATCTGGCAGTATGCTGCAGTTGCTGGAACATGACTGCCAGATTGGTGTCCTTCTTGAGCATCCCCTCTGTCTGCTCTCACACTACTGCCTTCCTGTAGCTGGGTTTCATCATCAGACCCTTCGAAACGCTGGGCATCCTCCTGGAGCATGTACCCAACACTGTGCTCAAACAGTTCGGGGGACTCCTCAGGAGGAGGACATGGTGGGTCTAGGGAAGGAGTGACTGATGATGAGTCTGACATTGATACCAGGGAAGAGGACGCTTTGGCAGCTGCTTTGCCAGTACCCTGAGCCTGGGTGAGAGAGGATGAGGAGGAGGAGGAGGGCTTGGTCATCCACTCTACCAAGTCTTCGGCATGATGTGGCTCAACATGTCCAGCTGCCGAAAAGAAGGACAAGCGTGTCCCATGGCCATGTGCTGATGAGGATGCACCGCGTCCACGACCAGCACTGTTGCCCCCAGACACAGAGCCTGCTTGCCCTCTTTTATTGCCTCCTGACTGTCTGCCTCTCCTTGTTTGCCTTCCAGACATTCTAATAGATGGCCTGCAGGGAGATGGGAAAAAAGCAATAAGGGCTACTTTCAGGTGTCCTTCTCTGTCCCTTTACTTAAGGATTTCTAAATATGGTTGAGGATGATTGCTTTTGCACAGAATAGCACAACGACAATTTCCCTGACTGTCCAAAAAACAAGGATTTCAAAGATGGTTGATGAGGAATGCTTTAGCACACTATAGCACAAGGAGAATTCCCCTCACTTTCCTTCTTTGTCCCTAGAAACAAGGACTCGCACAGTGAAAGAAACTGACACTCTCCCTACCTAGAGTTTTCTGTCCCTAGAAAAAATGTTTTTTTAAAGCACACTATAGCACAAGGAGAATTCCCCTCACTTTCCTTCTTTGTCCCTAGAAACAAGGACTCGCACAGTGAAAGAAACTGACACTCTCCCTACCTAGAGTTTTCTGTCCCTAGAAAAAATGTTTTTTTAAAGCACACTATAGCACAAGGAGAATTCCCCTCACTTTCCTTCTTTGTCCCTAGAAACAAGGACTCGCACAGTGAAAGAAACTGACACTCTCCCTACCTAGAGTTTTCTGTCCCTAGAAAAAATGTTTTTTTAAAGCACACTATAGCACAAGGAGAATTCCCCTCACTTTCCTTCTTTGTCCCTAGAAACAAGGACTCGCACAGTGAAAGAAACTGACACTCTCCCTACCTAGAGTTTTCTGTCCCTAGAAAAAATGTTTTTTTAAAGCACACTATAGCACAAGGAGAATTCCCCTCACTTTCCTTCTTTGTCCCTAGAAACAAGGACTCGCACAGTGAAAGAAACTGACACTCTCCCTACCTAGAGTTTTCTGTCCCTAGAAAAAATGTTTTTTTAAAGCACACTATAGCACAAGGAGAATTCCCCTCACTTTCCTTCTTTGTCCCTAGAAACAAGGACTCGCACAGTGAAAGAAACTGACACTCTCCCTACCTAGAGTTTTCTGTCCCTAGAAAAAATGTTTTTTTAAAGCACACTATAGCACAAGGAGAATTTCCCTCACTTTCCTTCTTTGTCCCTAGAAACAAGGACTCGCACAGTGAAAGAAACTGACACTCTCCCTACCTAGAGTTTTCTGTCCCTAGAAAAAATGTTTTTTTAAAGCACACTATAGCACAAGGAGAATTCCCCTCACTTTCCTTCTTTGTCCCTAGAAACAAGGACTCGCACAGTGAAAGAAACTGACACTCTCCCTACCTAGAGTTTTCTGTCCCTAGAAAAAATGTTTTTTTAAAGCACACTATAGCACAAGGAGAATTCCCCTCACTTTCCTTCTTTGTCCCTAGAAACAAGGACTCGCACAGTGAAAGAAACTGACACTCTCCCTACCTAGAGTTTTCTGTCCCTAGAAAAAATGTTTTTTTAAAGCACACTATAGCACAAGGAGAATTCCCCTCACTTTCCTTCTTTGTCCCTAGAAACAAGGACTCGCACAGTGAAAGAAACTGACACTCTCCCTACCTAGAGTTTTCTGTCCCTAGAAAAAATGTTTTTTTAAAGCACACTATAGCACAAGGAGAATTCCCCTCACTTTCCTTCTTTGTCCCTAGAAACAAGGACTCGCACAGTGAAAGAAACTGACACTCTCCCTACCTAGAGTTTTCTGTCCCTAGAAAAAATGTTTTTTTAAAGCACACTATAGCACAAGGAGAATTCCCCTCACTTTCCTTCTTTGTCCCTAGAAACAAGGACTCGCACAGTGAAAGAAACTGACACTCTCCCTACCTAGAGTTTTCTGTCCCTAGAAAAAATGTTTTTTTAAAGCACACTATAGCACAAGGAGAATTCCCCTCACTTTCCTTCTTTGTCCCTAGAAACAAGGACTCGCACAGTGAAAGAAACTGACACTCTCCCTACCTAGAGTTTTCTGTCCCTAGAAAAAATGTTTTTTTAAAGCACACTATAGCACAAGGAGAATTCCCCTCACTTTCCTTCTTTGTCCCTAGAAACAAGGACTCGCACAGTGAAAGAAACTGACACTCTCCCTACCTAGAATTTTCTGTCCCTAGAAAAAATGTTTTTTTAAAGCACACTATAGCACAAGGAGAATTCCCCTCACTTTCCTTCTTTGTCCCTAGAAACAAGGACTCGCACAGTGAAAGAAACTGACACTCTCCCTACCTAGAGTTTTCTGTCCCTAGAAAAAATGTTTTTTTAAAGCACACTATAGCACAAGGAGAATTCCCCTCACTTTCCTTCTTTGTCCCTAGAAACAAGGACTCGCACAGTGAAAGAAACTGACACTCTCCCTACCTAGAGTTTTCTGTCCCTAGAAAAAATGTTTTTTTAAAGCACACTATAGCACAAGGAGAATTCCCCTCACTTTCCTTCTTTGTCCCTAGAAACAAGGACTCGCACAGTGAAAGAAACTGACACTCTCCCTACCTAGAGTTTTCTGTCCCTAGAAAAAATGTTTTTTTAAAGCACACTATAGCACAAGGAGAATTCCCCTCACTTTCCTTCTTTGTCCCTAGAAACAAGGACTCGCACAGTGAAAGAAACTGACACTCTCCCTACCTAGAGTTTTCTGTCCCTAGAAAAAAGTAGGATTTTTAAAACAGCTTACCTGTAAAATCCTTTTCTTGGAGTACATCACGGGACACAGAGCAGCATAGTCATTACTATGTGGGTTATATAGAATTACCTTCAGGTGCTGGCACTGGCAACTTCCAAAACAGGAAGTACCCTCCCCTATATAAGCCCCTCCCATCCGGGAGTACCTCAGTTTTGTAGCAAAGCAATACGTGTCCCCAAAAGAGGGGTGGGAGCTCTGTGTCCCGTGATGTACTCCAAGAAAAGGATTTTACAGGTAAGCTGTTTTAAAAATCCTACTTTCTTGTTCATACATCACGGGACACAGAGCAGCATAGTCATTACTATGTGGGACGTCCCAAAGCAATGCCACATGAGGGGGGGGATACACCATACATAAGCTGGGCGCCATCAGGCATGAGGATCTTTTGCGGCCTGCAAAACACTGCGCCCAAAGGCGACATCCTCCTGACTTCTAACGTCCACCTGGTAGAACCTAGTAAACGTGTGTACTGAAGACCATGTTGCGGCCTTACAAATTTGCGCCAGGGAGGCCTGGTGATGCACTGCCCATGAAGTTCCAACTGCTCTCGTGGAGTGCGCCCTAACTTTGAACGGAGGCGGTCTACTTCTCAAGCCATAGGCTTGTATTATGACCTGTCGAATCCACTTGGCTAAAGTAGATTTTGATGCTGCCTGACCCTTTCTGGGGCCTTCCGGCAGAACAAACAAAGAATCCGTTCTACGAATCTGAGCAGTGGCTTTTAGATAAGCTTTAACTGCTCTTACTACATCCAAAGAATGCAATAACTTTTCCTCTACCGAGCTTGGTTTGGGGAAAAAAGAAGGAAGAACCACATCCTGGTTCAAGTGAAACCTCGATACCACCTTAGGAAGAAAGGCTGGGTGAGGACGTAATACTACTCTGTCCTTATGGATAACCAGATATGGCTCTTTACAGGACATGGCGGCTAATTCCGACACTCTTCTAGCCGAGCATATGGCTACTAAAAATATCAATTTCCTGGTGAGTAGAACCAAGGAAATGTGCCGCAAAGGTTCAAATGGCTGCTTCTGCAGAACCGACAGAACCAAATTTAGATCCCATGGGCATATGGGAGCCTTAATCGGTGGAATAATACGAGTCACACCTTGCATAAAGGATTTGACAAGTGAATGCATAGCCAGGGGCCTTTGAAATAGTATTGACAAGGCCGAAACCTGGCCCTTGATAGTACTTAAGGCAAACTTCCTGTCTACAGCCCACTGCAGGAAGTCCAGAATTCTGCCTATAACGTACTTACGTGGATGCCATTTTCTGGCCTCGCACCAAGTGATGTACGCCTTCCAAACTCTATAGTAGATCTGCCTGGATACAGGCTTCCTGGCATTGATTATAGTTGATACCACAGAGTTAGAGAGACCTCTCTTCTTTAGGATGTGGGATTCAATAGCCAGGCCGTTAAACTTAGAGTTAGTAAGGAAGGGTGGTATATCGGTCCTCTCTTCTTTAGGATGTGGGATTCAATAGCCAGGCCGTTAAACTTAGAGTTAGTAAGGAAGGGTGGTATATCGGTCCTTGCGAAAGCAGGTCCGGACGACGTGGAAGGGTCCAAGGACTCCCCACAGACATTTTGATGATCTCCGCGTACCAGGCCCTTCGGGGCCACGCTGGAGCCACCAGGATCACCGGCTTCTTCTCCAACCTGACTCTGCGAAGGAGTCGAGGCAACAATTGTAGCGGAGGGAATGCATATATCAGTCTGAACTGATCCCAAGGGAACACCAGAGCATCCGAGCCGCAAGCGAGGGGATCCCTTGTCCGGGAGACAAATCTGTCCACCTTTGCGTTGAATCTGGATGCTAGCAGATCTACATCCGGTGTTCCCCACCGCTGACATATTGTTCGGAAGACCTCGGGATGAAGGGACCATTCCCCTGGGCATAACTGTTGGCGACTCAGAAAGTCCGCCTTCCAATTCTCCACCCCTGGAATGAAGACAGCTGATATACATGGGACATGTTTTTCTGCCCATTCCAGGATGTGACTTACTTCCCTCTGGGCTGCACGACTCCTGGTGCCTCCCTGATGATTGATATATGCCACTGCTGTGGCATTGTCTGATTGAATTCTGACAGGGGACCCTTGGAGTCTGGATGTCCAGGCTACTAGGGCGTACCGGGCTGCTCGTATCTCTAAGAGATTGATGGGCAGGGTTTTTACTACATTTGACCATCTGCCCTGGAGAGACCATTGCTCCAGTACTGCCCCCCAGCCTATAAGGCTGGCATCTGTAGTGACCACCTTCCAAGATATCGGGCTGAAGGGTTTTCCCTTCTGGAGATTCTGGGGGATCAACCACCAGCAGAGACTCTTCCGAACGGAAGGGGACAAAGCCATCGGGAAGTCTAGAGCCTGAACTTTTCCGTTCCAGGCTGACAATATGGCCCTTTGTAAATTCCTTGAGTGGAATTGGGCGTATGGCACAGCTTCGAATGATGCTACCATCTTTCCTAGCAGCCTCATGCACAGGCGTATGGACGGCTGTCTTTTTGCACAAAGCAGACGGACCAAGGCCCTCAAAGAGGATACCTTGTCTAGAGGTAAGAAAATCTTCCTCTGGTCTGAATCCAGCCGTAGCCCTAGATATACCAGGTTTTTCACTGGCTGTAGGGCTGACTTGTCCAGGTTGATGACCCAACCGTGAGACTCTAGATACTTGATTGTATCGACAATTACCACTTCTAGCTTGGCAACTGAGTGGTCCATCAACAACAGGTCGTCTAGGTATGCCATTATCGTTACACCCCGTGTTCTTAGATCGGCCAACAGTGGGGCCAGGATTTTTGTGAACACTCGTGGTGCTGTGGCCAGACCGAATGGTAAGGCTCTGAACTGAAAATGGCGCCCTTCTACTGCAAAGCGTAGGAATTTTTGATGACCTGGAAAGATGGGAACATGCAAGTAAGCATCTTTGATGTCGATCGAGGCTAACCATTCCTCCCCTTGTAGGGCAGCGGTGACCGATCGGATCGACTCCATCTGGAAAGACCGGACGTTTAGAAATTTGTTTAGACTCTTTAGGTCCAATATGGGTCTTATGTCCCCGTTTGGCTTCGGGACTGTGAAAAGGTTTGAGTAGAAACCCAACCCCCACTCTTCCATAGGAACCTCCATAATTACTCCTTGGAGCAATAGTTGTTCTAACGCCAATAGGAGAGACCCTCTTTTCAGAGGGTCTCTTGGCATGCCTGACCACATAAAATGGGACGGATGAGACTCTTTTAACTCCAACTTGTATCCCAGAGTTACTGCGGAGAGCACCCATCTGTCTTTGATCGTCTCCCGCCAGGTCTCTGCAAACAACTGAAGTCTTCCCCCCACCCGTTTGAGTGGGGGCAGCCCTTCATAGGCTTGACTTGGAGGCTGGTTTAGTACCTCTTCGGATCCAGGGCTTTTTATTACCCTGTGGCTGTCCCTGATTTTTACCTCCTGAGTTTGACCGAGGAGGCCGTCGGAACTGCTTAGTAGCAGACGTCGCAGGGATAGGAGAGGTAGTCCTCTTAAAAGATGGACCCCTAGACCTCTTTTTACTCGGTAAGAGAGTACTTTTACCACTGGAAATCTTCTGGATATACTTATCCAGGTCTTCGCCAAAAAGGCGTTCCCCATGAAATGGGAAGCTAACTAAGAGCTTCTTACAGGGAGCTTCAGCAGACCAGTTTTTGAGCCACAGAAGCCTACGCATATGTACCAAAGACAGCGTGAGGCGGGAGGCCTGATGGATAGAATCCTTGATGGCGTCAACCGCAAAGCATAATGCTCTAGGCAGATCAGCCAGAGCCTGGGCCTGCTGGTCTGGCAAATCCCTCAGGACCATTTTCATTTGATCCTTTAAAGCTTGGCAGACCCCAATAGCTGCCACTGCTGGCTGTGTAACAGCCCCTGCTGTGGAAAAAGCAGATTTTAATAAAGATTCCAATTTTTTATCCACTGGATCTTTGAACATTTGAACATTATCTACTGGATATGTCAGTGATTTGTTCACAGAAGAGATGGCTGCATCCACCGTAGGAACATTCCATCTCTGGGTGAACTTTTCCTCCATGGGATAGATCACCGGAAACCTTTTAGGCGGAACAAATAGTTTATCAGGATGTTCCCAGTCCTGGTATATAAGTCCTTCCAATAATGGATGTATTGGAAAGGAGCAATTAACCTGGGGAGCTTTTAGCGACCCCAATGAGGAGACAGCAGTAGTTGATGGTTCAACAAGAGGCATTTTAAATGCAGATCGAACCATGTCAGTTAGGGTCTGGACCCACAATCTTTCAGTCTGTGATGCTGAAAATGGTTCATCTACTGTCGATTCCTCAAAAACAGAGCTAACCTCCTCCTGATCCCCTTCAGGTAGGTCGGTCCCTTCCTGGGACTGTTGCTCTGCCAACAGGCACTCTAATGGAGGTGATGGAGATCTGGCGCGCTTTCTTTCCTGTAGAGAAGAAGCGATCAATGCAGCCAATCTCTGCTCCAATCCCTCCAGAGTTGAGGAAAAAACCTCCTCTGTTATATATGCAGGAGCAGGTGGACTGAGGACAGCCGCAGTACCTGGCACTCCCGGGGGTTCCTTATGGGTATTAACCTCTGATTTCTCAGGGGAGGAGGGTGCAGATGACTGCTCCAGATCCTCAGAGCCCGATGGAGACCCCCTACACATCCTGAGAGGTATATCTCGGGGTTTTTTAGGCGGCATATTCCTTAGTTCAAAGCTGAGGTATTCCAGCCGCAATACACCCCTTACTGAAATAGTCTAATGCAATTTGCTGCTATGTACATCAGTGGGTGTCTACTAATGCGTCTTTCTGGGGATGCCTGTATCAACCGCCCGCTGTAAGCCCCTATACCATGCTACCAGCTCCTTTTCATGCTCTGTGTCCATAGCAAGCAGCGTGGACTGAGTCCTTTTATCTTGCTGGGACGCCCGCACATGCGCAGAAGCGCTGGGCGCACAGAGCGCGTCATCCGCCAGGCTCCGCCCCCCTTTTTTGAAGCTAAACCTTATAAAAGGAAAGCATGTGTGCGCGCGCGCGCGCGTGCACGTGTGCGCTCTTGGCGCCATGTAGGGAGAGGAGCCAGGGTCCCTGTTTCACCAGGACTCGGGGATGGAAGGAAACTACTTGGCAGCATGACAGAGGAATGCAGCTTCCCTGATAGAGAGCTCACTCATCTGCCTGGACTTTCACCATGGAAGGAATAGTCCCAAGAAAAAAGACGTTCCACAGCGGCCTCTAGTGGACAAACACAGGTACCGCACCTTTGTCTTTTTTTTTTTTTTTAAAACCTCCTTTATGAAAAAACATTTCCAGGTTTACAGTTTTTTTAAAACTTCCCTTATGAAAAAACATTTCTAGGATTTCTTAGGCATATACAGCTATTAGCGGGAATACCCTTTAGGTAACAGGCAGAAAGACATATTAGGCTTGGGGGTCCCCTCAATAGAACCAAGTTCCTGAGGGGCCCCCACTTACCTTTTCCCCGCCGCAGGACTTTGTTTGGTCCACAGAAGCCCAAACTTCACCTCTCACGGCAGGCATTGTACTAGACCTTCAGGGACCGGGTTCCCAAGGATTCCACTCCCCTGGACCTGTATAGCACCCTGCACAGATAGCCTCTTGGTTTTGGGTATGACCAGAGCTCTGGATCCCAGGGTCCAGCCCTCCTAAGAGAGGCATTACAGGCAAAACCCTGCTCTTCTCTGCAAGGCCCGGGTACCGACCGTTTAGCTATGAAGCTTTTTTGGTCGGATCCGGAATAGCTTGCTAAGGCCCAGAGAACCTGTACACAAGCCCAGATGAATACATGTTAACCTTGGCCAACACCTTAGACACTGGCAAAAAACTGAGGTACTCCCGGATGGGAGGGGCTTATATAGGGGAGGGTACTTCCTGTTTTGGAAGTTGCCAGTGCCAGCACCTGAAGGTAATTCTATATAACCCACATAGTAATGACTATGCTGCTCTGTGTCCCGTGATGTATGAACAAGAAATGTTTTTTTAAAGCACACTATAGCACAAGGAGAATTCCCCTCACTTTCCTTCTTTGTCCCTAGAAACAAGGACTCGCACAGTGAAAGAAACTGACACTCTCCCTACCTAGAGTTTTCTGTTCCTAGAAAAAATGTTTTTTTAAAGCACACTATAGCACAAGGAGAATTCCCCTCACTTTCCTTCTTTGTCCCTAGAAACAAGGACTCACACAGTGAAAGAAACTGACACTCTCCCTACCTAGAGTTTTCTGTCCCTAGAAAAAATGTTTTTTTAAAGCACACTATAGCACAAGGAGAATTCCCCTCACTTTCCTTCTTTGTCCCTAGAAACAAGGACTCGCACAGTGAAAGAAACTGACACTCTCCCTACCTAGAGTTTTCTGTCCCTAGAAAAAATGTTTTTTTAAAGCACACTATAGCACAAGGAGAATTCCCCTCACTTTCCTTCTTTGTCCCTAGAAACAAGGACTCGCACAGTGAAAGAAACTGACACTCTCCCTACCTAGAGTTTTCTGTCCCTAGAAAAAATGTTTTTTTAAAGCACACTATAGCACAAGGAGAATTCCCCTCACTTTCCTTCTTTGTCCCTAGAAACAAGGACTCACACAGTGAAAGAAACTGACACTCTCCCTACCTAGAGTTTTCTGTCCCTAGAAAAAATGTTTTTTTAAAGCACACCATAGCACAAGGAGAATTCCCCTCACTTTCCTTCTTTGTCCCTAGAAACAAGGACTCGCACAGTGAAAGAAACTGACACTCTCCCTACCTAGAGTTTTCTGTCCCTAGAAAAAATGTTTTTTTAAAGCACACTATAGCACAAGGAGAATTCCCCTCACTTTCCTTCTTTGTCCCTAGAAACAAGGACTCGCACAGTGAAAGAAACTGACACTCTCCCTACCTAGAGTTTTCTGTCCCTAGAAAAAATGTTTTTTTAAAGCACACTATAGCACAAGGAGAATTCCCCTCACTTTCCTTCTTTGTCCCTAGAAACAAGGACTCGCACAGTGAAAGAAACTGACACTCTCCCTACCTAGAGTTTTCTGTCCCTAGAAAAAAATGTTTTTTTAAAGCACACTATAGCACAAGGAGAATTCCCCTCACTTTCCTTCTTTGTCCCTAGAAACAAGGACTCGCACAGTGAAAGAAACTGACACTCTCCCTACCTAGAGTTTTCTGTCCCTAGAAAAAATGTTTTTTTAAAGCACACTATAGCACAAGGAGAATTCCCCTCACTTTCCTTCTTTGTCCCTAGAAACAAGGACTCGCACAGTGAAAGAAACTGACACTCTCCCTACCTAGAGTTTACTGTCCCTAGAAAAAATGTTTTTTTAAAGCACACTATAGCACAAGGAGAATTCCCCTCACTTTCCTTCTTTGTCCCTAGAAACAAGGACTCGCACAGTGAAAGAAACTGACACTCTCCCTACCTAGAGTTTTCTGTCCCTAGAAAAAATGTTTTTTTAAAGCACACTATAGCACAAGGAGAATTCCCCTCACTTTCCTTCTTTGTCCCTAGAAACAAGGACTCGCACAGTGAAAGAAACTGACACTCTCCCTACCTAGAGTTTTCTGTCCCTAGAAAAAATGTTTTTTTAAAGCACACTATAGCACAAGGAGAATTCCCCTCACTTTCCTTCTTTGTCCCTAGAAACAAGGACTCGCACAGTGAAAGAAACTGACACTCTCCCTACCTAGAGTTTTCTGTCCCTAGAAAAAATGTTTTTTTAAAGCACACTATAGCACAAGGAGAATTCCCCTCACTTTCCTTCTTTGTCCCTAGAAACAAGGACTCGCACAGTGAAAGAAACTGACACTCTCCCTACCTAGAGTTTTCTGTCCCTAGAAAAAATATTTTTTTAAAGCACACTATAGCACAAGGAGAATTCCCCTCACTTTCCTTCTTTGTCCCTAGAAACAAGGACTCGCACAGTGAAAGAAACTGACACTCTCCCTACCTAGAGTTTTCTGTCCCTAGAAAAAATGTTTTTTTAAAGCACACTATAGCACAAGGAGAATTCCCCTCACTTTCCTTCTTTGTCCCTAGAAACAAGGACTCGCACAGTGAAAGAAACTGACACTCTCCCTACCTAGAGTTTTCTGTCCCTAGAAAAAATGTTTTTTTAAAGCACACTATAGCACAAGGAGAATTCCCCTCACTTTCCTTCTTTGTCCCTAGAAACAAGGACTCGCACAGTGAAAGAAACTGACACTCTCCCTACCTAGAGTTTTCTGTCCCTAGAAAAAATGTTTTTTTAAAGCACACTATAGCACAAGGAGAATTCCCCTCACTTTCCTTCTTTGTCCCTAGAAACAAGGACTCGCACAGTGAAAGAAACTGACACTCTCCCTACCTAGAGTTTTCTGTCCCTAGAAAAAATGTTTTTTTAAAGCACACTATAGCACAAGGAGAATTCCCCTCACTTTCCTTCTTTGTCCCTAGAAACAAGGACTCGCACAGTGAAAGAAACTGACACTCTCCCTACCTAGAGTTTTCTGTCCCTAGAAAAAAATGTTTTTTTAAAGCACACTATAGCACAAGGAGAATTCCCCTCACTTTCCTTCTTTGTCCCTAGAAACAAGGACTCGCACAGTGAAAGAAACTGACACTCTCCCTACCTAGAGTTTTCTGTCCCTAGAAAAAAATGTTTTTTTAAAGCACACTATAGCACAAGGAGAATTCCCCTCACTTTCCTTCTTTGTCCCTAGAAACAAGGACTCGCACAGTGAAAGAAACTGACACTCTCCCTACCTAGAGTTTTCTGTCCCTAGAAAAAATGTTTTTTTAAAGCACACTATAGCACAAGGAGAATTCCCCTCACTTTCCTTCTTTGTCCCTAGAAACAAGGACTCGCACAGTGAAAGAAACTGACACTCTCCCTACCTAGAGTTTTCTGTCCCTAGAAAAAATGTTTTTTTAAAGCACACTATAGCACAAGGAGAATTCCCCTCACTTTCCTTCTTTGTCCCTAGAAACAAGGACTCGCACAGTGAAAGAAACTGACACTCTCCCTACCTAGAGTTTTCTGTCCCTAGAAAAAATGTTTTTTTAAAGCACACTATAGCACAAGGAGAATTCCTCTCACTTTCCTTCTTTGTCCCTAGAAACAAGGACTCGCACAGTGAAAGAAACTGACACTCTCCCTACCTAGAGTTTTCTGTCCCTAGAAAAAAAGTTTTTTTAAAGCACACTATAGCACAAGGAGAATTCCCCTCACTTTCCTTCTTTGTCCCTAGAAACAAGGACTCGCACAGTGAAAGAAACTGACACTCTCCCTACCTAGAGTTTTCTGTCCCTAGAAAAAATGTTTTTTTTAAAGCACACTATAGCACAAGGAGAATTCCCCTCACTTTCCTTCTTTGTCCCTAGAAACAAGGACTCGCACAGTGAAAGAAACTGACACTCTCCCTACCTAGAGTTTTCTGTCCCTAGAAAAAATGTTTTTTTAAAGCACACTATAGCACAAGGAGAATTCCCCTCACTTTCCTTCTTTGTCCCTAGAAACAAGGACTCGCACAGTGAAAGAAACTGACACTCTCCCTACCTAGAGTTTTCTGTCCCTAGAAAAAATGTTTTTTTAAAGCACACTATAGCACAAGGAGAATTCCCCTCACTTTCCTTCTTTGTCCCTAGAAACAAGGACTCGCACAGTGAAAGAAACTGACACTCTCCCTACCTAGAGTTTTCTGTCCCTAGAAAAAATGTTTTTTTAAAGCACACTATAGCACAAGGAGAATTCCCCTCACTTTCCTTCTTTGTCCCTAGAAACAAGGACTCGCACAGTGAAAGAAACTGACGCTCTCCCTACCTAGAGTTTTCTGTCCCTAGAAAAAATGGTTTTTTTAAAGCACACTATAGCACAAGGAGAATTCCCCTCACTTTCCTTCTTTGTCCCTAGAAACAAGGACTCGCACAGTGAAAGAAACTGACGCTCTCCCTACCTAGAGTTTTCTGTCCCTAGAAAAAATGTTTTTTTAAAGCACACTATAGCACAAGGAGAATTCCCCTCACTTTCCTTCTTTGTCCCTAGAAACAAGGACTCGCACAGTGAAAGAAACTGACACTCTCCCTACCTAGAGTTTTCTGTCCCTAGAAAAAATGTTTTTTTAAAGCACACTATAGCACAAGGAGAATTCCCCTCACTTTCCTTCTTTGTCCCTAGAAACAAGGACTCGCACAGTGAAAGAAACTGACACTCTCCCTACCTAGAGTTTTCTGTCCCTAGAAAAAATGTTTTTTTAAAGCACACTATAGCACAAGGAGAATTCCCCTCACTTTCCTTCTTTGTCCCTAGAAACAAGGACTCGCACAGTGAAAGAAACTGACACTCTCCCTACCTAGAGTTTTCTGTCCCTAGAAAAAATGTTTTTTTAAAGCACACTATAGCACAAGGAGAATTCCCTTCACTTTCCTTCTTTGTCCCTAGAAACAAGGACTCGCACAGTGAAAGAAACTGACACTCTCCCTACCTAGAGTTTTCTGTCCCTAGAAAAAATGTTTTTTTAAAGCACACTATAGCACAAGGAGAATTCCCCTCACTTTCCTTCTTTGTCCCTAGAAACAAGGACTCGCACAGTGAAAGAAACTGACACTCTCCCTACCTAGAGTTTTCTGTCCCTAGAAAAAATATTTTTTTAAAGCACACTATAGCACAAGGAGAATTCCCCTCACTTTCCTTCTTTGTCCCTAGAAACAAGGACTCGCACAGTGAAAGAAACTGACACTCTCCCTACCTAGAGTTTTCTGTCCCTAGAAAAAATGTTTTTTTAAAGCACACTATAGCACAAGGAGAATTCCCCTCACTTTCCTTCTTTGTCCCTAGAAACAAGGACTCGCACAGTGAAAGAAACTGACACTCTCCCTACCTAGAGTTTTCTGTCCCTAGAAAAAATGTTTTTTTAAAGCACACTATAGCACAAGGAGAATTCCCCTCACTTTCCTTCTTTGTCCCTAGAAACAAGGACTCGCACAGTGAAAGAAACTGACACTCTCCCTACCTAGAGTTTTCTGTCCCTAGAAAAAATGTTTTTTTAAAGCACACTATAGCACAAGGAGAATTCCCCTCACTTTCCTTCTTTGTCCCTAGAAACAAGGACTCGCACAGTGAAAGAAACTGACACTCTCCCTACCTAGAGTTTTCTGTCCCTAGAAAAAATGTTTTTTTAAAGCACACTATAGCACAAGGAGAATTCCCCTCACTTTCCTTCTTTGTCCCTAGAAACAAGGACTCGCACAGTGAAAGAAACTGACACTCTCCCTACCTAGAGTTTTCTGTCCCTAGAAAAAATGTTTTTTTAAAGCACACTATAGCACAAGGAGAATTCCCCTCACTTTCCTTCTTTGTCCCTAGAAACAAGGACTCGCACAGTGAAAGAAACTGACACTCTCCCTACCTAGAGTTTTCTGTCCCTAGAAAAAATGTTTTTTTAAAGCACACTATAGCACAAGGAGAATTCCCCTCACTTTCCTTCTTTGTCCCTAGAAACAAGGATTCGCACAGTAAAACACACTGACACTCTCCCTACCTATCCTTCTCTTTCCCTAAACTAAAGGAATCCAGGTTAAGCAAGAAAGAAATAAATGTCACTGTCCCTGCCTATGCTTGTCTTTCCCTGCTCCGGAACACACTACACTAGGCCGCCGTGCTGGCGGCCTTTTATAGTGTGGGGTGTGTACTAAACACCCTCAGCAATAATTGGCCACAGGCATCCTGCCTGTGGCCAATCATTGCTCTCCTCGCTGCCGGCGCTGTGATTGGCCACGCATGCGGGGTCACAGTGCATGCTTGGCCAATCACAGCGCCTGGATGACACTGCGATGGCGTAGTGCATTGTGGGCCGTTCGCGTCACTCGAATTTGGCGCGAACGGCCCAAATCGTTCGATCTTCGTCGAACGATCGAACAGCCGATGTTCGAGTCGAACGTATGTTCGACTCGAACACGAAGCTCATCCCTAGTTCTCACTGTTCATCCAAGGTACTTGTGATGGATTGCATAGTACCTGGATTCTGTTGGTCTGCTCTTAAAGGGCCAACTGCCCACTTTACTAGAAGAGAAGCCTGGAGATGTAATTTTGCTGGTTTTTGGCATCCTGTGCTCTAACGCTCATTTCTTTGGTTTATTATGCCGAATACACCTTCAGAACATACTTAAGTGACTGGCACCCAATTATTTTTTTACCAACTCAATGCTGATTCTTACAAAATTGCCTTGGTAGGCAAGGGGTTAAGCTCACTTAAACCTTTGACTTCAATACCACTTTAATGTCTTCTGTCTCTCATCGCCCCGCATGTGATTACTATAGATTTCCTTATAGTTTCTATTAAATCTCCATTATTTTCTTCTATACTATCTACACATCCCTCATAACAAAAATCAATTCCCTTCAACAAAACCATACATATTTTTCCACTTTTTCAGCTCCGCCAGGAGTTAAAAGTTGCCCGTTAGTGTTTTAGTGTTCAAGTGCTATACACCCAAAAATAATAATAGGGTGTTGTGTGTGTGTGGCCCTTGAACACTAGAAAGCTGTGACTTTAACCACTTGACACCTGGGCAACTGGGCACTAAACCCCCTTCGTGCCCGGACCAATTTTCAGCTTTCAGCGCTCTCACACTTTGAATGACAATTACTCAGTCATGTACTCCTGTACCCAAATGATATTTTTGTCCTTTTTTTTCATACAAATAGAGCTTTCTTTTGGTGGCATTTGATCACCTTTGGGTTTTTTATTTTTTGCGCTATAAATGAAAAAATATGTAAAATTTTGAAAAAAAACCATTTTTTTTTAGTTTATGTGATAAAATTTTGCAAATTCTTACGTTTTCTTCATAAATTTTGTCCACAATTTATACTGCTACATATCTTTGGTAAAAATAACCCAAATTAGTGGATATTATTTGGTCTTTGTGAAAGTTATAGAGTCTACAAGCTGTGGTGCGGATCATAAACAATTGATCACACCTAATGTACTGGTGGCCTATCTCATGACCCGAACAAGCCAGGAAAGTACAAATACCCCCCAAATGGCCCCTTTTTTGAAAGTTGACATTCCAAGGTATTTAGTAAGATGCATGGTGAGGTTTTTGATGTTGTAATTTTTTCCCACAATTCTTTGCAAAATTAAGATTTTTTATTTTTTTTTTCCACAAATTTATCATTGTAATAGGTTATTTCTCTCACATGGCATGTGTATACCACAAATGACACCCCAAAATACATTCTGCTACTCCTCCTGAGTATGGCGATACAACATGTATGGGACTTTTTCACAGCCTTGCCACATACAGAGGCCCAACATGCAGGGAGCACTACCTATTACACTTTTGAAGGCCCTGGAGCACCAGGACAATGGAAATGCCCACAAAGTGACCCCATTTTGGAAAGCTAACACCCCAACGTATAATCTATGAGGCATAATGAGTCTTTTGAACGGTTCATTTTTTCCTGAAGTTTTTGGAAAATGCGGGAAAAAAAATAAAACGCAATTTTTTTACGCACAGTTGTCCATTTATAAGATATTGCCAACACATAGCATGTACATAGCAAAAATGACACCCCAAAATACATTCTGTTACTCCTCCTGAGTATGGCGATACCAAATGTGTGAGACTTTTATACAGCCTGCCCACATACAGAGGCCCAATATTAAAATGGCACCTTCAGGCATTCTAGGAGCATAAATTACACATCTCATTTCTCAACCACCTATTACACTTTTGAAGGCCCTGGAGCACCAGGACAAGGGAAACGCCCACAAAGTGACCCCATTTTGGAAATCTAACACCCCAACGTATAATCTATGAGGCATAATGAGTCTTTTGAATGGTTCATTTTTTTCCTGAAGTTTTTGGAAAATGTGGGAAAAAAATTAAAACGCAATTTTTTTACACGAAGTTGTCCATTTATAATATATATAAACACATAGCATGTACATAGCAAAAATGACACCCCAAAATACATTCTGCTACTCCTCCTGAGTATGGCGATACCAAATGTGTGAGACTTTTATACAACCTGGCCACATACAGAGGCCCAACATGCAAGGAACACCATCAGGTGTTCTAGGGACACATAGCATGCACATACCAAGAATTACACCCCAAAATACATTCTGCTGAGCAAAGGGTAAACAAAAGATTACCTTTGGTTTTAGTAGTGCAGTTGTCCACAGGAGGATAGCACTGGTCCAGGCAGCAGGCAGGGACTTGGTCAGCAAAAGCTAATGCAATTCTCCAGGCAACAGGCAGGAATACTGTCCATAGTCAGTACAGGCAGCAGGCAGGGATACTGTCCATATACAGTCCAGGGTCAGTGCAGGCAGAGATTGTCAGCAGTGCCAAAATATTGGTCCTGGTAGTAGGCAGGTCCATGTGGTGTGGTCAGTTCATGCGACAGGCAGAGGCATGATGGCATAGGTCCTACAGGCAGCAGGCAGAAGTAGGGCCTCGTTCAGGACTGAATTGGGACAGGGGTAGAGGCTTCTCCCACCTAAGTCTCTTTGAAGTCTCCGAGTCTCCAGACCCTAATCTAGGAATGAGAAAAACAAAAACAATTGTTTTCTTCATCCAGTAAAACAATTCTGGAGCCCCTCACATATGTGAGACCCCTGTGTTATGAATCCCACTAGTCCACTGGCAGGGTACAAGATCAGTCCAAGAGGCAGGCAAAAAGCATGGTCAAACAGTTCAGGGTCAGTTCCAGATCAGGCAGAGGTATGTACAGAATCGGTAGGCAGAAGCGTGGTCGAATAACAGTCCAGGGTCAGTTCCAGATCAGGCAGAGGTATAAACAGAATCGTTAGGCAGAAGCGTGGTCAAATAACAAGCCAGGGTCAGTTACAGAGAAAGCAGAGGCATAAGGGGTGTGAAGGTAAATGGCAGGAAGTGAACTAATAATTAATTTTGGTATGGTAACGGCGGAAGCAGTCACCTACGCAGAGGCCTGGTTCTGAAGGACATTGGGCACAATAATAAATGGTGTCTCCTCTCTCTCTTCTTTTGGTGCACACCCGGCATTTTTTATGGTGTTTTTGGCCTGTTGGTCTGGGGGGGATTTTATCTGGGAAGTGGCGCTCGGAGAGTCGGCTAATCACATCGGATCTAATGTTTACTGGTGGGGCGTTCGGGTATAAAATGGCAGTGATGATTTCCTCCTGGAAGAAAAGGAAGGATTTGGGTCTTTCAGTGGATTTCCGATAGATGACATAGGAGTTGTACATGGCCAAATTAAACAAATAAATGGAAACTGTTTTATACCACTGGTATGTTCTTCTTGTGGAAAGGTAGGGTTCGAGCATCTGGTCGTTGAAGTCGACACCCCCCATGAACTTATTGTATTCGTGGATGCATGTGAGTTTTTGGATCCGGCCATTCCTCCTGGTGATCTCAACAAATTCATTGTTGTGGATGGAAGAAAGCACGTAGACGTCTCTTCTGTCCCTCCACTTCACAGCCAGAATTTCCTCATTGCGTAAACTCGCCGTCTCCCCTCTTCCCAATTTTTTGTTGACCAGGCTTTGAGGAAAGCCCTTCTGGTTCGTCCGTACGGTGCCGCTTGCTGGAGTGTTCTTTCTGTAAAGGTTTCGGAACAGGGGCAAACTTGTATAAAAATTGTCCACATACAAGTGGTAGCCTTTCTCCAGAAGTGGGTTTATGAGTTCCCAAACTACTTTCCCACTCGTTCCAATGTAGTCTGGGCAATTAGGGGGGTGCAGTTGGGTGTCCTTCCCTTCATATACAATGAAGGCATACACATACCCTGTGGCTCGGTCGCACAATTTATACAGCTTCACCCCATAGCGGGCCCTTTTGCTGGGTATAAGATTTTTCAAAGCCGTGCACACCTTCCATAGACTCCCATGTTAAATGGTAATTTCTCTGGTACCGGCCGGTCCTAGGTCCCTGGACCCTAAACTTGGCACACATGTAGCCCCATTTCTCCTCTATAAGTTTGCAACGTTTTTTTGTCTGGGAGACTTACGGCCGGGGAGTACTGATTTTTCAAAGCCAGGCACCCCTTCTATAGACTCCCATGTTAAACGTCAGTCTAGTCATGAACACAGTGAGGCATGGGCACAGTGAGGCATGGGTACAGTGAGGCATGGACATGGACACAGTGAGGCAAAGTGAGGCACAGTGAGGCATGCAGATGGACACCCTAGGCTTATACTCGAGTCAATACGTTTTCACAATTTAATGTGGTAAAATTAGGTGCCTCAGCTTATATTCAGGTCGGCTTATACTCGAGTATATACAGTATATCTCAAAATAAAATTTATTTTTTGTTAGTTTCGGATAGAATAAATAAGGGAAGTTAGGCTCCCTTTTAACATGAATGGTTAGGCTACCAGATGCCGTGTCAACCAATTGCAATCTGTTTACCCTTATTACCAAGCGACCCCCAATTACACAGGTTTATCAGGCCATAGATTCTGCAGGCAATACAATTTTTATTACCAATTATACTTTCTCATTGTGGTGACCAACTGGAATTGCTCTTGTCTTACCTTTTGACTATTATGCCATTACCATGTCTATTGTTCTATAGTGCTTACTGTTTACCCTCTCAGCGGTGGCTATGCCACCAGGTCCACTGCTGTTACAATTATTACAATGTTTACTATGCCTATTGATATACATGTGTTGTATGATGTTTTAATAAAATTCCTTTGGTTCACCCTATTAACCTTCTTATACATATATGCTTCAATTAAAGTCCCAATTCTTGCTCTTCCCCCTTTTTGAATACTAATGGGACCTTACCGGGCCACAATTTCACATAAAGTCCCCAGGGATGGATACATACAGCCTTACCAGGCTTAGGATCCTAAAAGTCCCTAATTTCTCCTCTCTTTCAAATTAAATGTACACATAGCCTATTATGACCACCAGCTGCGGGAAAACGCAAAACTTGGCAAAATCATGGCAAAATTGCGCCATGATTTCACAGCGATTATGCTGTGTTTTGCAGCCAGCGGTCAAAAGTTTTCGTTTCATTTGTTTGTTTTTTGGGTCAATCGTTATGATCGAAATTCGTTATTTTGAGTAAATTCGGAAATTAGAAATCCGGAAATCTGAAAAATTTGAACATTCAAAAATCCGAAAATTAGAATTAGAAAATTCCGAGATTCGGAAAGTCGAAAATCCGAGAATAGGAACGAAAATCTCAAAATTCTAAAATCCAAAATAATAACTAAATAGCTAAAAAATAATTATTAATTTATAGGTATTGGAATTTCCTTTCTAATTTGGCTATTAGTGAATGTAACAAATACGGATTTATCCGAAGTTACAAATTATCCGAAATAACGAATGTTGCATCTAAACGAATGGAACTTAACAAATTAATAATAATAATAAAACATTGTTATTATTATTATTATTATTATTATTATTATTATATATATTTTTTTAAAATTAATTTGTAGTGTTCCATTTGTTTAGATGTGGCATTTGTTATTCCAATTCGAAATTCTAATACCTATAATTTAATCATTAGTAATTTAAAGTGGTTGTAAACCCACTTGTTGGACTAATAGAATAAGGCTTACCTACAGGTAGTGGAAATATCTCCTAAACGTGCGCCGTTTAGAAGATATTTCACTTGTAGTCCGCCGCTAATCTTCACTGCGCATGCGCAGGGAAGAAACGAAACAAAGTGCCGTTTCTTCCCCAGCCAGTGCCGTGAATCGCAGCTCCGGAGTGACGTCACGCGGCTCCGGTGAATCACAGCACTGGAGTCAGGGACCTGGAAGGAAGAGGAGGCAGAAGATGGACGCTGCCTACTATGGGGACATCACTGGATTCTTTTGCAGGTAAGTGGCACATAATGGGCTTGTATGTGATGCATACTAGCCCATTATGCTTTTCATTTGCAGGCTGTACAGCGGACTAAAGAGGAAGTAAAACCCATCAGGGTTTACTTCCTCTTTAATAGTTAGTAACCGCAGCAGCCCCTAAAGGATCCTAAAAGCCTACGTGTACATGGACACTATGGGGTTAATTTACTAAAACTGGAGAGTGCAGAAGCTGGTGCAGCTGTGCATGGTAGCCAATCAGCTTCTAACTTCAACTTCTTCAGAAGGTGTCAGATTTGTCTGCTGCAATGTCGCAGTCCTGCTAAAAAAATCCCTGATCGCCGCCATTACTAGTAAAAAAATAAATAATAAAAATGCCATAATTTGATCGCCTATTTTGTAGACACGATAACTTTTGCGCAAAAGCTTATTGCGATTTTTTTTTTATATATTTTTTTTTTTTTTTACCAAAAATATGTAGCAGAATACCTATCAGCCTAAACTGATGAATACATTTTTTTTTTTTTTACTTTTTTGGGGGAAATGTTTTACAGCAGAGAGTAAAAAATGTAATTAAATGTTTTCAAAATTGTCGCTCTTTTTTTGTTAAATAATAAAAACCGCAGAGGTGATCAAATACCACCGAAAGAAAAATTTATTTGTGGGGGGAAAAAAGGACATCACTTTTGTTTGGGTACAACACCACGCAATTGTCAGTTAAAGCGACGCAGTTCCGTATCGCAAAAAAATGGACTGGTCAGGAAGGGGGCAAATTCTTCCGGGGCTGAAGTGGTTAACACAGCTCTTTAAATTTTAATGGAGGAACAAGAGGATTTCCAGGGAGACCACACTACCACATTCTCAAATTCACTATAACACTACAAAAGTGCTTCCAAAATACCACATGATGAAGGAGAAATAGAAAATGCATGGAAGTGTCTTTTATAAGAACATAACACAAAAAGAAAATTATTCCCGAAGAGCAACTACTAGCCTGACATGATCTATGGGTTTTTTTTTTGGTAATTTTCATCCGGATTCAAAGTCTCTCTAAAGCCCATTTCATTGCAGATTTTCTTAACTTCTCAATATTCAAGACATGAACTGCCCTAATCAATTCCCTGGATGGTTCGCCATGCATCATATTATCCAGTTTAATTGTTGCTCGACTGAACAGTCAATAGTAATTATGTTTTTAAAAATGAGTAATCGTCGGTGGGGAGATCTCTGGACACAATACTGATATCCACTTTTATCGTTGTGTAGTGAGCAATTTATTAAGGCTGGTATTTTGAGCTTTTAACAAACTTTTTTTTTTTTTTTTCTTTTTTTTTTTAACCAGAACATTTAGGGTAGAAGTTGAAACATTAAAATAAGTAGTACATATATACACTATATTACCAAAAGTATTGGGACGCCTGCCTTTACATGCACATAAACTGTAATGGCATCCCAGTCTTAAGCCCCGTACACACGGTCGGACTTTTGCCCAACAAATTTCGTTTTAAGCAAGTTGGACCAACAATCCGACCGTGTGTACGCTCCATCGGACAAACTTTTTTGAGTTTGGTTTTGTTTTCATCGGACAAATGTTGGGTCTGCGAACGGACAAACTTTTGCCCAACAAAAGTCCTATGGAGCAAAGTCCTGCCGTGTGTACAGAAAACCATAGGACTTTTGTTCCGATGGACAAAACAACCAATGTTAAAATCAACCAACAATAGCAGAAGTTGACCAAAGGGTGGCAGTAAAGATCAGAAAAGAGCAGAAAAAACAAGTGATGTTGTAAGAAGTTTTAAGAAAGTTTGCAGAAAAGTCCTGTGGTGTGTATGCTATGGGTGTTCCCGACCAACTCCGTTCGGACAAAAAACCACGGAAAAGTCAGATGGAAGTCTGACCGTGTGTACAGGGCTTTAGTCCGTAGGGTGCAGTATTGAGTTGGCCCACCCTTTGCAGCTATAACAGCTTCAACTCTTCTGGGAAGGCTGTCCACAAGGTTTAGGAGTGTGTCTATGGGAATGTTTGATCATTCTTATAGAAGCACATTTGTGAGGTCAGGCGCTGATGTTGGATGAGAAGACCTGGCTTGCAGTCTCCGCTCTAATTTATCCTGAAGGTGTTCTATCGGGTTGAGGTCAGGACTCTGTGCAGGCCAGTCAAGTTCCTCCACCTCAAACTCACTCATCCATGTCTTTAGGCCCCTTTCACACTGAGGCGTTTTTCAGGCGTTTTAAAAATAGCGCTGTAAAAACGCCTGAAATTATCCTGCCCCAGCATTCTCAATGTAAAAGCCCGGAGGGCTTTCACACTGAGGCGTTGTGCTGGCTGTGCGTTGGAAAAAATCCTGCAAAAATTTTTTTGGGGGCGCAAAAAATAGCGCTGTAAAAACGCCTATCCCCATTGAAATGAATGAGTACCGCTGTAAAAACGCGGTAAAAACGCCCAGAAGCTGTGGGAAGGTCACATGACCGCAGTAGAGTGGAGGATTGTGGAATACCAAATAATAATTTTTATCGCAAAAACGCGGTAAAAACGCATAGGCGTTAGCGCTATTTTTAGCGCTACGCTGTAAAAACGCGGTAAAAACGCATAATCATTTTTAGCGCCTTATTGCAACGCCTCAGTGTGAAAGGGGCCTTATGGATCTTGCTTTGTGCACTGGTCCAAATCATTAGGTGGAGGGGGGGTTATGGTGTGAGGTTGTTTTTCAGAGGTTGGGCTTGGCCCCTTAGTTCCAGTGAAGGGAACTCTTAGGCCGGGTTCACACCTATGCGAATTGGTTGTGGCTTACACCGCATCCAATTTGCATAACATAAAAAAATACATTCTTTCCAATGAGGCTGGTTCACATATGTGCGATGCATTCGCACAGCGCATTACCAAAAAAACGTCTTCTAGACATTGCGGTGCGGCTCAGGTGCGAATTCAGGTCCATTATCTTCTATGGGCCCGCACCTGATTCGCAGATGTCTTCCGTTCTGAACAGGACTTTTTTCAATGCTCACTACACTTCCCCCCCCCCCCCTCTCCCAGGTGAACAAGTTTGCATGCTCCACCGCACACAAAACACTGAACAGCTCTCTTATCTCTTTGCAGAGATAACAGAGCTGGAATTCGCACCACACAAGTGTGAACCCAGCCTTAAGGCGTCAGCATACCAAGACATTTTTGGACAATTTCATGTTCCCAACTTTGTGGGAACAGTTTGGGGATGGCCCCTTCCTATTCCAACATGACTGTACACCAGGGCACAAAGCAAGGTCCATAAACATATGAATGAGCGAGTTTGGGGTGGAGGAACTTGACTGGCCTGCACAGAGTCCTGACCTCAACCTGGCAGAACACCTTTGGGATGAATTACAGCAGACACTGCGAGCCAGGCCTTCTCGTCCAACAGCTTGTCTTGACACATCCTGCACAGCCATTCACTGGGAAGCTCAGTGTACTGTTGCTTCTCCTCCTGAGAACAGAGGGCATGTGATCACTTATAAAAAAGGGGGAAAAAAGGCATTTATAATGTTCTTTTTTTATATCTATACAAAAATGTTTTGCCTTTCACTTATTTTTTTAACTGAATGGGCTGTTTTACAAAGTGATTGTTTACAATCACTTTAATTAGCTGTGTATGTTATTTGACTGTTAATGCTTCAACTATCTATCTCTGTAAACAAACTTTTTTCAGCACGGTAGAAAGGATAAACCATGAAAACATGTGAAAACCAACCTAGAGCTCCAACGATTGGCTTGGAAATTAAAATATGTGCTTTTCAGCCTCTTCTTATAATGTAGATAAAATCTATATATAAAAACTTTGTATGCATTCCCTGTAAAACGTGTACTTTAAAGTTATATTAAAGTCTTGTGTTTTTTTTTTTAAATAACAAACTATTATGTTATACTTACCTGCTCCGTGCAGTGGTTTTGGACTAATCCTCCTATTCTGGGATCCCCCACCGGCGCTTTTGGCCCCTCCCTCCTGCCAAGTGCCCCCAGAGCAAGCAGCTTGCTCTAGGGGCACCCAAGCAGACTCATGCCTGAGCTGTGGCTCTGCGTGTCCATTCACACATAGAGCTGTGGCTCAGCCCCGCCCCTTCTTCTCATGATTGGCTTACTGGCTGTGATTGACAGCTACCTCAGCCAATGAAGAGTGAAAGTCCCCAGAGAGCCAAGGCTCTCATGCACATTGCTGGATCCAGATGGGGCTCAGGTAAATATTAGGGGGGCTGGAGAGGGGTGCTGCTGCACACAGAAGGTTCTTTACCTTCATGATTAATACATGACGGTAAAAAACTTTAAGACTTTGGAACCACTTTTATAAATAAAAATAAAGGAGAATTGATCACATATGCTGTCTTGCACTATTACGCTGAATATTACATGGCCTTAGGAACATCAGAGGAAAGCGCGGTATGTGAAAAGTAAATTAGTCTAAGATTTCCTTATGTTTGATAATCTTGGCATTGTTGCTTTCTGCCTAGACCTTGCCTGAAGGCCTCAGGTGTTTCCTCAAGCGAGGAGAGATGAATTAACTTCCTCAGGTCAACAGTAAAGATTTCCCAGAGAATCAATTAGATTTCGCTGTGTTCTATGTCACAATGCCACCAGTCAATACTCATCCCACTTCTCATTATCCCTGCACGGCTGTGGTTATCTCACAGTTTACATAGCCTTATGCCACCTGATATACTGCACTGACTTCACTAACTACAAGCGAGAAGACGCCAGACCAACCTCCCTAGAAAATGAATGTCTCTTGAAAATAGTACAGCGGCATTGGTGCTGTTTTTTTTGTTTTTTTGAGCCTTAACCACCTACAAATCACCATCCCTAAATTGATTATAAAAGTTTTTTTTATAACGAACATGTCTATACTTACCTGCTCTGTGCTATGTAATGGATCAGAACAGCCCTGAACCTCCTCTTTTCAGGTCCCCAGCTGGCACTTCAGGCCCCTCCTCTCTGTCCAGTGCCCCCCATGGGAAGCTGCTTCCTCTCTGTCCAGTGCCCCCCATGGGAAGCTGCTTCCCCTCTGCCCAGTGTCCCCCATGGGAAGCTGCTTCCTCTCTGTCCAGTGCCCCCCATGGGAAGCTGCTTCCTCTCTGTCCAGTGCCCCCATGGGAAGCTGCTTCCTCTCTGTATAGTGTTCCCCATTGGAAGCTGCTTCCTCTCTGTCCAGTGTTCCCCATGGGAAGCTGCTTCCTCTCTGTCCAGTGCCCCCATGGGAAGCTCTTTCTTCTCTGTCCAGTGCCCCCATGGGAAGCTGCTTCCTCTCTGTCCAGTGTTCCCCATGGGAAGCTGCTTCCTCTCTGTCCAGTGCCCCCATGGGAAGCTACTTCCTCTCTGTCCAGTGCCCCCATGGGAAGCTGCTTCCTCTCTGTCCAGTGCCCCCATGGGAAGCTGCTTCCTCTCTGTCCAGTGCCCCTCATGAGAAGCTGCTTCCTCTCTGTCCAGTGCCCCCCATGGGAAGCTGCTTATTCTCTGTCCAGTGCCCCCATAAAAAGCTGCTTCCTCTCTGTCCAGTGCCCCCATGGGAAGATGCTTCCTCTCTGTCAAGTGCCCCCCATGGGAAGCTCTTTCGTCTCTGTCCAGTGCCCCCATGGGAAGCTGCTTCCTCTCTGTCCAGTGCCCCCCCATTGGAAGCTCCTTCTTCTCTGTCCAGTGCCCCCCATGGGAAGCTGCTTCTTCTCTGCCCAGTGCCCCCATGAGAAGCTACTTCCTCTCTTTCCAGTGCCCTCATGGGAAGCTGCTTCCTCTGTCCAGTGCCCCCATGAGAAGCTGCTTCCTCTCTGTCCAGTGCCCCCCATGGGAAGCTGCTTCTTCTCTGTCCAGTGCCCCCATGGGAAGCTACTTCCTCTCTGTCCAGTGCCCCCCATTAGAAGCTGCTTCCTCTCTGCCCAGTGCCCCCATGGGAAGCTGCTTCCTCTCTGTCCAGTGCCCCCATGGGAAGCTGCTTCCTCTCTGTCCAGTGCCCCCATGGGAAGCTGCTTCCTCTCTGTCCAGTGCCCCCCATGGGAAGCTCCTTCTTCTCTGTCCAGTGCCCCCATGGAAAGCTGCTTCCTCTCAGTCCAGTGCCCCCCATAGGAAGCTCCTTCTTCTCTGTCCAGTGCCCCCATGGGAAGCTGCTTTCTCTCTGTCCAGTGCCCCCCATGGGAAGCTGCACCCTCTCTGTCCAGTGCTCCCATGGGAAGCTGCTTTCTCTCTGTCCAGTGCCCCCAATGGGAAGCTGCTTCCTCTCTGTCCAGTGCCCCCGTGGTAAATTCGAAAATACGAACTTCGGAATTCAAAAACCTGAAAATCTGAAATAACAACGAACTAATAATAACTTAACTATTACTAACTATTAAATTATAGGTATTGGGATTTCCTTTCAAATTGGGCTGTTAGTGAACGTAACGAATACGAATTTATCCGTTACAGATTATCCTAAATAACGAATGGCGCATCTAAACGAATGGAATGTAACAAATCAATAAAAATAAATAGCAATAATAATAATAAAAACTTTTTATTATTATTATTGTTATTTATTTTCGAATTTACATTTTTTTTAATTTACAAATATTTGAATTTCCGAATATTCGGAAAAAAATTTGAAACGGGTTTTTGTTAATTTGGATATTTCAGAATTAATGAATTTGTCAAAATTTGTAAAAAAAACAATTTGGAACAAAATGAATTGCACATGTCGACCTTAGATACGTGTGCTTGTGGCTCTCCCCATGTCCGCCATGGGGAAGTTCCTTCGGGATCCCCTCCTACTTAGTTATTATTGGTTAGTTAGTTAGTTATTCTTTCGAATTTGGGGATTTTCTTTCTTATTTTCGAATTAACAAATTTTCATATTTACGAATTTACAAATTGTGATCATAACGAACGACCCGAAGAAGAAAAAAAATAAAAATAAAAATTTATGAAACGAAAAGGAAAATTAACACATTTTTCGTCAGTGCACATGTCTAATAAAAGGTGGAATAGAATTTTAGAATAATATTCCATGGCCGGTATATGAAAAATCTCACTTTATTGTGAAACCCAACAAAAGAATCAGAGTAGGGAATAAGGAGAGGAGAACAGGGGGAAGATAAAGGGAGGGGGGAAGGAGAGAAGAAGAACCAGCAGAAAAGGGAAAGGAACCATGAAATATGAGTGGATAGAACCATAAAGTATGGGGGGAAGGAAGAGGAAGGAATGAAAGAAGGGGGGGGGACCAAAAACAGGACCCGGGGGAGAGGAAAGAGGGGAGAGGGAGGGAGAAAGGAAATGCTGTGGCGGAAAACAGGGGAAGAGGAAAGAGGCATGGAATGGGAAGGGGGAGGGAGGGGAAAAGGGGAAAGAGGAGGGGGAGAGGAGATATTGGGTTAGGGGGGAAAAAAAAGAAGAAAGAGGGGGGAAAAAGGCAAGGGGGAGGGGAGAAATGAGGAAAAAGTTCAAGAGGGGGAAAACTTGTATAAGTCTGATATTTTGTAACAGAATGGCTAGACTTTTGCACGACAAAAAATGAATAAAATAGTAAAATACATCATTTTGTTCTGTTATATTCGTTATGTTACGTTAATTCATTTTTGGATAATTCGTTATTTATGTAGAGTATCGATATACTCAGGAATTCACTTTGCCAGTAATCCAACCTCCAGCACAAAATGAATCAGCTGATTGGACTGTAAGATTTACTCTGAGTTGACCTTTTGTTTCATAAGACCTTTAATGAATTAACGAATCATGCCAAATTCATTTGTTATTTTCTCTATAATTTCTTTCGTATTAGTTGAAAATTCATTATTTTCTTTGGACATTCAGATGCATTCAAATGTCCGAAAGATGCAAAATTTGGTTCGTTATGAAATAAATTGTACATGTCTAAGAATGGCAGACATTAAAATGTGTCCTTTAATGGGGATCTATTAGCCACTATGGCCCCCCTGGCTAGACTTTGAATTTGTGATATCGTGGCCATAGAGATAATTTTACAAAAGGAATCTCGGTTTGCATTAGGCTCAGTAAGATGAATTTGCAGCAAACATTTTTCCCGGGGTTGCTTTTTAATTTCTAGTCATGTTTGTGTTGTTTATGTCAAAGTCCACACTGTAAATTATTATCGGTTTGCAGAAAAATGTTGCTGTTGTTGCCCACAGCAACTTGTCAGAATTATTTTCTTGTTTAGTTTTCATTTTCTTAGTTATTGCAGAAACACAATGGAATTTGGTTGCTTTGGGCATTTCAATTACTATAAAAAAAAAAAAAAACAGTAAGTGATTTGTGTTTCCATAGTATCCTATGTCTTGAGATTCTGACATCTGGATGAGACTGTAAAAAGCATAATTTCCTCAGCATGGGAAAGCGTCGGAAGCATAGGCGTGCGCACAGGGCGTGCCAGATGTGCCCAGACACACCTTAATCACCCCATGCGCATTAGTGTTATCGCTCTGTGTAGCAGCAGAAACATGGGAAAGAGCTCCCTCTTACCGGCTCTGCCATAAGTGTTTATATTCTTCTTTTTCACTGTGCCGACAGGGAGATCAATGTGGCGGGTTATATATATGTAGACACATACACATGCATGTGTATTTGAGCTTAAGGGTGCACACCCTAATGCAATAGGCTGTGCACATCTAAAAAATGTTTGCTGCAAATTCATCTTACTGAGCCTAATGCAAACCGAGATTCCTTTTGTAAAATTATCTCTATGGCCACGATATCACAAATCAGCATACCTTCCAACTTTCTGAGATGGGAATGAGGGACACCTATTTTCAAAAGTATGTAGGCATAAGACACACCCCTTGCCATGCCCCCTTAAAGAAGAATTATAAAAAAAAAATGTGTTAAGCCCACAAGTGCTTTTTTTACCACTACTATTACTTTATATTGGCTTTTGAAATTTACAAATGCAGCCATTTAGAATCTGAATGAAAGGTTTAGCACTGGGAAATACTTTTTGAAAGATAAAAAGTGCATTTTATATATAACTATATGGATAAGACCAAAATGAGGGACAGGACTTCTCGTCCAACATCTGTGCCTGACCTCACAAACGCGTTTCTGGAAGAATGGTCAAACATTCCCATAGACACACTCCTAAACCTTGTGGACAGCCTTCCCAAAAGAGTTGAAGCTGTTATAGCTGCAACGGATGGGCCAACTCACTAAACCCTACGGACTAAGACTGGGATGCCATTCGAGTCTGTGTCCATCTTAAAATTTTTGTGCCTAAACCCAGCCAGCCGTAGGTCCTCTGGACCCCACACTTGGCACACATGTAGCCCTACTCTTCCTCTACAAGTGTGCAAAATTTGTTGTCTGGGGGACCTACGGCCGGGGAGCACCGATTTTTCAAACCGGGCACCCCTTCCATAGACTCCAATGTTAAACGGTAATTTCTCCCGTGAATTTGGGGACCCGGTACCGGCCGGTCCTAGGTTCCCTAGACCCCAAACTTGGCACACATGTAGCCCCACTCTTCATCTACAAGTGTACAAAGTTTGTTGTCCAGGGGGCCTACGGCCGGGGATCACCGATATTTAAAACCCAGGCACCCCTTACATAGACTCCCATGTTAAACGTCAGTCTAGTCACACAGAGCCGGAGATCAGGTAGGAAGATTGGGCACAGTGAGGCATGGACACAGTGAGGCATGGACACAGTAAGGCACAGTGAGGCACAGTGAGGAATGGACACAGTGAGGCATGCACATGGACACAGTGAGGCAAAGTGAGGCATGCAGATGGACACCCTAGGCTTATACTCCAGTCAATAAGTGTTCCCATTTTTTTGTGGTAAAATTAGGTACCTCGGCTTATATTGGGGTCGGCTTATACTCGAGTATATACAGTAACTGTATATTTCTTGTTACTTACATAACCTACCACCAAATAACAACCCAAAATAATATCTCCTGACGATTGCAATGATACCACATATGTGTATGTTATTTGTTGTTTGTACCCGTAGTACAGCCCAAAAGCAATATTGCGTATTTTTCTTTTTTTTTTCTTTTTTTTTCTTTGTCCTACCTAAAACACACTGACACTAACTGACAATGATGCTAATAAAATAAAAGAAAGGGTTAACCACTAGGGGGCTAGAAAGGGGTTAGGTGTGTCCTAGGGTGTGATTCTAACTGTTAGGGGGCGTGACACGTCACTGATCGCTGTTTTCGATGAGAGGGAACAGACGATCAGGGACATGTCACTAGGAAGAACAGGGAGATGTTGTGTTTACACTGACATCTCCCCGTTCTTCAGTTCCGTGACACGATCGCGGGTCACCGGCGGATATTGAGTCCGCGGCTCCCCCGGGCACGGTGACATAAATGTATATGATATTAATTTAAAAAAGAAGAAGCTTTTAGTGTATTAACCCCTTTACGCCGACGTAACACATATATGCAGACTCACGGAACTGAGCTTTTTTTGTGGGGCCGCAACCACACGGTGGAAAATTTAAAAGGGATGTACCTGTATGCCCATTTGCATGCCCGTGCCATTCTGTCGACGTATATGTGTGTGCACTGGTCCTTAAGTGGTTAAACTTTTTTTACAAACTTTTTTTTTCTTTCTGCATGGAAAGATAAAGATACAATGTATCTATCTCTCTATTCCCAAAAAGAAAAAAAACACAGGGGCGGGCTTTATAGTGACTGATCCCTGTTGTAACCAATAAGAGGCTACCACAGCGATCAGGTGACCTGGAATCGGGAGTTCCAGGTACCGATCATTAGTATGGGACCCAGAGCTCTCGTGAGACCCTGGACTCTGTGCTGGGAATGCACCGCACGGCGCTCTCCCAGAACAAAGGGAGAAGCACATACATGCGGCCCCACAAAAAAAAGCTCAGTTCCGTGAGGCTGCATATGTGTGTTACGTCGGCGTAAAGGGGTTAATACACTAAAAGCTTCTTCTTTGTTTAATTAATATTATATACATTTATGTCAAAATGTTTTCATGTCAAAATGTAAGCAGTATTAGGCCAAAAAGCAAACATTTATAATATTGCAGCTTACAAATTCTTAGATGTGATGGCTGCATAGTCACCACAGTGGGCTTCTTGCTCAACACAGGCGCCATTTACAGAACGCCTTGTATTTTTCACAATGAATACAAGGCATTCTCTGATAGGATAAGGTAAAGAGGCGTGGTGGTGATCTCCACCTCATCCAATCGGAGAACATTTTGCATTCATTGTGAAAAATTAAAAGGCATTCTGCGAATGCCACCCAGCAAGCAATATCCTCTGTTCACCAAGCAGTAGAAGAGCCTCTTGGCATGGAACCTGGAAGCTAGCAGCGGTAATTGTAGAAGCGGTGACTACTACAGTGATTTCCAGTCCCTACAGGGACATATATGCGTAATTACATTGGTCCAAGCTGCACCAATGTAATTGTGTAATACAAAGGGAGTTAACCTTTAAGTTTATTGTACCCCACGATCGACCAGTATACAATAATCAGCCACATACTATATGTCCCTTTTTTAAACCTATTGTACCCGGTTTTGTTTCTGTCCATGCTCTGCTTTTTCATCTATCTATCTTCATCCTGTGATTGTAAGGATAAGGGCTTTGCAAAGGGGGTCTGTTATTGGTGATGGGCATTTATGACCACAAGCTCATATACAGAATGCTGTAAAAGACAGAAAAGTACATATATCTTTATATAGAATGTGTGGGTGCGTTATTTCCACTCGTCTGCATATACAGACGCATATTATTTGATTTGTTTATTGCGGCAGTGTACTGTATTTCCAGTTTAAATGCAGTAGAGAAAAGTGAAGACTGGCTGAACAAAATGATAAATTCTTTGACACGTAAATCCACTCCAGTGTAAGTATTTTTTTGCCTGACGATCAACATTAAAAAAAAAATGGACCTCTAGCTTGTTTTGGTCTGAATAATGAACCTCTTCGAGAACCCATATGATCCTTCTGTGCTCTAATGCCTTGTACACACGGTCGGATTTTCCGTCGGGAAAAACTCTGATGGATTTTTACGACGTAATTCCGTTCAAGCTGTCTTGCATCCACACTATCACACCCCGTCAAGAATAGGGTGACGTACAGCACTACGACGAGCCGAGAAAAATTAAGTTCAATGCTTCCGAGCATGCGTCGACTTGATTCTGAGCATGCGTGTTTTTTTCTCTGTCGGAGTTCCATACAGACGAATAGAATTTCCGTTAGAAATTTTTTCTGTCAGAGAAAAAGAGAACATGTTCTTTTTTTAACTCCGTCGGAATTTCCGACGGAAAAAGTCTGATGGGGCATACACACGGTCGGAATATCCAATGAAAAAATTCCGTCAGACTTTTTTCATGGGAAATTCCGACCGAGTTTTCACGGCATAAGAGATGAGATATGTTAAATCAGATTCATTGGTCCGTCCATTAGGGGCCCCTAATCTCTATGCGCCTGGCTCCTAATCTCTATGCAGGGCACCGGACACGTAGAGTTTTTTTTTTTTTTGCAAAACACATGATTAGAGCCGGAGGCCCTGAGCCCACCCACTTGTGATAATAGCGAATCAACATTCACTATTGTTTTCCTGCTTCTCCTCCCGGCAAATCAGGACAGGAAGCAGGTCCTGAGACCAGATTGGCTGGGAGGAGAAGCGACCGGATTGGCTGGGAGGAGAAGCCTAGGAAAGCCGTCAAAGCCGTCCAGATCCAGAAGGAATTGAAAGAACTTGTAATACAGTTAAAAAAAAGCAGTTTGCAACAAACCCCGTGGAAGGAAGCCCAAATGGGAACACTCACAGATGACAGCAATGTGTAGTAGAGCAGGTCTCAGCCAAACTGACATCTGTCTTAAGGGGCAGAATGCGGCCCGGCCAGTCCATACCCAAGAGAAGAGGCTTTCAGGAAGAGGGTCAGATCCCATTGCTTTCCCTACTCATCTTGAATCTCTCCCAGCCACTAATACTGTGCCTGGCAGACCCATGACCTGTCCCTACACTACCCACATGCTAAATGCACGCCAATGTCCTAAATGGACTATGCCTACCCAAGATGGCTGCCAGAGTCACATGGGCTGTCAGCATCCAATAGATTGCTCCCCCAGTGACTCAGGAAACCATAGAGGAACCATGCACCTCCTGACTTCCTCTCCTTTTGCACTGCCACTGTGGTTGAGTGCCATCTGCAGAGGAGAAAATAGACTGCACCTGGCTACACACCTCTCTCCACATTCCTTGTTCTGGTGTCAGAAGAACAGCAAGTAATAGTAAATCTCCCCAATTGCGTTACATACAGAAATTAAATATAACAGAAAATGTTTTGTTCTTACCTAAAAAAAATTGGCAGGAGTAAGAGCCGGTTCACACAGGGGCGTCCTGGGATCCGACTTCAAGTCGCCCCAAGTCGTGTGGTTTAGAAATGTAATGGAAGTGAATGGAGCCGTCTTAATGTACACTACTGCAGTCGCTTCGACTACAGAAAAGGTTCCTGTACTACTTCAATCCGACTTCTAGGCAACTTGTACCCATTGATTTTAATGGAAGTTGCCTCCAAGTCGGATCCCCTGTCTTAACTGAAGCAACTTTCCAGGAAGTAAAAATTGTTTTCCAGTCAAACCCCTCCCTCCCCCCTCCCTCCCACAGAGCTGATTATTGTTTGATTGGCCACTGGAAAGTCGCCTGTCCTGGAGGCAACTTGAAGTTGCCTTGTAAGTTGCCTGGAGTCGCGCTGTGATTCATATTCAAGTCGTGTCCAAGTTGCCTCCCAAAGTCGCGCTGGAAGTCGTGTTGCCCCTGTGTGAACAGACTCTTAAGCTTCAACATGCCAGACATCTCCCATAATTGCCCATAATACCTTAAAACTGTAAAACTGATCTGCTACATAGTTGCCATGCTGTAGAACTTGGCTTTTGTATGTCGCTTTCTACGTGATCATGAACTTGCTGAAGCTCTGCTGAGGCATTAACATTTATCCATGGCCTTCCGAGGCCGCTGTGTCGACACTTGACCTCGGCCATGCAGATCTAGTAATTGAAATGTCCTATCGATTAAGCCCAGCGCCACAGGCTTCGGTCTATACAAAGTAAATGTTTGACCTAGACCAGCAAACCATGACCGCAATAAGCAAACTCCTGCTTCGAAAAATCACTTTGTTTATGTAATGCGCAACCCCATTGAGCAATCCTCAGCTGTGGAACCAGTCGGAAAATGTGCAATGCAGTCATAGATAATTGGATTGCCATTTAGACGGCGCATCTGTTTCCCCATCAAATATCAGGGATTTGCATTCTGAGAGATGTAAAAATGTCAGGCCTGGTGAAATAAGGTCTTGGTCCCTCCGATTCATTCAGAAATTTTCACGCTCGTTCTCTGGAGGTTTTATAAGGGATAAGTAGGATGCAAATGCAGCAGAGCCGTTTGTTTAACATGTTGTGTTTTGCCATTTATTATGGCAGTCCTGTGACATTTTGAGCTTGTAAAAAGATTAGATACATTCTGGAAAGATCATTGAAGTGTTTTATTTTTTTGCGAGGGTAAACTGTGCTGGATTGATGCTAATTTAAAGCTGGCCTTTTTAATAACAAAACATGAAATTACACATTGCCTAAAGGGCAATTCAAGCTTATATGATAAGAAAGAGAAAAAAAAAACATGCTTATTTAAATACCCAAATTAGACAAATTATTTAAAGGAGTTGTAAAGGTTTGTTTTTTTGTTTTCTAAATAGGTTCCTTTAGAGCCGGTACACAGAGGGGTGACTCGGGATCCGAATTCAAGTCGCCCCAAGTTGCCCCAAGTCTGTTTTTAAAACTAATGGAAGTGAATGGAGTCGTCTTAATGTACACGACTGCAGTCACTCCGACTTAAAAAAAGGTTCCTGTACGTCTTCAATCCGACTTCTAGGGGACTTGTACCCATTGATTTTAATGGAAGTCGGAAGAAGACCCCCGAAGTCGGAAGAAAACCCCCGGAGCTGCCTAATAAATTTCTTTAAAAAGCTGTCTAGTGTGGTTTTTTTTATTGACACTTTTCCCCCAGTTGAATGGGTAGGAGTACGATGTACCCCATACTCATTCACATAGGGTGGGGGGCCAGGATCTGGGGGCCCCCTTATTAAAGGGGGCTCCCGGATTCCGATAAGCCCCCCCGCCCGCAGACCCTGACAACCAACGGCCAGGGTTGTCGGGAAGAGGCCCTTGTCCCCATCAACATGGGAGCAGGGTGCTTTGGAGTGGGGGGCCGCAGGCCTAAGGGCCTGGTATGCTCTTGGAGGGGAACCCATGCCGGTTTTTTATTTAAAATTTGGTGTGGAGTTCCCCCTCATGATTCATACCAAACACAGGGGGCAGCCTGTCCTGAAGGCGACTTCAAGTCGCTCCAGGTCGCGCTGTGGTTCAGGCTCAAGTCATGTCCAAGTTGCCTCGCAGAGTCACGCTCAAAGTCGTGTTGCCCCTGTGTGAACCGGCTCTTAAGCTAATGCATTGTTGGTTCACTTACCTTTTCCTTCGATTTCCCTTCTAAATATTTTTTTTCTTTGTTTTCTTTGTCTGAATTTCTCACTTCCTGTTCCTCCTCAGTAAGCTGTTCAGTAAGCTGTTCTGGCTGACTAAACACGGCTCGGATGATGGTGTGAAGTTTACTGAGGAGGAACAGGAAGTGAGAAATTCAGACAAAGAAAAAAAACATTTAGAAGGGAAATTGAAGGAAAAGGTAAGTGAACCAACAATGCACTAGCTTAAAGGAACCTATTTAGAAAATAAAAAACTAACCTTTACAACCCCTTTAAGCATTGACTCTCCTGTGAGTTATAGACACAGTACTTTAATAATCAGAACATCTACAGAGTCGCACTATATAAGTACTGTATTGTACCCAAAAAAATAAATAAAGTCCAAAACAGTGAAAATTATAACGTCCAAAAAGTAATAAAGTGAAAATGAGCTCTTGTCAATACATATGCAATATAACCACCATCCATCACCAAGAGTGAGATCTTGTCTGGAACACCACCACCTGTATCCAGACAAAATGCTCGCTTACCAGCTCAAAAGGACCTCCTATCACAGAAGGTCAGCAACGCTTGTGGCTACACACCCAACCAGGGCCTTTCGATTGGGATCTCTTCAGGGCCATAGTTGAAGACCTTCCAAATGAAGCTTCCATCGAGCCATCCCCAGAGATACAAAAAGGCTCCACATAGTGTAAAATCTTACAAGAAATGTATTAAATATAGTAAGGTTGCATGTACATCAAGATAATGTTAAAAACACCTTTGTTAAGATTCTCGCCGGCTGGTGATACATGGACAGCCTGCACTTCTGGGATTCGAAGAATGCGCTGACATCAACACGTCGCTCTTACCTATGCGTTTCGTCACACAATGACGTTGTCCAGGGCATATAAGCTTATATGCTGATTTTAAATATTAAAGTATGCCAACATACCATGTTTAGCTTATTCCTAAAGTAGAACTAAAGGCCTTCTTTTTTTTTTTTGGATAGAATGGAAATTGTTAGAATCCCTATTGGGTTTTTATTGCTGTCTATAGAGATGCTCTCTATTTACCTTGTTTATCGTTATCATTGAAAGTGAAAGCAAGGGGATCTTCCAATGGGGACACTAGTTCTGGTGACCAGTGGGGCTCAAAGGGATACCCTTAATTTGCAGGGATTTCCTCTCACTTACTGTTTTGGCTTTGAGACAGGAAGTGAAGGGATATCTACCCAATAGGACACAGATGGCAAAAAAAACACACAAAAAAAAACTCCACAGGGGTTATAACCCTTCCTTACTCCACAATAAAAAAAGTATTACCTATAGTTCTACTTTAAAGTAGATCTAAAGGAATTTTTCCTTTTGGATAGAGCCAAATGATCTGTCATCATTAGTGTCCATCCACTCCTGAAATTAACACATTCTTGCACAGTTCTGTCTGCCAGGGGAGGGAGACATAATTTTTCTTGGTTGCAGTAAAATAGAACTAAAGGCATTTTTTTTTTTTTTGTAGGCAAAGAAAGGTTTAAGCCCCTGCCATTTTTTGCCATCTCTGGCCTATTGGGGGGATTTCTCTACACTTCCTATCTCAAAGCCAACAGGAAGGTGAGGGAATGTCTGGCTGTCACCAAAGCTAATGTGTCCATTGGAAAATTTCCCCTCTATTCCTGTTCTGATTGAAGACCCAAAATTTGAGGTTTCTTTCACTCTCAGTGTTAATGATAAACAGGGCAGATAGCAAGGATGAATCTTGCTAATGGGGACACAGACATAAGTAAAATCCTGGTGGGGGTTCGAATCCCTCTCCTCTCTTTATAGAAAAAACAAAACAAAACAAAAAAATTCTGCCCTTAGTTATACTTTAAAGAGACCCTGTTATATAACATATGAGCAAAGCACATACCTAAAGAAGAAACCAAATAAATACCTCTCCTGCTGCCCATACCGCTTAACTCTGTCTACGGTGACAAATACCCCCCTCTGAAGTTTGTTGGCCAACTGATACTTCTGGGAGTGTCAATGTTTTGTGTCCCCTGCTGCTGTAAGCGGTTCCTACAGCTGACCAACTTGTCACTACCGTGGGCACCAATGCCGTAGAGTTCAGCCTAGTGGGATCCAGTGAGATCTGCGGGGGTCCCCACAGACAGATGGATTATAATGTAAATGTGCAGAAATACATTAATAAAGTTATGTGAATTAATTCTTATAGTAAATGTATTGATCATATACTGTCTAAATCAGGGGTCTCAAACTGGCGGCCCTCCAGCTGTTGCGAAACTACAAGTCCCATCATGCCTTTTCCTGTGGGAGTCATGCTTGTTAACTGTCAGCCTTGCAATGCCTCATGGGACTTGTAGTTTTGCAACAGCTGGAGGGCCGCCAGTTTGAGACCCGTGGAAACAGGTAGGCCTCATGCACCAGACTTTGCACTCTCCAATGTTTTAGTAAACATAGACAATTCACAGACGTCTAGAGGCAGGAGCATTTAGAGGCAGATAAAGGAACCACCTCTTCTGGAGGCGGGCTTAATTCATTTCTAGGTCTGTGCTCGGATGCTTAGATGGTTTGGACTCACCTGCGGGTGTGTGTCTAACTACACCTACTCACACTTTTGTCAGTGGTGAGGCAACAGCTATTGTTATGGTAGAGTAACTCACCCACCTTTAAACTTCCATTATTTGAAGCTATCCTGATCTTCCTCTGGTGGATGAAGGTTCGTTTTTTCACCCTCTGGAGAGACTAATTGCAGCAGCTTCAGCGAATGAAGCACAGCGGACGCTTAAGCCCTGTACACACGATCGGTTTGACTGATGAAAACCGTCCGATGGATGGTTTTCATCAGACCAACCGATCGTGTATGGGACCCATCGGTCTTTTTTCCATCGGTTTTAAAAAATAGAACATGTTTTAAATTTTTCCGATGGATAAAAAACCGATCGAAAACTCCGATCGTCTATGGGCAAGTCCATCGGATCAAAAACCCACGCATGCTCAGAATCAAGTCGACGCATGCTCAGAAGCATTAAACTTCATTTTTCTCGGCTCATCGGAGTGTTTTACGTCACCGCGTTTGGAACGGTCGGTTTTTTGACTGATGGTGTGTGGGCAAGAGTGATGAAAAACAGTTTCATCGGATTTCCGATGGACAAATCCATCGGATGAAAATCCATAGGTTATCCAATCGTGTGTACGGGGCTTAAGAATCAGTATTGGGACCTCAACCTATTGACATCTGGTGGATCCACTCCAGTACTCCGCAGAGGGTGATATCTGCAGGCTCGTTAGACCTTGCCATAGTGGAGGTCCATCATTTCTGGTAACGTACCCATCTTTAAGTACTCACTCATCGAGGTGGATGTGGCTCCTTTTGACTTCTGTGGATCTTCTGGGGCACTTCTCTTGCACCATCATCTTACGTTTTGAAACATCTTTCAGAGCTTCCCTTTCTCCAGTGTGAAGGAATTATTCCCTTTATATCTATATATGTGTTGGACTTCCTTCCCCTTCAATTTTGGTTGTTCGGAGCTACGCTATATAGACTCTCTTAAGCACTTTAACACATATGTATTTACTTTTATACTTTCATATATTTTTGTAATATCATTATTGTTTGGTGGTTATTAATTTTGAATGATTGCTTTGTATTTGGTATTTAGTTTGTGTCACTTTGAACCATTTACCTCAAATAATTTACATTCACTTTTGTGGATGTAGTGGTGTCCTCAGGTGATTTGGTACCTTATGGTTTGTGTCACTTGTGTATGTTAATAATTTTTTATCGTTCAATTTTCACTTTTTCATTTATTTGGGCGCAATATATTTTTTAATTTTAAGATAAAGGAACAAACTACCAACGCATTCAGGAGAGGAGCATTTGGGTGTAAAAAATGGCAAACATGTTTTTAGGTGCATTTGTTCAAGAATGCATTATAATGGCCAAAATAAATTATTTTTGGCCAATAGAATTCAGTAATGCCAAACGCACTTTAATGTGCATGCAAAATGCAGCTTTAGGCAGGCTTTTCTTCAGCTACATTTTTCTCCCCTAGAGCAAAGGCATCCAGGGGAGGACAAAAACATCCTGTATGCATGAGGCCTAATAGTCATATTATAAAATATTGTAAAATATTACATTAACCCTTTCCCGCAAGGCCTATTACAAACTGATGCCGGCAGGAACCTCTCCTCCCTGCGGGTGGACAACATATAACATCACTCGGGAGACACAGCCCATCCCCTATCAGGGTAAAGAGCCAATGAAAATGGCTCTTTACCACGTGACTGGCTGTGTCCAATCACAGCCGATCACATGTGGGGTCCTCGTTCACGCCGCTCGTCCCTCAGGCACAGCCCTTTCCTGTACCAAACCGAGTACCTATCTACAGCCCATCAGAGTACCTGAAAACCTGTCGTATGTTGTGATTTTGTGGGCGTTTCCATTGTCCTGTCAAAGGTGTGATTGATAGATAGTCAGGAAATTAGATGTCATTTATGCTCCTAGAATGCCTGGAGGTTCTACTTGAATGTTGGGCCTCTGTATGTGGCCAGGCTGTGAAAAAGTCTCACACATGTGGTATCGTCATACTCAGGACGAGTAGCAAATGTGTTTTAGGGTGCCATTGCAAGTATGCCTATGCAGTGTGTGAGAAATAACCTGTTAATATGACAATTTTGTATAAAAAAAACAAAAAAAAAACTAAATACCTTGGACTGTCTACTTTTCAAAAAGGGTCATTTGGGGAGAGGGGGGGGGGCATTTGGACTGTCCTGACATTTCAGGGCCTCAAGAAATGAGATAGGCCGTCAGTACATCAGGTGTGATCAATTTTCAATGATTAGTATCGTATATACTCCAGTATAAGCCGAGTTTTTCAGCACATTTGTTTGTGCTGAAAATGCCACCCTCGGCTTATACTCGAGTCACCTTTTTGCGCCTGATCTCCCAAACTTTGGGGACCCGGTACTGGCCGGCCGTAGGTCCCCTGGACTCAAAACTTGGCACACATGTAACCCCACTCTTCCTCTGCTAGTGTGGAAAGTTTGTTGTCCGGGAGACCTACGGCCGGGGAGCACCAATTTTTCAAAGCCGGACACCCCTTCCATAGACTCCCATGTTAAGCTTCAGTCTAGTCATGGACACAGTGAGGCAAAGTGAGGCACAGTGAGGCATGCATATGGACACCCTAGGCTTATACTCGAGTCAATACGTTTTCCCAGTTTTTTGTGGTAAAATTAGGTGCCTCGGATTATATTCGGGTCGGCTTATACTCGAGTATATGCAGTAGTTTATACCATAACTTGTAGACTCTATAACCTTCCCACAGACTAAATAATACAGTATACTCTAATTTGAGTTACCGTACTTTTACCAAAGACAGTAGTAGTATAAATTTTGGCCCAACAAAAATTGCTTATTTGCAAAATTGTATGATAGAAACTAAAAAAAGTGGGATCTTTTTCCAAAATGTTTTTTTTCCGCTTATATACACTGGGTGCAGTGTAGCATGACTGAGTAAAGACTGAGTAATGAGTAATTGTCATTCAAAGTGCAGGAGGGTTTTTTTTTTTTTTTGCCCAGTATTGAAGTGGTTAATAATAAAAAACAAAAAAACGTGAAGTCACTCAAAGCTCCCCTTTAAAAAATCCTCAGCAAAGTAAATTTTCCTTTTGTCACCGAAACATTTACCATCCTCATACTGACAAGTACAGAAAAGTCATTAGCTGTCAAGTCAAGTTCATTTTGAGGGTTTATTAGGGAGCCACAATTTACAGTATCTGATTTGGGAATAGCTTCTAATAGGGCCATTTAAAGGCAGATTTGGTTTCATTAACCCAGCCAAAAAGACAATGGCAGCGGGGCCCAGGGTTTTCCCTCACACTCTGTATTTAGTAATGCAATCAGACCAGTAAGACACAAGCAGCTTGTAATTATTCGTACTGTTCCCAGTGAACTGGATCTAATCAACCACTGCTGTGTATTGATATTGCAGCGTTTAAATAAATATATACAAGGGAGAGAAGTCAATCTTTTGACCTGAGTTAAATATAAACTGCTCTTTATTGAAGAAAAAGAAGTAAATGTTATTTAGATGCATTCAGTCTGTCAATATCTTATTTTAGAGGGGGTTCAAATGGCTGCTCCAACCAAGGAGCTCATAGATAGCTGTAATGCTGATACAGGAATTGGATTACCTTTCAAAAGATTTGTAAAGGTAATGTACAGATTCTTGTAGTGAACCCACTATGACACTTTTAGGAGTTTTCTTGGACACCTCAACACTGGTGTTGGCCAAATTTTCATACTGATGACACCCACACACTGGTTTCTCCTTCCCCTTTGTGATCCATCCAGCACATTCTGTCGACCTGCAGCATCTGTTGATAGGAGACAGAAGGTGGCCTGGCCATCTAGTGCCCAATTTGGAAGGTGTCCAGAAGATATGAGACCTTTCCCTAACACTAGTACTGCCCCTTTACAGACAGGGTACCTTTCCCTACTTTACCCACTCACAAAAAGCGCACCAAGCCTGGAAGCCAGGGTCTTAAATATGCTTTGCCTGACCTAAGATGGCTACTAGGGTCACATGGGGTGGAAGCATCCGATTGAGTGCTTCCCCACTGACCCAGGAAACGATAGAGGAACAGTGTTCCTCTCAACTTCCTCTCCAGCTGCGATACCGCTGCAGAAGAGCGCCACCTGCAGTGGAGAAAGTAGACTGCATCTGCCTACACACCCACCACATCCCGACAGAAGCCAATCTCACGAGCAGCGGCTGTCGAACAACCATGCTGGAAAACCAGCAGCCGATCGGCATCCGAACAGCACTTGTATTTAATGGCTGCAGGTGCTGACTGGTGTGTTCTGGTGTGGGGGCAGTCAGAACACAGTCGCACAGTGGGGAGATCACTGTACTAACATTGCATAGTTAGTACAGCAAGCTCCCCCATTTTATTTTTCATTCAGCCCGCTGGGTTGAGTGAAAAAAAAACTCAACATGTGTACCAGACATAAGAGGTGAATTCCCCCAACTTTGGAGAGATTTTCTCTCACTTCCTTTCATGCCACTGGACAGGAAGTATAGGAAAGTTAACTTACTACAACACAGATAGGAATAATAAAAGTAAAAAGCATGTTGCATATAAACTAACTCCCATGCGGCATATGTTTTAGTTGTGACGTTAACTGATTCCAAATTCAATAACAACTCAATCCAACTATTCATCAATTCTGACTGCCAAGCATTTGTGAATTAACCTTAAGGCCCGGTTCACACCTATGTGAATTGGTTGCGGCTTACACCGCATCCAATTCGCATAACATTATAAAATACATTGATTCCAATGAGGCTGGTTCACATATGTGCGATGCATTCGCACTGCGCATTGCCGAAAAAACGTGTGCTTTCTTTAGGCATTGCGGTGCGGCTCAGGTGCGAATTCAGGCCCATTATGTTTTCTATGGGCACGCATCTGATTTGGGGGGCTTATCGGAATCCAGGAGCCCCCTTTAATAAGGGGGCCCCCAGATCCCGGCCCCCCACCCTATGTGAATGAGTATGGGGTACATCGTACCCCTACCCATTCACCTGGTGGAAAAAAAATGGCAATAAAAACACTACACAGGTTTTTTAAGTCATTTATTAGTCAGCTCTGGGGTTCTTCTTCCAACTTCGGGGGTCTTCTTCCAACTTCGGGGGTCTCTTCCGACTTCGGGGGTCTCCAGTGTCGTCTCCGCCGCGCTCTCCGGTTCTTCTCTCGCTCTCCGGTTCTTTCTTCCTTCTGCCGGGCCTCCGCTATCTTCTTCCAGCTCTTTTTAAAGGGGGCTCCTGGATTCCTATAAGCCCCCCGCCCGCATACCCCGACAACCAACGGCCAGGGTTGTCGGGAAGAGGCCCTGTCCTCATCAACATGGGGGCAGGGTGCTTTGGGGTGGGGGGCCGCAGTGCGCCCCCCTGCCATTAAGCACCCACCCCCCCATGTTGAGGGCATGCGGCATGGTACGGTTCAGGAGGGAGGGGGGCCACTCTCTCGTCCCCCCCCTCTTTTCCTGCGGCCAGCCAGGTTGCGTGCTCGGATAAGGGTCTACTATGGACTTTGGGGGGGACCCCCACGCCGTTTTTTCGGCGTAGGGGTGCCCGTTAAAGTCCATACCAGACCTAAGGGCCTGATATGCTCCTGGAGGGGAACCCATGACGTTTTTTTTTTTTTTTGCCGTGGAGTTCCCCCTCATGATAACAGCGGTGAGACTTCCCAGGTCGGCAAGTCCGCAGCTAAAAACGCAATGGAACCGCTGAGCGACTGATTGCAAACTTGGCAAAGACTCCAAGCTCAAAAACGCAACGCATAGGTGTGAACCCGGCCTAAAGGAAGACTAAAGGTAAAAAAAAAAAAAAAAAATAACAAACATCTTATACTTCCCTCCACTGTGCAGCTCGTTTTGCACAGAGTGGCCCCGAACCTGGTCTTCTGGGGTCCCTCGGCGACTGTCTCGGCTACTGCCCGCAAGAATTTACCACCTTCATGCGAACGAGCATGGTGGTGAGTTCTTGCGGGCGCGCTCCCGTGATACAGCCGGCGGCTATAGCCGCTCACTGTATCACTCGGCCCCGCCCCCGACGTGTCGCGTCATTGGATGTGATTGACAGCAGCGCAAGCCAATGGCTGTGCTGCTTTCAATCAACCAATGAATGAGCCGAGAAGCCTGTGTGTTCACGGCGCGGGACTTTCGAGGGGTCAGGTAAGTAAACGGGAGCTCGGGGGGGCACTAATCCTCAGATATTTTTTCACCTTAATGCATAGAATGCATTAAGGTGAAAAAACTTGTACATTTACAACCCCTTTAACCCTAACTTGTATTGAATCTAAATGTACTAATGAATTAATCCAACCATTACTAAACAGTGATTTTTGAAAACCTAATTTGTGAATTGACCCTAACCCTAATTTGTATGGAATCCAAATTTAATGATGACTCAAGCAAACCATTGCTAAATTGCTAACCCGACTCCTCTGCCGTCCATTGGTGGACTTGCATTGAATCCTTGGCAACGTGTCTCATATAGTTTTACTGCCAGTTTAAGAGAAAACAAATTGCTCTTTTAAAAAGACATTAGAGCTTGGCAGTTGCGAAATCAACAACTCAGTTGGGGTTACAGAACAATATTTGCGGTAAACTTCCGAGCGTTGGCGTTCTAAGACACGTATGAGTCGGAGGGAAGACGTAAAGATCTAGGACCTGCAAACCATTACCAGGCAGGCAAACAGGCAGAGAGATAATTTGTTGAGTGTTCTCTTCTTCCATCGCTCTTCTTCTAAATCATCCACCTTGGGGAGATGGCTGTAATTTTCCAGATGATGCACAAGCTTGCACCTTAATGAAGTGCCCATGAATGTGTAATTTACTCATCTGCATATGGAGTTCCCATAACTGCATGGCATTTCACAGCTGGGAACAAATGACTTCTAAGAATCATTGTGTATAAGAGGCACTTAGTGTAACCCTTACCTCTCCACAAGGGTCAGTATGGAGAATTATGAAACCAAATTATGAAACCAAAGGAAAACCGAGGCAGACAATTTTCCTGTCTTGTCCCAAAATGCCCTGGCATTGATAGCAGGGCTGCTGATAGGGGGGGACCACCAGTCCTCCTGTAGGGGACCCGGGCTCACAGGGGGGTCCAAACAGCAGAGGGAATCAGTGCGGTCAGATGGAGGGGCAATTACAGGATGCCCTGTGTGGTTCTCTGCAGCAGCTGAAAAACGGTTTCCCTCCCACCGAATTTCAGCTGCTGCAGGAAAAAAACGGACACAGCTGCCAGCTTCCATGTCCCATTAAAAAAATAACAAATTGTAACCCTGTATTGTTTTAATTCCTTGTAAAATTTATTACAATTCTTGGGGAAAACAAATTGTAAAAAAAAAAAAAAAAAAAATGTAAAAATGTTAAAATATTTTTTTTTTCAAAACATTTAAAAAAAAAAAAAAAATTATAAAATGCTTTTGTTCAAAAATTAAAAAAACATATTTAAAAAAGGGATAATTCACAAAGCTTCTCTGTTATCTTTGTGTCCGCTAAGAATGATTTTAGTATATTATTAGTGAAAATGTTGTTTTGATATATTTGAGGGGGGGCCCTGCCAGGTGGGCTGTACGGGGCCCCCAGTGATTTCTAACAGCAGCTCTGATTGATAGTCAGGAGCTTACTCACCCCTTAAAGGGTTAGCTCAACTTTCCCCAAAAAACTGCCTCTGCAGGTAAGGGGTGCTTGAAGATAAAAACAAGCTGTGCAGTTTTGACTAAAGTTGAGCAATGCCATTGCTATAGGTGAAGGCCGTCTACTGTAAGTACCTTCTGAAGCCTAGTTGAAAAATTCCCAGAGATACCCTCCTCCATCCTGCCTTGTTGCTAGGACATTGCTAAGACACTTCCTTCCAGCCAATAATGTTTACCCTTAGCATCACAGGTGTGAACTCCTTCTCATATTCAACCCCCCTTGCATGCACTCTTCCGTCACAATAACTCTGAGCACAAAGATGCTGTAATGGAGAATATAGTGAACTGCGCATCTTCGGGGGTTTTGGAGGTCACTCCTATGATGTTGGGGGTGAGCAGTAACAGCTAGAAGTGTCTTAGCAACATCCTAGCAACCAGCAAGACAAGGGTGTTTTTTCAGCCAGGCTTCAGGAGGCATGTAGATGGCCTACACCTATAGCAAGGGCATTATCCAACTTTAGTCAAAGCTGCACAGCTTGTTTTTATTTACAACGGCCCCTTACATGCAGTTGAATTTACCCTTTAACCACCTGCCTACTGGGCACTTTCACCCCCTTCCTGCCCAAGCCATTTTTCAGCTTTCAGCGCTGTCACATTTTGAATGACAATTGCGCGGTCGTGTGACGCTGTACCCAAACGAAATGTGCGTCCTTTTTTTTCCACAAATAGAGCTTTCTTTTGGTGGTATTTGATCACCTCTGCGTTTTTTTATTTTTTCCGCTATAAACAAAAGAAGAGCATCAAGTTTGAAAAAAAAACACAATATTTTTTACTTTTTTGCTATAATATATATCCATTTTTTTTATAATTTTTTTTTACATTTTCCTCAGTTTAGGCCAATATGCATTCTTCTACATATTTTTGGTATAAAAAAAAAATCGCAATAAGCGTATATTGATTGGTTTGCACAAAAGTTATAGCGTCTACAAAATAGGGGATAGATTTATGCCATTTTTTTTTTACTAGTAATGGCGGCGATCAGGGATTTTTATTGCAACTGCGATATTGCGGCGGACACATCGGACACTTTTGACACATTTTTGGGACCATTCACATTTATACAGCGATCAGCGCTATAAAAATGCATTGATTACTGTATAAACATGACTGGCAGGGAAGGGGTTAACACTAGGGGGCGAGGAAGGGGTTAAATGTATTCCCTGGAAGTGATTGTTACTGTGGGGGGAGGGGACTGACTGGGGGAGGTGATCGATGGTTGTCCCTATGTACAAGGGACACACCATCGGTCTCCTCTCCCTGACAGGACGTGGATCTCTGTGTTTACACACACAGATCCACGGTCCTGCTCGGCTACTGGGCAATCACGGGTGCCCAGCAGAGCATCGCGGCCACTGGGCACGCGCATCGGGTCCCCAGTGATGTGGCGGGCGCGCGCCCCCTAGTGGTTATTAAAGGCGCAACGTCATATGACGTCCAGTCAGAACAAGAGAGTCTTCCGCCCGCCGTCAATTGACGGTGGGCAGTGGACAAGTGGTTAAAGTGAATCTGTGCTCACCTGACAGCCATTAACGTGGACTCAGATATCTTTTTCATAAGTGTACAGTGTTTATGCTATCCCCTCCAGTAAAAATAGATCCCCTCCAGCAACAAACACCCCCCCCCCCTACCCCAGCAACAATAGACTCCCCTACGAGATCAATAGATTCACCTGGGAAACAATAGAACTCCACCAGAAACAATAGTTCCCTCAGATGCAAGCATCAGTGGCCTCCCCCATCAACATTAGATCATCCCTAGCAACAATAGACCCCCCAGCAATGAGACAGATCCCCTCCAGTAAAAATAGATCCCCTCCAGCAACAAACACCCCCCCCCCCCCCTCAGCAACAATAGACCCCCCTACGGGATCTATAGATTCACCTGGGGAACAATAGAACTCCACCAGAAACAATAGTTCCCTCAGATGCCAGCATCAGTGGACCTCCCCATCAAGAGTAGATCATCCCTAGTAACAGTACAGTAGATCCCCCAACAATGAGACAGATCCCCTCCAGCAAAAATGGATCCCCTCCTGCAACAAAAGACACCCCAGCAACAATAGATCTCTCACCAGCAACAATAGATCCCAGAGTTGCCACTTTTTCTTCAAGCCAGACCCAAACACCTTAGCGGTGCACAGTCAATTTTCTTTTTTTTTAGCATACACTATAGGATTGTAACAGACCTGGGACACATTTGATCACCCCAAAGAGAATAGTAATGCGGCACAAATAGTGCCCCCTCACCCTCCTGTCAAGCCCTATTCCAAGTCACATTCCTGTTTTAATAATGTGTGGTGGACTGAAACCCAGACATGTGATTTAAAACCCAGACTGTCTGGGTGAATCCCGGACAGATGGAAACCCTAAGGCCGGTTTCACACTGGGGCGGTGGCGGTATAGCGCCAATATTTTTAGCGGCGCTATACCATCGGGATTGCAGAGGTATTCGGCTGCTAGCGGTGCGGTTTTAACCCCCGCTAGCGGCCGAAAAAGAGTTAATACCACCCGCAAACCGCGGCTACAGCCACAGTTTGCGGGCGGAATTACCGCGGTATCCCATTCATTTCAATGGGAAGGAGCGGTGTAGGAGCGGTAAACACATCGCTCCTCTCACCGCTCCAAAGATGCGGCTAGCAGGACTTTTTTTTAAGTCCTGTTAGCGCACCGCTCCAGTGTGAAAGCCCTCGGGGCTTTCACATTGGAGAGACAGGAGCCGCTGTTTAGGCTCGGTTTGCAGGGGCTATTTTTAGCAAAATAGCGCCTGCAAACCGCCCCAATGTGAAAGGGGCCTAAGAGATCCACCTGAGCAACAATAAATCCCTGGCAGCAACAATGTATCCCCCAGATGCCATCATCTATAGACCCCCCCCCAGTAATAGTTAATCTTCTCCAGCAACAATAGATCACCCCCAGCATAAATAGATCCCCTCCAGCAACAATAGATCACCCCCAGCATAAATAGATCACTCGCAGCAACAAAAGACTCCTCTGAGATCCCTCACCAGCAACAATAGCATAGCTCCCAACAGTCCCTGATTTTGAGGGACTGTCCCTGATTTGGAGCAATGTCCCTCTGTCCCTCATTGCTCCTCATTTGTCTCTCATTTTGCTCTGATCTCTATAGATCTACATGTAGCAATACCCCCGAAGGGGCCACTGGTTTAGATTTGGGCCTGCCGTTACCTTTCTGGTCACCACACTCGTCTTCGGGGTCCCTCTTGAAGAGCTTTCATGAATGTCCACACCAATACTTGGTTACTTTTTCTTCAAGAGTTTTATTAAACAGTTCCAACAGAGGGTTAGAGGGATAGGGATAGGGGAGATTCAGGTACCTTGCTTTGCGGATCACGGGCACAATCTTAGATCCAGAGGACAAATCGGTTCCACACTGGATTCAGCAACCACCGGATAGGCCTAATCTCACTGGCCTAGCAACCGACAGACTTGATGTGTGCCGTTGAGTCGTTTCACAATCTTCCGCCACAAGATCGTGCAACAACACTGACACTTTGCAAAAGTTCCTTCAGAAAATACACAGCTCACGGTGCCAGAATCTTTCAGCCAGCCGGAAGCACCGTGAGGCAAACTGGCCAGGATGCGTCCTTCAATTGAGTCCCCAATTGTTCCGCTTCTTCCCGCAGGCAAGACCGCGTAGGACCATCCCTGGACTAGTAGGCCCCAGAAACTCCTGGGCTTACTCTCAGTTGCAGAGCCTCGGGCCAGCAGGCCCCGAGGCCGAGAATGACTCGCACATCCCTGAGGCCAGGAGGGCCCTCAGGTCAGGATCCGGCAAACGAACCCCGATAGCGCGATCTCTGTCCCTTAAGTACCCCTTCCCAGAATGCACAGCGGGTTGACCACGCCCCCTGAGCCACTTCTGGGAAAGGAATACCCAATACATCCATCCTGCTGCATTTCCAACCTTGACCCGTGGTGACAGTGACACCTTCTGTCAAGTGGAAAACCATGCAACCCAGCTGGACTGAAACGGAAACAACAATTTAGCTTAATCCTTCTGAGCTAAACTACAGCTCAGACAACTAAATTTAACACATAGCGCCTACCCAACAGGAGCAGGGTGCTACATATATTAAATGTACTTTTTTTCTATCAAAAAGTGTTTTCCAGTGCTAAACCTTTGATCCAAATTCTAAATTGCTGCATTTGTAAATTCCAAAAGCCGATATAAAGGAATAGTAGTGGTAAAAAAAGCACTCGTGGGCTTAACCAATCTTGTTTTTTTGTACAGTTCTCCTTTAAGGGGGCGTGGCAAGGGGTGTGTCCTATGCCTGCATGCTTTTGCTGATAGGTGTCCCTCATTCCCATCTCAAAAAGTTGGGAGGTATGCAATAGATCTACCTGAGCAACAATAGACTCCCGCCAGCAGGCACAGTGAATAAATGGCAACAATTGTTTTTTGCAGCAGGCTACAAAGAGGGACACGGGAAGCAAGGGGGAGTCAGGACAGCACAGTGGCTTCCTCTATTGCTGACAGAGGGAAATCTCACTCCACATGCATCTGCTAATGCCGACGACGACAACCAAATGCCAACCAGGAATGTAATTACACAATATTAATAGGATATAGTATATGGCAACTGCTGTTTGGGGGTGCTAAGAAATATTTTGGAGGTGCTGGAACTGTATACCGCTGCAATCCTGCTGAAACCCCCCCCCCCCCCCCCCCCCCCGCATATTACCACGTCCTGAGCTTTAGGCTCTGTTTCCACTACTGTGAGTTGTTGTGCGACTTGACACATGTGAAGTCTCATGACAAGTCAAAACCCATGTATTTCAATGGCCCCCGTTCTAATTGGTGCGATTTAAGTCACAGTGACTCCAAAAGAAGGTTTTTGCACTACTTTGTTCCGACTTTTGTGCGACTTGTTCTCACATGGAACCCTGTTTCGGAGAGTTCCATGCAGTTTGCTCCAAAAACAAAGGGAGATACGCAAATATGCGGCCTCACGGAAAAAAGCCCAGCCCAGCGAGGCCGCATATTTGTGATAGATCGGCGTGAAGGGGTTAAAGCGGAAGTAAACCCATCCATAAAACAGTTTTATTTCCGGGCACGTGCTGGAAATGTAACACTCCCATTGGTTGTGCTCTCAACCAAACTGTCAAACCATCCAATGGCTGGTGTCATAACTGATTACATGTGCAGCCTCATGGGAGAAATAGTGCCCCATGATTGGCATCAGTGGGAGGAATAGTACCCCATCATTGGTTTTAGTGGGAGGAATAGTGTCCCATCATTTTTGTGAGAGGAATAATGCCTCCTGATTGGTGTTAGTAGAAGGAATAGTGCCCCATTGGTGTCAGTAGAAGGAATAGTGCCCCATTGTTGGTGTCAGTGGGAGGAAGATTGCCCCATCCTTGGTGTAATTTGGAAAAATAACGCCTTGAATCAGTGGGAGTAATAGAGCCCCGAGAGCCAGATATAGGCAAGCATACTGCTGCATCCAGCCAGTGGGCCACAGTTTAGAGACCCCTGTACTAATGCAATGCAGCTTCAATGCACATGTGTTGCAGCACACCACAATGTATTGTAATGCACTACTACTGTATGTATTTTAGTGCACTGCATTGTCAAAAATAGTGCATTTTTTTTTTTTTTACACATCAGAAAAACACAATACCGCCCATGTTCTAACACTTACCATTGTCCAAGACTGCCAGCGCCCTTGCAAGCTTGCTTGTTCTTCCCTTGTTCATGGGAAGATTTCCAGCTTTTGTATGGGCACACATGTTGCCTGAACGTGTAACCTTAGTGCAAGTTTTCTACATGTGAGACGCTTCTGTGTTGTCACTCTGTGCTGATTCTCATTACATGAACGTACACGCAAAAATAATAGCCGAGCAGGCGACCATTGCAGTGTTCAAGGTCCCTATACCTCCTGCAGCCTAAAAGCCTCGTACACACGACCGTTTTTCTCAGCAAGAAACGACAAGAAAACTGTTGGGAGAGCTTTCTTGCCGAGAAAACCGGCCGTGTGTACGAGGCTTTCAGGTTTCTCGTCAAGAAAACTGCCCAGAATCTCAACGAGAAAAAAAGAAGGCCTGCTTTCTTTTTTCTCGGCGGGAGTCTCATTTTTCTCGTCGTGATTCTCGTCAGACTGTATTTGGACGAGAAAACCGTTCGTGTGTATGCTTTTCCGAGTCTTCAAAAACCACGCATGGTCAGAATCAAGTATGAGACGGGAGCGCTCCTTCTGGTAAAACTAGCATTCGTAATGGAGATAGCACATTCACCACGCTGTAACGAACTGAAAGCACAAAGACTGAAAAGCGCGAATCGTCTCTCCCCAAATTTTTACTAACACGCGGTAACACGAGATCAGCAAAAGCAGCCCAAGGGGTGGTGCCATTGGAATAGAACTTCCCCTTTATACTGCCGTCGTACGTGTTGTACGTCACCACTAGTGATGAGCCGAACACCCCCGGGTTCGGTTCGCACCAGAACCCGCGAACGGACTGAAAGTTTGCGCGAACATTAGAACCCTATTAAATACAATGGATGCGAACGTTCGGATTCTAAAGTGCTAATTATAACGACTATTATCCATGTTATTGTCCGAAACAGAGTTTGGGAACCCGGCTTCTGCAGCAGGGGACATGTATCAATGCAAAAAGAAGTTTTAAAAACGGACGTTTTCCGGGAGCAGTCATTTTAATGATGCATAAAGTGAAAAAAAAAAAGTCAAATATTCCTTTAAATATCGTACCTGGGGGGTGTCTAAAGTATGCCTGTGAAGTGCCACGTGTTTCCCGTGTTTAGAACTGTCCCTGCACAAAATAACATTTCTAAAGGAAAAAAAGCCATTTAAAACTGCTTGCGGCTTTAATGCAATGTCTGGTCCCGGTAATATGGATGAAAATCTTTAGGAAAAATGGCATAGCTACCCCATCAACCCCCCCCCCCCCTACCCCAGCCCATTACCAGCCCCTTTAGGTCTTGTATGGATATTAAGGGGAACCCCGCACACAAAATAAAAAAGCCCCTATATACTCTGAACAGCCGTATACAGGCGGTGCATACAAGACAGGGACTGTAGGTTTGTTCTTATGTAGAATCTGTTTGTAATTTTGAACAGCTGCATTGTTTAAGTGTAGCTCCATGCCAAATTCCTTTTTTTTAGCTTTTTGGAAAACATAGGGAACGGTTATCACCCCTGTCACATTTTTTTTGCTGTCTGTGCCCCTGTTCAGAACATTTCACCTCACTTTGCGTCCCAATGACAACTGTTATTGAAATGTGGTATTTGTATTGAAACAAGGATTGGTGATAAAGCATCAGTAGAGAGGAGACACCTTTCTCCCATATTAATTCTTACAGGAGAGAATTTTCCTTCCAAGGGGTAGATTTCCTCTCACTTCCTGTTGTCTTCTTCCGTTTGCAAGTAGTAGTAGTTTGTAAGTTGGATGTTTGAAAGTAGGGACCTTCCGTATATACTCTGCAGAAATTGGCCCCTTAGGTGTTGGTGTTGGCACAACACTGAAAGCACTCACAGTTATTCTTGGTGGGTGCTGGAACGCCCTGCTGTCAAGTATAATATCAGGAATTGTAATAACATATAATTGTTGATCAGTGGTAGTAAAAATTGGGCCTTTGATGGTGGTGCTGGTGCCACAACACTGTAAGGCCTGACAGTTACTCTTGGTGGGCGCAGCAATGGGCCCTGCTGTGAATTATTAGATCAATAATTATAATTGCATGCCCCTGTTGAACAGGGACTGAAAAATTGGGCCTTAGGCACTGGTGGCACAACACTGCAACCCCTCACAGATACTGTACTTGGAGCACAGCAATGAGGCCTGTTGCAAAGTATTGCATCAAAAATTTTAATTACACGCCCCTGTTAAACAGGGGCTGAAAAATTGGGCCTTAGCCACTGGTGGCGTCACCCATAAACCAAAATGATCTTCCAAGCTATCATCGTTAATCGTATCATTGAGGAGGAGGAGGAGGATAGCCAGACAACATAACAGCACAGGCACTCAGCATCAGCATCAGTCTTGAAGGGATGTGACATTTTAAAATCAATTAGTCTGTTATATCAGCATCTGGTGTGTGGTAGCTGGTGGTGATCCAAGACTGGTTCATCTTGATGAAAGTCAGTCGATCAACCGAGTCGGTGGACAGGCGCACCCTGTGATCCATGACAAATCCTCCAGCAGCACTGAATGTGCGTTCTGAAAGAACGCTGGATGCAGGACAGGCCAGTAGCTCAATTGCATACTGTGCAAGCTCTGGCCAGTGATCCATCCTCAAGACCCAGTAAGCCAGAGGATTTTCGGTGGGGAAGGTGTCCAAGTCTGACCTTGCCCCTAGGTATTCCTGCACCATGTATATCAGATGCTGGCGATGGTTGCTGGAACCGATCATACTTTGGGGCTGCGGACTAAAGAATTGTCTGAACGCATCGGTCAGACGGCCACCTTCCCCACCGCTCCTTCTTTGACTGCCCGAAGCCTCAGCAACTCGTTGTCCAGGACCAGGAGTTTGTAACCTCCCAGTCTCTGGGAACGCGTTGCACAGACCTTTCTGCAAGGCCTCCCGGAGTTGTCTCATCCTCTGCTCCCTCTGCGACGGTACGATAAGGTCCACAACCTTACCCTTGTACCGTGGATCAAGGAGAGTGGCCAGCCAGTAATGGTCCCTCTCCTTGATCCGAAGAATACGAGGATCCTTCCGCAGACTTTGCAGGATCAGGGAGGCCATGCAGCGTAGGTTAGCTGAGGCATTCAGTCCGGAGTCCTCTGGGTCACTAAGGACGACATGATCCGCAGCCACCTCCTCCCAGCCACGTACAAGTCCACTGGTTTCTTGGGACTGTAAATCATCCCTAAAAGACTGCTGCTGATGATGCTGAGTGCCAGCCTCCACCTCCATGCTGACACAATCCTCCTCCTCCTCCTCCTCCTCCTCTTCCTGTGCGATGGGTGGGACAGAAGGAACACTGTCTGGGTAAAGGGGGCCTTGAGAGGCAAGGAAGTCTTCCTCTTCCTGCCTCTGTTCTGCCTCAAGTGCCCTGTCCATTATTCCACGCAGCGTGTGCTCCAACAGGTGGACAAGAGGTACAGTGTCACTGATGCATGCACTGTCACTGCTCACCATCCTCGTGGCCTCCTCAAATGGTGCCAGGACAGTGCATGCATCCCTGATCATGCCCCACTGGCGTGGTGAAAAAAACCCGAGCTCCCCTGACCCTGTCCTGGTGCCGTAGTCGCACAGGTACTCATTGATGGCCCTCTGCTGCGTGTGCAGCCGCTGCAGCATGGCCAACGTTGAGTTCCACCTGGTGGGCATGTCACATATAAGGCGGTTCTTGGGCAGGTTCAACTCCTTTTGAAGCTCAGCCAGGCGAGCACTGGCATTATAAGATCTGCGGAAATGCACACAGACTTTCCTGGCCTGCCTCAGGACATCCTGTAAGCCCGGGTACCTGCCCAAGAACCGCTGCACCACCAGGTTAAGGACGTGAGCCATACAGGGCACATGGGTCAGTTGTCCCTGTCAGAGGGTGGAGAGGAGGTTGGTGCCATTGTCGCAAACCACCATTCCTGGCTTAAGCTGGCGTGGCGTCAACCACCTCTCGGCCTGCCCCTGCAGAGCAGACAGGACCTCTGCCCCAGTGTGGCTCCTGTCCCCCAAACACACCAGCGCAAGCACGGCATGGCATATTTTTGCCTGCGTACTTGCATAGCCCCTTGAACGCCTACGGAGCACCGCTGGTTCCGAGGACAAACCACAGGAAGAGGCCATGGAGGAAGAAGAAGAGGAGGGGGTGGAGGAGAGAGGTGTGTCACAACCAGTAGTAGCATTTTGGAGGCGTGGGGGTGGAACAACCTCCAACACTACTGCACCTTGTCCTGCATCCTTCCCAGCTGCCAAAAGAGTGACCCAATGGGCCGTGAAAGAAAGGTAACGTCCCTGTCCATGCCTGCTGGACCATGAGTCAGCGGTAATATGCACCTTACCGCTGACCGCCCTGTCCAGCGAGGCCAAGACATTGCCTTCCACATGCCTGTAGAGAGCCAGAATAGCCTTTCGTGCGAAAAAGTGTCGTTTGGGAACCTGCCACTGAGGAACCGCACATTGCACAAACTCACGGAAGGGGGCCGAGTCTACCAACTGAAAAGGCAGCAGTTGAAGCGCTAGCAATTTAGCCAAGCTAGCATTCAACCGCTGGGCATGTGGATGGCTGGGAGTGAACTTCTTTTGACGGTCCAGCAGCTGGGGCAGGGAAATTTGCCTGCTAGAATCGGACGTTGGTGTACTGCTAGCAGAGTGCCCGCAAGTACTTGCCTGTGACACACCTAATTCTACACCTTCATTCCTCTCAGAGCATGTTTCAGAGAGGAGTGAAGGTATAGTGGGGGTTGGAGATCCCAGCTGATGCGGTGCAAGAAGAGGTCAGCTTTGTTCTTTGGTGTGGGTCTTTAAGGTAGGCTTGCCAACGAGCTGCATGGCAGGTCAACATATGTCTGATCAAGCATGTGGTGCCCAAGCGGCTGATGTTTTGGCCACGCGATATACGCTTGAGACATATGTTGCAAACAGCAGCTGTGCGATCTGATGCACTCGCCTCAAAAAAGGCCCACACCAAAGAACTTTTTGAATGACGGGCAGAGGCAGCGCCCTGCACAGGCGGAGCTCTGCGGTGTGATTCCGTCGGTGTGCTGCCCATACGCTGGCCACTCAAGGGCATCCTGCCTCGTTGGAGATGTGCCTCCTCCTCATCCTCCTCCTCCTCCTCTCTCCTATTAGGCACCCACGTGGAGTCAGTGACCTCATCATCCCCTCCCTCCTCATCACTGGAGCCAATCTGGCAGTATGCTGCAGCTGCTGGAACATGACTGCCAGATTGGTGTCCTTCTTGAGCATCCCCTCTCTCTGCTCTCACGCTGCTGCCTTCCTCTAGCTGGGTATCATCATCAGATCCTTCCAAACGCTGGGCATCCTCCTGGAGCATGTACCCAACACTGTGCTCAAACAGTTCGGGGGACTCCTCAGGAGGAGGGCATGGTGGGTCTAGGGAAGGATTGACTAATAAAGATAATGATACCAGAGAAGAGGACGCTTTGGCAGCTGCTTTGCCACTACCCTGAGCCTGGGTGAGAGAGGATGAGGAGGATGAGGTGGGCTTGGTCATCCACTCTACCAAGTCTTCGGCATGATGTGGCTCAACATGTCCAGCTGCCGAAAACAAGGACAAGCGTGTCCCATGGCCATGTGCTGATGACAATGCACCGCGTACACGACCAGCACTGTTGCCCCCAGACACAGAGCCTGCTTGCCCTCTTTTTTTGCCTCCTGACTGTCTGCCTCTCTTTGGTTGCCTTCCAGACATTTTAATGGATGGCCTGCAGGGAGATGGGAAAAACAGCAATAAGGGCTACCTTCAGGTGTATATTGTGCAGGAGGCTTAGCAACAATGACACTGACACTGTCCCCTGCCTATCCTTCTCTGTCCCTAAACACAAGGATTGAAAATATGGTTCAGCAAAAAAGTTTTAGAACAGAATAGCACACTGACACTTTCCCTCACTGTCCTACTCTGTCCCTCCCTACAAACAAGATTTAGCACAGAATAGCACACTGATAATTTCTAGGAGTGTCCTTCTCTGTCCCTCAACTCAGGGATTGAAAATATGGAACAGCAAAATAGTTTTAGAACAGAATAGCACACTGTCAGTTTCCCTCACTGTACCTCTCTGTCCCTCAACTCAAGGATTGAAAATATGGAACAGCAAAATTGATTTAGAACAGAATAGCACACTGTCAGTTTCACTCACTGTAGCTCTCTGTCCCTCAACTCAAGGATTGAAAATATGGAACAGCAAAATTGATTTAGAACAGAATAGCACACTGTCAGTTTCACTCACTGTACCTCTCTGTCCCTCAACTCAAGGATTGAAAATATGGTTTAGCAAAATAGTTTTAGAACAAAATAGCACACTGACACTTTCCCTCACTGTAGCTCTCTGTCCCTCAACTCAAGGATTGAAAATATGGAACAGCAAAATTGATTTAGAACAGAATAGCACACTGTCAGTTTCACTCACTGTAGCTCTCTGTCCCTCAACTCAAGGATTGAAAATATGGTTCAGCAAAATAGTTTTAGAACACAATAGCACACTGACACTTTCCCTCACTGTAGCTCTCTGTCCCTCAACTCAAGGATTGAAAATATGGTTCAGCAAAATAGTTTTAGAACACAATAGCACACTGACACTTTCCCTCACTGTAGCTCTCTGTCCCTCAACTCAAGGATTGAAAATATGGTTCAGCAAAATAGTTTTAGAACAGAATAGCACACTGTCAGTTTCCCTCACTGTACCTCTCTGTCCCTCAACTCAAGGATTGAAAATATGGAACGGCAAAATTGATTTAGAACAGAATAGCACACTGTCAGTTTCACTCACTGTACCTCTCTGTCCCTCAACTCAAGGATTGAAAATATGGTTCAGCAAAATAGTTTTAGAACACAATAGCACACTGACACTTTCCCTCACTGTAGCTCTCTGTCCCTCAACTCAAGGATTGAAAATATGGAACAGCAAAATTGATTTAGAACAGAATAGCACACTGTCAGTTTCACTCACTGTAGCTCTCTGTCCCTCAACTCAAGGATTGAAAATATGGTTCAGCAAAATAGTTTTAGAACACAATAGCACACTGACACTTTCCCTCACTGTAGCTCTCTGTCCCTCAACTCAAGGATTGAAAATATGGTTCAGCAAAATAGTTTTAGAACACAATAGCACACTGACACTTTCCCTCACTGTAGCTCTCTGTCCCTCAACTCAAGGATTGAAAATATGGTTCAGCAAAATAGTTTTAGAACACAATAGCACACTGACACTTTCCCTCACTGTACCTCTCTGTCCCTCAACTCAAGGATTGAAAATATGGAACAGCAAAATTGATTTAGAACAGAATAGCACACTGTCAGTTTCACTCACTGTACCTCTCTGTCCCTCAACTCAAGGATTGAAAATATGGTTCAGCAAAATAGTTTTAGAACACAATAGAACACTGACACTTTCCCTCACTGTAGCTCTCTGTCCCTCAACTCAAGGATTGAAAATATGGAACAGCAAAATTGATTTAGAACAGAATAGCACACTGTCAGTTTCACTCACTGTAGCTCTCTGTCCCTCAACTCAAGGATTGAAAATATGGTTCAGCAAAATAGTTTTAGAACACAATAGCACACTGACACTTTCCCTCACTGTAGCTCTCTGTCCCTCAACTCAAGGATTGAAAATATGGTTCAGCAAAATAGTTTTAGAACACAATAGCACACTGACACTTTCCCTCACTGTAGCTCTCTGTCCCTCAACTCAAGGATTGAAAATATGGTTCAGCAAAATAGTTTTAGAACAGAATAGCACACTGTCAGTTTCCCTCACTGTACCTCTCTGTCCCTACAAACAAGGATTAGCACAGAATAGCACACTGTCACTGACACTCTCCCTACCTATCCTTATGTGTCCCTAAACACAAGTAATCCAGGATTAGTAAAGGAAAAAAAACGACACTGTCCCAGCCTATGCTTCTCTTTCCCTACTCCGGAACACACTACACATGGCCGCCGCGCTGGCGGCCTTTTATAGTGTGGGGCGTGTACTAAACCCCATCAGCAATAATTGGCCACAGGCATCCTGCCTGTGGCCAATCATTGCTCTCCTCGCTGCCGGCGCTGTGATTGGCCAAGCATGCGGGGTCACAGTGCATGCTTGGCCAATCACAGCGCCTGGATGACACTGCGATGGCGTAGTGCATTGTGGGCCGTTCGCGTCACTCGAATTTGGCGCGAACGGCCCAAATCGTTCGATCTTCGTCGAACGATCGAACAGCCGATGTTCGAGTCGAACGTATGTTCGACTCGAACACGAAGCTCATCCCTAGTCACCACGCTTTACAATGACGAGATTTTGGATTGACAGTGTGTATGTAAGGAAAGCTTGACAAGAAACCCGTTGAGAAAAACAAAGTTTTTTTTGCGACGAGATTCTCGGTCGTGTGTACTAGGCTTAAAGAGTAGATACAGTACACTACAGGATACACAGCTCATTCACACCAGCCTGCACGCTAAAACGCATGCCAGGTGTCCATTGTTTAGGGGAGGTGAGGGGTGGTGCCGTGCTTTGTTAAAATGCAAGGCACTATTTTTTTTTTACTTTATTGAAGCATCACAAAATTACACTGCACCGCAACAGGTTGTGATGTAATGCATTTTTACATAGCACATTGCAACCCAACTCAACACAGTGTGGTGTGAACAGGGTACCGTACATAAAAAACAATTGTTTCTCTTATCATCCATGGACTGACACGGTGTCTCTTTACACTTTACACGTGGGTTTATGTCCCTGCTTGCAGGAGAAGACCTAGGCAGAATGTGAGATGTTATACATACATTCTAAAAGCCAGAGATGAACAGCCCCACCCAGGGGGCGGTCCCTCCGGACATAACCCTCCCACTACAGTCAGCAGACTTCAGTTTTTTTCTGCCTAGCAGAAGGAGAAGACATGGCTCTCTCAGGAGCCACTCTCCTGACCTATTTTTATTCCTTTTGGAATTTTTTCTTATTTTTTGAGATCTTCTATCAACTGTCGGCTGGGCAACAGGTTGGGTACAAGATATCCTCGCAGTCTTCCCTGTCCAACCATCGAGCGTGCTGATCCTCGCCTTGTGTGCGTGAGACTCAGTTCACGACATGCCCCACGACTCCAGGGGTGGCCGGTGGGCTTCCAGCTCCGCGGTCCTCTCAAGATCGAACAGTCCGGCTGTATCTTTCGCGGTGGACCGGGCCGACAGCTACTCAGTACCGCACTGTGATAGTTCTGTCAGAAACACACCAGTGGGTCCCTCAGGGGACGGGTAAGTAGTCTCTCCTGGCTGCAGGTGAGTACATGCTGTGTGTTTCTTGTGTGGGGGATTTCCCTGTCTCCCCCTGTGTTTTTAATGTCACTCTCTGTTCACCATTGCTGGCGCTGTGCTGTGTGGGGTGCCTGGGGGCCATACTGTCCTGGGGGGGGGGGCTCATGCTGCTCTGCATTTTGCTGGGGCTGTTTTTTTTTTTAATGTGAGGGGCCTGGGCGCCGTTCGGCGCCATGTTTGGTGTGTGTGCTGTTTTTTACATTGGCGGCCATCTTGCCGTGGTCCGCCGGAGCACATTGCGGAGGCCATTTTCTTGTAGCCGCACGTTTTTCAAGCACTAGTTTGGCCTCTATCGCCGCTGGGAACGGCGCGAATCTCCTCACACTCTCTCCTCTCAGCTCACTCACGCTGAGCAGCGCGGCGCAGAGAGACAGGGCAGCGGAACCGAGCGGTCCTGGTCAGGTTGGTGGGTCCCCTGGGCTTTTCCCCTACTCAGTCGGCAAGGCCTGTGGGTGGTCTCAGAGAGGGACATTATGGAGTCAGAGTCGCCAGCTTCCCCTCACATGCCAGAGGCAGCAGGCAGTGCTCCAGCACCTGCGGTCCCTATGGACCAGTTGTCGGCAGTCCTGGAATCATTTCTGACCAGGATGGAAGCTGTGTGTGAGCACAAGGGAGCAAAAAAGCGCCCTCTCCCCACTTTATCTCCACAAGGGGAGTGCTCTGATTCAGATATGGGCCTAGCTGTTGCTGCTCAGGACCCTAGGTCTGAATATTTGGATGGTTTTGAACAGGACATTCCTGGTGAGGAAGACTCCAGTTCTGAGTCAGTAAATGACAGGGCGCTTGTTAGTGAACTCATTGATGCTGTGAGGGACACTCTCAGGCTGAATGCTGCAGATGCAGAACCTCAGGCGGAGGCAGTCTCCTTTGGTTCTTTTAAGGCCAAGCCTTCTAAAAAGGTTTTTCCATATGTACCTTTCTTTGACCAGCTCATTGACCAGGTCTGGGAAAAGCCGCAGAAGACTTTCATGGTCCCGCAGCGTTTGTCTATTAGATACCCCTTTGAAGACGCCCTGCTTAAAAAGTGGGCTTCTCCCCCGGTGGTCGACCCCCCCCAGTCGCCCGTTTAAACAAGGCCACCACTCTCCCGATGGAGGGGACTCCTGCGTTTAAGGACCCCACTGACAGGAGGTCAGAAGTGGTGAGTAGAGCCATGTTCGCCTTGTTGGGATCCGCCCTACGGCCCGTAGTAGCGGCGACCCTTGTGTCTCAGACACTCACGGAATGGGCAAAAATTTTGCACCAAACTGTACAGGAGCGTAATCTTCCTCCAGACACTATTGCTCTGGCCCACCTAATGGTGCAGGGCCTGATATATGTGTGCGACGCCACGTTGGACGCGGTCCCTTTAATATCCAGGGCCTCTGTCTCGGCGGTGGTATTGCGTCGTCTTATCTGGTTGAAATGCTGGTCTGCTGACCTAGCCTCTAAGAAGCTCCTGACGGATCTACCTTTCAAGGGTGGTAGACTTTTTGGTGCTGCTCTGGATGACATCAAGGATGTCACGGGAGGTAAAAGCACTCTCCTTCCTCAAACTATCAAGGGTAAGGAGGCCCGACGTAAACCGGGTCCTTCCTTTCCAGCAAAAAAGGTTTTTTTTCGTCCATCAGAGTCCACGGGTAGGCCCTCTCAGACTGACGGCAGTGCGGCTGGTGGGCACAAGTGCCCCTGGGTGCGTAAGCCGAACAAGCGGCTCCCAAACCCGCCTCCGCGTGAAGTCTTGCCTCCGCCCGACTCTGGGGTGGGGGGACGACTTTGCAGGTCACGAATCGGTGGTCCTCCCGAATCTCCGACTGGTGGGTGTGCGAGGTGGGTCACCTCAGGATACAGGATAGTATTCCGATCCTGGCCCCCAGACAGATTCTTTCCCTCAAATCTTCCTCTCCTTCCTACCTGTCGGGTAGCCCTCTTAAGTCGCCAATCGCCAGACGCCGGACCAAGAAGAGTGGTCCTTGCATATTTCAACTCCTTACCGACGGTGGGGCACGCCGGATGTGGACCTGATGGCCTCTCGACTCAATTGCAAGGGTCAAGGTTGTGGCCAGATCCAGGGATCCTTGGGCGATGCCTCGGATGCGTTGGTGGCCCCATAGGGTCCTTATCGCCTGATATAAACTCCGGCGATCCTAATTGTTCCGGATTGGCCTCAGCATCACTGGTACGCTGATCTGGTACGTCTCGTCGCGGACGTTCCCTGGCGGTTGCCGATGAGGGAGGACCTTCAGTCTCAAGGTCCTATGTTTCATCCGGCTTACAGTCTCTGGCTTTAACGGCAGGGCTGTTAAAAGCCAGGTGTTGAGGGACCGAGATCTCTCGGACTCGGTCATTTTGACCATGTTAAGGTCACGGAAGTCTTCCTCCAGGCAGATCTATCACCGTGCCTGGAAAGCTTATATAGCCATATGGGAAGTGCTGGACTGGCGTCCTCGGACGTATTCCGTCCCCAGAATCCTGCGTCCTCTGCAGTGTGGAGTTACCCAAAAGCTTGCTTTGAGTACCATCAAGGATCAGATTTCGGCCTTGGCCGTCTTCTTTCAGCGACCTCTAGAGGGTCATTTCTTGGTTAGCACCTTGTGTTGGGGGTTCGCCATGTGCTCCCTCCTGTCAAGCCTCCTTTCCCACCGTGGGATCTGAATTTGGTGCTCTCGGTCCTCCAGGAACCTCCTTTTGGGAATATCCGGGATATTCCCCTCTTGTCTTGTCTCAGAAGGTGGCCTTTTAGTGGCAAACACTTCTGTTTGACGGGTGTCTGAGTTGGCGGCTTTGTTCTGCAAGTCGCCATATTTAGTCATCCATAAGGATAAGGCGGGGTTGCATCCGCGACCTTCCTTTTTGCCAAAGGTGGTGTCGACCTTTCACCTACATGAGGGCATTGTCCTCCCGTCTTTGTGTCCTCGCCCATCGCATCCCAGAGAGTTTGCGCTGCACATATTGGATGTGGTACGAGCCTTACGGGTGTACCTGTCTGCTACTGCTTCTATTCGGAAGTCCGACTCACTGTTTGTGACTGTCTCTGGTCCATAACAGGGCCAAGCGGTTTCGTCTGCCATCATTTCTAGGGGAATCAGACAAACCGTCATTCAAGCCTATGCTCTCAAAGGGCGGGTGCCTCCCTTTCCGGTTACGGCGCATTCCACCAGGGCAATTGGTGCTTCCTGGGTTTTCCGACATCAAGCGTCGGTTGCACGAGTGTGCAAGACGGCGACCTGGTCGTCTGTTCATGCCTTTTAAGTTTTATAAGGTTAATGTGGCTGCATCTTCAGATGCTTCCTTTGGCCGCAGGGTGCTGCAGGCCGCTGTTTAAAGTTGCGACTCCTCCGTTGAGGAGCTCTGCCTTCTTGGAGTGAAGTTTTTGGTTTTTCCATTTATACTGCTCCCATCCCTCTTGACACTGCTTTGGGACATCCCACGTGTAAAGTGTAAAGAGACACTGTGTCAGTCCATGGATGATAAGAGAAAATAGGATTTTTTGTACTCACCGTAAAATCCTTTTCTCTGACATCCATGGACTGACACGGCACCCACCCTTCCTTTTAAGTTTGTACTGCTTTGTTACGAACTGAAGTCTGCTGACTGTAGTGGGAGGGTTATGTCCGGAGGGACCGCCCCCTGGGTGGGGCTGTTCAGCTCTGGCTTTTAGAATGTATGTATAACATCTCACATTCTGCCTAGGTCTTCTCCTGCAAGCAGGGACATAAACACACGTGTAAAGTGTAAAGAGACACCGTGTCAGTCCATGGATGTCAGAGAAAAGGATTTTACGGTGAGTACAAAAAATCCTATTTTTCTATGCATCCTTGGATTGAGCCTGCGTTGATCTGAATAAACCCTACAGTGTGAATAAGCCCTACTTTTTTTTTATGTTTTTCTGTACATTTGTAGAAAGACGCATGCTGCTGTCACAAAGCTCAGTCGCCTTACCGCAAAGACCAGCACCTCCCCTGCTGTGTAGCGGTTGCTTCTAAGAGCTGGTCCACCACTTCACACTGCTCTAAGTGTAGGGTAGGAGCTGTCATTCCAATGGTCGCGTTTATAAAAGTTTAAAGTTGCTGCATCAGGCAGATTAAAACAACAAACAGATTTTTTTGGACAGTGACTAAGGCAGTCTGTGAAAAAAAATTATATATATATATATATGTAGCGGTGGTTACATTTAGGGGAGGCATCTGAGTGATAAATGGCTCAGATGCAGCAATTGTTAGGATTCATGGACCAATTTATGCCAGTGAAGGATGCAAGGGTGTCCAGTTCCCTGCGGCCTGTAGGTGGCGCTGTCGCCATAGGCCAGGGTTGAACCACCATTGCAAGTCTGTACCCTTTTTGTCCTCTCACAGCAGTAGTACAGCGGGACGGGGAACCTGTTGTGCATGCTGGGAGAGGGGATAAAAGGGGCAGACATCTTCCGCTCGGGGTCCACGCCCAGGCACCTTCAGCCTGGGTGTGAGTGCTGGTGGTCTCCGGGCGCCCTCGGCCTGGGGATGGAGCTGCGATTCCACCCCAGACACCTTTAGTCTGGGGTGAGGTACTCTCTGGAGGCCTGGGCCCAGTACCTTTGACTGGGTCCCGCGAGGGATGGAGGATTCCTAGGGTTTCCTCCGGTATTGGACACCCGAATCTTGGGCGAGGGGGACCAGAGAAGTGACCTTCCTGGAGATCCAGCGCAGCATTGGCTGGTGACGGTGGAGGCCTCTGGTGATCGTCCAGATGGATGACTCTCCCTGACAGGGGCCGAATCTCAAGAAGGTAGTCCACGTTCTCATGGTCGGTGGCAGCGACCCAACTGAAACCCAGGTCGGTGGCAGAGACCTCAAATTCTATTTCACCCGGTCGGTGGCAGCGACCACCATCACGGTCGGTGGCAGCGACCGTGCGCCAAGCCTGTTTGCGCACACCGAAACAGGAGAGTAACAAGTTCATGTTTGTGCCTGGACCTTCCTCACCACCTTGTCTGTTCGTTGTCTGACCAGTCTGCTCTCAAAGGACTATTTATTGCTCTAAAAGAATAAATAAGTGTTGGACTTTCTATGGTGTGGAACTTGGCTTTCTGGGAGTTAAAGGATCATCCTCAAGGGGGAGCTTTGGCTCTGGACAGGGGCACAGACCCAAAGGTAATTGGGTATAGCTCACACCTCTACACACTAGAGGATACGAGCTGGTGGTGCGTCACACTCTCCTCCCTGGTCCCCTAGACGAGAGCCATTGACATTGACAGAGAAGGAGGGAGTGAGAGGTGAGGTCGCTACATATATATACTGTATATATTTATATATACAGTATCTCACAAAAGTAAGTACACCCCTCACATTTTTGTAAATATTTTATTCTATCTTTTCATGTGACAACACTGAAGAAATGACACTTTGCTACAATGTAAAGTAGTGAGTGTACAGCTTGTATAACAGTGTAAATTTGCTGTCCCCTCAAAATAACTCAACACACAGCTATTAATGTCTAAACCGCTGACAAAAAAAGTGAGTACACCCCATAGTAAAAATGTCCAAATTGGGCCCAATTGGCTATTTTTCCTACCCGGTGTCATGTGACTCGTTAGTGTTACAAGGTCTCAGGTGTGAATGGGGAGCAGGTGTATTACATTTTTGTGTTATCGCTCTCACTCTCTCATACTGGTCATTGGAAGTTCAACATGGCATCTCATGGCAAAGAACTCTCTGAGGATCTGAAGAAAATAATTGTTGCTCTACATAAAGATGGCCTAGGCTATAAGAAGATTGCCAAGACCCTGAAACTGAGCTGCAGAATGGTGGCCAAGACCATACAGTGGTTTAACAGGACAGGTTCCTCTTGGAACAGGCCTCACCGTGGTCGACGAAAGAAGTTGAGTGCACGTGCTCAGCATCATGTCCAGAGGTTGTCTTTGGGAAATAGACGTATGAGTGCTGCCAGCATTGCTGCAGAGGTTGAAGGGGTGGGGGGGGCAGCCTGTCAGGGCTCAGACCATACGCCACACACTGCATCAAATTGGTCTGCATGGCTGTCATCCCAGAAGGAAGCCTCTTCTAAAGATGATGCACAAGAAAGCCCACAAACAGTTTGATGAAGACAAGCAGATTAAGGACATGGATTACTGGAACCAGGTCCTGTGGTCTGATGAGACCAAGATAAACTTATTTGGTTCAGATGGTGACAAGCATGTGTGGCGGCAACCAGGTGAGGAGTACAAAGACAAGTGTATCTTGCCTACAGTCAAGCATGGTGGTGGGAGTGTCATGGTCTGGGGCTGCATGAGTGCTGCCAGCACTGGGGAGCTACAGTTCATTGAGGGAACCATGAATGCCCAACATGTACTGTGACATACTGAAGCAGAGCATGATCTCCCCTCTTCGGAGACTGGGCCGCAGGGCAGTATTCCAACATAACGACCCCAAACACACCTCCAAGACGACCACTGTCTTGATAAAGAATCTGAGGATAAAGGTGATGGACTGACCAATCATGTCTCCAGACCTAAACCCTATTGAACATCTGTGGGACATCCTAAAATGGAAGGTGGAGGAGAGCAAGGTCTCCAACATCCACCAGCTCTGTGATGTCATCATGGAGGAGTGGAAGAGGACTCCAGTGGCAACATGTGAAGCTCTGGTGAACTCCATGCCCAAGAGGGTTAAGGCAGTGCTGGAAAATAATGGTGGCCACACAAAATATTGACACTTTGGGCCCAATTTGGACATTTTCACTTAAGGGTGTACTCACTTTTGTTGGCAGAGGTTTAGACATTAATGGCTGTGCGTTGAGTTATTCTGAGGGGACAGCAAATTTACACTGTTATACAAGCTGTACACTCACTACTTTACATTGTAGCAAAGTGTCATTTCTTCAGTGTTGTCACATGAAAAGATAGAATAAAAAAAGAACAAAAATGTGAGGGGTGTACTCACTTTTGTGAGATACTGTGTGTGTATATATATATATATATATATATATATATATATATATATATATATACACACACACACACACACACACACACACACACACACACACACACACACACACTGGTGCACAGGTCCATAGGGTTCAATATTGAGTTGGCCCACCTGTTACAGCTATAACAGCTTCAACTCTTCTGGGAAGGCTGTCTACAAGGTTTAGGAGAGTGTCTATGGGAATGTTTGACCATTTTTCTAGAAGCGCATTTGTGAGGTCAGACACTGATTTCGGACGGGAAGGCCTGGCTCACATCCCAAAGGTGTTCTATCGGGTTGAGGTCAGGACTCTGTGCAGGTCAGTCAAGTTCCTCCACCCCAAACTCGCTCATCCATGTCTTTTTGGACCTTGCTTTGTGCACTGGTCCAAATCATTTGGTGGAGGGGGGATTATGGTGTGAGGTTGTTGTTCAGGGGTTGGGCTTGGCCCCTTAGTTCCAGTGAAGGGAACTCTTAAGGCGTCAGCATACCAAGACATTTTCATGTGTGTTTAAAGGCAGGCGTCCTGTTACTTTTGGTAATATAGAGTATATTTGTAAAACAGGTTTTTTTTTAACATGTCTCCCCCTAAATTTGGGCAAATAAATGCATTTTGCAAAACTAAATGAAGCACAGTATGGCTCCCGTCCCACAGAGAGACCAATTTAATGCTTCATTTAAAATTAACTACATGAAAGTATAACAAAATATGTATTTCTACCGTGGGATCTGCGTTTGATATAAATATCTTCTTGTATGTTGTGCATCCTGAGTCCTTGTAGTTTGCTTTGAAGAATTCCTTTATAGATACAGGAGGAGGAGGAACTATCTGCATTTGTTTCTAGAAACATTTTGTTCTGCATGTGTAGGGTTGGTAAAAAGTTTACTATTCGCGGCTTTACATAACATCCTTGAAAGTGTTGCGTCTTTGCCCGCCCCTTCGTTATGTTATTATGACCAGAAATACGGATTGCCAAAAGGCTGAAAACATTGCACCATTGTATAACATTCGTAGATATGAAGAGTGGAGGGGGGGGGGGGAATGGCCATAAAAAAAATATTCAAACCATTCTGCATGTGATGGCTCCATTTACATTGCCGTGAATGCACCAAAATACCTTTTAATGGGTGGGTGTCAGTCTGGAGGAGTGGGTATTCCTAGGCAGGCTTCATTTGTATGCAGGCTACCCTAGATAACATCCGCATGTGATGCTAAGTCTCCATGACTGAAAGAAATTAAATCCAATGAAAGAAAGAGGGTGGGCCAGGAAAGGGTTAGATGATTATGGATGTCCTCCAGCACAGCAATGAGGTGGGTTCTGTTGGACTTGCTGCAGCTTCTAATGCACATTGTACAGGCTTTTGTTAAAGTGGTTGTAAACCCTCCTGAAAAAAAATAAAAATAAACAACTTGCAAGATAAAAGTAATAATGAGCTAGTATGCATAGCATACTAGCTCATAATAAATTACTTACCCGAGAACGAAGCTCCCGCAGCTGTCCTCGTCTCCCCCTCCGGCCGGCGACATCTATCCCGGAGGTTACTTCCGGGACGTGGCTCCGGCGTTGTGATTGGCCGGAGCCGCAATGACGTCACTCCCGAGAGCCGCCGGGAATGGCACAGTACAACTGAAGCAACGGCACGTACGTGCCATTGCTTCAGTTGGCTTAAGTGCGCATGTGCCGCATGACGTCGGCACATGCAAATACAGGGATATCTCCTAAACCAGGGATATGCAATTAGCGGACCTCCAGCTGTTGCCAAACTACAAGTTCCATGAGGCATAGGAGACTTTGACAGCAGCAAGCATGACACCCAGAGGCAGAGGCATGATGGGACATGTAGTTTGGCAACAGCTGCAGGTCCGCTAATTGCATATCCATGTCCTAAACCGTGCAGGTTTAGGAGATATCCAATGCAGCTACAGGTAGGCCTAATTGTAGGCTTGCCTGTAGTTTAAAAGTGGTTGTAAAGGGTTTACAACTAGTGTTGAGCGGACCCGAACTGTAAAGTTCGGGTCCGTACCGAATTTTGGCGTTTTCCCGACCCCGGACCCGGACCCGGATTTTGCGCTATAGTCCGGGTTCGGGTTCGGATTCGGGAATTTAATGGCGCAGTTAGAAATGCTTCAGGGGCCAGCCAATCACCATTTGATTAGCTGGTGTGCCCTTAGAAGCCATCATAGCCATGCCTACTAATGGCATGGCTGTAATTGGTCAGTGCAACATGTGACCCAGCATGTGACCAGCTTCTATATAAGAAAGAGGCACACAGCACAGATCGTCACTCTGCTTTTAGACAGTGTAGGGAAAGGATCCTGGCTGCTGTTGCTGTGAGGGAGAGAATAGGAGTTAGTCCTGATTCTGCAATCTACTGATAGAAAAGATAGGGAGACAGTGTAGTGTAGTGTAGTGTAGGGGCAGGATCCTGTTTGTGCTTTCAGGGAGAGAGATTTAGATAGGAGTCCAGATTGAGAGATATAATAGCTCAGCGATCTGCATAGGTTTATCTGTTTGTGTTGCAAGCTCAGTGCACCAGCACTGCATTACGTTGAGTGATACACCTATTCCATACTGTGGCTGTATTGTGCTCTTGCTAAAAGACCTATTTTGGTCAGAAAAAAAAAAAAAAAAGGCACTTTATTGTGCTTTTGCTAAAAAGACCCATTTTTGGGCCCCCCCAAAAAAAAAAAAAGGCACTTTATTGTGCTGTTGCAAAAAAAAAAAAAGGCACTTTGTTGTGCGCAAAAAAGACCTATTTTTGGGCAAAAAAAATATTTTGCAGTGTATATCTCTAGTTGTGTGAAATAACCAATTTCTATATATTTTTCTTGTACTATGCTATACTAAAAAAAAACAAAAAACTTTTTTTTGAATAGCATTCTCTGCAGCTGTGCGATTCAGCGGTTATATACTGTGGTTGTGTTGTGCTCTTTCAAAAAACGCCATTTAGGGCCACAGAAAATATTTTGCAGTGTGAAATACACATGTGGAGGTGTGTAAAATAAACAATTTCTATATATTGTACAGTGCTATACTAAAAAAAACAACATTTTTTTTGAATAGCATTCTCTGCACTTCTATAGCTGTGCGATTCAGTGGTTAAATACTGTGGTTGTGTTGTGCTCTTTCAAAAAACGCCATTTAGGGCCACAGAAAATAAATTGCAGTGTGAAATACACATGTGGAGGTGTGTAAAATAAACAATTTCTATATATTGTACTGTGCTATACTAAAAAAAACAACCTTTTTTTTTGAATAGCATTTTCTGTAGCTGTGCGATTCAGCGGTTACGTGCTGTGGGTGTGTTGTGGTCTGGCAAAAAACGCCATTTAGGGCCACAGAAAATATTTTGCAGTGTGAAATACACATCTGGAGGTGTGTGTAAAAAAACAATTTCTATATATTTTCCTTGTACTGTGCTATACTAAAAAAACAACCTTTTTTTTTGAATAGCATTTTCTGCAGTTCTGTAGCTGTGCGTTTCAGCCATTACGTACTGTGGGTGTGTTGTGGTCTTCCAAAAAACGGCATTTAGGGCAAGATCCTAAATTTGGAAAATATGAGGAGAAGGTCAAAGGGACGTGGTGGCCCCGGTCGTGGTGCTGCTGGTGGAGCTCCTGTTGCAGGGAGAGGACGTGGTGGATCTGTGCCAGCTACACGCACAAGTGAAACACCTTCCTCAGGTGCGAGCCTGCGGCGGTATTTTGTCACGCCTAATGAGGCTGTACCAATGTTTAGGCCAGGACAAGTACAGGCGATAGTAGATTGGGTTGCTGACAGTGCCTCGGGTTCCTTCACATTGTCTCCCACCCACTCTTCTGCTGAAAGATCAGAGTTGGCACCTGAAGCCCATGTCCATCAGTCTTTCACCTCACCCCCTTGCAAATCAGCCAAGCAGTCTGAGCCCCAAATCATGCAGCAGTCTCTTCTGCTTTTCGATGACTCTGTTAGCAGGGTTTCCCAGGGCCATCCACCTAGCCCTGCCCCAGAAGTGGAAGAGATTGAGTGCACCGATGCCCAACCACTTATGTTTCATGATGGGTACATGGGAGGACCATCGCAGCACGTCTCGGATGATGACGAAACACAGGTGCCAACTGCTGCTGCTTTCGCAATTGTGCAGACAGACATGGAGGGCAGGGGTGAAGACTGGGTGGAAGATGATGTGGAGGAGATGAGGTCCTCGACCCCACATGGAATCAACGTTATGCAGGTGACCAGTGTAGTTCGGAGGAAGAGGCGGTGGTCGCACAGAGCCACCAGCACAGCAGAAGAGGGAGCAGGGTGCAAAAACGGAGCATTCGTCCCCTAGACAGTACATCTGCTACTGCCCAACGCAGCAAGGGACCGAGCACACCAAAGCCAGGTCCAAGGACTTCCCTAGCGTGGCAGTTCTTCACACAGTGTGTTGATGACAAGACATGAGTGGTTTGCACGCTGTGCAATCAGAGCCTGAAGCGAGGCATAAACGTTCTCAACCTGAGCACAAGCTGCATGACCAGGCATCTAAGTGCAAAGCACGAGCTGCAGTGGAGTAGACACCTCAGAAACCAAGAAAGGTCTCTGGCTCCTCCTGCTTCCTCTTCTGCTGCAGTCTCGGCCTCTTCATCCACCTCTGTAGTGACAGTGGCACCTGTCACCCCGCAAACAGAGGATCTGCCAGCAACACTACCACCTGGGTCACCGACCATCTCCACAATGTCCCATGGAAGCGTTCAGCTCTCTATCTCCCAAACATTGGAGCGGAAGAGGAAGTACCCCCCTAGCCACCCGTGATCCCTGGCCCTGAATGCCAGCATTTCAAAATTCCTGGCCTTTGAAATGCTGTCATTCCGTCTGGTGGAGACGCAGAGTTTTAAAAGCCTGATGGCATTGGCTGTCCCGCAGTACGTCGTGCCCAGCCGCCACTACTTTTCCAGGCGAGCCATCCCTTCCCTGCACAACCAGGTGGGGGACAAAATCAGGTGTGCACTGCGCAACGCCATCTGTGGCAAGGTCCACCTAACTACGGATGCGTGGACCAGTAAGCACGGTCAGGGACGTTATATCTCCCTAACAGCACACTGGGTAAATGCAGTGGCTGCTGGGCCTGAGGCAGATAGCGGTTTGGCGCATGTCCTTCCACCACCGAGGATTGCAGGGCGCTTCAGTTTGCCTCCTGTTGCTAACTCCTCCTTCTCCGCTTCCTCATCCTCTACCGCCTCCTCATCCATTCAGCGTAACACCTTCACCACCAACTTCAGCACAGCCAGGGGTAAACGACAGCAGGCAGTTTTAAAACTTTCCTGTTTGGGGGAAAATCCCCACACCGCGCAGGAGTTGTGGAGGGACATGGAACAACAGACCGATGAGTGGTTGCTGTCAGTGAGCCTCAAGCCCGGCCTGGTGGTGTGCGATAATGGGCGAAATCTCGTAGCAGCTCTGGGTCTAGCCGGTTTGACGCACATCCCTTGCCTGGCGCATGTGCTGAACTTGGTGGTCCAGAGGTTCCTTAAAAATTACCCCAATATGCCAGAGCTGCTGCAGAAAGTGCGGGCTGTGTGTGCGCACTTTCGGCGTTCTCACCCTGCTGCTGCTCGCCTGTCAGCGCTGCAGCGTAACTTCGGCCTTCCAGCTCACCGCCTCATATGTGACGTGCCCACAAGGTGGAACTCCACCTTGCACATGCTGGCCAGACTGTGCGAGCAGCAGCAGGCAATAGTGGAGTTTCAGCTGCAGCAATCACGCGTGAGTCGCTCTGCGGAACAGCACCACTTCACCACCAATAACTGGGCCTCCATGCGAGACCTGTGTGCCTTGTTGCGCTGTTTCGAGTACTCCACCAACATGGCCAGTGCCAATGACGCCGTTCTCAGCGTTACTATCCCAGTTCTATGCCTCCTTGAAAAAACGCTTCGTGCGATGATGGAAGAGGATGTGGCACAGGAGGATGAGGAGGAGGAGGAGGAAGCGGGATCATTTCAAAGGCTTTCAGGGCAGTCTTTCACAAGTGGCTACGAGGGTGGGTTCCTGCACCAACAAACGCCAGGTACACAATTGTCCGGCAGAAAGGGCACAGTTCTGGAGGATGACGAGGTGGAGGAGGAGATGGAGGAGGAGGAGGAGGAGGAGGAGGAGCCATGTTCACAGCAGGGTGGCACTCAGACCAGCTCGTGGCCATTACTGGTGCGTGGCTGGGGGGATACAGAGGACACAGACGATACACCTCCCACAGAGGACAGCTTTTCTTTGCCTCTGGGCAGCCTGGCACACATGAGCGATTACATGCTGCAGTGTTTCCGCAACGACAGCCGAGTTGCCCACATTTTAACTGGTGCTGATTACTGGGTGGCCACCCTGCTGGATCCCCGTTACAAGGACAACGTACCGTCCTTAATTCCCTCACTGGAGCGGGATCGTAAGATGCGCGAGTACAAGCGCACGCTGGTAGACGCGCTGCTGGTGGCATTCCCACCTGACAGCGGGCGTACGGTGGAAGCACAAGGCGAAGGCAGAGGAGGAGGAAGAGGTCGCCAACGCAGCCGGGGCACCGGCAGCACCTCAGAAGGCAGGGTTAGCATGGCTGAAATGTGGAAAAGCTTTGTCAGCACGCCACAACAACCAGCACCACCAGCTGAGATGGAACGTCTTAGCAGGAGGCAGCATTTCACCAACATGGTTGAGCAGTATGTGTCCACAGGCCTACACGTACTGGATGACGGGTCTGCCCCCTTTAACTTCTGGGTCTCCAAATTGGGCACATGGCCTGAGCTTGCCGTTTATGCCTTGGAGGTGCTGGCCTGCCCTGCAGCCAGTGTATTATCTGAACGTGTATTTAGCACGGCAGGGGGCGTTATCACAGACAAGCGCAGCCGCCTGTCCAGAGCCAATGTGGACAAGCTCACGTTCATTAAAATGAACCAGGCATGGATCCCACAGGACTTGTCCGTACCTTGTGCAGAATAGACATGTATACCGGTGTTGTGACAAAAACTGTCCGGCCATCGGATTGTGCCCGGCCCGTACTGCGCAGGCGCAGCGCTTGCGCAGTACAGAGGACAAGGAGATTCACAAAATCTCCGAAGATGAACGGCGCCTGCGCTGTGAGTGCAGGTTCAAGCCCCACCATCCAAGAGGACATACGGTAGCACATAGTAACAGGGCCCCTCACGGGCTCGCTTCGATCGCGGCCTTGCTTGGCTCGGCTTGAACCACGGATGGTGTGGCCTTCACCTGAACTCAACACGCAGGCGCCGTTAGTCTTGGGAGATTTTTGAAATCCCCTTGTCCTACATACTCAGCAAGCGCAGTACAGGGCGGACACTATTCGACAGGGGACAGAATTCGACACATCACCGGCCTTACCCAGCCATTGTTGTATTTTTGAACCAGTGTTGGCTACCTCGTCCTCCTCCACCGCCGCTTCCACCTACACAGCCACATCCACCGCCACCTCAACCTCCTACTCCATATGGACCTCGTCCTGCTAGGCCAAGATTAAAATTTTTATTTTATTTTATTGTAGCGCACAGATCCTTTCCCCCTTACCTGCCTTTATGTTGTTGGCTCTTCGCAGGAGGGAGAAAGGCACACCGCACTACCAGCCCGTATCATCCTATATAAAGAGGTTGAGCGGTGTACTTGACGGGCCGTGTCCACAGCCGGAGTCAAAACTCCTCCAGAGGATGATTCTCACCTCTACTGTAGGTAGAGGCAAGTCCTTTAATTGCCAGTAAAGTCAATGTCCACACCAGCTGAAACTCCAACTCTTATTCTCTCATGGCAAAATAAACTGTACTCAGATAGAAAAGGTTAGAGCAAAGAAACAGGACAGCTTAAGGTGTGGAGGAGGTCCAGGCACAAACGTAGCACATTCACTTCACTGCTTAGGTTTCTCAAACAGTTTTTGGCGCACGGTCTCTGCCACAGACATTGAGGTTGGTCTCTGCCACAGACCGGGTGTACAAGGCCCCTGCCACAGACCTGGAGAACTTTGGTCTCTGCCACAGACTAGGGTGTATAAGGCCCCTGCCACGGGCCTGGAGAACTTTGGTCTCAGCCACAGACCAGGGTGTATAAGGCCCCTGCCACGGGTCGGTTGAATAAGGCCTCTGATACAGTCAAGGTGACCTTGAGCTTCTCCTTCTACGAACCTAGCCCATATCAAGGGGAAGACATCTCTCCAGGGAGTCAACAGACCATTCCTTCACCGTGACTCCCGCATCGGTCCATCAGAATGATCCTCCCTTCCCTGGAACAGGGTCCCCTACACGAGGCGGCTCTGGACTCCAGGCTTTACTCCCGCCCCTAGGCCTCCATACCCAGGGCAGCAAGAACTCCAGGATAGTACCTCACCCCGGGCTAAAGGTGCCCGAGATGGAACAGGAACACATGCACCCAGGCCGAAGGCACCTGGGCGCGGACCCCACTGGACATCAGCCCCCAGGCCAAAGGTCTGCCCCTTTTATATGCTCTCCCGGCATGCACAGCAGGTTCCCCGCCCCGCTGTACTACTGCCAAGAGGGGACACAAAAGGCGCCACCTGTAGGCCGCAGGGAACTGCACACCAATACTGTCCCCCGAGGACAAAATGGTCCATGAATCCTACAGAATTAGGGTATTTGAGCCTATTTACCACTCAAACACTTTCCTTAAATTTAGCACCCCGCTACATTTTTATTTCAAAGTATTTTATTTTCCCACTAGCTTATCCATTAAATTAAATAATTTATTCCAGAAAGGGCGTATTCTGGGGCATTCCCACCATATGTGTGGCATTGTGCCGTTGAGTTTCTGAGGTTCTTAATGACTTCCTGTACCTCTTCTGCTGAAAAGGGGGCCTCCAGCATATTTTTTTATTTTTTAATTTTTTTTATGTTCTTTTAAGTTATTTCCTATCCACATTTGTTTGCAGAGCACTTGCCATGTTCTTAACAACATTTTGCTGCCATTTGCAGCCCTCTAGCCCTTTCCATTACTTTTTTAGAGCCTTTTTAGTCGTCAGAAGTCCGGGTCCCCATTGACTTCAATGGGGTCCGGGTCCGGGTCCGGGTTCGGGTTAAAGTTCGGTCCCGAATCCGAACTTTTTTCCGAAGTTCGGCCGAATCCGCCGGACCCGAATATCCAGCTACCCGCTCAACTCTATTTACAACCACTTTAAAACACTCTGAATGTCAGACAAAGCACCCATCACTAAATAAAATGGTTACCTTACAGTCCCTTTCACATTGTTGTGTTTGCTTTGCTTCAAAAATTATACCCCATGTCGCTTTCTTGGTTCTTCAAAGCATCTCCAAAGCCTCCATAGAAGTCTCTGACAATGCTCACTTACAACTCCTGCGGCTTTTGAGTGGCTTTTATTCAGCGTTAGCTTGTTTTGGAGGTATTGCAGGTATGAGATATCCCAGGATGCACTGGGAAACCAACAAATGAAATGGAAAGATGTCATCAGCAGTCACTTTAGGTTCATGTGTATATATTCTGGAAGTGTCTGGTGCAAATGTCACATCTGGTGTGCAGCTTGGAGCGGCAGGAAGGTGATTGGGATCCAGACTGGAGCAGAGCAACTAGCAGATGGCACACATGATGTGCAATGTGTTAGCAATATAGCAGGAGATGAGTGGAGACCGGAGAGGAGAAAGGGATCAGAAAACCAAAGGATCAGCATAGCTAGGGGTTACTACTGAGTAGGGGATCAGCATAGCTGGGGGTTACTACTGAGTAGGGGATCAGCATAGCTGGGGGTTACTACTAAGTGGGGGATCAGCAGAGCTGGGGGTTACTATTGAGCTGAGGAACAGAAAAGTTGGGGGTACTTCTGAGTGGGCCATCAGCATAGCTGGAGGTACTACTGAGCAGGGGATCTGCTGAATGAGGGTACTAATGCGCTGGGGATCTGCTGAACAGGGGTACTACTGAGCTGGGGTTCTACTGGGCCCCTTTTCAAATAAATAGAAAAACACAAAAGACATTTGCTAAGCTTCACTAAAGCTTCAAAGCATCATCGATGCACCAAAAACACATAAAAATAACATGTTGAAGCGGTAGGCACGTTAGTCTCTTCCTGCCCACGCTATAGCCAATAGACAGCTACAGGGCGGCTCTCCAGTTCTGGGAGGACATCCTCACACGTGCGCGCATCAGGCATTCTCTGTGTATCCTTCCGTTCTTTTAGAGATCAAAGGGATGAACTTCGGTCTGCAAATGAGGTCAGTTTAGCCTAGGTTCACACTGACAGCGGGAATAAAATTGTGCAAGTTCAGCTGAACTCGCACAATTTCATTCCTGCATGTCAGTCCCTACTTCAGATGCTATTTCAGAGACATCTACGCAGGTTTCTGCACATATGTCTATTGAAATCGCACCCCGAAGTCGCCAAAAGTAGTACAGAACCTACTTTTGGGAATCGGTGCAGCGGCATTAGCTACCGATTTGGCATGCGATTTGACATCTCAAATTGCAGGCCAAATCACTGCAATGTGAACCAGAACTAAACCACTTAAAGTGATTGTAAAGTCTTGTTTTTACTTACCTCCTCTGTGTAGTTGGTTTTGCACAGAGTAGTCTGGATCCTCCTCTTCTCAGGTCCCTCTTTGGGTCTCCTGGCTCCTCCTTCCTGTTGGGTGCCCCCGCAGCTTGCTATTAGGGATGAGCTTCGTGTTCGAGTCGAACATACGTTCGACTCGAACATTGGCTGTTCGATCGTTCGACGAAGATCGAACGATTTGGGCCGTTCGCGCCAAATTCGAGTGACGCGAACGGCCCACAATGCACTACGCCATCGCAGTGTCATCCAGGCGCTGTGATTGGCCAAGCATGCACTGTGACCCCGCATGCTTGGCCAATCACAGCGCCGGCAGCGAGGAGAGCAATGATTGGCCACAGGCAGGATGCCTGTGGCCAATTATTGCTGAGGGTGTTTAGTACACGCCCCACACTATAAAAGGCCGCCAGCACGGCGGCCTAGTGTAGTGTGTTCCGGAGCAGGGATAGAGTAGCATAGGCAGGGACAGTGACTGTTATTTCTTTCTTGCTTAACCTGGATTCCTTTAGTTTAGGGAAAGAGAAGGATAGGTAGGGAGAGTGTCAGTGTGTTTTGTGCTTCTGCTATAGTGTGCTTAAAAAAAAACATTTATTCTAGGGACAGAAAACTCTAGGTAGGGACAGTGTCAGTTTCTTTCACTCTGCAAGTCCTTGTTTCCAGGGACCTGGAAGGACAGTGAGTGAATTGTCCTTTTGCTATATTGTGATTAAAAAAAACATTTATTCTAGGGACAGAAAACTCTAGGTAGGGACAGTGTCAGTTTCTTTCACTCTGCAAGTCCTTGTTTCCAGGGACCTGGAAGGACAGTGAGTGAATTGTCCTTTTGCTATATTGTGATTAAAAAAAACATTTATTCTAGGGACAGAAAACTCTAGGTAGGGACAGTGTCAGTTTCTTTCACTCTGCAAGTCCTTGTTTCCAGGGACCTGGAAGGACAGTGAGTGAATTGTCCTTTTGCTATATTGTGATTAAAAAAAACATTTATTCTAGGGACAGAAAACTCTAGGTAGGGACAGTGTCAGTTTCTTTCACTCTGCAAGTCCTTGTTTCCAGGGACCTGGAAGGACAGTGAGTGAATTGTCCTTTTGCTATATTGTGATTAAAAAAAACATTTATTCTAGGGACAGAAAACTCTAGGTAGGGACAGTGTCAGTTTCTTTCACTCTGCAAGTCCTTGTTTCCAGGGACCTGGAAGGACAGTGAGTGAATTGTCCTTTTGCTATATTGTGATTAAAAAAAACATTTATTCTAGGGACAGAAAACTCTAGGTAGGGACAGTGTCAGTTTCTTTCACTCTGCAAGTCCTTGTTTCCAGGGACCTGGAAGGACAGTGAGTGAATTGTCCTTTTGCTATATTGTGATTAAAAAAAACATTTATTCTAGGGACAGAAAACTCTAGGTAGGGACAGTGTCAGTTTCTTTCACTCTGCAAGTCCTTGTTTCCAGGGACCTGGAAGGACAGTGAGTGAATTGTCCTTTTGCTATATTGTGATTAAAAAAAACATTTATTCTAGGGACAGAAAACTCTAGGTAGGGACAGTGTCAGTTTCTTTCACTCTGCAAGTCCTTGTTTCCAGGGACCTGGAAGGACAGTGAGTGAATTGTCCTTTTGCTATATTGTGATTAAAAAAAACATTTATTCTAGGGACAGAAAACTCTAGGTAGGGACAGTGTCAGTTTCTTTCACTCTGCAAGTCCTTGTTTCCAGGGACCTGGAAGGACAGTGAGTGAATTGTCCTTTTGCTATATTGTGATTAAAAAAAACATTTATTCTAGGGACAGAAAACTCTAGGTAGGGACAGTGTCAGTTTCTTTCACTCTGCAAGTCCTTGTTTCCAGGGACCTGGAAGGACAGTGAGTGAATTGTCCTTTTGCTATATTGTGATTAAAAAAAACATTTATTCTAGGGACAGAAAACTCTAGGTAGGGACAGTGTCAGTTTCTTTCACTCTGCAAGTCCTTGTTTCCAGGGACCTGGAAGGACAGTGAGTGAATTGTCCTTTTGCTATATTGTGATTAAAAAAAACATTTATTCTAGGGACAGAAAACTCTAGGTAGGGACAGTGTCAGTTTCTTTCACTCTGCAAGTCCTTGTTTCCAGGGACCTGGAAGGACAGTGAGTGAATTGTCCTTTTGCTATATTGTGATTAAAAAAAACATTTATTCTAGGGACAGAAAACTCTAGGTAGGGACAGTGTCAGTTTCTTTCACTCTGCAAGTCCTTGTTTCCAGGGACCTGGAAGGACAGTGAGTGAATTGTCCTTTTGCTATATTGTGATTAAAAAAAACATTTATTCTAGGGACAGAAAACTCTAGGTAGGGACAGTGTCAGTTTCTTTCACTCTGCAAGTCCTTGTTTCCAGGGACCTGGAAGGACAGTGAGTGAATTGTCCTTTTGCTATATTGTGATTAAAAAAAACATTTTTTTCTAGGGACAGAAAACTGTAGGTAGGGAGAGTATTTTTTTTCTTTCACTCTGCAAGTCCTTGTTTCCAGGGACCTGTAAGGACAGTGAGTTAATTGTCCTTGTGCTATATTGTGCTGAAAAAAACATTTATTCCAGGGACAGAAAACTCTAGGTAGGGACAGTGTCAGTTTCTTTCACTCTGCAAGTCCTTGTTTCCAGGGACCTGGAAGGACAGTGAGTGAATTGTCCTTTTGCTATATTGTGATTAAAAAAAACATTTTTTTCTAGGGACAGAAAACTGTAGGTAGGGAGAGTGTTTTTTTTCTTTCACTCTGCAAGTCCTTGTTTCCAGGGACCTGTAAGGACAGTGAGTTAATTTTCCTTGTGCTATATTGTGATTAAAAAAAACATTTATTCTAGGGACAGAAAACTCTAGGTAGGGACAGTGTCAGTTTCTTTCACTCTGCAAGTCCTTGTTTCCAGGGACCTGGAAGGACAGTGAGTGAATTGTCCTTTTGCTATATTGTGATTAAAAAAAACATTTATTCTAGGGACAGAAAACTCTAGGTAGGGACAGTGTCAGTTTCTTTCACTCTGCAAGTCCTTGTTTCCAGGGACCTGGAAGGACAGTGAGTGAATTGTCCTTTTGCTATATTGTGATTAAAAAAAACATTTATTCTAGGGACAGAAAACTCTAGGTAGGGACAGTGTCAGTTTCTTTCACTCTGCAAGTCCTTGTTTCCAGGGACCTGGAAGGACAGTGAGTGAATTGTCCTTTTGCTATATTGTGATTAAAAAAAACATTTTTTTCTAGGGACAGAAAACTGTAGGTAGGGAGAGTGTTTTTTTTCTTTCACTCTGCAAGTCCTTGTTTCCAGGGACCTGTAAGGACAGTGAGTTAATTTTCCTTGTGCTATATTGTGATTAAAAAAAACATTTTTTCTAGGGACAGAAAACTGTAGGTAGGGAGAGTGTTTTTTTTCTTTCACTCTGCAAGTCCTTGTTTCCAGGGACAGAGAAGGACACCTGAAGGTAGCCCTTATTGCTTTTTTCCCATCTCCCTGCAGGCCATCTATTAGAATGTCTGGAAGGCAAACAAGGAGAGGCAGACAGTCAGGAGGCAATAAAAGAGGGCAAGCAGGCTCTGTGTCTGGGGGCAACAGTGCTGGTCGTGGACGCGGTGCATTGTCATCAGCACATGGCCATGGGACACGCTTGTCCTTCTTTTCGGCAGCTGGACATGTTGAGCCACATCATGCCGAAGACTTGGTAGAGTGGATGACCAAGCCCTCCTCCTCCTCCTCATCCTCTCTCACCCAGGCTCAGGGTACTGGAAAAGCAGCTGCCAAAGCGTCGTCTTCCCTGGTATCAATGTCAGACAAATCATCAGTCACTCCTTCCCTAGACCCACCATGTCCTCCTCCTGAGGAGTCCCCCGAACTGTTTCAGCACAGTGTTGGGTACATGCTCCAGGAGGATGCCCAGCGTTTCGAAGGGTCTGATGATGAAACCCAGCTAGAGGAAGGCAGTAGCGTGAGAGCAGACAGAGGGGATGCTCAAGAAGGACACCAATCTGGCAGTCATGTTCCAGCAGCTGCAGCATACTGCCAGATTGGCTCCAGTGATGAGGAGGGAGGGGATGATGAGGTCAATGACTCCACGTGGGTGCCTAATAGGAGAGAGGAGGAGGAGGAGGATGAGGAGGAGGCACATCTCCAACGAGGCAGGATGCCCTTTGGTGGCCAGCGTAAGGGCAGTACACCGACGGAATCACACCGCAGAGCTCCGCCTGTGCAGGGCGCTGCCTCTGCCCGTCATTCAAAAAGTTCTTTGGTGTGGGCCTTTTTTGAGGCTAGTGCATCAGATCGCACAGCTGCTGTTTGCAACATATGTCTCAAGCGTATATCGCGTGGCCAAAACATCAGCCGCTTGGGTACCACATGCCTGACCAGACATATGTTGACCTGCCATGCAGCTCGTTGGCAAGCCTACCTCAAAGACCCACACCAAAGAACAAAGCGGACCTCTCCTTGCACCGCATCAGCTGGGATCTCCAACCCCACTATAACTTCAGTCCTCTCTGAAACATGCACTGAGAGGAATGAAGGTGTAGAATTAGGTGTGTCACAGCCAAGTACTTGCGCCCACTCTGCTAGCAGTACACCGACGTCCGATTCTAGCAGGCAAATTTCCCTGCCCCAGCTGCTGGACCGTCGAAAGAAGTTCACTCCCAGCCATCCACATGCCCAGCGGTTGAATGCTAGCTTGGCTAAATTGCTAGCGCTTCAACTGCTGCCTTTTCAGTTGGTAGACTCGGCCCCCTTCCGTGAGTTTGTGCAATGTGCGGTTCCTCAGTGGCAGGTTCCCAAACGCCACTTTTTCTCACGGAAGGCTATTCCGGCTCTCTACCGGCATGTGGAAGGCAATGTCTTGGCCTCGCTGGACAGGGCGGTCAGCGGTAAGGTGCATATTACCGCTGACTCATGGTCCAGCAGGCATGGACAGGGACGTTACCTTTCTTTCACGGCCCATTGGGTCACTCTTTTGGCAGCTGGGAAGGATTCAGGACAAGGTGCAGTAGTGTTGGAGGTTGTCCCACCGCCACGCCTCCAAAATGCTACTACTGGTTGTGACACACCTCTCTCCTCCACCCCCTCCTCTTCTTCTTCCTCCATGGCCTCTTCCTGTGGTTTGTCCTATGAACCAGCGGTGCTCCGTAGCCGTTCACGGGGCTACGCAAGTACGCAGGCAAAAAGATGCCATGCCGTGCTTGCGCTGGTGTGTTTGGGGGACAGAAGCCACACTGGGGCAGAGGTCCTGTCTGCTCTGCAGGGCCAGGCCGAGAGGTGGTTGACGCCACGCCAGCTTAAGCCAGGAATGGTGGTTTGCGACAATGGCACCAACCTCCTCTCCGCCCTCCGACAGGGACAACTGACCCATGTGCCCTGTGTGGCTCACGTCCTTAACCTGGTGGTGCAGCGGTTCTTGGGCAGGTACCCGGGCTTACAGGATGTCCTGAGGCAGGCCAGGAAAGTCTGTGTGCATTTCCGCAGATCTTATAATGCCAGTGCTCGCCTGGCTGAGCTGCAAAAGGAGTTGAACCTGCCCAAGAACCGCCTTATATGTGACATGCCCACCAGGTGGAACTCAACGTTGGCCATGCTGCAGCGGCTGCACACGCAGCAGAGGGCCATCAATGAGTACCTGTGCGACTACGGCACCAGGACAGGGTCAGGGGAGCTTGGTTTTTTTTCTCCACGCCAGTGGGGCATGATCAGGGATGCATGCACTGTCCTGGCACCATTTGAGGAGGCCACGAGGATGGTGAGCAGTGACAGTGCATGCATCAGTGACACTGTACCTCTTGTCCACCTGTTGGAGCACACGCTGCGTGGAATAATGGACAGGGCACTTGAGGCAGAACAGAGGCAGGAAGAGGAGGACTTCCTTGCCTCTCAAGGCCCCCTTTACCCAGACAGTGTTCCTTCTGTCCCACCCATCGCACAGGAAGAGGAGGAGGAGGAGGAGGAGGAGGAGGAGGATTGTGTCAGCATGGAGGTGGAGGCTGGCACTCAGCATCATCAGCAGCAGTCTTTTAGGGATGATTTACAGTCCCAAGAAACCAGTGGACTTGTACGTGGCTGGGAGGAGGTGGCTGCGGATCATGTCGTCCTTAGTGACCCAGAGGACTCCGGAGCGAATGCCTCAGCAAACCTACGCTGCATGGCCTCCCTGATCCTGCAAAGTCTGCGGAAGGATCCTCGTATTCTTCGGATCAAGGAGAGGGACCATTACTGGCTGGCCACTCTCCTTGATCCACGGTACAAGGGTAAGGTTGCGGACCTTATGTTACCGTCGCAGAGGGAGCAGAGGATGAGACAACTCCGGGAGGCCTTGCAGAAAGGTCTGTGCAACGCGTTCCCAGAGACTGGGAGGTTGCAAACTCCTGGTCCTGGACAACGAGTTGCTGAGGCTTCGGCCAGTCAAAGAAGGAGCGGTGGGGAAGGTGGCCGTCTGACCGATGCGTTCAGACAATTCTTTAGTCCGCAGCCCCAAAGTATGATTGGTTCCAGCAACCATCGCCAGCGTCTGATAAACATGGTGCAGGAATATCTAGGGGCAAGGTCAGACTTGGACACCTTCCCCACCGAAAATCCTCTGGCTTACTGGGTCTTGAGGATGGATCACTGGCCAGAGCTTGCACAGTATGCAATTGAGCTACTGGCCTGTCCTGCATCCAGCGTTCTTTCGGAACGCACATTCAGTGCTGCTGGAGGATTTGTCACGGATCACAGGGTGCGCCTGTCCACCGACTCGGTTGATCGACTGACTTTCATCAAGATGAACCAGTCTTGGATCACCACCAGCTACCACACACCTGATGCTGATATAACAGACTAATTGATTTTAAAATGTCACATCCCTTCAAGACTGATGCTGATGCTGAGTGCCTGTGCTGTTATGTTGACTGGCTATCCTCCTCCTCCGAGTCCTCAATGATACGATTGATGATGATAGCTTGGAAGATCATTTTTGTTTATGGGTGCCGCCACCAGTGCCTAACGCCCAATTTTTCAGCCCCTGTTTAACAGGGGCGTGTAATTACAATTTTTGAAGCAATACTTTGCAACAGGGCTCATTGCTGTGCTCCAAGTACAGTATCTGTGAGGAGTTGCAGTGTTGTGCCACCAGTGCCTAAGGCCCAATTTTTCAGCCCCTGTTTAACAGGGGCGTGTCATTACAATTTTTGAAGCAATACTTTGCAACAGGGCTCATTGCTGTGCTCCAAGTACAGTATCTGTGAGGGGTTGCAGTGTTGTGCCACCAGTGCCTAAGGCCCAATTTTTCAGCCCCTGTTCAACAGGGGCATGTAATTACAATTCTTGATCTAATAATTCACAGCAGGGCCCATTGCTGCACCCACCAAGAGTAACTGTCAGGGCTTACAGTGTTGTGGCACCAGCACCACCATCAAAGGCCCAATTTTTACTACCACTGTTCAACAATTATATGTAATTAAAATTCCTGATATAATAGTTGACAGCAGGGCGTTCCAGCACCAACCAAGAGTAACTGTGAGTGCTTACAGTGTTGTGCCAACACCAACAACTAAGGGGCCTATTTCTGCAGAGTATATACGGCAGGTCCCTACTTTCAAACATCCAACTTACAAACGACTCCTACTTGCAAACGCAAGAAGACAACAGGAAGTGAGAGGAAATCTACCACTAGGAAGGAAAATTCTCTCCTGTAAGAATAAATATGGGAGAAAGGTGTCTCCTCTGTACTGATGCTTTATCAGCAATCCTTGTTTCAAGAAAAACACCACATTTCAAAAACAGTTGTCATTGGGACGGAAAGTGAGGTGAAATGTTCTGAACAGGGGCACAGACAGCAAAACAAATGTTACAGGGGTGATAACCCTTACCTATGTTTTCCAAAAAGTTTAAAAATAGATTTTTGGGCTGGAGCTACACTTCAACAATGTACCTGTTCAAAATTACAAACAGATTCTACATAAGAACAAACCTACAGTCCCTGTCTTGTATGCACCGCCTGTATACGGCTGTTCAGAGTATATAGGGCCTTTTTTATTTTATGTGCGGGGTTCCCCTTAATATCCATACAAGACCCAAAGGGGCTGGTAATGGGCTGGGGTAGGGGGGGGGGGGTCATGGGGTAGCTATGCCATTTTTCTTAAAGAATTTCATCCATATTACCGGGACCAGACATTACATTAAAGCCGCAAGCAGTTTTAAATGGCTTTTTTTTCCTTTAGAAGTGTCATTTTGTGCAGGGACAGTTCTAAACACGGGAAACACGTGGCACTTCACAGGCATACTTTAGACACCCCCCAGGTACGATATTTAAAGGAATATTTGACTTTTTTTTTTTCACTTTATGCATCATTAAAATGACTGCTCCCGAAAAACGACCGTTTTTAAAACTTCTTTTTGCATTGATACATGTCCCCTGGTGCAGAACCCGGGTTCCCAAACCCTTTTTAGGACAATAACATGCATAATAGTTGTTATAATTAGCACTTTAGAATTCGAACGTTCGCATCCATTGTATTTAATAGGGTTCTAATGTTCGTTCGAACTTCCGGTCCGTTCGCGGGTTCTGGTGCGAACCGAACCCGGGGGTGTTCGGCTCATCACTACTTGCTATGGGAGCACCCAAGTCAAGTCACAGCTCCCTGTGTCCATTCAGACAGGGAGCTGTGGCCAGGTCCCACCCTCGTTCTGTTCTCATTGGCTGACTGAGTTTGACAGCAGCGGGAGCCAATGGCGCTGTTCTGCTGTCTAAGCCAATGAGGAGGGGAGTCCCGGACAGCCGAGACATTCCTACAACATTGCTGGAGCCAGAGGGACCTCAAGTAAGTATTGGGGGGGGGGGGGCTGCTGCTCACAGAAGACTTTTTATCTTAAAGCATAGAATTCATTAAGATAAAAAACCTTCTGACTTTACAACCTCAATACAGGGCACTTTCACCACCCTCCTGCCCAGGCCATTTTTAAGCTTTCAGCGCTGTGGCATTTTGAATGACAATTGTGCGGTCATGCAACACTGTACCCAAATTATTTTTTTAATCTTTTTATTCACACAAATGGAGCTTTCTTTTGGTATTTAATCACTGCTGGGATTTTTATTTTTTACAAAAAAAAAGACTGAAAATGTAGAAAAAATACATTTTTATTCTTTTCTTTCAGTAAATTTTGTGAATACCGGTAAGTCATTTTTCTCCCTTACTGATGTGTGCTGCTGAGGCTGCACTGATGAGGAGGCACTGATGAGGTGGCACTAATATGCCGCACTGATGAGCACTGAAAGGTGGCTCTGGTGGACACTGATGGGCAGCACTGGTGGGCAGTAATAGGTGGCACGGATAGGCGACACTGATGGACAGCACTGATGGGCAGCACTGATGAGCATGCACTGATGGGTACTGATGGGAGGCACTGACTGGCATCATGTATGGGCACTGATTGGTAACACTTATGGGCACTGATTGGTGGCACTGATATGCACTGATTGGTGGCACTGCTGGGGCATTCTTGTAATCATGGCACTGATGATCAATGCCCTGATTACCTGCACAGGTCTCTTCTGTGAGGAGATGCTGCTAATCAGCACTCCTCGCCGCACACTTTGTCAGTGTGAGGCAAGGAGAGCAGATTCATGGCACTTCCGTACTTACATGTGACCGGCTGTGATTGGACACTGCCGATCACATGGTTAAAGAGCCACGGCTCTTTACAAAGATCAGGGTCGCTTCGTGTCCTAGCAACACGGCATGGCTACGATCGCCACTCTGTGCGCCCCCACTGGCGCGCAATGGCGGTTGTTCTGGGGCGCCGTCATATGACGTCCTCCCAGAACGAGAGCCGCACCACCCCTCCGTCATTTGACGGTGGGCGAGCAGCATCGGTTAAAGACTAATGCCGCGTATACACGATCAGAAATTCCAACAAGAAAAGTCCGATGTGAGCTTTTGGTCAGAAATTCCGACCGTGTGTAGGCTCCATCTGACTTTTTCTGTCGGAATTTCCACCAAGAAAAATTTGAGAGTTGTTTCTCAAATTTTCCGACAAGAAAAGTTCTTGGAGGAAATTCCGTTTGTCTGTTTGCAATTCCAACACACCAAAAACCACGCATGCTCAGAATCAATTTGATGCATGCTCGGAAGCATTGAACTTAATTTTACTCGACGTAGTGTTGTACGTCACCGCGTTCTTGACGGTCGGAATTTGGTGTGACCGTGTGTATGCAAGACATGTTTGAGCCAAGATTCCGTCTGAAAAAATCCACGGTTTTCTTGTCGGATTTTCCGATCGTGTGTACGCGGCATAAGCCTTTTTTGTTACACTTACAAGTTAAAATAAGTATTTTTTGCTAGAAAATTACTTGAAACCCCCAAACATTTTATATATATATATATATATATATATATATATTTTTTTTTTAGCAGAGACCCTAGAGAAAAAAGGTTGTTGCAATATTTTATGTCACACTGTATTTGCACTGCGGTTTTTCAAATGTTTTTTTTTTTTATTATTAATAAAATGAATAAATTAAAATAAAAAATAAAAACGAAACAGTAAAGTTAGCCCAATTTTTTTGTATAATGTGAAAGCTGATGTTACGCCGAGAATCATGTGAGAGTTGTTATCTCTATTCTAAGCAAACAAAATTGTGATTCTCAATTTATCCAGAATCGTGCAGCTCTAATTTAAGTATATTAAAATAAAATAAATAATAATTTTAGGAGTATTAAGCTTTAATAGGGGTTTTCTTTAAGCCTTTTAAGCATGTACAGCATGTTAAAAAGAAAAGCCAGTCGTCTGACTGGGATGCATTAACAACATTTGTCACTGGGTAATTAGTAACAACAGTTTTCTGTCCTCCAGCCAACCAAACGGAAGCTGTCATTTTTCAAGTGCAGATTAGTAAATAAAAGAAAGACTCTGATTGGTGGCCACGTGCAATATAGATGTTTTTTTTTTCTCCCTTTCTGTAAATCAGCCCTGTGGTGATAAAATTATAACAACAAGTGAATTCGATAAGTATTCGGTACACCTGTCATTACTTAAACACCGGCGATGAATGATTAACATGGCCGCTGTCTCGCCTCCCTCAGATTCCCATTACGGCAAGTGTTTGGCCTCTCGTTAATATTTATTGATATTTTAGAATGCATCAGATTAATTTCCATGGCACTTCCAAACATGAAGTATTACCAGGCAGCTTTCAGAGCGCATTCACGTGTCTCCGGCAGCTGAGAATGAATCTTTTATGACGGAGGGATTGCGGAGGGCGGCCGAGGCTTTCCACAAGGGATAATCAAGCCTTGTTACCTCTGTATTATTTTTCTTGGTTGTACACATGCCCTCCATCCTGGAGACACAGCAGCTTTATTACAGCGATGACAGGTGTAATGTTCGCCCGTCTGTGATTTATTACTTTCTACTTTGACGCCAGCAAAACTTCTGTATCAAGGAAGGAATTTTTATTTATTTCACCACTTTATCACCAAATTCTAATGTATACCTTACTAACTGAACCTGACGGGGAGGGGCTCAGAAGGAACTGAAATACGGAATTTCTAAAAAAATGCTCTTTCATACCAGCACCGCAACACACTGCATAAACTTCAATTAAAGTGGCTGTAAACCCAAATTTTTTATTTTTTTAAATTAATACTTGCACCTTGTACAGTATAGGATTTCATATCATCTGTGCCCAGTCTTGCCACAAAGAGTTATTCCAGCTCTGAGCAGTCTTCTTATCTTTTTTCAGTGCTATAAAAACTGACACACAGAGAAATGGAAGTCAGTTTTCCCCCCCCCCTTTACTCTGAGTGACAGGTGATTTACATATCTCAGGCACAAGCCTAAGAGAGACATTCTGTGTACTTCAGATCCCCTCCTTTCTTTTCCAGCTCTCGCAGGATTGGCTGCTCCACACCTCAGCATGATTGGGCATGCTAAAGTCATGTAGTAACTTTTCTGGGTTTTAACTGGATGTTAGTGATCATAGCAGAAGTTCAGTGTAAGAAATACACAGGAAAAAATGCATGTTGAGAAGGGGAGTGTAGAGGTGGGCGGGGAGTTTACTGACTTCACGACTCCACCCACAGAATCTGCAGTTTTTTGGGTCTCATAACAGACAGAGGGGAGACATTTGATAGGTAAGGATACATGCAGGAGGCATCTATATCCTTATAGATCAGCACTATGGCAGTAGTTTAGAAAGGATGAGAGTGGGTTTACATCCACTTTAACCACTTCAATACCAGGCACTTACACCCTCTTCCTGCCCAAGCCAATTGTCAGCTTTCAGCGCTGTAGCTGTTTAAATGACAATTGCTACACTGTACCCAAACAAAAATTTTATCATTTTGTTGACACAAATAGAGCTTTCTTTTGGTGGTATTTAATCACCTCTGCGGTTTTTATTTTTTGCTAAACAAATAAAAAAAGACCAAAAATGTTGAAAAAAAATAAAAGTTTTTATTTTGTTTCTGTTATAAAATTTTGTAAATAAGTATGTTTTCTTCTTCACTGATAGGCACTGATAAGGTGGCACCGATGAGCACTGGTAGGCGGCACTGATGGGTGGCACTGATATGCAGCATTGATGGTCATTGATAGGCGGCACTGATGGACACTCATGGGTGGCACTGATATGCGGCACTGATAGATGGCACTGATGGGTATCACTGATGGCACTGGCAGGCATTGGGGATGGGCACTGATTGGCAGCTGCCTGGGCACTGATTGGCATTTCCCTGGTGGTCTAGGGTGGCATACCTGGTGGTCCAGTGTGATGGCCATCCCTGGTGGTCCTGGCGGGAATCCGAGGGGGGGCTGCGCTGATAAACAATCAGCACAGACCCCCCCTCCATCAGGAGAGCAGCCGATTGGCTCTCCTCTACTCGCGTCTGTCAGACGTGAGTGAGGAAAAGCCCATCAACGGCTCTTCCTGTTTACATCGTGATCAGCCGTGATTGGACACGGCTGATCACATGGTAAAGAGCCACCGTCGCGACACCGATCTTTACCGAGATCGGTGTAGCGGTGTGTCAGACTGATACACCACACCACCGATCGCTGCGATGCACGCGGAAGCTGTTATCCTGTTGGACGTCATATGACACCCAGTCAAGATAACTGAACCACAGCCGGACCATCATTCTGCTATAGGCCGGGCGGGAAGTGGTTAAAGTGTATCTATGCTAAAAAATTTAAACCATATATTAATTTCCACATTGTATTCCAATTATATCCCCTATCACTCAGAACGATCGTGAAGTTTGTAAACTTACTTTGTGATGATCCCCACACATTTCCTTCCTTGAACTCTATGACACGTGGTCACTATGCCCTGTGGGTAGGCACTGCTGTGTCACACATTAACAGACTCAGAACCTGCCTTCTGAACTACAGAAGTGTTGAGAGGAGGAGTTTCAGGAGGCAGAGTAAGGCAAGGAGTCACTTCTTTCAAGCAGCAAGGTACCATGGAATATGTAGTTCTTACAAAATTAGGAGAAGCTGCAAAGCGTGCAGGGAATCCAGGAAGTTGTGGAAAGAGATAGCCAGCAGACAGACAAACCTCACAACATGAAAAGAGGGAAGGGAAGAAAGCGCCAAACCGGCATAGTGTAGCACAATTTACCACTTGCTTGCTGGGCACTTATATCTCCTTCCTGCCCAGGCCAATTTTCAGCGCTGTCACTCTTTGAATGACAATTGTGCGATCATACAACACTGTACCCATATGACATTTTTATTAAAAAAAAATCACACAAATGGAGCTTTTTTTTGGGTGGTATTTAATCACTGCTGGTTTTTTTTTTTGCAAAAAAACCTAAAAAAGACAGAAAATTTTGAAAAAACAAAACAGTTTTATAGTTTGTTATAAATTTTTGAAAACAGGTAATTTTTCTCCTTCATTGATGTGCGCTAATGAGTGGCAGTTCTCAAAGGAGAATTAGCCTTGTGACAGGTTCTCAACAGTTTGGATACTCACCTACCCAGCAGATCCAGGGTTGCCCTGCCAAGATCCTCCTCTCAGCAGCCGCCGCTCAGGTCCCGCATCATCATTATTGTGTATGACATTATCGAGAATCCCTCCAGCTCTTCTGGGTTCAGCCGGTAGGCCTCCCAATAATGCCCGCCCCACTCCTCCTTTATGAATAAGACACTAAGGCTTCCTGGGATATGTGACGTACATATCCAAGGAGTCACAGCGGGCAAAGTACACATTACTCACCTAGGCGACTGACATGTATTGGAAGCGGGACTGAACTTTTTTCCTGATAAAAAAGGGTAATACAGGCAGGGGAGCCGAGGAGGGGTGGACAGGAGGGACTTTCAATTTATGGGTGAAGATCCTCTTAAAAAGAAACCTATCTTAGGAAAATATGGAGGCTTCCACCACTAACCTCTGCTTCTGGGGAAGCTGACTTCTGGATTATCAAGCTGACTCTTTTGCTTCAGTACCTTGGGCTTGATTTACTAAAATTGGGGAGCGCAAAATTTTGTGCAGCTGTGCATGGTAGGCAATCAGCTTCTAACTTCCCCTTGCTCAATTAGGCTTTGACAAAAAACCTGGAAGCTGATTGGTTATCTAAGCAGAACTGCACCAAATTTTGCACTCCCCAGTTTTAGTAAATCAACCCCTTTGTGCTTTTGACCCAGGACACATGTGCATATAAAGACCTCTGACTTCTCTGAATCTGCACGCCAATCTGAGTCAGCAATGGTGGCACTCATAATTATCTGGTTACAGGTTTATCTTAGGCAAGTTAAGAAACACAGATTATTATGGTTGTCTGGTTAAGATATTCTGCTAGTTTAAAAATGATCTGATATCAGCTATTTCATAGCCAAGCCAACCCCACCCACCATCTGTGATGATAATGAAATCTGACAAACACCAAACTGTGTCCGGAGGTTGGGGGAGTCATATTGCACAAAGTGTCATCCTCATTTTCTCCAAAATGCACAACCGGGGATAGTCAGATTTAAATCTCATGTCTGTTAGGAGGCAGTGAAGGTACACATTGAGAAATAAAGACAACCAAATCAAGGTATGAAGCAAACCAGGCTCTGAGCAGAAATGTAGAAATAATGGAATCCTCGCCCCTGTGAAGGGCACTGAATTTAAAACTCTGTTACTTTCCTGTCTGGGTGTGGCAGCGAGTGGAAAATACATTTCCTAATGGTAAAGATTGTGACTGCTGATGCTGTCAATGGTGTGTGTTTCCAATAAAACATGTGGTGGCGGCTACTGTTTGTGTATGTAGAGGGTTGACCTTTTGTATGTGGGTAACATGTCTTCATTTTGTGTATGTGCATCATGTCTACATTTTGTGTGGGCAACATGTCTACATGTTGTGTGCGGGCATCTTGTCTACATTCTGTGTGTGTGGGCATCAGGTCTACATTTTGTGTGTGGGGAATATGTCTACATTTTGTGTGTGGGCATCGTCTACATTTTGTGTGTAGGGAATATGTCTAAATTTTGTGTATGGGCAACATGTCTAAATTTTGTGTGTGGGCAACATGTCTAAATTTTGTGTGTGGGCAACATGTCTAAATTTTGTGTGTGGGCCTCATGTCTACTGTAGCGGGGTGTTCCCCTTTAATGCAGAGAGACAAGAAGTTCCAGGTGAGAGGTGAGTCGGGAGGAAGTAAAGAGACATTATGGAAGTGAAAGCAGAGGAGAGAGAGACTACATCTCCCAGTATATCTTGCAGCACCCAGGGTGCATTGCTCCAGAACAGAGACTGCTGGGGCAGACTTTATAAAGGGGAGGCGGAGTTTTGGTCAGCCTCTTTGGACACCCCTCTCCTAGCAAGAGGATCTCTGTGCTGAACTGCTGTGTGCACAAGGCCTGAAGCCTGGGCCGTGTGCTCCTTTCCAAAGAGCCCTCTGCCAGCCTAGCAGAGCCTTAGAGACATCTAATCCTCCTTGCTGCAGTACACCAGAAGGATTGAAGACTTGGATGTCGGTGGATTCCTGTTCCCAGACGAATCGATGGAGGAAACGGATTTGGACTTGTCCGGGTGGTGAGAGCTGTTTAAAGACAGATCCTTTATCTTTACTATTCGTTGGGATTACAAAGTTGTTCTTCAAGTGCACCACCGAAAAGATTGCTAGCGAATATTGTTTCACTGAACTTCCATTTAGATCAGTCAGGCCTGACTGCATAGGTAGACATTGCTGGGTGTTAGTCTACCCATGAGGGGAAGTAGCTGTAAAAGGGCAGCGCTAGAGTTGCATAGCAATACTTTATTATTCTGATTACTCTGTTTATCTTTATTACTGTTTATTGCAGGGATCTGCAACTTGTTATACTGTTGTTTATTACTTGCCCATTAGCCTCAGTAAAATATCTGGGTAAAGTACATTTGGTGTCAGTTCCGCTTACTTTAATAGGAGTTTTAAAGTATATTCTGTGTATGTTTGTTATAGGACTGCGTCACCAACAGTTGTGATCACGCGGTCCTATCTCTCTATCACCAGCTGTGCCACGGGAGGTTAGAGCCGATTGCCGGGGGTTGACAGCGGTGCACTGCAGGGCCCAAATCAATATCAGCGGCTCTCTTAACTGGGGGTAGCGCTACACGTGGGGGCTCGAGTCCGGGATTCTTGTACGTTGCACGCTGCAATCAAGCCGGTCAGAAGTACCAGCATGGACCCGCTGGCAATGTCACAGTGGTGCGCAGCGATTGGCGCCGATCCAACCGCGGCGGTAGTCATTGTACTCCCGGGGGAAAGATGGAAGGAAGAGGAGATAAAACAGCTCGTATTGTTACTGTCTCCGAGCCACAAAGCATGGGTGATGGATTTTAGGCCAGATCCAGTGATCTCGTTTACATACGCACTGGTAGAATGGAAAAACGAAATCCCAGAGCATTTTAAAAGTCAGAGTATACAAGCCATAGATAATCAGATCTATCACTTGATACATACGCTGCCAGTGAAGGAAGAATGGTTTCAGACACCAAAGCCATCACTCCCACAATTATCTCCACCACTATCCCCTAAAGCAGAAAAGCTTAAGGAACTATTAAGCCCGGGATCACCGCTGGCCGCTATAGGGCCTGAATTGTTGAATGCTCTAGGAGACCTTGTAATTAAGTGCCAGAAAAGCAGTACGGTGCATGTGGAGGCCGGTTACCGGAAGCTTAGCACCTTCTCAGGGAAGCTCCCCGTCCCTGCGGGGGAGGAAGATTTTGACACTTGGGTGGAACAGGCATTGCAGGCAGTAGAAGCATGGGAGGTGCCTGAGGCACAGAAGAGACAGCGAGTCTTAGAAAGTCTGAAAGGTGCCGCGGCAGAAGCGGTGAAGAGCTTCCGGTTTGGAAATGAAAACTGTACAGCTCAAGATTGCCTGGCCATGCTGCAGGAAGAGTTTGGTCAGCTGGAGAAGGTGTCAGAGATGATTTATCAAATTGAACACACTCTCCAGCAGCCGAATGAGAAACTGTCAGAATATGTTAGAAGGCTGAACAGGCAGTTATGCAAGATTGTACTGAAGAAGGGAATGCTGCCCAAAGATGCAGATGAAGCACGCATGAAGCAGATCATGAGGGGAGCGCGGCGCTCAGACCCGGTCTGGCTGCACCTGAAAACCTCAGGAGGAGGAATGTCACTAACCTACTCTGATCTAATAAAAATTATTAGGGACGAAGAGGCGCTGCAGGAAGATCAGCAGGTGGCCAAGGCGAATGTCACACCTGTACCAGTGTTGGTCCATTCGGTCAAGAGCCCAGAAAGAGATGCGGAGGTTGACACTCTGAAATCGCAAATGGCCAAAGTGTTGGAGATGCTGACCTCTTTGATGGAGAAAGATCAGAGAAGACGAGAGAAACCAAGCCCAAGAAAGGAGTTGTTCCCGAACACCTCAGCACCGGCCTCCCTACAGGACCGAGAAGAGGTGATTTGCTATAACTGCGGAGGGAGTGGCCACTTTGCTAACGTATGCTCCAGCCCAAAGAAGAAGAGAACAGATAATTGCAAGCCGGCGGGAAACTCCAAAGGGCCCCGGTGAAGGAGTCAACCGGGTGCCCATCATCTTCAGTGCGCTCCAAACTAAAAAAAAAGGCCAAGAATGGAGGAGACAAAACTCCTAGGAGGAGGTATAGTACACCCCCACCAAGATGTACCCCAGAGGGAGGGGGCAAGACCCCTCAGTGGAAGTACAGCACCCCAAAGAAGGCACATCCACCTAAAAGGAACAATAACATCCCTCAGCGGGTTTGTGCCCCCATTGAGAGGGAGAAAGTCAATGCATGCCAGGCTCAGGAAAAATTAAAGTCCAAAAGGAGCAGGGCAAGGGTCGAAAGCCCAAAAAAAGAGGTGACCCCAGTCCAGCCATACCCAAAGGAACTGGTGGGCCCGTCTCCTACTGTGCCCATTCAAGTGGAAGGAGTCTATACTAAAGCTCTTTTGGACACCGGAGCACAGGTGACTTTACTATACCGGGACTTCTATGATAGGCACTTGAGTCATCTGCCTATCCAGAAGATAGAAGAGCTGGAGATATGGGGACTTGGAACCCAGAGTTTCCCTTATGATGGGTACCTGCCCATAAAGATGACTTTCGACCCATCCGTGGCTGGGAAGGCTGAAGTGTTTGACACCCTGGCAGTTGTGTGTCCCCGGCCGCCTGGAGCCAGCAAGATTTCCCTGATCATTGGGACAAACACGGATCTAGTCAGGAGACTCCTGACCCCTCTAGTGAAAGAGAGAAACCATTCAGCCACCAAAATCCATCCCATGCTAAAGACGGCCTACCAACGACTGGTCTTAGAGCAGAAGACCCCGGGAGAGGGGATAGGGAAGGTGTGGAGACTTGGCAGAGAAGGAGTAGTGCTACAGCCCGGAGAAGTAACCTGTCTTAGGGCCACTGTGAAGCTTTCGTGGGAACAACCTGGCCCCTTTGTCATGCTGGAATCAGACCCAAGGGAAGAGTCCTCAGGCCTGGAAGTGATACCAGAAGTGATTCCGTTCAAGGCCCTGAAGAAGGCCCATGGCAGAGTTCCGGTGAGTGTTAGGAACACTACGAGAGGACCCATGGAGATCCCTGCCAGAGTGTTGCTTGGTCAGGTGAGCCCTGCTGCCCCGGTCACTTGGTCCGAAGTCAAGGGGACGGGTGACGGAGGAGATGTTTGGGAGAAACTGTCCGTGGAAAACCCGAACCTACCCAGGGCTTGGAAAGAAAGAGCCAAGGCCCAGCTGACCAGGTGGGAGAAGATCTTTTCCGAAGATGAATTCGATGTGGGGTGTGCAAGAAGTGCCACCCATCGGATCCGCCTCCAAGAAGATAAGCCCTTCCGAGAGAGGGTCAGGCGGGTCCCCCTGGCAGATCTGGAGGATCTGAGGGAACAACTTGTAGAACTAAAGAAGACTGGTGTGATCCGGGAGTCTAGAAGTCCCTATGCCTCCCCAATCGTGGTGGTCAGAAAGAAGAATGGGTCGTTGAGGCTTTGTATCGATTACAGGACTCTCAACAGGAGAACCATCCCTGACCAATACACCACGCCAAGGATAGAAGATGCCCTACAAAGTTTGTCTGGAGCCAAATGGTTCAGTGTGATGGACCTCAAGAGTGGGTACTATCAAATCCCTATGCACCCAGAAGACAGGGAGAAGACAGCCTTCATAACCCCGGTGGGATTCTTCGAATTCAATAGGATGCCTCAGGGTCTGTCTGGAGCTCCTGCTACCTTTCAACGCCTTATGGAGAAGACTGTTGGAGACATGAATCTTATAGAAGTCCTTGTGTACTTGGACGATGTCATTGTCTTTGGAAGAACCTTGGAAGAACATGAAGCCAGGTTGGAGAAAGTATTGAGAAGACTCAGCGAAGAGGGACTTAAGCTTTCCCCCGAGAAGTGTCGGTTCTACCAGTCTTCTGTGAACTATCTGGGGCACATAGTGTCTGAAGAAGGGGTGGCCACAGATCCTGAGAAGTTGGAAGCAGTCACTTCCTGGCCACGACCCACCACAGTAACAGAGCTCAGATCCTTCCTGGGGTTCTGCTCCTATTATAGGAGGTTTGTGGAGGGGTTTGCTCGGATTGCCCGCCCGTTGAATGAATTGCTAAAGGCAGAAGGGGAAGAGGATGACTCAGGGCCCAGGAGGCCTGGTGAGTCAGTTCAAGATCAGTGGAACCCAAGGTGTGAAGAGGCCTTTCATGCTCTGAAGAGGAGCTTAACCACTGCCCCAGTCCTGGCCTACGCCGACCCTACCAGACCTTATGAATTACATGTGGATGCCAGCCATGAGGGTCTAGGTGGTGTACTCTACCAAGAACATGAAGGACAACTGCGACCAGTGGCCTATGTGAGCAGGAGCCTGACCCCCTCAGAAAAGAATTACCCCACTCATAAGCTGGAATTCCTGGCCCTCAAATGGGCGGTAGTAGACAAGCTAAAAGACTACTTGTATGGGGCAGAGTTTACTGTGAAGACAGACAACAACCCCCTGACCTACCTCTTCACCACCGCGAAACTAGATGCCACCGGACACAGGTGGTTGGCCGCATTGTCTGGATTCAACTTCAGTCTGAAGTACAGACCAGGAGCCGGAAATAGGGATGCAGATGCCCTGTCCCGGAGGTCTCATGCCACGACAAATGACTGGGAAGATTGGACCCAAGTGGCACCGGACGGGGTGCGGGCCCTTTGTCAAGGGGCTGAATTCCAAGCCAGAGGAGGCTCCAGAGCAGAAGAAATAGGGGTTACCATGGTAGGAGTCCCCAAACACTATTGTGGGGTAACTCAACTGGAGGAAGACAACCTACCGAGACTGTCCAAGAAGGAGTTGAGGTGTGACCAATTGGAAGACCCCATGGGGAGATTGGTCCTCGAAGCCCTGGAGAATCAGGATCCCAACAAATTCCTACATCACCCCTCAAAGGAGGCTCGCCTGTTGAGGAAGGAATTGGACAGGCTACAGGTACATCAGGGAGTGGTCTACCGAAGGGGCCCCTCTGATGACTCAGAAGATAAGTGGCAGTTATTTCTTCCAGAGAAGCACCGAGAGACTGTACTAATTGCCCTGCATGACCATCATGGTCACCTAGGGGCAGAAAGGACCTTCCAGCTTGTCAGAAATCGGTTCTATTGGCCCTGCATGAGGGCAGAAGTAGAGGAGTATTGCCATTCCTGTGCACGATGCATTCAGAGAAAGACCCTACCCCATCAAGCTGCCCCAATGGGCCACTTACAGAGTCAAGGCCCAATGGATCTGGTATGCATTGACTTTCTCTGCCTCGAACCCGACCTGAGTGGATTGGGGAATGTTCTGGTAATAACCGACCATTTCACCCGCTATGCTCAAGCTTTCCCAACCAAAGACCAGAAGGCATCCACCGTGGCCAAGATACTTATGGAAAAGTATTTTGTCCATTACGGACTACCACAGAGACTCCACTCAGATCAAGGAAGGGACTTTGAGAGTCGGTTGATCCGAAGACTTTTGGATTCATTAGGAATAAAGAAGACCAGAACCACGCCTTACCACCCACAAGGAGATGCTCAGCCGGAGAGATTTAACCGGACCCTGCTCAACATGTTGGGAACCTTAGAAACAGAGAAGAAGCAACACTGGAGTCAGCACATATCAGCCCTAGTACATGCCTATAACTGTACCACAAGTGACGCCACTGGCTACTCCCCTTATCGACTTATGTTTGGGAGAGAAGCAAGGCTACCTGTGGACCTGGCCTTTGGCACTTCTATAGACAATACCTCAGCTACATCCCACAAGAGATACGTGGACAGACTTAGACGTAGCTTGCAGGTGGCCTATGAACAAGCCCAGGCGGCTTCGGATCAAAGGGGGGCCCGCAACAAGAGAAATTTTGATCTGAAGGTTTGAGTGCAAGATCTGCAGCCCGGGGACCGAGTACTGCTACGCAATCTGGGGGTCCCTGGAAAACACAAGCTTGCCGACAGGTGGAGATCTGAGCCCTATGTTGTCTGTAGGAAGTTGCCCGGTTTGCCTGTCTACAAACTAAAGCCAGAAGGAAAGGTGGGTCCACTGAAGACGTGGCATCGGAACCACCTGCTCCCACTTGCTGAGGCAGTCAGAATACCTCCCGTGAGAGACTCCCCTGAACCGGCCTCTATCCTGGATATTCCTAGGCCGAACACTCGGTCCCAGACCTCTCGAGCCAAAGATGGGGAGGCCTCCCAATTGAGTACAGAAGAAGGTGGAGAACTGGACTGGCTGTGGCCTCCCTCGACTCTGGGAACGTCCGCCATAGATCTCCCAAATGGAGGGGATACCCCAGATGCAACGCTGAATCCGGAGGCTACTGAATTCATACCCTTCAGTCCCTCAGCTGATTACTGGGAAGATGTTCCTGACACTTGCGCAGAGGAGGACTCTAGAGATTCCATACGTCAGTCGACTTCTGAATCAGAGGTTCCAGAACCAGCAATGTTACCTGAACTTACTCCTGAAGAAGAGCCTGTGGTGCCAGAGTCAGAAGCACCAAGAGAGCAGAGGGCTCGCAGAGTCATCAGGCCTCCCAAGAAACTAACTTACCCCCAAATGGGGACGAGCTCAGAGGACTCTGTTGTAACGGCTAGGAGAAGTGTTGAACAACCTGATCCTTCCACCGTCCATTTGGTGGAGGGCAACCCCAGCTCACTCTCTGGCACAGTTAGGCAGGCCACTAATGGTAGTGTGACCTGTGGGCAAGAGAGTTCCATCCCAAAGTTTTGGTGGGAATTCCCTATGCCAACATCATGCTCGACATTGTCCAAAATGGTAAACAGTATTTGTTGAAGTTTATCTTTGGGGACCAAAGAGTTCAAGTGGGGGGAGTGTGTAGCGGGGTGTTCCCCTTTAATGCAGAGAGACAAGAAGTTCCAGGTGAGAGGTGAGTCGGGAGGAAGTAAAGAGACATTATGGAAGTGAAAGCAGAGGAGAGAGAGACTACATCTCCCAGTACATCTTGCAGCACCCAGGGTGCATTGCTCCAGAACAGAGACTGCTGGGGCAGACTTTATAAAGGGGAGGCGGAGTTTTGGTCAGCCTCTTTGGACACCCCTCTCCTAGCAAGAGGATCTCTGTGCTGAACTGCTGTGTGCACAAGGCCTGAAGCCTGGGCCGTGTGCTCCTTTCCAAAGAGCCCTCTGCCAGCCTAGCAGAGCCTTAGAGACATCTAATCCTCCTTGCTGCAGTACACCAGAAGGATTGAAGACTTGGATGTCGGTGGATTCCTGTTCCCAGACGAATCGATGGAGGAAACGGATTTGGACTTGTCCGGGTGGTGAGAGCTGTTTAAAGACAGATCCTTTATCTTTACTATTCGTTGGGATTACAAAGTTGTTCTTCAAGTGCACCACCGAAAAGATTGCTAGCGAATATTGTTTCACTGAACTTCCATTTAGATCAGTCAGGCCTGACTGCATAGGTAGACATTGCTGGGTGTTAGTCTACCCATGAGGGGAAGTAGCTGTAAAAGGGCAGCGCTAGAGTTGCATAGCAATACTTTATTATTCTGATTACTCTGTTTATCTTTATTACTGTTTATTGCAGGGATCTGCAACTTGTTATACTGTTGTTTATTACTTGCCCATTAGCCTCAGTAAAATATCTGGGTAAAGTACATTTGGTGTCAGTTCCGCTTACTTTAATAGGAGTTTTAAAGTATATTCTGTGTATGTTTGTTATAGGACTGCGTCACCAACAGTTGCGATCACGCGGTCCTATCTCTCTATCACCAGCTGTGCCACGGGAGGTTAGAGCCGATTGCCGGGGGTTGACAGCGGTGCACTGCAGGGCCCAAATCAATATCAGCGGCTCTCTTAACTGGGGGTAGCGCTACACTACATTTTGTGTGTGGGCATCATGTCTACATTTTTGTGCGTGGGCATCATGTCTACATTTTGTGCGTGGGCAACATGTCTACATTTTGTGTGTGGGGAACATGTCTACATTTTGTGTGTTTGGAACATGTCTACATTTTGTGCGTGGGCAACATGTCTACATTTTGTGCGTGGGCAACATGTCTACATTTTGTGCGTGGGCATCATGTCTACATTTTTGTGCGTGGGCAACATGTCTACATTTTGTGCGTGGGCATCATGTCTACATTTTTGTGCGTGGGCAACATGTCTACATTTTGTGCGTGGGCAACATGTCTACATTTTGTGCGTGGGCAACATGTCTACATTTTGTGCGTGGGGAACATGTTTACATTTTGTGTGTGGGGAACATGTCTACATTTTGTGTGTGGGGAACATGTCTACATTTTGTGTGTGGGGAACATGTCTACATTTTGTGTGTGGGGAACATGTTTACATTTTGTGTGTGGGGAACATGTCTACATTTTGTGTGTGGGGAATATGTCTACATTTTGTGTGTGGGGAATATGTCTACATTTTGTGTGTGGGCATCATGTCTACATTTTTGTGCGTGGGCATCATGCCTACATTTTTGTGCGTGGGCAACATGTCTACATTTTGTGCGTGGGCATCATGTCTACATTTTTGTGCGTGGGCAACATGTCTACATTTTGTGTGTGGGGAACATGTCTACATTTTGTGTGTGGGGAACATGTCTACATTTTGTGTGTGGGGAACATGTCTACATTTTGTGCGTGGGCAACATGTCTACATTTTGTGCATGGGCAACATGTCTAAATTTTGTGCGTGGGCAACATGTCTACATTTTGTGCGTGGGCATCATGTCTACATTTTTGTGCGTGGGCAACATGTCTACATTTTGTGTGTGGGCAACATGTCTACATTTTGTGCGTGGGCATCATGTCTACATTTTTGTGCGTGGGCAACATGTCTACATTTTGTGTGTGGGGAACATGTCTACATTTTGTGCGTGGGCATCATGTCTACATTTTTGTGCGTGGGCAACATGTCTACATTTTGTGTGTGGGGAACATGTCTACATTTTGTGTGTGGGGAACATGTCTACATTTTGTGTGTGGGGAACATGTCTACATTTTGTGCGTGGGCAACATGTCTACATTTTGTGCATGGGCAACATGTCTAAATTTTGTGCGTGGGCATCATGTCTACATTTTTCTGCGTGGGCATCATGTCTACATTATGTGTGTGGGCATCATGTCTACATTTTGTGTGTGGGGAACATGTCTACATTTTTGTGTTTTGCAGTGCAGAATTTAATTATTTGTAATATTGTGGCACTTCCAAAAAGTTTAAAGAAAAAAGTAAACATCGTAACAACACATCATACTGACTCAATGGGCACCACTAAGCCCGTGTTATACTGTGCATGGTATATGATGAGCCCTAATACTTTTAAAAGCTGAAAACCAGCAAACATTAAATTTCAGTTCTCTTCTCTCTTCAGCTCCCATTTATGTCCTTCAAGCGACTTTCATAGGCTGTCCTCTCATCTCCATAATGAACGCTCGTTACCTCATTTGACTGTTTTTTTTTAAATGTAAAATGTCATTATGCATTCTTTATTTTGCATATTATATTTGTTTTCTTAAATTAAAGATTACTGGTAGTTGTCACAACAGGGAGAGGAGGGAGAGGTATGTGAGATGCTGTCACTGCTAATTACAGACAAAGTGGCCTAGTGGTGATCTCAGATCTCCGCCAATACAGCTAGCGGATCTACTAGTACAAGATGATGATATGAGGAGGACACTTCTGCCATCTAGTGGATGAATATTATATAACAAAATACAATTATTTTGCATACATATCCAGCGGAAATGCAAGACACAACAAAATAATACACAGCAAAAAGTTTCTGGGAGAGTCCAAAGGAAAAAAAAGATAGGATATTAAAAAATATATCAATCCTGTTGATGCAATATTGATATGTGATCAGTGACACTGAGTGGACCGTCTCTCTATGTTGTTGGTCTGCTATTTTATGTTCTCTGAAAACTTAATAAAAAATATATAAAAAATAAATAATAATAATACTGAACTCATTAAACATAACTAACACTTTTAGTGTCTTTGTAATAAAATAAGCAGCCTGTCTTCTGTTAGCACACCCGGACAATCTTTGTATCTTCATTGCTCCATTCATACTACATTATGATCTGTAGAATTTATGGCAGTGTTAAAAACTTGCGCATGTGCCACAGTCCTGCATGGGTAATACACACTGTACTTATGTTTTTTTTTTTAAATACAACTCTCTCTCTCTCCCTCTCTCTCTCTCTTTTTTTTTTATATATATATATATATATATATATATATATATTGTGAGGGGGTTAGCTCGGCAGCGGGTGTGTGTGACCCCCGGGATGGGCTCCCCACACAAAACAGGCCCAGCAAACGGAGGTTGTGGTTTTCAAAATCAAAAAGGTGCGGTTTATTTTCTATTTACAGTGACAAAACACAGCAAAGCAAAAGAAACATAAATAAAATAAATCCTGGTCAACTTGACCTCTGACTAAACATACAGGTTTCCTAACTAACAACTGGGATCAGCCTAGTGCTGTCCTAGTCCCTAAGTCCCTGGTTTTAAATGTCCAAGCAAATAGCCACACAGGCTTTGTCTCACCTCACAGGGGTTCACTCTCCCTAGACAGTCCACACAGGTCTGGGTCCAGGCATGAGCAAACACCTAATGAATCTGGGAGTTCTTATAGAGGCCTAAATGAGCTGACAAGCTTCAGCTGGTCTCATCAACTCCCTGTCTGCACGACGCCCCACACTCTCCCTAGAGGTATGAGTCATCCATGAGCCCACTAGCCTCAGCTGGGCTTATACAACTCTCCACCTAGTTGTATAAGTCGGCGTAAAGCCTGAATCTGGGCGAAATATATCTACCCCCCTGGATGCAACCAGGTGACTTTACCTTCCTGCTGTCACATACCCCCCCCTCTTGTTTTAACCTCGGGGTTGGAACACCAGCAATCAGGCATTCATGTACTCGAGACAAAGCATCCACATTCCCCATTTGAACGCCAGGGCGATGCTTTACTGTGAAGTTGAATTCCTGGAGGGCCAGGAACCACCTATTCACTCTTCTATTTGTTTCCTTGTTTTGAGCCATCCACTTTAACGGAGCGTGATCCGTAACCATGTCAAAGTGCCTACCTAGCAGGTAGTACCGAAGGGAATCTAGAGCCCACTTCACCGCTAAACACTCCTTTTCAACGGTGGCGTAATTTACCTCATGGGACTTCAACTTCCTGCTGAGGTAAATGACTGGGTGCTCTTCCCCGTTCCAGACCTGGGACAATACTGCTCCTAACCCCACATCTGACGCATCACTTTGTACGACAAAGTCTTTAGAGAAGTCGGGTGAGTACAACACTGGCTGGCTACATAAGGCTTGTTTCAAGAATTGGAATGCTGCCTCAGCCTCGGGGGTCCATTTAATCATGACCGACCCTTTCCCCTTCGTCAGGTTGGTTAGGGGCACAGCCTTAGAAGCAAAGTGGGGAATGAATCGCCGATAATACCCAGCGATTCCCAGAAAGGCTCGTACCTGCTTCTTGCTGTTGGGACGTGGCCAACTCTGGATGGCCTCGACTTTGTTGAGTTGGGGTTTTATTACTCCCCTCCCAATGGTGTACCCAAGATATTTGGCCTCCTCCTGCCCAATGGTACACTTCTTGGGGTTAGCCGTAAACCCCGCTTCCCGAACAGAGTCCAGGACTGCTTGCACTTTTGGCAGATGTGAGGCCCAATCTGTGCTATGGACAATTACGTCATCCAGGTAAGCCGCAGCATACTTCCGATGGGGCCTCAGCATCTGGTCCATTTTCCGCTGGAATGTGGCCGGCGCATTCTGTAACCCGAACGGCATTCTTTTATATTGGAACGCCCCGTCTGGGGTTACAAATGCGGTTTTCTCTTTGGCCGACTTGGCCAGGGGGATTTGCCAATACCCTTTTGTGAGGTCAAGAGTCGTCATGTATCGGGCTGTTCCTAGCCGGTCGATCAACTCATCTATACGTGGCATGGGGTAGGTGTCAAATTTTGTAACTTTGTTCAACTGACGAAAATCGTTACAAAATCGCCAGCTCCCATGCGGTTTAGGCACCAACACAATGGGACTAGACCAATCACTTTGGGACTCCTCTATCACCCCTAAGTTCAGCATTTTCTGTACTTCCTCCCGTATTGCCTCCCGTCGGGCCTCTGGGATCCGATAGGGTTTTAACTTCACCCTTTCACCGGGCGGGGTAATGATGTCATGCTCTACCCCAGATGTTTGTCCCGGCAGCTCAGAGAATACCTCCTTGTTGCGAAGCACAAACTCCTTAACCTCCTGTTGTTGGGGTTGTGACAAGGTAGCTGCTATTCCAACCTCAGGAATCACGCAACCAGTTTGAGCTGGTGACCAAGTGTCTGCGACTAGGGACTCTCTATCCCTCCAGGCTTTCAACAGATTAACGTGATAGATCTGTTCGGGCTTTCGCCTTCCTGGTTGTCTGACCTTGTAATTCACTTCGCTCACTTTTTCCATTATCTCATAGGGGCCTTGCCATTTGGCAAGGAATTTACTTTCAACCGTAGGGACAAGTACCAGTATCCTATCCCCCGGGGAAAAGGTACGGGTCTTGGCTCCACGGTTGTACACTCTCTGCTGTGCTAACTGCGCTTGGGCCAAATGTTCCTTCACGATGGGCATTACCTGTGCAATTCGGTCTTGCATCAGGGCGACATGCTCAATCACACTCCTGTGGGGAGAACTCTCACTTTCCCAAGTTTCCTTGGCAATATCCAACAGCCCTCTTGGGTGTCTCCCATACAGTAACTCAAAGGGGGAGAATCCCGTAGAGGATTGGGGCACCTCCCTAATAGCAAACATCAGATAAGGAAGTAGACAGTCCCAATCCTTTCCATCTCTATCCACCACTTTCTTCAACATTTGTTTTAGGGTTTTGTTGAATCTTTCAACCAGCCCATCGGTTTGGGGGTGATACACAGATGTACGTAATTGCGTCACTTTGAACAATTTACACAGCTCCTTCATAACCCGGGACATAAAGGGTGTACCTTGGTCCGTAAGCAGTTCTTTACAAATACCCACCCGGCTAAACACAAGAGATAGCTCTTTGGCTATGGTTTTGGCCGAGGTATTTCGGAGAGGGATCGCTTCTGGATAACGGGTGGCATAGTCCATTATAACTAATATGTACTGGTGCCCCCTAGCGGACTTGATTATAGGCCCTACCAAATCCATGGCGATCCTCTCAAACGGGACCTCAATGATGGGTAGAGGGACCAGCGGGCTACGGAAATGTGGCATCGGGGCCGACCTCTGACACACAGGGCAGGAGGAACAATAATTTTCTATGTCCTTTATCACCCCCGGCCAATAGAATCTCTGTAATACCCTCTCTCGGGTTTTCTCTGTCCCCAGATGACCTCCAAGAATGTGCCCATGGGCCAACTCCAACACCAACTTCCTGTAAGGTTTGGGCACCACAAGCTGCTCAACGGTTTCTTCTGCCCTTTTTGCCACCCGATACAGTAGGTCCTTCTCTACGCTGAAGTATGGGTAAGTGCAGGTATTATCTGGGTTCACTAACTCGCCATCTATTTTCACTACGTTTTCCCGTGCCTTTATTAGGGCGGGGTCTTTCAACTGTTCTGTGGCAAAGTTTTCCCTGTGAACCTCAAGATCAGAAAACTCCACAGACGGTAGGTTTTCGTCTGAGGAGGTGGGCTCCTCTCCAGTTTCTTGAGTCTCCCCTGCCAATACTGATAAGGGAAATTCCGGAGAGTCCTCACCACTCTCAGGGGAGTTCTGGCTATCACATTCCTGGTACATAGGGGCACCAGTGGGGGGCTCAGGATCATCCCACAGTTCCCAGAACTTCGGAAAATCCCTTCCCACAATGGCGTCATGCGGTAACTGAGATACTAAGCCCACTGGATGAGAGAGGGTACCTTTGGGGGTCTCGAAACACACTGTAGTCACTGGATACTCTCGGGTGTCCCCATGCACACAAATAACAGCTACCTTGCTATTCCCAAAGACCTCTGTTTTAACTAACTCAGCCTTTATCAGGGTCACAAGGCTACCTGAATCCAGCAATACCACAACATTTCTACCATTAACACACATTTTGCATAAATGTTTCTCAGTTCCTCGAATGGCAGTGCATGCGACTGTCGCACACAGCGACTGACGTCTGCCCGTCAGAAAGTCACACTGCATGGGTTCCTCCACAACCGGGCAATTGGCTGCAATATGTCCCGCTTGCCGGCAGCGGTAGCAAACGATCCTTCTTGCCGCCTCTTGAGCCGCTGATTTCCCAGGCTGTTCTCGCCAAACTTGGGGTAGAGCTCCCACCCTCTCACTCTCTCCACCCTCACCCCTTGGAATCCTCTTATCCGCCCCTGGGGATGGTCTGGTCTTAGGGTGGAAAGTCCGAGTGTCTCTGGAAGAGGCCGTCAGGTTCTCTGTAGCCAAGTATTTCTCCACACGATCCACAAGACCATCGGCCGTCTCTGGGTCTCCATGGCTTACCCACTTTTGGATGGCAGTAGGAAGAGCTCTCAAAAACCGATCCATTACAACACGTTCCACAATCTTTGGTGCGGACAAAGTCTCTGGCTGTAGCCACTTTCTGCTCAGGTGAATGAGATCATACATTTGAGACCTGGGGGGTTTTCCAAGCTGGAAAGTCCAGTTATGCACACGCTGAGCCCGGACAGCCTGGGTGACACCCAGCCTTGCCAAAATTTCAGCTTTTAGCATCACATAGTCTTTTGCTTGGTTAGGCTCTAGGTCATAGTAAGCTTTCTGCGATTCACCAGTTAACAGAGGAGCCACCAGTCCAGCCCACTGCTCCTCAGGCCACTTTTCTCTTTCAGCGGTCCTTTCAAATGTGGTCAAAAATACCTCTGGATCATCCTCTCCAGTCATTTTTGTCAATAAACGACTCACCCCAAAGGACGCGGTATTAGTGGGACGGCTTTCCTCACTGGTCTGCGGACGTTGCTGCATTACTGCTTCCATCTGTTGTTGTAGTCTCTGCTCTTGCTTCTGCAACAGGTCTATGAAGCGGGCCTCAGATTGCTGCTGGGCTTGTTGCTGAGCCTCCAGACTCTGTTGCAAAGTTGCGTTTGTCTGCTGCTGGGCTGCAAGGCTCTGTTGATGAGCTTGCTGCTGGGCTGCGAAGTTCTGTTGTTGAGCTGCAAGGCTCTGTTGATGAGCTGCAAGGCTCTTTTGCAAACCTGCATTTGTCTGCTGTTGATTGGCATTTGCTAGAGCCAGCTGCTTCAGTATCTCCTCCATGCTGGCTTAAAAAAAAAACTGCCACTGGTTCTCCACCAACTGTGAGGGGGTTAGCTCGGCAGCGGGTGTGTGTGACCCCCGGGATGGGCTCCCCACACAAAACAGGCCCAGCAAACGGAGGTTGTGGTTTTCAAAATCAAAAAGGTGCGGTTTATTTTCTATTTACAGTGACAAAACACAGCAAAGCAAAAGAAACATAACTAAAATAAATCCTGGTCAACTTGACCTCTGACTAAACATACAGGTTTCCTAACTAACAACTGGGATCAGCCTAGTGCTGTCCTAGTCCCTAAGTCCCTGGTTTTAAATGTCCAAGCAAATAGCCACACAGGCTTTGTCTCACCGCACAGGGGTTCACTCTCCCTAGACAGTCCACACAGGTCTGGGTCCAGGCATGAGCAAACACCTAATGAATCTGGGAGTTCTTATAGAGGCCTAAATGAGCTGACAAGCTTCAGCTGGTCTCATCAACTCCCTGTCTGCACGACGCCCCACACTCTCCCTAGAGGTATGAGTCATCCATGAGCCCACTAGCCTCAGCTGGGCTTATACAACTCTCCACCAAGTTGTATAAGTCGGCGTAAAGCCTGAATCTGGGCGAAATATATCTACCCCCCTGGATGCAACCAGGTGACTTTACCTTCCTGCTGTCACAATATATATATATATATATATATATATATATATATATATATATATATCACTCATTTTTGGAGAGATTTCCTCTAATTTTTAATAATCGTTAATATGCTAGGTGTTTTAGCTCCTTTTCGAAAGCTAAAAAAAAATAATGTTTTGGCTTTACATATAATTTAAATAACACCTACAGGGTTACCTTATGTGACAGGCAAACGGCATAAAGCTAGAAAAATATCTAGTCTTCATACTTAAAAAAAATAAAGCTCAACTCCAGGAAAAATAAACAACTGACCCTTGCAGTGTCCCTGAGTCAACCTCACGTTGCAAGGGTTAAATGCTCATTACGTATAAGGATGAAGAGAAAGGCAGTAAATACTTACCTTACTCCTAACTCCAGCACTGGTACCAGTCTCCCGCATCCTTTTCTGTAAGCTATGATGGTTTCTGGTCACACTGCAGCCTCCTCAACATGCTATATACAGGGTTAATGTTTCTAGTCTGTGGGCTTTGCCCACAGACTAGAGCTTTTGGCAGAGGACGAGGGGGCAGGGTATAAGGTAAGTGCTAGAGCCTCTTCAATTCACCCCTAGGCACTGGACCTTTGCAGAAACACCACACTGCAATGGGGACATTTTGATTTCTTTTGGAGTTGGGCTTTAAACTGGATGTAAACCCTCACATATTCCCAGTGAAGTGAACAGTTTTATATGTATATCCGCTGTCTTCAGCTTTATATATTCTTTAGAAAGTGAACATCGTGTTAGCAATTTTTCTTCCTTTTTCAGCAGTGGGAGGGGAGTCTGGGCATACACTGTGTGTGAGCTGATTGGAGGAAAGGCACACCCCCCCTCCACATAGGCAGAAGAAGGAAGAAACTTTCAGAGCTGTGCTGTGAATAGACAAGCTCTCTGCTTATCTGTCTCTAAGCTCCCTCCTCGACACAAATTTCCAGCTTCTTTTATTTTCTGTTTCGGAGAACTTGTCAGAAGTTATCATGCTGATAACATGATAGCAGAGGAAAGGAGCAGCAGAAAGACACGGCACTCTGAGCTTTGGAGAGAGATGAGTAAACATTACAGATATTCTGCATGTGCCCAGGTCGGATTTCTTGAATAGGGTTTACATCCACTTTAAAGTAAATAAGTTTGATCCAGACATGAAATGTACATAGGGTGCTGCTGCTGTCAAGTAGGTGACAGATCGCTTTCTCACTTTCTAATGCCCTGTACACACTATCAGATTTTCCGTCGGAAAAAACTTGGATGTTTTTTCCGATGGAATTCCGCTCAAGCTTGGCTTGCATACACACGGTCACGCAAAAGTTCTCTGAACTTTCGACCGTCAAGAACGTGGTGAGGTACAACACTACGACGAGCCAAGAAAATGAAGTTCAATGCTTCCGAGTGTAGCGGGTACTCCAAATTTAGGGGGTCTTTATGTCCAAATTTAGGGGGATGACCCGAGCACTGGTATGGCTCGGGCCTTCTAATTGTGCTGGAATCTGCTTTGTTGCTGTGTGCCTATGTAGAGTTCCCTGTGGCCTGCAGGTGAATGGAGCGAACGCGGTGACGTCATCGACTACGACGAGCGTGCGCTCGTCACATTCAATGCCGTCGCCGCCATCTTGCTACACCCTACCTATGCCTAGGAAGTCAATTCGAGCATGCGCAGGTTTCCACGGCGACAGGTAAGTGTACACACACACACACACACTTTTCTCGTAGAGAAACACGCCAACGAGAATCTCGACGAGAAAATAGAGAGCAGGTTCTCTATTTTTCTCGTCGAGATTCTGGTCAGTTTTCTCGACGAGAAACCATACACACCAACGATTTTCTCGGCAAGAAAGCTCTCCCAGCAGTTTTCTTGCCGAGAAAACCGGCCGTGTGTACGAGGCTTAAAGTGGAGGTGCAGCCAAAAAAAAAAAAAAGTCAGCAGCTACTAACTCGTTCGTGTGTACGAGGCTTGATAGTTAGATTGCTGTCTCGGGAAAGGCCTAGTGACCTGTCAGAGGGAAGGATCCTATGCTCCGCAGAACTGACCCTGCGGATTGCTGCTGCTCTTCGAGGACAGACTGAACTTGTCCTTAGAGGATCTAAATTGCTTGTTCGAGCTCCACACCGGCTGCTAGGACCATTGAGGGACTATCTGGGTGAGCTGTACCCACTCGGGACCGAGTGGTTATAAATCTGGGAGTTCTGTGCCTGAATCTGCTGTAGTTCAACTATTATTTCTCATCTACTCTTTCTTACCTATCAAGCAAAGATACAAAATAAACATAACGTTGGAGTTTAAGTGGTTTGGACATTGACTTTATTAAAGAGGGGAAAGTACAGACTCGTCTCTACATTCTGGAGACGGGAACCAGTGGAAGGAGGTAACTCGCTGCAGGACCCAAATACATATACACCGCCTGACCTCTAATCTAGAGGACACAGGCTTGTGGCATGGGTGCCTCTTCTTTCCCCTAAGAGGAGAGGGTAGTGCTACACGAGCATGCGACAAATTGCTTCCGAGCATGCGTAGGAATTTTGCACGTCAGAATTGGTACATACGATCGGAAATTCCAAATGGAATTTTTCCGTCGGAAAAATAGAGAACCTGCTCTCAATCTTTTGCTGGCGGAAATTCTGACAGCAAAAGTCCGATGGAGCCTACACACGGTCGGAATTTCTGACCAAGAGCTCACATCGGACTTTTGCTGGCAGAAATTCTGGTCGCGTGTACGCGGCATAATGGAAAGAGTGCCCATGTTGCCTCAGAGCAGCCGATCAGAATATTAGTGTGTTGCCAGGATCAGTGCCTACTCTTCCTTGTCCAGCATCATGTTCACCCCATGGTGAAAGGTCCTCTTGAACACCAGTATGCTTTGTTTTAACATTATAAAATAACTACAAGAACTGGTCTTTTCCTCTGACAAAGAGAAGGCTGGATGGACCCAGAGGAGAGCATTCAGTCAAGTTAAGGAGACAGAAATGAAATCTGTCAGATAAAAACACAGACATTACAGGAATGAGCTGGGCGCTTCACAGGGGGAACTCGCACATTCAGTTTTGTGTGTGATGCAGATATTTATGCGTTCTTGTGAAGTGAAGAACAGAGCGTGAACTTCAGATCATTAAGTGCAAATGTTTGTACTGTAAGATAAAAAGTCAGAGTACAATCAAAGAGTCTCTAAAAATACTGATGATAAAGACTGAAAATACTAAACTGGAACTCCAGCCAAAACTTTTGTCTCTTTGGGATAGACTGGACCTATTATAAATCCAGAAAACTTATCCAGAGAGAAAATGCACATTCAAACCTTGGGTAGGCAATCAGAATACAAGGAAAAATCCAAAGGGGATCACAACCAGCCTGAAGCTCTCACTAACAAATGATCTGGGAAATCACATCAGTAGCTAAAAACAACAAGGCAGAGAATAGGCCTGATAGTGTAGTACTTACTTTAAAGCTGAAGTTTAGTTATGGCTATTCTTACATTTGTGTGTTTAAAAATCCCAAAAATTAATAATGAACCCGGTGCTGGAGACAAAATATAAGTTCCTCATAACTTTTTCGATTTTTCCCATGCTATTGGTGTCACCATACATTAATAATAGCTTACAGGCACCTAGAACAAAACTCCCCTACAGGTAGCGAAAAAAATATTTTCCTCAATCAAACTTCCCCATCGCATCGCCAAATAATATAAAAAAAATCAGGCCCATCAACCAACCAAAAAAAAAAACAGAGCATCACAACCGACCAATGCAGTATGACCGGTGGAAATGGCATCTCCCCTGGGCCCTGATCGTGTCACTTCCGGGTTGGCGTCTGGTGTCATTTCCGGTTGCTGTACAGCCCCGGCTAACATGTTTCGTCCTTACAACTTTGTCAAAGGGTCAGGCAGCAAGGCATGGCAACCAGGAATTTTAGAGAACTCCCCGTTCAACATAACCACTTCACTACAGGTGACAATAATATCACCATAGATCGCACTATACAAAATACGGCTCGAGGAGCCCAGTCCATCCAGGGACATATCCCACCACAAAAATTCCTTACATAGTTACATTGAGATCAAGATGGACATCTCACATTGGACAAGATACAGGCAGAAGTTAGAAGCTGATTGGCTTCCATGCAGTCGCAGCAGTGTGAACCGGGGCTTATAACAGGCCCCGCAATTAGAGTAAAGGGCCACGGGACTGATAGAAAGAGCCCCAGGACCGATAGAGCCCCCGGGGGGGGGGGGGGGCTTTATGATTTCCTTCCACCAGGACCCTGAAGGTTCTAGTTACACATCTGACCATAGCATATGTAGATGATTTTTCATGTTTTTACTTGTAAACTGCCATACGGGGGTTTCTTTGGGGCAAGATAGCAGGGGTAGGGCCCCGAGATCAATGAAAAGAGCCCCGGCGGTCAGGGGGGCCCTTCATGGTTTCCTCCACCGGGGCCCTGAAGGTTCTAGTTACACCTCTGACCTTAAAATATGTTGACCATTTTTAATGTTTTTACTCGTAAACTGCCATACTGGGGCTTCTTTGGGGCAAGATCGTGGGGGAAGGGCCCCAAGACTGATGGAAAGGGCCCCGGGACCGATGAATAGAGTCTTGGCTGTCAGAGAGGCCCTTGCTGGTTTCTTCCCCTGGGGCCCTGAAGGTTCTAGTTACACCTCTGACCATAGCATATGTCGATTTTTTTTTTCATGTTTTTACTCGTAAACTGTCATACGGGGGGGGTTCTTTGGGGCAAGATTGTGGGGGAAGGGCCCTGATACCGATGGGTAGAGACCCTGTGGTCAAGGGGGCCCTTCATGGTTTCCTCCATCCGGCCCTGAAGGTTCTAGTTACACCTCTGACCATAGCATATGTGGACAATTTTTTTCATGTATTCATTCGTGGATTGCCATACAGGGGGCTTCTTTGGTGCAAGATCACGGGGAAGGGCCCGAGACTGATGGAAAGGGCCCCGGGACCGATGAATAGAGTCCTGGCTGTCAGGGAGGCCCTTCCTGGTTTCTTCCACCGGGGCCCTGAAGGTTCTAGTTACACCTCTGACCATAGCATATGTAGATGTTTTTACTCGTGAACTGCCATACGGGGGGGTTCTTTGGGGCAAAATTGTGGGGGAAGGGCCCTGAGACCGATGGAAAGGCCCCCGAGTGACCCTGTGGTCAAGGGGGCCCTTCATGGTTTCCTCCATCGGGCCCTGAAGGTTCTAGTTACACCTCTGACCATAGCACATGTGGACAATTTTTTCATGTTTTTACTCTTGGACTGCCATACGGGGGGCTTCTTTGGGGCAAGATGGCGTGCTTTTAACCAGACTTTTATCAAAGAGATTACTTAAAAAATTACAGTTTTGGGCTTGTGTACCTTTTCAATCTTCAGGCGTTTAGATTGAATGCTTAGATGTGAAGAGGGACAATGGAAAACCATTTGATATCGGATGTTAAATGATTTGGAGCTTGGAGACCCAGAAGGCTCAGGTGTGAATGGGGGAATACGAGCAAAGGCTCTGAATTGGCTTACATGGGACATCCCAGATGACAATGCAAATTTCACACTTTATAGCTGGTAAAATCTATACATTATTACATTACAAATCTACTAATTGATATGATGAGATAAAAGGTGAGAAAATTAAAACATTTCTTTGCTGTAATTAAAGTAAATCACTTGTCATAATATGTGTCATCAAAGTGATTTTTTTTTTTATCGTGAGCCATCTAATAACATTGCAAATAATTTTTCTCCTAGGTGGAGGAAGCTCTTGAAGCTGTGAAATGTGCCACCAATGAACAAGATTTGGCTCACCGCTTCAAAGAGTTTGGCAAAGAAATGGTCAAACTCAACTATGTGGCTGCAAGGAGGCAACAGGTAAACTACCAAACATCTGTAACACTGCTAGGTTTGAAGAGAACCAGTCATGATTTGGCTTATGAAAGAATATTATATTTGTCATGGGTCATAGTGGAGCAGTATAGAGTATATAATGTACATCACAGGGTTCAGAGTGGAGCAGTATGTATATAATGTACAATGTGTCTTGAAAAATTATTCATATTGCTTAAAATTGTCCACATTTTGTCATGTTACAACCAAAAATGTAAATGTATTTTATTTGGATTTTATGTGATAGAGCAACACAAATTGGCCCATACTTGTGAAGTGGAAGGAAAATAATAAATGGTTTTCAACATTTTTTACTAACTAAATATGTGAAAAGTATGGGGTGCATTTGTATTCCATACTTTGTAGAACCACCTTTCGCTGCAATTACAGCTGCAAGTCTTTTTGGGGATGTCTCTACCAGCTTTGCACATCTAGAGAGTGAGATTTTTGCCCATTCTTTTTTGCAAAATAGCTCAAGCTCTGTCAGATTGGATGGAGAGCGTCTGTGAACAGCAATTTCCGAGTCTTGCCACAGATTTTCAATTGGATTTAGGTCTGGACTTTGACTGGGCCATTCTAACACATGAATATGCTTTGATCTAAACCATTCCATTGTAGTTCTGGCTGTATGTTTAGGGTCGTTGTCCTGCTGGAAGGTGAACCTCCAGCCCAGTCTCAAGTTTTTTGCAGTTTCTAACATGTTTTCTTATAAGATTGCCCTGTATTTGGCTCCATCCAGCTTCCCATCAACTCTGACCAGCTTCCCTGTCCCTGGTGAAGAAAAGCATCCCCACACCATGATTCTGCCACCACCATGTTTCACAGTGGGGATGGTGTCTTCAGGGTGATATGCAGTGTCAGTTTTCAGCCACACATAGTGTTTTGCTTTTAGGCCAAAAAATAATTTTTGGTCTCATCTGACCAGAGCACCTTCTTCCACGTTTTTTGCTGTGTCCCCCACATGGCTTCTCGCAAACTGCAAATGGGACTTCTTATGGCTTTCTTTCAACAATGGCTTTCTTCTTGCCACTGTTCCATAAAGACCAGATTTGTGGAGTGCACGACTAATAGTTGTCCTGTGGACAGATTCTCCTACCTGAGCTGTGGATCTCTGCATCTCCTCCAAAGTTACCATGGGCCTCTTGGCTGCTTCTCTGATGAATGCTCTCCTTGCCCGGCCTGTCAGTTTAGGTGGACTGCCATGTCTTGGTAGGTTTGTAGTTGTGCCATACTCTTTCCATTTTCAGATGATGGATTGAACAGAGCTCCGTGAGATGTTCAAAGTTTGGGATATATTCTTATACAATAAGCCTGCTTTAAATTTCTCCACAACTTTATCCTGTCTGGTGTGTTCTTTGGCCTTCATGATGCTGTTTGTTCACTAAGGTTCTCTAACAAACCTCTGAGGGCTTCACAGAACAGCTGTATTTATACTGAGATTAAATTACATACAGGTGCACTTTTTTAAATAATTAGGTGACTTCTGAAGGCAATTGGTTCCACTAGATTTTAGTTAGGGGTATCAGAGTAAAGGGGGCTGAATACAAATGCACGCCACACTTTTAACATATTTATTTGTAAAAAAAATTGAAAACCATTTATCATTTTCCTTCCACTTCACAATTATGTGCCACTTTGTGTTGGTCTAGCACATAAAATCCCAATAAAATACATTTACGTTTTTGGTTGTAACATGACAAAATGTGGAACATTTCAAGGGGTATGAATACTTTTTCAGGGCACTGTATGTCGCAGTGTTAAGTTTTTTTTTTTACTAAATAAACGAAAAAAGACTGAAAAGATTGAAAAAAAAACCTGCGTTTTTCTTTGTTTCTGTTTAAAATTCTGTAAATAAATAATCTTTCTTCATAAATTTAGGCCAAAATATATTCTGCTACACTTCTTTGGTGAAAATAACCCAAATCCGTGTATATTATTTAGTCTGTAGGAAAGATATAGAGTCCACAAACTATGGGATATATATCTGAAAATTCATCAATCCTGATGTAATGATGGCCAGAAAATCCCAGGACAGTACAAAAATCCCCCAACTCCTTTTTTGGAAAGTAGACAGTCCAAGGTGTTTAGTAAGAGGCACGGCAAGTTTTTTGAAGCTGTAATTTTTTGGCACAATTTTTTGAAAAATAAATATATACGTATATATTTTTTTAGCATACTGTCACCAGTGCAGTACAGCGTCTTTATATAACTGGTGTGGCGGTGATCAGGGACACTGACTGGTGACAGTTAGGGATGAGCTTCGAGTTCGAGTCGAACATGAGTTTGACTCGAACATTGCCTATTCGCCGAACAGCGAACAATTTGGGGTGTTCGCGGCAAATTCGAAAAGCCGCGGAACACCCTGTAAAAGTCTATGGGAGAAATCTGAAGTGCTAATTTTAAAGGCTTATGTGCAAGTTATTGTCATAAAAAGTGTTTGGGGACCCGGGTCCTGCCCCAGGGGACATGTATCAATGCAAAAAAAAGTTTTAAAAACTGACTTTTTTTGGGAGCAGTGATTTTAATAACGCTTAAAATGAAACAATAAAAGTGAAATATTCCTTTAAATTTCATACCTGGGGGTGTCTAAAGTATGCCTGTAAAGTAGCGCTTGTTTCCCGTGCTTAGAACTTCCCTGCACAAAATGTAATTTCTGGAGGAAAAAAAGTCATTTAAAACTACTCGCGGCTGTAATGAATTGTCGGTCCCGGTCATTGATAAACAAAAATTAAAAATTCGTTGAGCTCCCCCCAAATTCAATTACCAGGCCCTTCAGGTCTGGTATGGATATTAAGGGGAACCCTGCGCCAAATAAAAAAAAATGGCATGGGGTTCCCCCCAAATATCCATACCAGACACTTTGGGTCTGGTATGGATTTTAAGGGGAACTCCGTGCCAAATTAAAAAAAAAATGGCGTGGGGTTCCCCCCAAAAATCCATACCAGACCCTTATCCGAGCATGCAACCTGGTAATTGAATTTGAGGGGACCCCGACGCATTTTTGTTTTTTTTTACTTTGGTTCCCTGTGCAAAATGTAATTTTAAAACTATACTCGTGGCTATTAATGAATTGTCGGTCCCGGCAATACAGATAAAAGTCATTGAAAAAAACGGCAGGGGTTCCCCTTAATATTCATACCAGACCCAAAGGGCCCGGTAATGGACTGGGGGGGAACCCCCGCCGTTTTTTTTCAATGACTTTGATCTGTATTGCCGGGACCGACAATTCATTAATAGCCGCGAATATAGTTTTAAATTACTTTTTTTCCTTTAGAAATTACATTTTGTGCAGGGACAGTTCTTAACACGGGAAACACTCGCCACTTTATAGGCATACTATACACACCCCCCAGGTACGAAATTTCTAGGAATATTTAAATTTTATTATTTCACTTTAAGCATTATTAAAATCACTGCTCCCGAAAAAACATCAGTTTTTAAAACTTTTTTATGCATTGATACATGTCTCATGGGGCAGGACCCGGGTCCCCAAACACTTTTTGACAATAACTTGCATATTAACCTTTAAAATGAGCACTTTTGATTTTTCATGTTCGTGTCCCATAGACTTTAACGGTGTTCACGTGTTTGAACAAATTTTTTCCTGTTCGCATGTTCTGGTGCGATCCGAACCGGGGGGGTGTTCAGCTCATCCCTAGTGACAGTATGTAAAAAATAATAATTTTCTTTTCAATTGTTTTTTTTTTTTAATTACATTTTTTTCTACTTTTTTTTTTACTCTTCTTTTTTTTTTTTAACACACTGTGACCAGAGAAATACAGTGGGGAAGTGATCAGGATTTTTTTTTTCACACACTATGATTGCTTATACCAGTGAATTTAACTGTTATAAGCAACAATTTTTAATAAATTAAATGGATTCATTCAATGTTTACTATTGGGGTTAGCTGTGATTGGCAACAGCGACTCACATGTTACAGATGGGCTGTGATTGGCCCTGTCTGTCCCATGTGATCACTGTGACTAATCGCAGAGATCAACACAATAGTACACAATGATAGGCATGAATCAAAGTCATTCGTTGTGTACATATGTCATGTGATACGCTGTGATTGGTCACAGCGATCACATGGTGCCAGCAGCGGCCGGTGCTCTGATCAGTCATCTGATGGGGTGCGTTCCGGGAGGACGTCCTTTTCCTTTATCCTAAAAGGAAAAAAAAAAAAGTTTGCTGTAACTAATTATAAAGTGTGAGCTGGAGTTTGGCTTCAATTTGTTAGTGTATTTATACCTGCTAGTGCATTTACCACCCCCCCCCCCCTCTCTCCAGACCGACAATCCAGAGTTGTGTCTCACTAATACAGGAGGTATGTTACGGGTCAGATTACCAGGTGAAAACAGAGGGGAAAAAACATAAAAAAATGAAACAAATGCAGCCACCACATCTAATGGTTGGTAAGCGGCAAAATATTACATCTTTGGTTTTGGATTTATTACAGCTTTAATTTATATAAAATTACAACTCAATTTCACTGGCTCAGTTCTGGTCCTATAGAAGTGGATATGAGGCTCAGAGCATGCAGGTAGCAGGTTAAGGTTTTCTGGATTCGGTCACCTGTGCTGGTAACTTGGTATGTAATACAGCACCACACTTTAAAGAGGCATTAAGCCCAAAACCAAAAATGTAAATGTAATAAATAGCAGATCTAGTTGATTCTTTCATTTTGATGTTCCTCTGCAGTCAAACGTCCTCCTTGTTCTTCTCTTGCAGGAACTCAAAGACCCCCATTGTAGGGATGAGATGGCAGCTGCTCGAGGAGCTCTGAAGAAGAATGCCACCATGCTGTACACAGCCTCACAAGCTTTCCTCCGCCACGCAGATGTGGCAGCCACCAGGGCCAACCGGGACTATGTATTCAAACAAGTGCAGGAGGCTATTGCAGGGATCTCCAACGCTGCCCAGGCCACCTCACCCACTGATGAGAAGCAGAGCCACACAGGCATTGGGGAGCTGGCCGCTGCCCTCAATGAGTTTGATGTGAGTATCTCAGATGTCATGTCGGTATGTTTACCTGTATTGCTGTACCAGGAGTCATTTTTGTAAAAAAAAAAAAAAAGTTCAAAAATCCCCCTGAGGAGTCACTGCCTAGGTCTGCGTGAAGGCAACAGTCTCAGTACACCAACAGTGATCATTTGGTCAACTAAAACATTTTCAGCGTAATTTTTGTCAGTGGCATTTTTACAGTGACGAAAACGAAAATTACACCACATTTTCATCCACTGATGAAAACTATGGCGAAAATCTATTCCGTTTTCGTTAACGAACAAAAACAAAATGGAAATGTGAAGGAGGGATGTTTACCCTCGGGAACTTCTGGTTTCCACGGAGCTCCGCCAGCTTTCTCTGGGTGGAGCCCAGCATTTGTAGATAGGAGGCTGTCTGCAGAAGGTTAGACCATGAATGGCTGTTATCTGCAGCCAGAAGGGGGATGTTCTATTAGGATGGCGGGGGCTTGGCTGTGTAGTTAACCCTCTCACACACTGCCACACACTCACACTTCCTACTGATAGATAGAGCCCCCCTGAAGGAGACCTGCTCCTTGTCAATAGGCTTTACAGCTTGTCCACTACAGGAGAGCAGCACACTGTCTGATTTGTGCTGGATTAACCCTTTTGCTACCAGAGCTGTTTTTGCACCCATGCTTAAAAAAATGTATTTAGGCCTTAAGAATGCATAGCTCCCAACTGTCCCTGATTTTGAGGGACTGTCCCTGTTTTGGAACAAAAGTCCCTCTGTCCCTCCTTCCTCCTCATTTGTCCCTCATTTTGGTCGGTTCTATGTAGTTGTATATAAAATGCACTTTTTATTTAAAAACGTGTTTCCCAGAGCTAAACCTTTCATCCAATTTCTAAATTGCTGCATTTGAAAATTTCAAAAGTCAATATAAAGGAATAGTAGTGGTAAAAAAAGCACTTGTGGGGGTTAACTAATATATTTTTTGTAAAATTCTCCTTTAAGGGGGTGTGGCAGGGGGCGTGTCCTATGCCTACATACTTTTGCCAATAGGTGTCCCTCATTCCCATCTCAAAAAAGTTGGGAGGTATGAGAATACACAAACACCCCCCCAAACATTATATATTTTCTTTAAGCAGACACGTTCATGTAAATGTGCACTGCATGGTCGCATCATCACACAAAAAGTTTTTATTCCCTTATTTATTTTATTTTAACGTTACTCTACTGTCAAAAAAGCAATATTCTTGTAACAAAACTTGGTTTACCTTAACCACTTCTCCACCGGGCCTCTTCTGGCACTTCTCTCCATGTAAATATCATCATTTTTTTGCTAGAAAATTAATCAGAACCCCCAAACATTATATTTTTTTTTTTAGCAGACACCCTAGGGAATAAAATGGCGGTCATTGCAATTTTTTGTCTTGCACGGTATTTGCGCAATAATTTTTCAAACGCCTTTTTTTGGGGTAGAAAACGGTTTCACGAATTAAAAAATAACAAAACAGTAAAGTTAGCCCAATTTTTTTGTATAATGTGAAAGATGCTGTTACGCCGAGTAAATAGATACCTAACATGTCACGCTTTAAAATTGCACACACTCATGGAATGGCGCCAATCTTCGGTACTTAAAAATCTCCATAGGCGACGCTTTAATTTTTTTTACAGGTTACTATTTTTGAGTTACAGAGTAGGTCTAGTGCTTGAATTGTTGCTCGTACTCTACCGCACGCGGCGATACCTCACATGTGGGGTTTGAAAGGCGTTTACATATGTGGGCGGGACTTACATGCGTGTTCACTTCTGAGCGTGAGCTACCGGGGACAGGGGCGTTTTACTTTTATTTTTTTTATCACTTTTATTCCTATTACAAGGAATGTAAACATCCCTTGTAATAGGAATCATTGTGACAGGTCCTCTTTATTGACCCCACATCTCTCCTCCAGGCTGGAAAGCATGAGATCGGTTAAATTTACAAAATTTTATAGCAGAAACTACGTTTTTTTTCAAACTTCTTGGTCTTTTTCCGTTTGTTTAGCAAAGAATAAAAAAACTCAGTGTTGATTAAATACCACCAAAATAAATCTCTGCCTGTCTCAAAAAAATTATAAAAATGTCATACAGTATGTGTAAAGTGTTACCTTGACCGTGCAATTGTCATTCAAAGTGCAACTACACTGAAAGCTAAAAAATTGACCTGGGCAGGAAGAGGGTGAAAGTGCCCAGTAGTGAAGTCGTTATAAAATGACCTTTCATTTTTAATCTCCAGCACTGTAATTTGTTTTGTAAAATGCAATATGGCTACCTGGAGGTGTTCTGTACGCAGATAGTATACAGAACAGCCCCCAGAAATGTAATTTCCTGCTTGTATGATTGGTTCCCTAATTTTTCCCAGGAGTCAGATTTTGGGCCTGCCCAGCAACATATTGTCATGCATTGCACATGGCTGGAGGGCACTGGCAGAGTGGCTGAAAGCAACAGGAGCAATAATTCTTGCTGCAGATATGTGGAAAACCCCCAGGACGCTGCCTCTGCAGTTAAAGGGAAAGTGGTTGGGGGGGGGGGGAGTGGTAATAAAAATGTGGCTTGACCACGTAGCCAGGAGTCTTGGCAAGAGTGTAGAATTATGTGTGGCATCCATGCAGCATAGAGATCAAGCAGGAGAACTGCCAGTGTTCTGTGTTCTGTTCATGTAGAAAAAGTGAGGGGTGACCTCATTTAGCCATTATCCTTATTTAAGTACAATCAAGGTTTAAGTGGTCTTCAGAGGTTCTGCATAACACATTTGCAGTGTACGTCACTGGAGATACATTAAGATTCTTATCAGCCTTTAATTTCTAGATTCATAAATTTGCTCCAGTAAACACTATTCCCCAGATTCATTAAGTTTTTGCAAAGCATTAAGGGATAAGTGTTCATCTGTGTGCGTTTAATTCTTTTTTTATATTAAGCTTCAATATTCCAGAGAATGATGAAGATAGAAGAAGGTACACCTGGCCTCCTTCTACATCGGGGTGTTGTCCCTTGTACTGTGCCCTTTGTATCGGCTGGGATGTGGTGACGTGACACATTCTGCTACACTTGGGACCCTATGTGAAAAAAGCAGTGTTAACATCAAGGGACACTCTTCTTTTAGACTAGAGGTCTCCAAACTCTCTAAACAAAGAGCCAGTATCCAATCCTTCAGAATGTGGGGAGGGGCTGAACTGGGGCCAGTGGGAGTAGACATTGTTCTGGTGTCAGTGGGAGTAAACAATGCCTCATTGTTGGCATCAATAGTAGGAATAGTGTCCCATCGCTGGTGTCATTAGGTGGAATTCTACCCCTTCATTAATGTCAGTGAGAGGCCATATGCCCTATTGTTGGTGTCAGTGGGAGGAATAGTGTCCCATCGCTGGTGTCATTAGGTGGAGTTCTCCCCCTTCATTAATGTCAGTGAGAGGCCATATGCCCTATTGTTGGTGTCAGTGGGAGGAATAGTGTCCCATCGCTGGTGTCATTAGGTGGAGTTCTCCCCCTTCATTAGTGTCAGTGAGAGGCCATATGCCCAATTATTGGTGTCAGTGGGAGGAATAGTGTCCCATCGCTGGTGTTATTAGGTGGAGTTCTCCCCCTTCATTAGTGTCAGTGAGAGGCCATATGCCCAATTGTTGGTGTCAGTGGGAGGAATAGTGTCCCATCGCTAGTGTCATTAGGAGGAATTCTACCCCTTCATTAGTGTCAGTGGAATAGTGCCCCATCATTGGTGTCAGTGGGAAGCATTGTGTCCCATCATTGGTGGGACACAATAGTGCCCCGTTGTTGGTGTCATTAGGAGGAATTGTGCACCATTGTTGGTGTCATTGAGAAGAATCATGCCCCTTTATTGGTGTCAGTGGGAGGACATATGCCCAATTGTTGGTGTAAATGGGGGGGACGGACATATGCCCACACTTTGGTGCCCCATTATTGGTATCATTGATTAGTGCCCCATTGTTGGTGTCATTGGGGAGGAATTGTGCACCATTGTTGGTGTCATTGGGAAGAATCGTGCCCCTTCATTGGTGTCAGTGGGAGTACAAATACACAATTGTTGGTGTAAATGGGAGGACATATGCCCACACTTTGAGGTCAGTGGATGGAATAGTGCCCCAAGGGCTGGATAAAAGCAAGCAAATGGCCACATTCGGCCCCAGCCGCAGTTTGGTGATTGTTGCTTTAGAGCAGGAGTCTCTAAACTTTCTAAACAAAAGGGCCAGTTTACTGTTCTTCAGACTTTAGAGGGGACGGAGTGTGGTGTGGGTGTAGAAAATGTCCTGGCCATCAGTGGGGGTAAACAATGCCCCATCTTTAGTATTAGGGTGAGGAATAGTGCCCTATCATTGGTGTCAGTGGGAAGAATAGTACCCCATCCATAGGTGTGCGCAACCTATTGCATTTGGGGGTGCACTCCAAAGCTCAAATGCATATATATACAGTAATATAATTATATTGTTAAAAATAAAACACACACACACTCTCTTAGGCCTCATGCCCACGGACGTTTTTACAGCCGCGTTTTTTACAGCTTAAAAATGCCTGTCCATGTTATTGTATACATTTATTTATTTAAAAAAAAACAAAAAAAAAACGTCGGAGCTCAAAAACGCAATTGCGGCGTTTTTGCGCGTTTTTTGGCGTTTAACGTTTTTTAACGCTTTGCGTTTTTTTATGCCTAACGCCGACTCCGAGGAACGCACTGGTCCCGTTTTTTTTTACAGCTTAACCACTTGCTTACTGGGCACTTAAACCCCCTTCCTGCCCAGACCAATTTTCAGCTTTCAGCGCTGTCACGCTTTGAATGACAAATGCGCGGTCGTGCGACGTGGCTCCCAAACAAAATTGGCGTACTTTTTTTCCCACAAATAGAGCTTTCTTTTGGTGGTATTTGATTATCTCTGCGGTTTTTATTTTTTGCGCTATAAACAAAAAAAGAGCGACGATTTTTGAAAAAAAACACAATATTTTTTACTTTTTGCTATAATAAATATCCCAATTTAAAAAAAATATATATATTTTTTTTCTCAGTTTAGATCGATACGTATTCTTCTACATATTTTTGGTCAAAAAAAAATCGCAATAAGCGTTTATTGATTGGTTTGCGCAAGTTATAGCATCTACAAAATAGGGCATAGTTTTATAGCATTTTTATTAATATTTTTTTTTTTACTAGTAATGGCGGCGATCAGCGATTTTTATTGTGACTGGCGACATTATGACGGACACATCAGACACTTTTGACACCATTTTGGGACCATTGTCATTTTTACAGCGATCAGTGCTATGAAAAATGCACTGGTTACTGTAAAAATGACACTGGCAGTGAAGGGGTTAACACTAGGGGGCGAGGAAGGGGTTAAATGTGTGCCCTGGGAGTGATTACTACTGTGGGGGGAGGGGACTGACAGGGGGAGGTGACCGATCTGTGTCCCTATTAGGGATGAGCTTCGTGTTCGAGTCGAACATACGTTCGACTCGAACATCGGCTGTTCGATCGTTCGACGAAGATCGAACGATTTGGGCCGTTCGCGCCAAATTCGAGTGACGCGAACGGCCCACAATGCACTACGCCATCGCAGTGTCATCCAGGCGCTGTGATTGGCCAAGCATGCACTGTGACCCCGCATGCTTGGCCAATCACAGCGCCGGCAGCGAGGAGAGCAATGATTGGCCACAGGCAGGATGCCTGTGGCCAATTATTGCTGAGGGTGTTTAGTACACGCCCCACACTATAAAAGGCCGCCAGCACGGCGGCCTAGTGTAGTGTGTTCCGGAGCAGGGATAGAGCAGCATAGGCAGGGACAGTGACTGTTATTTCTTTCTTGCTTAACCTGGATTCCTTTAGTTTAGGGAAAGAGAAGGATAGGTAGGGAGAGTGTCAGTGTGTTTTGTGCTTGTGCTATAGTGTGCTTAAAAAAAACATTTATTCTAGGGACAGAAAACTGTAGGTAGGGACAGTGTCAGTTTCTTTCACTCTGCAAGTCCTTGTTTCCAGGGACCTGGAAGGACAGTGAGTGAATTGTCCTTGTGCTATATTGTGCTTAAAAAAACATTTATTCTAGGGACAGAAAACTGTAGGTAGGGAGAGTGTCAGTTTCTTTCACTCTGCAAGTCCTTGTTTCCAGGGACCTGTAAGGACAGTGAGTGAATTGTCCTTGTGCTATATTGTGATTAAAAAAAACATTTTTTCTAGGGACAGAAAACTGTAGGTAGGGAGAGTGTCAGTTTCTTTCACTCTGCAAGTCCTTGTTTCCAGGGACCTGTAAGGACAGTGAGTGAATTGTCCTTGTGCTATATTGTGATTAAAAAAAACATTTTTTCTAGGGACAGAAAACTGTAGGTAGGGAGAGTGTTTTTTTTCTTTCACTCTGCAAGTCCTTGTTTCCAGGGACCTGGAAGGACAGTGAGTGAATTGTCCTTGTGCTATATTGTGCTTAAAAAAAACATTTATTCTAGGGACAGAAAACTGTAGGTAGGGAGAGTGTCAGTTTATTTCACTCTGCAAGTCCTTGTTTCCAGGGACCTGTAAGGACAGTGAGTGAATTGTCCTTGTGCTATATTGTGATTAAAAAAAACATTTTTTCTAGGGACAGAAAACTGTAGGTAGGGAGAGTGTTTTTTTTCTTTCACTCTGCAAGTCCTTGTTTCCAGGGACCTGTAAGGACAGTGAGTGAATTGTCCTTGTGCTATATTGTGATTAAAAAAAACATTTTTTCTAGGGACAGAAAACTGTAGGTAGGGAGAGTGTTTTTTTTCTTTCACTCTGCAAGTCCTTGTTTCCAGGGACCTGTAAGGACAGTGAGTGAATTGTCCTTGTGCTATATTGTGCTTAAAAAAAACATTTATTCTAGGGACAGAAAACTGTAGGTAGGGAGAGTGTCAGTTTATTTCACTCTGCAAGTCCTTGTTTCCAGGGACCTGGAAGGACAGTGAGTGAATTGTCCTTGTGCTATATTGTGATTAAAAAAAACATTTTTTCTAGGGACAGAAAACTGTAGGTAGGGAGAGTGTTTTTTTTCTTTCACTCTGCAAGTCCTTGTTTCCAGGGACCTGGAAGGACAGTGAGTGAATTCTCCTTGTGCTATATTGTGCTTAAAAAAAACATTTATTCTAGGGACAGAAAACTGTAGGTAGGGAGAGTGTCAGTTTATTTCACTCTGCAAGTCCTTGTTTCCAGGGACCTGTAAGGACAGTGAGTGAATTGTCCTTGTGCTATATTGTGATTAAAAAAAACATTTTTTCTAGGGACAGAAAACTGTAGGTAGGGAGAGTGTTTTTTTTCTTTCACTCTGCAAGTCCTTGTTTCCAGGGACCTGTAAGGACAGTGAGTGAATTGTCCTTGTGCTATATTGTGATTAAAAAAAACATTTTTTCTAGGGACAGAAAACTGTAGGTAGGGAGAGTGTTTTTTTTCTTTCACTCTGCAAGTCCTTGTTTCCAGGGACCTGTAAGGACAGTGAGTGAATTGTCCTTGTGCTATAGTGTGCTTAAAAAAAAACATTTATTCTAGGGACAGAAAACTGTAGGTAGGGACAGTGTCAGTTTCTTTCACTCTGCAAGTCCTTGTTTCCAGGGACCTGGAAGGACAGTGAGTGAATTGTCCTTGTGCTATATTGTGATTAAAAAAAACATTTTTTCTAGGGACAGAAAACTGTAGGTAGGGAGAGTGTTTTTTTTCTTTCACTCTGCAAGTCCTTGTTTCCAGGGACCTGTAAGGACAGTGAGTGAATTGTCCTTGTGCTATATTGTGATTAAAAAAAACATTTTTTCTAGGGACAGAAAACTGTAGGTAGGGAGAGTGTTTTTTTTCTTTCACTCTGCAAGTCCTTGTTTCCAGGGACCTGTAAGGACAGTGAGTGAATTGTCCTTGTGCTATAGTGTGCTTAAAAAAAACATTTATTCTAGGGACAGAAAACTGTAGGTAGGGACAGTGTCAGTTTCTTTCACTCTGCAAGTCCTTGTTTCCAGGGACCTGGAAGGACAGTGAGTGAATTGTCCTTGTGCTATATTGTGATTAAAAAAAACATTTTTTCTAGGGACAGAAAACTGTAGGTAGGGAGAGTGTTTTTTTTCTTTCACTCTGCAAGTCCTTGTTTCCAGGGACCTGTAAGGACAGTCAGTGAATTGTCCTTGTGCTATATTGTGATTAAAAAAAACATTTTTTCTAGGGACAGAAAACTGTAGGTAGGGAGAGTGTTTTTTTTCTTTCACTCTGCAAGTCCTTGTTTCCAGGGACCTGTAAGGACAGTGAGTGAATTGTCCTTGTGCTATATTGTGCTTAAAAAAAACATTTATTCTAGGGACAGAAAACTGTAGGTAGGGAGAGTGTCAGTTTATTTCACTCTGCAAGTCCTTGTTTCCAGGGACCTGGAAGGACAGTGAGTGAATTGTCCTTGTGCTATATTGTGATTAAAAAAAACATTTTTTCTAGGGACAGAAAACTGTAGGTAGGGAGAGTGTTTTTTTTCTTTCACTCTGCAAGTCCTTGTTTCCAGGGACCTGGAAGGACAGTGAGTGAATTCTCCTTGTGCTATATTGTGCTTAAAAAAAACATTTATTCTAGGGACAGAAAACTGTAGGTAGGGAGAGTGTCAGTTTATTTCACTCTGCAAGTCCTTGTTTCCAGGGACCTGGAAGGACAGTGAGTGAATTGTCCTTGTGCTATATTGTGATTAAAAAAAACATTTTTTCTAGGGACAGAAAACTGTAGGTAGGGAGAGTGTTTTTTTTCTTTCACTCTGCAAGTCCTTGTTTCCAGGGACCTGGAAGGACAGTGAGTGAATTCTCCTTGTGCTATATTGTGCTTAAAAAAAACATTTATTCTAGGGACAGAAAACTGTAGGTAGGGAGAGTGTCAGTTTATTTCACTCTGCAAGTCCTTGTTTCCAGGGACCTGGAAGGACAGTGAATGAATTGTCCTTGTGCTATATTGTGATTAAAAAAAACATTTTTTCTAGGGACAGAAAACTGTAGGTAGGGAGAGTGTTTTTTTTCTTTCACTCTGCAAGTCCTTGTTTCCAGGGACCTGGAAGGACAGTGAGTGAATTCTCCTTGTGCTATATTGTGCTTAAAAAAAACATTTATTCTAGGGACAGAAAACTGTAGGTAGGGAGAGTGTCAGTTTATTTCACTCTGCAAGTCCTTGTTTCCAGGGACCTGTAAGGACAGTGAGTGAATTGTCCTTGTGCTATATTGTGATTAAAAAAAACATTTTTTCTAGGGACAGAAAACTGTAGGTAGGGAGAGTGTTTTTTTTCTTTCACTCTGCAAGTCCTTGTTTCCAGGGACCTGTAAGGACAGTGAGTGAATTGTCCTTGTGCTATATTGTGCTTAAAAAAAACATTTATTCTAGGGACAGAAAACTGTAGGTAGGGAGAGTGTCAGTTTATTTCACTCTGCAAGTCCTTGTTTCCAGGGACCTGTAAGGACAGTGAGTGAATTGTCCTTGTGCTATATTGTGATTAAAAAAAACATTTTTTCTAGGGACAGAAAACTGTAGGTAGGGAGAGTGTTTTTTTTTCTTTCACTCTGCAAGTCCTTGTTTCCAGGGACCTGTAAGGACAGTGAGTGAATTGTCCTTGTGCTATATTGTGATTAAAAAAAACATTTTTTCTAGGGACAGAAAACTGTAGGTAGGGAGAGTGTTTTTTTTCTTTCACTCTGCAAGTCCTTGTTTCCAGGGACCTGTAAGGACAGTGAGTGAATTGTCCTTGTGCTATATTGTGCTTAAAAAAAATATTTTTTCTAGGGACAGAAAACTGTAGGTAGGGAGAGTGTCAGTTTCTTTCACTGTGAAAGTCCTTGTTTCAAGGGACAGAGAAGGACACCTGAAGGTAGCCCTTATTGCTTTTTTCCCATCTCCCTGCAGGCCATCTATTAGAATGTCTGGAAGGCAAACAAGGAGAGGCAGACAGTCAGGAGGCAATAAAAGAGGGCAAGCAGGCTCTGTGTCTGGGGGCAACAGTGCTGGTCGTGGACGCGGTGCATTGTCATCAGCACATGGCCATGGGACACGCTTGTCCTTCTTTTCGGCAGCTGGACATGTTGAGCCACATCATGCCGAAGACTTGGTAGAGTGGATGACCAAGCCCTCCTCCTCCTCCTCATCCTCTCTCACCCAGGCTCAGGGTACTGGAAAAGCAGCTGCCAAAGCGTCGTCTTCCCTGGTATCAATGTCAGACAAATCATCAGTCACTCCTTCCCTAGACCCACCATGTCCTCCTCCTGAGGAGTCCCCCGAACTGTTTCAGCACAGTGTTGGGTACATGCTCCAGGAGGATGCCCAGCGTTTCGAAGGGTCTGATGATGAAACCCAGCTAGAGGAAGGCAGTAGCGTGAGAGCAGACAGAGGGGATGCTCAAGAAGGACACCAATCTGGCAGTCATGTTCCAGCAGCTGCAGCATACTGCCAGATTGGCTCCAGTGATGAGGAGGGAGGGGATGATGAGGTCACTGACTCCACTTGGGTGCCTAATAGGAGAGAGGAGGAGGAGGAGGATGAGGAGGAGGCACATCTCCAACGAGGCAGGATGCCCTTTGGTGGCCAGCGTAAGGGCAGTACACCGACGGAATCACACCGCAGAGCTCCGCCTGTGCAGGGCGCTGCCTCTGCCCGTCATTCAAAAAGTTCTTTGGTGTGGGCCTTTTTTGAGGCTAGTGCATCAGATCGCACAGCTGCTGTTTGCAACATATGTCTCAAGCGTATATCGCGTGGCCAAAACATCAGCCGCTTGGGTACCACATGCCTGACCAGACATATGTTGACCTGCCATGCAGCTCGTTGGCAAGCCTACCTCAAAGACCCACACCAAAGAACAAAGCGGACCTCTCCTTGCACCGCATCAGCTGGGATCTCCAACCCCACTATAACTTCAGTCCTCTCTGAAACATGCACTGAGAGGAATGAAGGTGTAGAATTAGGTGTGTCACAGCCAAGTACTTGCGCCCACTCTGCTAGCAGTACACCGACGTCCGATTCTAGCAGGCAAATTTCCCTGCCCCAGCTGCTGGACCGTCGAAAGAAGTTCACTCCCAGCCATCCACATGCCCAGCGGTTGAATGCTAGCTTGGCTAAATTGCTAGCGCTTCAACTGCTGCCTTTTCAGTTGGTAGACTCGGCCCCCTTCCGTGAGTTTGTGCAATGTGCGGTTCCTCAGTGGCAGGTTCCCAAACGCCACTTTTTCTCACGGAAGGCTATTCCGGCTCTCTACCGGCATGTGGAAGGCAATGTCTTGGCCTCGCTGGACAGGGCGGTCAGCGGTAAGGTGCATATTACCGCTGACTCATGGTCCAGCAGGCATGGACAGGGACGTTACCTTTCTTTCACGGCCCATTGGGTCACTCTTTTGGCAGCTGGGAAGGATTCAGGACAAGGTGCAGTAGTGTTGGAGGTTGTCCCACCGCCACGCCTCCAAAATGCTACTACTGGTTGTGACACACCTCTCTCCTCCACCCCCTCCTCTTCTTCTTCCTCCATGGCCTCTTCCTGTGGTTTGTCCTATGAACCAGCGGTGCTCCGTAGCCGTTCACGGGGCTACGCAAGTACGCAGGCAAAAAGATGCCATGCCGTGCTTGCGCTGGTGTGTTTGGGGGACAGAAGCCACACTGGGGCAGAGGTCCTGTCTGCTCTGCAGGGCCAGGCCGAGAGGTGGTTGACGCCACGCCAGCTTAAGCCAGGAATGGTGGTTTGCGACAATGGCACCAACCTCCTCTCCGCCCTCCGACAGGGACAACTGACCCATGTGCCCTGTGTGGCTCACGTCCTTAACCTGGTGGTGCAGCGCTTCTTGGGCAGGTACCCGGGCTTACAGGATGTCCTGAGGCAGGCCAGGAAAGTCTGTGTGCATTTCCGCAGATCTTATAATGCCAGTGCTCGCCTGGCTGAGCTGCAAAAGGAGTTGAACCTGCCCAAGAACCGCCTTATATGTGACATGCCCACCAGGTGGAACTCAACGTTGGCCATGCTGCAGCGGCTGCACACGCAGCAGAGGGCCATCAATGAGTACCTGTGCGACTACGGCACCAGGACAGGGTCAGGGGAGCTTGGTTTTTTTTCTCCACGCCAGTGGGGCATGATCAGGGATGCATGCACTGTCCTGGCACCATTTGAGGAGGCCACGAGGATGGTGAGCAGTGACAGTGCATGCATCAGTGACACTGTACCTCTTGTCCACCTGTTGGAGCACACGCTGCGTGGAATAATGGACAGGGCACTTGAGGCAGAACAGAGGCAGGAAGAGGAGGACTTCCTTGCCTCTCAAGGCCCCCTTTACCCAGACAGTGTTCCTTCTGTCCCACCCATCGCACAGGAAGAGGAGGAGGAGGAGGAGGAGGAGGAGGAGGATTGTGTCAGCATGGAGGTGGAGGCTGGCACTCAGCATCATCAGCAGCAGTCTTTTAGGGATGATTTACAGTCCCAAGAAACCAGTGGACTTGTACGTGGCTGGGAGGAGGTGGCTGCGGATCATGTCGTCCTTAGTGACCCAGAGGACTCCGGAGCGAATGCCTCAGCAAACCTACGCTGCATGGCCTCCCTGATCCTGCAAAGTCTGCGGAAGGATCCTCGTATTCTTCGGATCAAGGAGAGGGACCATTACTGGCTGGCCACTCTCCTTGATCCACGGTACAAGGGTAAGGTTGCGGACCTTATGTTACCGTCGCAGAGGGAGCAGAGGATGAGACAACTCCGGGAGGCCTTGCAGAAAGGTCTGTGCAACGCGTTCCCAGAGACTGGGAGGTTGCAAACTCCTGGTCCTGGACAACGAGTTGCTGAGGCTTCGGCCAGTCAAAGAAGGAGCGGTGGGGAAGGTGGCCGTCTGACCGATGCGTTCAGACAATTCTTTAGTCCGCAGCCCCAAAGTATGATCGGTTCCAGCAACCATCGCCAGCGTCTGATAAACATGGTGCAGGAATATCTAGGGGCAAGGTCAGACTTGGACACCTTCCCCACCGAAAATCCTCTGGCTTACTGGGTCTTGAGGATGGATCACTGGCCAGAGCTTGCACAGTATGCAATTGAGCTACTGGCCTGTCCTGCATCCAGCGTTCTTTCGGAACGCACATTCAGTGCTGCTGGAGGATTTGTCACGGATCACAGGGTGCGCCTGTCCACCGACTCGGTTGATCGACTGACTTTCATCAAGATGAACCAGTCTTGGATCACCACCAGCTACCACACACCTGATGCTGATATAACAGACTAATTGATTTTAACATGTCACATCCCTTCAAGACTGATGCTGATGCTGAGTGCCTGTGCTGTTATGTTGACTGGCTATCCTCCTCCTCCGAGTCCTCAATGATACGATTGATGATGATAGCTTGTAAGATCATTTTTGTTTATGGGTGCCGCCACCAGTGCCTAACGCCCAATTTTTCAGCCCCTGTTTAACAGGGGCGTGTAATTACAATTTTTGAAGCAATACTTTGCAACAGGGCTCATTGCTGTGCTCCAAGTACAGTATCTGTGAGGAGTTGCAGTGTTGTGCCACCAGTGCCTAAGGCCCAATTTTTCAGCCCCTGTTTAACAGGGGCGTGTCATTACAATTTTTGAAGCAATACTTTGCAACAGGGCTCATTGCTGTGCTCCAAGTACAGTATCTGTGAGGAGTTGCAGTGTTGTGCCACCAGTGCCTAAGGCCCAATTTTTCAGCCCCTGTTTAACAGGGGCGTGTCATTACAATTTTTGAAGCAATACTTTGCAACAGGGCTCATTGCTGTGCTCCAAGTACAGTATCTGTGAGGGGTTGCAGTGTTGTGCCACCAGTGCCTAAGGCCCAATTTTTCAGCCCCTGTTCAACAGGGGCATGTAATTACAATTCTTGATCTAATAATTCACAGCAGGGCCCATTGCTGCACCCACCAAGAGTAACTGTCAGGGCTTACAGTGTTGTGGCGCCAGCACCACCATCAAAGGCCCAATTTTTACTACCACTGTTCAACAATTATATGTAATTAAAATTCCTGATATAATAGTTGACAGCAGGGCGTTCCAGCACCAACCAAGAGTAACTGTGAGTGCTTACAGTGTTGTGCCAACACCAACAACTAAGGGGCCTATTTCTGCAGAGTATATACGGCAGGTCCCTACTTTCAAACATCCAACTTACAAACGACTCCTACTTGCAAACGCAAGAAGACAACAGGAAGTGAGAGGAAATCTACCACTAGGAAGGAAAATTCTCTCCTGTAAGAATAAATATGGGAGAAAGGTGTCTCCTCTGTACTGATGCTTTATCAGCAATCCTTGTTTCAAGAAAAAGACCACATTTCAAAAAGAGTTGTCATTGGGACGGAAAGTGAGGTGAAATGTTCTGAACAGGGGCACAGACAGCAAAACAAATGTTACAGGGGTGATAACCCTTACCTATGTTTTCCAAAAAGTTTAAAAATAGATTTTTGGTCTGGAGCTACACTTCAACAATGTACCTGTTCAAAATTACAAACAGACTCTACATAAGAACAAACCTACAGTCCCTGTCTTGTATGCACCGCCTGTATAGGGCTGTTCAGAGTATATAGGGCCTTTTTTATTTTATGTGCGGGGTTCCCCTTAATATCCATACAAGACCCAAAGGGGCTGGTAATGGGCTGGGGTAGGGGGGGGGGGCATGGGGTAGCTATGCCATTTTTCTTAAAGAATTTCATCCATATTACCGGGACCAGACATTACATTAAAGCCGCAAGCAGTTTTAAATGGCTTTTTTTTCCTTTAGAAGTGTCATTTTGTGCAGGGACAGTTCTAAACACGGGAAACACGTGGCACTTCACAGGCATACTTTAGACACCCCCCAGGTACGATATTTAAAGGAATATTTGACTTTTTTTTTTTCACTTTATGCATCATTAAAATGACTGCTCCCGAAAAACGACCGTTTTTAAAACTTCTTTTTGCATTGATACATGTCCCCTGGTGCAGAACCCGGGTTCCCAAACCCTTTTTAGGACAATAACATGCATAATAGTTGTTATAATTAGCACTTTAGAATTCGAACGTTCGCATCCATTGTATTTAATAGGGTTCTAATGTTCGTTCGAACTTTCGGTCCGTTCGCGGGTTCTGGTGCGAACCGAACCCGGGGGTGTTCGGCTCATCACTAGTCCCTATGTACAAGGGACACAGCATCGGTCTCCTCTCCCTGACAGGACGTGGATCTCTGTGTTTACACACAGAGATCCACGTCCTTGTCTGTGTAACGGGCAATCGCGGGTGCCTGGTGGACATCGCGGTCGCCAGGCACGCGCATCGGCATGTCAGTGACGCGCCGGGCGCTCGCACGCCCCCCAGTGGCCGGAGGAGCCGAGGACGTCTATTGACGGCCTCCCGGATATCTAGAGCCACCTTGAGGCCGTCATTCGTCTATGGCCCAGGCTCCATCTAGTTAAAAACGCCTATGCTATTTGCAGCTCAAAAACGCCTAGGTGGGCATGAAGCTATAGACTAACATGGACAGGCGGTTTTTAGTTGTAAAAAACGCTCAAAAACACGGCTGTAAAAACGTCTGTGGGCATGAGGCCTTATAAATAAATGTAAACACAAATTTTAAATTGTATTAAAACCTGGACGGTGTTAGTAGGGCAGTGGACAGTGTCAGGAGAACAATGGATGGTGCCAGTAGTTTTCTATTTTATTTTTTTTTTGGAGCCCTGTTGGGGGTCTTTGATGAAATATCAGGGGTCTATACAGCCCCTTATGTCTCACTTTTGAGACAGAGAAAGGTACTGAGGACAGAGATTTCCCAGTCCCTTTCTCTGCAGCCTCAGCTGCACTGGACAGTGAATGAATGAGAAGTGCTCTGTGCTGAGCAGCTTACTGTTCATTCACAAACTGAAGCATAGTAAATACAGTTTACCGTATTTGCCGGCGTATAAGGTGGCTGGGCATATAAGACGACCCCCTAATTTTCAATTTAAAACGTTGGTTTTGTGCTATACTCTCCGTATAAGACGACCCCCTTGTGCGGTAATACCGTATGATCAGAAACTTTGGTACCGGGTAACATGTATACGCTGGGTGATGAGGCCGCCAGATGGATATCAGCCCGCCGGGTGCTCTGTAAAACTGTATGTATTCAGTATATGCGCCGCTCAGCCAATCCCAGTGGGCGATGCACTCTGTTGATGAATACAGAGCCTGCTAAGCCTGCTCGGATTGGAGGAACAACCTCTGCCGAGCAGGCTACATATAGACGACCCCCGCTTTTTGGCTGTGTAATTTCGGTGTATAAGGTCGTCTTATACGCCGGAAAATACGGTAGTTATGCAATGTGCAATGCATGACATTATGCTACAGGGGTGCCCAAAATATATCACACAAACAGGAAATGACATTTCTGGGGGCTGTTCTATATACTATCTGTATACAGAACACCTCCAGGTAGCCATATTGCATTTTACAAAAAAAAAAAACACAGCTTACTATGCTTCAGTTATGAATAAACATTGTGAGTGATTGCTATTAAAAAAAGGAACAGGGACAGTAGGGGCGACGAGGGTGGCATAAACTGGTGCTGATCCACTGTATTTTCTTCCTCCAGCCGCTGAATGCCAGCGACAGGGAGAGGAGGAGAAGCAAACTTTCAGTGGCTGCAGGAGGAAAATGCGGGTCAGATCCAGTAAACGCCTCCCCTCCTGTCCAGGTTCCGGGAGTTGGCAAGGAAGGATTATGGTCTATCCATCACCTGCCCACGATCGACAGGTAGATCGTGATCAACAGGTTACTGACCCCTGGATTGGGGTGTGTCCAGACACACCCGTCACACCCCCTGCGCACACCTATGGCCCTGTCATTGGTGTCAGTAGAAGGAATGGTGCCCCAAGGGCCGGATAAAGGCAGGCAAAGGGCCACACCTGACCTGAGTTTGGAGAGCACTGTTTTGGAGGAAAAACGGGACAGGCTTATTGCCTGCCCATCACTTTAGGGCCCATTTAGATGTGCAAATGCATTAACCACTTAAGGACCAAGCCCGTTTTTCAGACTCTGTGTTTACAAGTTTAAAACATTTTTTTTGCTAGAAAATTACTTAGAATCCCCAAACATTATATATATATATATTTTTTTTAACACCCTAGAAAATAAAATGGCGGTCATTGCAATACTTTTTGTCACACCGTATTTGCGCAGCGGTCTTACAAGCGCACTTTTTTTGGAAAAAATTCACTTTTATTATTAAAAAAATAAGACAACAGTAAAGTTAGCCCAATTATTTTTTATATTGTGAAGGATGATGTTACGCCAAGTAAATTGATACCCAACATGTCACGCTTCAAAATTGCGCCCGCTCGTGGAATGGCGTCAAACTTTTACCCTTAAAAATCTCCATAGGCGACATTTAAAAAATTCTATAGGTTTTCTATCTTTTGAGTTACAGAGAAGGTCTAGGGCTAGAATTATTGCTCTCGCTCTAATGATTGTGGCGATACCTCACTTGTGTGGTTTGAACTAGACATGTGCAATTCGGTTCGTTCCGAATTCGTTTTTTAACGAATTTCGACAAATTCGTTAATTCGGAAATATCCGAATTAACGAAAACTCATTTAACGAATTTTAACGAATATTCGTAAATTCTAATTTACGAATGTACGAATTTACGAATATACGAATTTACCAATGCACGAATTTACGAATGTACAACTATCCGAATATTCGTAAATTTGTACATTCGTACAATCGTAAATTAGTAAATTCGGAAATCTGAAATAATAATTAACTAATAACTTAACTATTACTAACTATTCAATTATAGGTATTGTAATTTCCTTTCAAATTTGGCTGTTAGTGAACTTAACAAAGTTACGAATTGTTTTCCGACATAATGAATGCCGTATCTAAACGAATGGAACGTAATGAATTAATTATAATAATAAATAACAATAATAATAATAAAAACGTTTTATTATTATTATTATTAATTTGTTCCGTTCCATTTGTTTAGATGCGGCATTTGTTATTTCAGGTTATGCGTAACTTCAGATAAATTTGTATTCGTTACGTTCGCTAACAGCCAAATTTGAAAGGAAATTACAATACCTATAATTTAATAGTTATTTTTTCAGATTTTCAAATTTTCGGGTTTTCGAAAATATCGAATTTCCAAATTTCCGAAATTACGAATGTATAAATTTACGAATGTATAAATTTACGAATGTACAAATTTATGAATGTACAAATTTACGAATGTATAAATTTACGAATGTACAAATTTACGAATTTACGAATTGCGATCATAACGAATGACCCGAAAACGAAAAAAAAAAAAAAAACGAATGAAACGAAAACGAAAACTAACAAATTTTTTGGCAGTGCACATGTCTAGTTTGAACACTGTTTTCATATGCAGGCGCTACTCACGTATGCGGTCGCTTTTGCGCGCGAGCTCGTCGGGAATGGGGCGCTTTAAAAAAAAAATGTTTTTGTTTTCTTATTTATTTTACTTGATTTTAATTATTTTTACGCTGTTTAAAAAAAAAAAAAAGGGTCACTTTTATTCCTATTACAAGGAATGTAAACATCCCTTGTAATAGAAAAAAGCATGACAGGTCCTTCGAAATATGAGATCTGGGGTCAAAAAGACCTCACATCTCATATTTACACTAAAATGCAATAAAAAAAAAAATGTTGTCATTTGAAAAAATGACAACAAAAAAATGTGCCTTTAAGACGTATGGGCGGAAGTGACATTTTGACGTTGTTCCGCCCTGCTATGGTATGGAGACGGGTGGGGGCCATCTTCCCCCTCACTCGTATCCATACCACAGAGGGAGAAGTACCCAATCGCCTCCGCTGCTACCGACGGCTCCAGTAAGCGAATCCGCCGCAGAGACCACCATTATCGTTTACAGGACCGCTCACTGAAAAGATGGATATCTCGGTTGTGGCAGAAGCTGCTGCCGTTACTGAGATATCCATCTTTAAAGTGCCGACGTATATGTACATGAGCGGGTCCTTAAGTGGTTAAGATGCGTTTATTGGTGCATTTTTGGTGCATTTGCATTGCAATAAAAAATGTTTGCCCGTCACCCCCCTCTGTGTTGGTTTTTTAATGTATACATTTTTGCATTATCATCTTGGCTAGTAACACTTTCTTATGCCCTGTACACACGATCGGATTTTCCGATGAAAAAAGTCAGATGGAGTTTTTTCATCGGAAATTCCGATCGTGTGTGGGCCCCATCTGACTTTTTTCCATCAGGGTAAAAAAATAGAACATGTTTTAAATTTTTCCGATGGAAAAAAATCTGATGGGAAATTCTGATCGTCTGTGTGGAATTCCATCGGAGAAAAATCCACGCATGCTCAGAATCAAGTCAACGCATGCTCGGAAGCATTGAACTTCATTTTTCTGGGCTCGTCAGAGTGTTTTACGTCACCGCGTTTTGGACGGTCGGAATTTAGTCTGACAGTGTGTATGCAAGACTGATGGAAGTCGGCTTCATCGGAATTCAGATGGAAAATTCCATCTGATTTTATTCCATCGGAAATCCGATCGTGTGTACAGGGCATAAATGCATCTCAAATGTGCCGTAAACGCCATAGGGGTGTTTGTGACACGTCTACAGTGCGTTTTGGCATGACAAATGACACGTATCGGGTACATTTTGACATGACACAATGTGACGCAACGCGACACTAACGCAACCATGTGGACAGCACTGGGCGCTGCAATGCGCCCAGTTTTGAATTGGTAAAACGCCTGTTTTTGAAGGTAATGTAAACTTGGTGTTAGTCACTCGCCAAAGACTAGTATTCAGATTTGGACTTCTTCGTTTTTTTTTTAATCTGAAGTTTAGGTATGGCAATTTTTACCTAGTATCATAGTACCATTGGCCAGCTTGGATCAATGTAAGTACTGTATGTGCCATACCTGTGGAAGTAGGCACCAATGATCTTCACTTGTTTCCAGGTTTTGTGCTGAGCTGCTGCATTGTGAATACACACTTGGCATAGGCACCATTCAGGGGACAGTCATATCTCTCTCTCTCTCTCTCTCTCTCAGGAGATTCAGTAGCAATCCCACTGCTGCCAATCAAACCCTGTAATGCCCCATACATACGAGCGGAATTTCTGCCAGTAAAAGTCTGATGTGAGCTTTTGGTTGGAAATTCCGCCCGTGTGTAGGCTCCATCAGACTTTTTCTGTCGGAATTTCTGCCAGCAAAAGATTGAGAGCAGGTTCTCTATTTTGATTTTCTGTATGCAATTCCGACGGGAAAAAACCACGCATGCTCGGAAACAATTTGACGCATGCTCGGAAGCATTGAACTTCTTTTCTCGCCTAGTTGTAGTGTTATACGTCACCGCGTTCTTAACGCTCGAAAGTTCAGAGAACTTTTGTGTGACCGTGTGTTTGCAAGACAAGCTTGAGCGGAATTCCGTCGTAAAAACCATTCAACTTTTTTCTGACGAAAATTCCGCTCATGTGTACAGGGCATTAGAAGGGAGCAGGGGCAGAGTCAAGCCACTCTGTGTGTGTCTATGGATGCACACAGCCAGGTGCTCAATCCAGCCTGCATGAGTGCCCCCAATAGAGAGCAGTTTGCTATAGAGGCAATCGGAGAAGAGGAGGAGTCAAGAACGCTGGTGGGGATCCCAGAAGAGGAGGATTGGGGCTGCTCTATGCAAAACAATTACACAGAGCAGGTACAGCCATGCTCGAAATTGTTGGCACCCCAGAATTTTTTCCAGAAAATCAAGTATTTCTCACAGAAAAGTATTGCAGTAACACATGTTTTGCTATACACATGTTTATTCCCTTTGTGTGTATTGGAACAAATCAAAAAAAGGGAGGAAAAAAAGCAAATTGGACATAATGTCACACAAAACTTCAAAAATGGGCTGCTCAAAATTCTTGGCACCCTTTAAAAATTGTGGACAAATAAGATTGTTTCAAGCATGTGATGCTCTTTTAAACTCACCTGGGGCAAGTAACAGGTGTGGGTAATATAAAAAAACACCTGAAAGCAGATAAAAAGGAGAGAAGTTCACTTAGTCTTTGCATTGTGTGTCTGTGTGTGCCACACTAAGCATGGACAACAGAAAGAGGAGAAGACAACTGTCTGAGGACATGAGAACCAAAATTGTGAAAAGATATCAACAATCTCAAGGTTACAAGTCCATCTCCAGAGATCTAGATTTGCCTTTGTCCACTGTGCGCAACATTATCAAGAAGTTTACAACCCATGGCACTGTAGCTAATCTCTCTGGACGTGGACGGAAGAGAAAAATTTATGAAAGGTTGCAACGCAGGATAGTCCGGATGGTGGATAAGCAGCCCCAAACAAGTTCCAAAGAAGTTCAAGCTGTCCTGCAGGCTCAGGGAACATCAGTGTCAGCGCGAACTATCCGTCAACATTTAAATGAAATGAAAGGCTATGGCAGGAGACCCAGGAGGACCCCACTACTGACACAGAGACATAAAAAAGCAAGACTACAGCTTGCCAAAATGTACTTGAGTAAGCCAAAATCCTTCTGGGAAAACGTCTTGTGGACAGATGAGACCAAGATAGAGCTTTTTGGTAAAGCACATCATTCTACTGTTTACCAAAAACGGAATGAGGCCTACAAAGAAAAGAACACAGTACCTACTGAGAAATATGGTGGAGGTTCATTTATGTTTTGGGGTTGTTTTGCTGCCTCTGGCACTGGGTGCCTTGAATGTGTGCAAGGCATCATGAAATCTGAGGATTAATAAAGGATTTTGGGTCGCACTGTAGAGCCCAGTGTCAGAAAGCTGGGTTTGCGTCCGAGATCTTCGTTCTTCCAGCAGGAAAATGACCCCAAACATATGTCAAAAAGCACCCAGAAATGGATGGCAACAAAGCGATGGAAAGCTCTAAAGTGGCCAGCAATGAGTCCAGATCTAAATCCCATCGAACACCTGTGGAGAGATCTTAAAATTGCTGTTGGGAAAAGGTGCCCTTCCAATAAGAGAGACCTGGAGCAGTTTGCAAAGGAAGAGTGGTCCAAAATTCCGGATGAGAGGTGTAAGAAGCTTATTGATGGTTATAGGAAGCGACTGATTTCCAAAGGGTTTGCAACCAAATATTAAGTTAAGGGTGCCAAGAATTTTGAGCAGCCCATTTTTGAAGTTTTGTGTGACATTATGTCCAATTTGCTTTTTTTTCCTCCTTTTTTTGATTTGTTCCAATTCACACAAAGAGAATAAACATGTGTATAGCAAAACATGTGTTACTGCGATACTTTTCTGTGAGAAATACTTGATTTTTTGGAAAAATTTCTGGGGTGCCAACAATTTCGAGCATGACTGTAAGTATATAACATGTTTATTATTAAAAAATAAAAAGGCTTTACAGTCACTATAAGTCATACAATGAGTCAGAGTGCATAGACAAATCAGCTTGAAAATTTGTATCCATGTCTGTGTTTCGATACTATAACTGATTGCCATGTTGAACATATCTAACCCCACTAAGCATTTTCATGCAATAGCAGTAGGAACTACCAAGCTCTGAGCAATGTAGTACTGAGACATGATATGGTGTTATCTTTTGTCTAATGGTGCCACCTTGTGTACAACTGGAGTATTACAACACTGTGTTCTCAGCTCACCAAAACTTCAGTCTATGTTTTAGGTGTTTTATTAGAATTTCTGTAGACAAATATTTTTTGTTTATAACAAAATCAGTATGTGTTTCCCCTTCTTTATATCTATTTATTTATGTTATATATATATATATATATATATATATATATACACACAGTATCTCACAAAAGTGAGTACACCCCTCACATTTTTATAAATATTTTATTCTATCTTTTCATGTGACAACACTGAAGAAATGACACTTTGCTACAATGTAAAGTAGTGAGTGTGAAGCTTGTATAACAGTGTAAATTTGCTGTCCCCTCAAAATAACTAAAAAAACAGCCATTAATGTCTAAACTGCTGGCAACAAAAGTGAGTACACCCCTAAGTGAAAATGTCCAAATTGAGCCCAATTAGCCATTTTCTCTCCCCGGTGTCATGTGACTCGTTAGTTTTACAAGGTCTCAGGTGTGAATGGGGAGCAGGTGTGTTGCATTTGGTGTTATCGCTCTGAGGCTGGGTTCACACTGATACTACACGACAGTCATACGACTTTCATCCTACTTTGCTCTGCGACATCAGTCCTACATTGGTTCTACATCCATCCGACTTGAATGAACAGGATACTACTTTGATCCAATTTTGTGATAGTCTGTCTTTTCTTTTGACCAATCAAAACAATCCCAGTGTGAGATAAATTCCTTTTACTGATGCTGTAATCACCATGTCGGATGTCAAAAGTCGGATGGTTAGGACAAGGATCCTACTTTGATCCGACTTCAATGATATTCAATGGGCTGTAGTAGGATCAAAGTCGGACCAAAGTAGTGCAGGGAGCATTTTCAAAGTTGGACCGACTTGTGTCGGACCAGTTAAAATCAATGTTTCCCTATGGGAGCCATCTTAACACGTCATGCGACATAAGCTCCCAATGTCGGAGCATTTGTCGTACCAGAGTGAACCCGGCCTCACTCTCTCATACTGGTCACTGGAAGTTCAACATGGCACCTCATGGCAAAGATCTCTGAGGATCTGAAAAAAAGAATTGTTGCTCTACATAAAGATGGCCTAGGCTATAAGAAGATTGCCAAGACCCTAAAACTGAGCTGCAGCACGGTGACCAAGACCATACAGCGGTATAACAGGACGGGTTCCATTAAGAACAGTCCTCGCCGTGGTTGACCAAACAAGTTGAGTGCTCAGCGTCATATCCAGAGGTTGTCTTTGGGAAATAGACATATGAGTGCTGCCAGCATTGCTGCAGAGGTTGAAGGGGTGGGGGGTCAGCCTGTCAGTGCTCAGACCATACGCTGCACACTGCATCAAATTGGTCTGTATGGCTGTCGTACCAGAAGGAAGCCTCTTCTAAAGATGATGCACAAGAAAGCCCACAAACAGTTTGCTGAAGACAAGCAGATTAAGAACATGGATTACTGGAACCATGTCCTGTGGTCTGATGAGACCAATATAATCTTATTAGGTTCAGATTAGGTTCAGATGGTGTCAAGCATGTGTGGTGGCAACCAGGTGAGGAGTACAAAGACAAGTGTGTCTTGCCTACAGTCAAGCATGGTGGTGGGAGTATCATGGTCTGGGGCTGCATGAGTGCTGCCGGCACTGGGGAGCTACAGTTCATTGAGGGAACCATGAATGCCAACATGTACTGTGACATACTGCAGCAGAGCATGATCCCCTCCCTTCGGAGACTGGGCCGCAGGGCAGTATTCCAACATGATAACGACCCCAAACACACCTCCAAGATGACCACTGCCTTGCTAAAGAAGCTGAGGGTAAAGGTGATGGACTGGCCAAGCATGTCTCCAGACCTAAACCCTATTGAGCATCTGTGGGGCATCCTCAAACGGAAGGTGGAGGAGCCCAAGGTCTCTAAAATCCACCAGATGGGAAGAGGACTCCAGTGGCAACTTGTGAAGCTGTGGTGAACTTCATGCCCAAGAGGGTTATGGAAGTGCTGGAAAATAATGGTGGCCACACAAAATATTGACACTTTGGGCCCAATTTGGACATTTTCACTTAGGGGTGTACTCACTTTTGTTGCCAGCGGTTTAGACATTAATGGCTGTGTGTTGAGTTATTTTGAGGGGACAGCAAATTTACACTGTTATACAAGCTGTACACTCACTACTTTACATTTTAGCAAAGTGGCATTTCTTCAGTGTTGTCACATGAAAAGATATAATAAAATATTTACAAACATGAGAGGAGTGTACTCACTTTTCTGAGATACTGTATATATCGAGGTGAGGAAAACAGCACGCAGCTGACTTCAGGGTGTATGCAATCAGGCCCTCCCACAGGCCACATATAAGAAAAAAGTCTGGGATTGCTGCACTCAAATGTATTGAAAAATAGAAGAAAACATATATACAAATATAAAGTCATGAAGTCATTCCATCCTGATGAAGCGGTGTCTTGCATTATATATATATTGTAGTAGAAAAAAAATGTATGCAGTGGAACTTTGGATTGCGGTTAACAAGCATTTCGCAATACGAGCACTGTATTTTAAAAAATCGCAACTCGGTTTGCGAGTGTTGTCTCGCGAAACGAGCACGATTCAGGCCAAAGCGGTGTGCAGTACCGCGTTTGGCCTGAGGTGGGGGGCGTCGGAGCAGAGCAGAGACGAACGTCGCCGATCGCAGGTGATCGGCGTCGTTCGGAAATGCAGGGAAAGGCCCGAGGACAGCATGGCTGACCTCGGCAAATCTCGAGAACAAAGTCTTTCCGAGGTTTGCCAAGGTCAGCCGAGGTGTCCTCGGGCCTTTTCGGCCGTTTCCGAGGCTCTCCAGCGCCCGCCGCCTCTGGCCACATGCGGTATTGCATGCCATTGAAGTCAATGCGGAAAAAATTATTTTAGTTTCCATTGACTTCAATGGGGAAACTCGCTTTGATATGCGAGTACTTTGGATTACGAGCATTCTCCTGGAACGGATTATGCTCGTAATCCAAGGTTCCACTGTATATCTATATATATTATAGATGTAGCACCCTGGAGTTTAGGCAGGGTTGCTCCTCAAAAATGTACTTGCCAGGAATAGTCATCTTGGCTAATTGATAGAGATCAATTGATTTCTCCCTAAGTTTGACCTTGTTGCACTTTTCTCTTCTACTACTAGGAGGCCGGGTACTTGGTGGTACTAGATACGAGAAGGGCAATGCAAGGTCAGATTATGAGTATATGGGGTATCTCAGCCAATGGGCAGGGGTTTTCTTTAATCCCTTGGCCTACTGGGAGAACCCATATATTTGGGTGGAGTCAGGTGATCTCTGTTCTGTGCCACCAGGACGCCTGTCTGGGTGGATCTGTGTTATATTGCCCGGGCTTCTAGGCCGGAGATTGGGCCTATCCTGGGCACATCTGGCTGCTAGGCTGTGTGAGGGCCTATCCAGAAGCAAGAAAGCAGCATAGGGTTGGGATTGCGGCTTGCAGTCCAACCAGAAGTGCCGGTTCTGCCGGCCGGAGAACCTGACGTGGTCGGTGGTAGAGGGGAAGCTGTCGCCACTAAGGGACCAATCGCCTTATTACCAGGGACCCCAGTGAGTAGATAAAGCAAGTACCGGAGCAGTATTCTCACCAACTGGGGACGGTGAAGAATCGGGAAACTTCAGCAGGTGTCAAACCAGGGACCCAACCAGCGGAGGTGACGCTTGCAGAGCAGCATTGTGTGTCAGGCCAGAGACCAAGCAGGCCAGTGGGGTGACATTTGATAAGTATCTGGAGTGCCAAGCTAGGGACCCAGCAGAGAGGCGGGGGTGATGCTTGAGGAAGATACCACTGTGAAGATTAAAGGAGCTCAAGGGATTCAGTGGCAGTGAATCAGTGGGTCTAGTGAGATAGAGACTGGGAGCTCAGTGGGTCTAGTGAGATAGAGACTGGGAGCTCAGTGGGTCCAGTGAGATAGAGACTGGGAGCTCAGTGGGTCTAGTGAGATAGAGACTGGGAGCTCAGTGGGTCTAGTGAGATAGAGACTGGGAGCTCAGTGGGTCCAGTGAGATAGAGACTGGGACCTCAGTGGGTCTAGTGAGATAGAGACTGGGAGCTCAGTGGGTCCAGTGAGATCGAGACTGGGAGCTCAGTGGGTCTAGTGAGATAGAGACTGGGAGCTCAGTGGGTCTAGTGAGATAGAGACTGGGAGCTCAGTGGGTCTAGTGAGATAGAGACTGGGAGCTCAGTGGGTCCAGTGAGATAGAGACTGGGAGCTCAGTGGGTCTAGTGAGATAGAGACTGGGAGCTCAGTGGGTCTAGTGAGATAGAGACTGGGAGCTCAGTGGGTCCAGTGAGATCGAGACTGGGAGCTCAGTGGGTCTAGTGAGATAGAGACTGGGACCTCAGTGGGTCTAGTGAGATAGAGACTGGGAGCTCAGTGGGTCCAGTGAGATCGAGACTGGGAGCTCAGTGGGTCTAGTGAGATAGAGACTGGGACCTCAGTGGGTCTAGTGAGATAGAGACTGGGAGCTCAGTGGGTCCAGTGAGATAGAGACTGGGAGCTCAGTGGGTCTAGTGAGATAGAGACTGGGAGCTCAGTGGGTCTAGTGAGATAGAGACTGGGACCTCAGTGGGTCTAGTGAGATAGAGACTGGGAGCTCAGTGGGTCTAGTGAGATAGAGACTGGGAGCTCAGTGGGTCCAGTGAGATAGAGACTGGGAGCTCAGTGGGTCTAGTGAGATAGAGACTGGGAGCTCAGTGGGTCTAGTGAGATAGAGACTGGGAGCTCAGTGGGTCTAGTGAGATAGAGACTGGGACCTCAGTGGGTCTAGTGAGATAGAGACTGGGAGCTCAGTGGGTCTAGTGAGATAGAGACTGGGAGCTCAGTGGGTCCAGTGAGATAGAGACTGGGAGCTCAGTGGGTCTAGTGAGATAGAGACTGGGAGCTCAGTGGGTCCAGTGAGATAGAGACTGGGCGCTCAGTGGGTCCAGTGAGATAGAGACTGGGAGCTCAGTGGGTCTAGTGAGATAGAGACTGGGAGCTCAGTGGGTCTAGTGAGATAGAGACTGGGCGCTCAGTGGGTCCAGTGAGATAGAGACTGGGAGCTCAGTGGGTCTAGTGAGATAGAGACTGGGAGCTCAGTGGGTCTAGTGAGATAGAGACTGGGAGCTCAGTGGGTCTAGTGAGATAGAGACTGGGAGCTCAGTGGGTCTAGTGAGATAGAGACTGGGAACTCAGTGGGTCTAGTGAGATAGAGACTGGGAGCTCAGTGGGTCTAGTGAGATAGAGAATGGGAGCTCAGTGGGTCCAGTGAGATAGAGACTGGGAGCTCAGTGGGTCTAGTGAGATAGAGACTGGGAGCTCAGTGGGTCTAGTGAGATAGAGACTGGGAGCTCAGTGGGTCCAGTGAGATAGAGACTGGGAGCTCAGTGGGTCCAGTGAGATAGAGACTGGGAGCTCAGTGGGTCCAGTGAGATAGAGACTGGGAGCTCAGTGGGTCCAGTGAGATAGAGACTGGGAGCTCAGTGGGTCTAGTGAGATAGAGACTGGGAGCTCAGTGGGTCTAGTGAGATAGAGACTGGGAGCTCAGTGGGTCTAGTGAGATAGAGACTGGGAGCTCAGTGGGTCCAGTGAGATAGAGACTGGGAGCTCAGTGGGTCTAGTGAGATAGAGACTGGGAGCTCAGTGAGTCTAGTGAGATAGAGACTGGGAGCTCAGTGGGTCTAGTGAGAGAGAGACCGGGAGCTCAGTGGGTCTAGTGAGATAGAGACTGGGAGCTCAGTGGGTCTAGTGAGATAGAGACTGGGAGCTCAGTGGGTCTAGTAAGATAGAGACTGGGAGCTCAGTGGGTCTAATGAGAGAGAGACCGGGAGCTCAGTGGGTCTAGTAAGATAGAGACTGGGAGCTCAGTGGGTCTAATGAGAGAGAGACCGGGAGCTCAGTGGGTCTAGTGAGATAGAGACTGGGAGCTCAGTGGGTCTAGTAAGATAGAGACTGGGAGCTCAGTGGGTCTAGTGAGAGAGAGACCGGGAGCTCAGTGGGTCTAGTGAGATAGAGACTGGGAGCTCAGTGGGTCTAGTGAGATAGAGACTGGGAGCTCAGTGGGTCTAGTAAGATAGAGACCGGGAGTTCAGCGGGCTGAAGAACTACAAGGAGTGATTGCAGTGTAAGTGAAGGAACCGTTACACTTTGTGTTAGGAACTGTTAAAGACTGTTGCCATAGGAGACAGCATTCCTACACATGCAGATGTGGCGTCTTGCTGGATGCCTTTCCCTGCATGGCTGTCTACCTGTTGAAGTCTCGGAGTCTGCCAATTAACATTGCAACTATCTAAGGGTGTCCTGGCCCTCACCCTCTCTCCCAAAGTTCTGTTAAGAGAAAAAAAATCTCTTTTGCATTCAAGAAGTGTCTGGCGCCCAATAACTTTAACTATCTAGTACCCACCATGCCTCACAACCCACTATATACAGAAGGATGTCAGCTGTCTCTGGCCCCGGAGGTTCTCATTAGACCTGGGACCTTGTTATATATATATATATATATTCTTTTTTTCTTTTTCCTACTACAATATACATAATGCAAGACATCGCTTCATCAGGAATATTTATTGCAATATGAAACCTTTCTTTTTGAAAATTCCATTATACCTAAACCAGATATGTTGCTTTATGTGAAAGAGCTGCTAATTATATTTACCAATAAAGCATGCAAACTTGGAGACACAGGCTGACAGTCCATAGAAAAGGCTGCTCTATTTATGAGCATCTTTTTGTAACAATCCATCCTACAACTGCTTATCTTTCACAGTTTGCACAAAACGTTCTCTTCTCTCTCTCTCTCTAGCTCTCTCTTCCTTTAACATCCTTTCCCGGTTTAGCACAAGCATTCTATAAAAAAGGTGTGTCACCTCCATCTTCTGGCAGGTATGTAGTACTACAGTTAGACTAAACTGTAAGCCTACACTTCCCTTCACTTACAAGAGTATATACAGTATCTCACAAAATAAATACACTCATTTTTGAAAATATTTTATTATATCTTTTCATGTGACAACACTGAAGAAATGACACTTTGCTACAATGTAAAGTAGTGAGTGTACAGCTTGTATAACAGTGTCAATTTGCTGTCCCCTCAAATTAACTCAACACACAGCCATTAATGTCTAAACCGCTGGCAACAAAAGTGAGTACACCCCTAAGTGAAAATGTCCAAATTGGGCCCAAAGTGTCAATATTTTGTGTGGCCACCATTATTTTCCAAATTGGGCCCAATTAGCCATTTCCTCTCCTCGGTGTCATGTGACTCGTTAGTTTTACAAGGTCTCAGGTGTGAATGGGGAGTAGGTGTGTTGAATTTGGTGTTATCACTCTAAGGCTGGGTTCATACTGATACGACACGACAGTCATACAACTTTCATCCTACTTTGCTCTGTGACATCAGTCCTACATTGATCCTACATTGGTCCAACATCCATCCGACTTGAATGAACAGGATACTACTTTGATCTGACTTTGTGATAATCTGACTTGTCCTTTGACCAATCAAAACCATCCCAGTGTGAGATAAATTCCTTTTACAGGTGAGGAGCACTTTTGTTGTCAGAGGTTTAGACATTAATGGCTGTGTGTTGAGTTATTTTGAGGGGACAGCAAATTTACACTGTTATACAAGCTGTACACTCACTACTTTACATTGTAGAAAAGTGTAATTTCTTCAGTGTTGTCACATGAAAAGATAGAATAAAATATTTACAAAAATGTGAGGGGTGTACTCACTTTTGTGAGATACTGTGTATATATATATATATATTTATTTATGTATTTAATTTGCTGTCTGTGTCTCATTAGGGACATTACCCTCCCCTTGCTATGTAGAGGCAACTAGAAGCAAGAACGGATCACATTCCTTTGCAGACAGTCATCACTGTAATGCCGCGTACACACGATCGGAATTTCCGACAACAAAACCGTGGGGGGTTTTTTCGTCGGATGTTGGCTCAAACTTGTCTTGCACACACACGGTCACACACATGTTGCATGGAAATTCCGATGGTCAAGAAAGTGAGCCGAGAAAAATGAAGTACAATGATTCCGAGCATGCGCAGCACTTTTGTGCATCGTAAATGGCTACACACGGTTGTAATTTTCGACAAGAACTTTTCTTGTTGGAAAAATTGAGAACCTGCTCTCAAACATTTCTTGTCGGAAATTCCGACAGCAAATGTCCGATGGAGCATACACACGGTAAGAATATCCAACCAAAAGCTCACATCGAACATTTGTTTTCGGAAATTCCGATCGTGTGTACGCGGCATAAGAGGTGTCTGCATTGCAAGATTTAAAATTGCTAAATGTTAAGGGATTGTTGTTTGGACTTGTGGCTGGAGGGGCATTAAAAACGCATGGTTGGTTGTGCCCCCAAGCTTCTCCCCCCCCTACCCTAAGCTGCAATGCCAGCGAACAGGGGCATCCACATGCCATGGTCATGATGCTGCATGATGTGCGCATGGCAAAAATGATCCAACATGTCATACAGTACTCAGCAGGCAGCAAGCCCACCGAACATGACCCATTGAAGTAAATGAACAAATTCCACAAATGGCCCAAAATATGCATTTATGCAGCAATTATGAGGTTAAAATAGGTGATGAGGAGACATCACATTACCTCCTCGCTGCCTGTAAAGCGGTTCCAAAGGGGATTACTTTTCAGAGGAGCCTCAGTTTAGATGCAGGCTGACAACCTTTTTTTTTTCTGGAAAGGTGGCCATACATTTTTGAGTTTGTAATCAATCTTGATATGAGCAATCTCAAATAAGTGATTCATCATCGATTAAAATATTGAACCATACACCATATCAGTGAATAAATGAAATCCACCGGAAACAGTACATTGAAATGGTCATTTAATTGATCTGTATTATGAGTGATTGTCTGACACCTACGCAGATATTCATTAGATCCATCAAAAACGATTGATAAAAATTCCGTTGGCTACTTGCCTATGAAGCCGTTGAAACTTTACTGAATCACTTGAATGCAGAGTCTGTTATTTATGATTTTTATTCCATTCAATCATTTTAGCTGCATCAATTAACCTCGCTGGCGGTATGATTATTTCAGATTTTAGGTGCTGAAAGCGGTATAATTATTTTGCATTGAAATTTGGCGTTTTATATTGTAGGCCTGCAATTCTTCGGAATAACTCACCTAAATCTGTCCAAACAAGAGTCTAGTAGAGATCCCGGGTATGATGAAGTTTGAAACACAAAATCATAAATTATAATATAATAAATAACTATAAATAATTATAACAAATAGTAATGTAATTATAATAAAAATTATTCAATAATGTAATCAAATCAAAAACACTGAAATTTGCTCAGTTGCAGAATTGTCGCTGTCATTAGATTTAGTGTTTGATGACGAATTTCCCCACAAATCGCTATCGCTCAATTCTGCAAGTGATTCTAATTTATTATCGCTGTTTTCTAGCCGGTCTAAAACCACTTTTGACATAAAGGGACACTTTTTGGTTGCTATGGACAATCTCCAGTTTCCAGGCAGAAAGAACAGTTTTTATTATATAAAACTGCATGCAGGACACTGGACAGACCACTAGGGACAAAGGGGATGTGTAATTTTTTTTATACAGTACTGTAATCTGTAAGATTACAGTATACTGTATGTGTATTGTGTTTTTACTTTTTTGAATTTGGCGCCGATCTCCACTCCCCGTGCGCCGCAACGCTCGCAGGGAACGGAGCTCGGCGGCACTGTGTGTGAATCGAGCGAGGAGACAGCTCGCACACACTGCAGGGAGACATCGCAGGATCCAGGGGATAAGGTAAGTAACTCTCCCTGAATACTGCAATGTAGCCCGAGTCGGGCTCGGGGTTACCGCTTTTGGTACTGAAATTTCACCCCGAGCCGACTCGGGAATACCGCCAGGGAGGTTAAATAATCATATGGATAGGTGTGTGGCCACCTTTGGGCACAATTGGTGACAGCTGTAGAGTTGGCTTCCTCTTCCTGGATGGAAGCTGCAGGAATGATGAAAGGTTGATACACTCATTCTTTCCTAGATGTACATAATATAACTGAGTACTGACATTTATAGGTAAAGTTGATCCGGGGTAAATCCGATTGCCTCTCGGGGGATCAGGAAGGATTTTTTTTCCCCTACTGTAGCAAATTGGATCATGCTCTACTGGGGTTTTTCACCTTCCTCTGGATCAACTGTGAGTGAAGGATTGTGTATATGGGATTGTACTTTTTTTTTTGGTTGAACGATAGACTTGTGTCTTTTTTCAAACTGACTAACTATGTAACTTGGCTTCAGTTACACACGACTGATATTCAGCAATCAGCACCATGGACAGCAACAGGCAATCCTTTATTACCAGGCCTTTTCTGGAACTTTTTGTTTGAGGCCTCGTACACACGGCCGAGATTCTCGTTGAAAAAAACATGTTGTTTTTTTCGACGAGATTCTTGGACAAGAAACTTGTCCCGGCCGAGTGTACGCACGCTCGTTTCAAAGAACCCGCGGTTCTTTGAAAGGAGTGTACGCGGTGACGTCATCGACTACGTCGAGCATGCGCTCGTCACATTCGATGCCGTCGCCGCCATCTTGGTCTACCCTACGTATGCCTAGGAAGCTACCGCGCATGCGTCAAATTCATTTCGAACATGCGCGGGCTTCCGGGCGGACAGGTAAGTGTACACACACTCACTTTTCTCGTCGAGAAACATGCCGAGGAGAATCTCGACGAGAAAATAGAGAGCAGGTTCTCTATTTTCTCGTCGAGGTTTCTTGTCGGTTTTCTCGACGAGAAACCCGATAGCAGCGTACACACGACCGATTTACTCGGCAAGACCTCTCTGCCAGCAAGTTTCTTGCTGGTTCTTGCCGAGAAAATCGGTCGTGTGTACGAGGCCTAAGAGTTTAAATCTGTATTTTTTGCTAGAAAATGACTTAGAACCCTCAAACATTATATATATATATATATATATATATATATATATATTTAGCAGAGACCCTAGAGAATAAAATAACGATTGTTGCAATATTTTATGTCACACAGTATTTGCGCAGTGGTCTTTCAAATGCAATGTGTTTGGAAAAAATACACTTTAACCACTTGTCCACCAAGGACGTCATATGACGTCGCTGACTTTGAGGGGGGATATCTGAAAGATGTCCACAGCTACAGGCATCATTCAGATATCATTGTTTGCAGCCGGCGATTCTGCGCACCATAAGAATGATCATAGCGGCAGTTCCACCCTTGATCGTTCTTATAGGCGGTGGAGAGGGGACATCCCCCTCCTCCCGCCGCCATCCGGTGCTTCTCCGGGCCCTCCCGTGCCATCGGGGGCATGAAGAACGAATCAGCCGGCGCCGGCTCGTGACGATAGAGATTTCCGGTGACCAGATGGTCACCAGTCATCTCTATGACCGTCGGAGTCCCAAGCGTGACGTCACAACGGAAGTAAACAAAGCCGCAATTGCGGCTGTCAGCATGAGAGTGGGGAATTTTTTTTCACCGATCTCATGCTTTCCAGCCTGCAGGAGAGATGTGGGGTCTTATTGAAAGGGGACTTTAACATTTTGTTGCTCTTATTTATTTTACTTTTTATTTTTACACTGTCTATTTATTTATTTTTTAACCACTTTTATTCCTATTACAAGGAATGTAAGCATCCCTTGTAATAGAAATAACTATGACAGGCCCTCTTTATTGAAAGATCTGGGGTCAAAAAGACCCCAAATCTTTCATTTACCTTTAACCACTTAAGGACCAGAAGGATTTGCCCCCTTAATGACCAGGCCATTTTTTGTGATACGGCACTGCGTCACTTTAACTGACAATTGCTCGGTTGTGCAACATTGTACACAAACAAAATTGATGTCCTTTTTTTTTCACAAATAGAGATTTCTTTTGGTGGTATTTGATCACCTTTGCTTTTTTTTTTGCGCTATGAACAAAAAAAAGCGTAAAATTTGAAAAAAAAAAAAATTACTTTTTGCTATAATAAATATCCCCCCAAAAAATGTAAAAAAACAGGTTTCTTCATTAGTTCAGGCCGATATGTATTCTTCTACACATTTTTGGTAAAAAAATCACAATAAGCGTATATTGATTGGTTTGCGCAAAAGTTAAAGCATCTACAAAATAGGGAATAGATTTATGGCATTTTTATTATATAATTTTTTTTACTAGTAATGGCGGCGATCTGCGATTTTTTTGCGGAACTGTAACATTGCGGCTGACAGATCGGACACTTTTGACACTTTTTTTGGGACCAGTGACATTCATACAGCGATCAGTGCTATAAATAGCCACTGATTACTGTATAAATGTCACTGGCAGGAAAGGGGTTAACACTAGGGGGCGATCAAGGGGTTACGTGTTCCCTAGGGAGGTGTTTCTAACTGTGGGGAGAGGTGACTGACTGGAGGAGGAAAGAGATCGCTGTTCCTGATCACTAGGGACAGCAGATCTGTCTATCCTCCCCTGACGGGATCTGTCTGTTTACATTGACAGATCCCCATTCTGTTTCTCTCAGGAGCGATCGCTGGTGGCTGGCGGACATCGCGGCCGCCGGACACGCGCATCGGCTCCAGCACCGCGCCACAGGCACCCCCTAGTGATCTTAAATGACGCCTATTCGCCGCAGTACAACTGATGGTCCTTAACTGGTTAAAAGCAGAAGTTTAACCACTTACATACCGGTCCTATTCTGGCACTCCTCTCCTACATGTAAAAATCATCATTTGTTTGCTAGAAAATTACTCAGAACCCCCAAACATTATATATATATATATATATATATATATATATATATTTTTTAGCAGACACCCTAGGGAATAAAATGGCGGTCATTGCAACTTTTTATCTCACATGGTATTTGCGCAATAATTTTTCAAACACCTTTTTAAAAAAACTGTTTCATGAATTTAAAAATAACAAAACAGTAAAGTTAGCCCAATTTTTTTGTATAATGTGAAATATGATGTTACGCGGAGTAAATAGATACCATGACACGCTTTAAAATTGCGCACACTCGTGGAATGGTGCCAAACTTCGGTACTTAAAAATCTCCATAGGCGATGCTTTAATTTTTTTTTACAGGTTACCAGTTTAGAGTTACAGAGGAGGTCTATTGCTAGAATTGTTGTATCGCGACGATACCTCACATGTGTTGTTTGAACGACGTTTACATATGTGAGCAGGACTTGCGTGTGTGTTCGCTTCTGAGCGTGAGCTACCGGGACAGGGGCGTTTAAAAAATTTTTTTATCTATTAATTTTTTATTTTACTCAATTTTTTTTATTTCTACACTTTCTTTTAAATTAATTTTTTTTTGGTCACTTTTATTCCTATTACAAGGAATGTAAAGATGCCTTGTAATAGGAATAGTGCATGAAAGGTCCTCTTTATGGAGAGATGCGGGCTCAATAAGACCCCACATCTCTCCTCCAGGCTGGAAAGCATGAGATCGAAAAAAAAAATCACCGATCTCATGCTTACCAGCCGCGATCATGGCTTTGTTTACATCCGCGGCCCGGGCGTGACGTCATACCGTCGCGCCCGGGCCTCTGAGGGTCATAGAGATGACTGGTGATCATGTGGTCACCGGAAATCTCTATGGTTGTCATCCGGCGGTGGCCGATTCTTTCTCCAGTACCCCGGTGGCACGGGAGAGCCCGGAGAAGCACCGGATGGCGTCGGGAGGGGGGGGCTGCATTTAGGCATGTCGAGCGATTGGGCATTAATTCATTTCATTGGCTAATTTATTCTGGCCATTGAAATTATGTAAAATTCAAGTGCTAAAAGCATCTAATGTTAATGCACTTTTACATGCGTCAAGTGTTTTTTCTGCCAAAACGCTGATGCCCCTGGATGTCAAAGTGTGGAAATCCCTGATTGTCACCAGAACTAGTGTCCTCATTGGAAGAGTTGCCCTTTATCCCTCTACTGGTGACAATCCAAAGTTTGGGATTTCCTTTTACTTTTCAATGATGATGGCAAACAGGACAATAAAAAGGGCGAATCTCCCAAATGGGGGCTCAGACAGCAATAAAAACCTGACAGGGCTTCGGGGGAGGTATAGAACCTCTGGCATGTTTTTTGGGTGTTTATGCCACTTTCTGTCCTAGACACATCAAAGGAGACCAAAAATAAATAAATAAAAAATAAGTGGAGTTGGGAAAGATCAGAGGCTCTCTCATGCTTTTATTTTTATCTATGGCACCCTGTTCTGGTGACCCCAGTTCTTATAATCCCGGTGTCACAGGCACATAAAGGCAAGACAAATATCAGCCTAATAGGGTCACAGATGGCATTTGAAATCAACAAAAATCTTACCTCTTCACCACCCTTTCCAAAAGTGAAAAAAATAAGTTTTGTCTGGAGATGGTCCTGTAGAGTTGGAGTTCAGCATTATAGTGGCCACACACACATCTTTTTATTTTATTTGAACAATGTGCGATTCAACCAAAACAATCAAATTTGCATCCAATCGAATAGTCATAAATTCCCTTCTAAACAATTTAGACTTAAGTTCAGATTTGATCGAACTGAGTCCATTGGCCAGGGTGGAATGGCACTGAGATACTTTGTATCATATTTCAATCAGCTTATGACATTAGAAGGTGGAAATGTGATCTGTGATTTGGTATCATAAGTTAAGATAGTGTAGCGGTACCCCCGTAGGAGTGGCTGGTTTAATTGTGGGTCTTTGCACTTTACCTTACTGTTCCAAGTGTTCGGCTCAGGGGTTCTCCTTGAAGAGTCTGTCCATAAGAAATGTCTGCACCAACACAAAGTCTCTTTCAAGAGTTTTATTTGAATAAAACGTTCCAATAGAGGGGATAGAGGAATGGGGAGGACTCGGGTATCTTACTTGTCAATCACGGAACTTCCTAGGTCCAGAGGAGCGACTGTCTCCACGCTGGACTCCACCACCGGATAGGCCAATTTCAACGGCCCAGTAGCCGGTGCAAAGCTCAATCAATAGAACAGTCTCTGCCACAGACCTGCATAACCCCTCACTGGGTTAGCTCCCTCAGAAAGAACACAGCTCTCAGTGCCATAATCTTTCAGCCACTCCGGCAGCACTGTGAGGTAGACTTTAGGATCCGGATGCATCCTCCAATTGAGTCCTCAATTGCTCGGTCCCTTCCATCAGGCAAGGCGACACAGGATCATCCCTGGATCAGTAGGCCCCAGCAACTACATCTGGGCCTACATCTCAGTTACGAGGCCTCGGGCCAATGTGGTCCCGAGGAGGGAACTGCCAACACATCCCTGAGGCCAGGAGGGCCCTCAGGTGAGGATCGAAGAAGACGACCCCCAATTCTCCTCCGTACCCTAATGGCGTCTGTCACTTAAATACCCTCTCCCAGCATGCACAGAAGATTCACCACGCCCCCTGGGCTACTGCTAGGAAAGAGGTACCCAATACATGCAGCCTGTTGCCTTATCAACCCTGACCAGCGGTGACAGCGACACCCACCGGTGGGGGAAAATCATGCAACCAACCAAACTGAAACAGTGCCACAATTTAAATAATAATCTCTCTGGGCTAAACTAATGCCCAGACAACTAAATTTCAACATATATCGCCCACTCTCATTGGGAGCAGGGCGCTACAATTGTTTGTTAACTATTAATCAAAATTTACTTTCCGGTGTGTGGGATTATCAATCGAATCGGTTGTCAATTATAGATTGATTATTTTTTATCAGAAGAGATTGATTGGAACATAAATTGATAATTTATTAAAACGCATATGGCCACCATTGCTTTAAAGCGTCATTAGGATTGTCATTGATTATGATTATCATTGATTGTCATTATTATTGAATATTAATATCATTATTTTTTATATCATTGATATGATTATAATATTATTATTATTATTATTATTATTATTATTATTATTATTATTATTATTTATCATTGATTGTCATTTATAGGATTTGTATTATTATTATTATTATTATTATTCATTGATTATTATTGATGGATTATCATTGATGGTCATTCATAGAATTATTATTATTATTATTATTATATATCATTGATTATCATTATTATTATTTTTGATCAATTATTAAAGCGCGTTAGCTACCATTATTTTAAAGCGTCATTAGGATTGTCATTGATTATGATTATCATTGATTGCCATTATTATTGAATTTGAATATTGGTTATTATTATTATTATTGTTATTATTATTATTTATACCATTGGTTATCATTGATAGGATTACTATTATTATTATTAATATTATTATTATTTATCATTGATAGGATTATCGTTGATTGTCATTAATAGGATTATTATTATTATTTGTATTATTATTATTAATAATTATCATTGATGGGATTATCATTGATAGCAAGCTGATGATGATAATTATTATAAAATGATTATTATTATTATTTATATAATTCATTATCATTGATAGGATTATCATTGGTTGTCATTAATAGGATTATTATTATTATTATTATTATTATTATTATTGTATTATTGATTATTATTGATGGATTATCATTGATTGTCTTTAATAGGATGATTATTATTTATATTATTATTATTTATCATTGATTATCATTTATAGGATTATTATTAATATTATTGGTCATTTATTAAAGCACGCATGGCCACCATTACTTCAAAGCGCCATTAGGATTGTCATTAATTGCCATTATTATTGAATATAAATTAAATTTGTATTATTATTTATATCATTGATTTGATTATGATTGATAGTCATTGATAGGATTACTATTATTATTATTATTTAATATTGATTATCATCGATAGGATTATTATTGATTGTCATTGATAGGATTGTGAATGAATGCACGTTTTCACTCATTGCATTTTATAGTGGAGTACATATGGACTGCAGAAGAAAAATTGAAATTTTTATATGGAGTGATTTACTACTTGGAGCAAATATTTCCTGTAATACAGTATATCTACTGTATATTATCAGTTTTGCAGAATCTCAATTTTCTTGCAATACTAACATAAATGTGTTTAATGTAAAATTTAAATGGAAGACCCATAAAAATCCAACGGATACTCTCAGCAGATTGGTTAATAGAGAACTATTTTCATGCATAATTTACATAACACATCACAGTTTGTAAGATCATTAATGATGGCGCGATAAAACTATGCGCCATTATTTTTCCCCGGCTTTTATGAAACTTTCTCTCATCTCCTTGATTAAAAAATAATTGGTAAAGTCTCATCTAGCTGTGCCCTAATTGATTTTCCACTAATTGCCTGAATTTTTATCACGGTAGGTGGAGACAGCTCTACTTAGCTTTGCGTTTTGTTTAGCGAGCAAACATCTATGCGGTTATGTCATCTCGTAAAAAATTTAACGTACGGTTGCGGTTTTTATGTGTGTGGTTTATTGAAAGTCACGAAGAAATACAAGCAGCAGGATGTTGATTTGGTTCGTGGTATCAGTTTTTATCACCTCTCTCCCAGATTTGATGAGACGTCTGTTCTGTGTTGTTTGGGACGCAACCGGTTGACGAGAAGGCAGGTAATGGAATCTGTTTACTAAATGCCGAAATTCGCAAAATCATCAACTTTCCAGACGGTTTGCTCTTCTGTGGAAAATTAAATTTATACTTGGAAGATATACTAGTGGAAGGTTAACAGAGCATTGGATGGGAAGATCTATCCAAAATTTTTTCTAAAGCCTCGTACACACGGTCGGACTTCCATCTGACTTTTCTGTGGTTTTTTGTTCGAACGGAGTTGGTTGGGAACACCCCTAGCATACACACGCTCTGACTTTTCTGCAAACTTTCTTAAAACTTCTTACAACATTGCATGTTTTTTCTGCTCTTTTCTGCTCTTTACTGCCACCCTTTGGTCAACTTCTGCTATTGTTGGTTGATTTTAACATTAGTTGTTTTGTCCATCGGACTAAAGTCCGATGGTTATCTGTACACACGGTCGGACTTTGCTCCATCTGACTTTTGTTGGGCAAAAGTTTGTCCGTTTGCAGACCCCACATTTGGCCAGCTAATTATGTATGGAAAAGCATGACAATTAACATGACCCTGTGTCAAGCATTTGCTTCACCCGCCTGATTCCTGCTAATTTGGTCCAAACACAATTCTATTCTTATGCCGTGTACACAAGACCGTTTTTAATGACGAGAAAAATTACATTTTTTAAAATGGTCATTAAAAATGATCGTGTGTGGGCTTCAGAGCATTTTTCACGAGGTGAAAAACGGCCATGAAAAAATTGGAACATGCTCTAATTTTTTACGTCATTTTTTACATCGTTGTTTTTCTCGTCATGAAAAACGGCCGTGTGTGGGCTTTAACGACGTGAAAAAAAAAATGCACATGCTCAGAATCAAGTATGAGACGGGAGCGCTCGTTCTGGTAAAACTAGCGTTCGTAATGGAGATAGCACATTCGTCACGCTGTAACGGACTGAAAAGCACAAGGCTGAAAAGCACGAATCGTCGCTCAACAAACTTTACTAACATGAAGGGGGCCCCAACCGAATTAAACTTCCCCTTTATAGTGCCGTCGTATGTGTTGTATGTCACTGCGCTTTACTCGAACATTTTTTTTCACGATAGTGTGTAGGCAAGGCAGGCTTGAGAAGAATCACGTCGAGAAAAAATAGGATTTTTTACTCACCGTAAAATCCTTTTCTCTGAGTCCATGGACCGACACAGCTTCTCTATTGACAAAGTGGGTATTATCCGTTAATTAGGAGTGACTAGGCAGAAAAACTTGTAAAAAGTGTTGCATCACAACTTCTACAGTACCGCCCAGGGGGCGGACCCTCTGGGTATACCCTCTCAGTCTGCACATCGCAGATCAGTTCGTCAAAAAGCAGTACAAACTTAAAAGGAGGGGTGGGTGCTGTGTCGGTCCATGGACTCAGAGAAAAGGATTTTACGGTGAGTAAAAAATCCTATTTACTCTTTCGTCCATGGACCGACACAGCTTCTCTATTGACAAAGTGGGACGTCCCAAAGCAGTGTCAGAGAAAAAACGAGGGGTGGTAACAGCATAAAAACAAACTTCACCCCAAAACACAAAACAGCACTCCTCCAACGGAGGAGTTGCAACTCTAAACAGCCGCCTGCAAAACCTTGCGGCCGAAAGAGGCATCCGAAGATGCACCTACATCAACTTTGTAGAATTTTGTGAAAGTGTGAGCGGACGACCAAGTCGCCGCTTTACATAGTTGGGAAACAGACGCTTGATGTCGGAAAGCCCAAGAGGCACCTATTGCCCTGGTCGAATGCGCCGTGACAGGAAAGGGGGGCGCCTGACCCTTTAAGGCGTAAGCCTGGATTACTATCTGTCGGATCCACCTAGAGATGGTGGCCGATGAGACTGCTTGGCCCTTCTTGGGACCAGCCACCGAAACAAACAGTGAGTCTGACTTCCGGAACAGGGAAGTAGCAGATATGTATACTCTCAAAGCTCGGACAACGTCCAAGGAATGCAACGCCGACTCCTTAGGATTCGACGGCTGAGGACACAAGGATGGAAGTACAATATCTTCGTTGAGATGAAAAGCCGAAACGACCTTCGGAAGAAAGGAAGGCTGCGGCCGCAGCACCACCTTATCCTTGTGGAAAATCAAATAGGGAGCCTTGCAGGACAAGGCTGCCAGCTCAGAGACTCGTCTAACTGACGTAACAGCCACCAAAAAGACCACCTTCTGAGAAAGTGTCAACAGGGGAATATCTCTAATATTCTCAAACGGTGCCTTCTGAAGCACCGAGAGGACCAGGTTCAAGTCCCACGGAGGTAACGGGGGGCGGACCGGAGGGGCCACATGTCGAACCCCCTGCACAAATGTACTCACGAGAGAGTGAGTCGCCAGGGGTCGCTGAAAAAAGACAGCCAGGGCAGATATCTGTCCCTTAATCGTACTTAGGGCAAGCCTTTGGTCTACCCCATGCTGTAAAAACAGCAGGATTCTGGAAACCAAATAGGTACGCGGATGCCATTTCATTTCCTCACACATGGAGATGTAGGCCCTCCAAGTGCGGTGATAGACCTTCCTAGAGGACGGTTTCCGAGCACTTCTCATAGTAGAAATTACTGAGTCTGACAGGCCCCGGTCTCTCAGTACCTGGTTCTCAACAGCCATGCCGTTAAAGCCAATGACTGTAAAGCAGGATGGAATATGGGACCTTGCGACAGCAGGTCCTTCCGTAGTGGTAGGCGCCAGGGGACGTCTGCTACCAGACGTACTAGATCGGCGTACCAAGGACACTGAGGCCAATCTGGAGCGATTAGGATCATTGGAATTCCCTCTGCCTCCACTCTGCGGAGCAGAAGAGGAAGAAGCCTTAAGGGAGGGAAGGCATAGATTAGCCGATACTGGCCCCACGATGCTACCAACGCGTCCGTTGCGTCTGCCCATGGGTCTCTTGACCGGGCCACAAACCTCAATACCTTCCGATTGAGTCGGGAAGCCAGAAGATCTACGTCTGGTGTGCCCCATCTTTGGCAGAGGAGTTGGAACACCTCCGGGTGTAAGGACCATTCTCCCTGGTCCAGCATCTGGCGGCTCAGGTAGTCCGCCTGCCAGTTTTCCACACCCGGAATGTACACGGCCGACAGTGCCGGTACGCTCCTCTCTGCCCACTTCAGGATGCGAGCGATCTCCGATGCTGCAGCTGAGCTTCTTGTTCCTCCTTGATGATTGACATATGCCACTGCTGTGGCGTTGTCTGACTGGATCCTGACTGGACGCCCTTGCAGTCTCTGAGACCATTTGAAGAGGCACAGCTTGATCGCCCGGATCTCCAGGACATTGATCGGCAGGCGGGCTTCCTCTGGGGTCCAGCGACCTTGCGCCGACTGGACACCCCAGACTCCCCCCCAACCTGTAAGGCTGGCGTCCGTCGTGATCACTATCCAGTAAACCGGAAGAAATGACTTCCCGGCCATTAGAGCCGGTGCTGTCAGCCACCATACCAGGGATCTCCTGACTAGGTGGCTCACTCGGATTTGATAATCCAGAGATGAAGGGCATCTGTTCCATCTGGACAGAACTTCCCTCTGTAACACTCGAGTGTGGTATTGAGCATATGGGACCGCCTCGAAGGAGGCTACCATGAGGCCCAACACTCGCATGCAAAAACGGAGTGACGACCAATTCCTGGAAGTCAGCTGCCGTACTGCAGCCCGGAGGGTCTGCAACTTCTCCACAGGGAGGAATACCTTTGCCTCTGAGGAATCCAGAATCAACCCCAGGTACACTAGGCGTTGAGTGGGCACCAATACTGACTTTTGCGTGTTTAGTATCCAACCACAGTCTCGAAGAGTCTGACAGGTAATGGACACGCTTACCTCTAATTCTGAGCTTGAAGGGCCCTTCAGCAGAAGGTCGTCCAAGTAACCTGTGATAGCGATACCCCGCTGTCTTAGAAGTGCCAGAATCGGAGCGAGCACCTTGGTGAACGTCCTGGGTGCTGAGGCAAGGCCAAACGGGAGGGCCACAAACTGGTAGTGGTTCTTCCCGATAGCAAATCGCAGAAACCTCTGGTGTCTGGAGTATATGGGGACATGCAGGTATGCGTCCTTGATGTCCAAGGAGGCCAGAAAGTCCCCCGGATGGAGAGCCGTGACTACGGATCGAACCGACTCCATCCGAAATCTTTGTACCTTCACAAAGCAATTGAGGGCTCTGAGATCCAAGATTGGACGAACCCCCTCCTTCTTTGGCACAATGAACAGATTTGAGTAAAAACCCTGACCCCGTTCCTGTTCTGGAACTGGAATAACTACCCCGCGTTCCAGTAGACCCTGGACCGCCCCATACAGGGCCTCCCGACGGGTCGGTAGTAGCTGGAGATTGGAGGTGATGAATCTGTCTGGTGGACAAGAGAGAAATTCTATCTTGTAGCCTGAGGAGATTACTTCGCAAACCCACCTGTCGGAGACTAGAGCAGTCCACTGAGTCGCGAATTTGCGAAGACGTCCCCCCACCCGAGAGCTGGGTGGGGGCGGACCTTCATGTGGACGCAGATTTGTCCACAGGCTTGTTGGGTCTGCGGGACCAAGGACGCTTTTGTCCTTGGGCAGGCGCTTTATCGGCCTGGGGTCTTTTCCCTGTCGCCTTAAGAGGGCGAAAAAACCGCTTACGTGCAGTAAAGGAGGGGCCTTGCCCTTGGCGTGGTCCCCTACCCTTGCTAGTTTGGGGAAGCAAAGTGCTTTTACCTCCTGTAGCATCCTTGATGATGTCATCCAGAGAAGCCCCAAAAAGTCTGTCGCCCTTAAAAGGCAGATCCAATAGGGCTTTCTTGGAAGTCTGGTCCGCAGACCAGCCCTTTAGCCAGATCAGGCGGCGTATTGCTACTGCATAAACCGAAGCTTTTGACAGCAGGGGAATAGTATCCATGTCTGACTCGCAGACAAACTTAAGGCCCTGGACCAACTGGTCAGCCAAAGTTATCTCATTAGGAGGAGCATCTCGCTCCTTTAACCCCTGGAGTAGCAATTTTGCCCATTCAGTAAGTGTCTGAGACACTAGGGCCCCCGCCAATGCCGGGCGTACTGCTGAGCCTACCACTGAGTATAGGTAGCGAGCGAGTGCTTCAGCCTTCTTATCCACAGGGTCCTTGAAAACAGGAGCCCCTTCTACTGGAATAGTGGTGGCTCTATTAAGTCTGGACACCGAAGGGTCCACTATAGGGGGAGAGGTCCATATCTTCAGAAAACTCTCCTCAAAGGGGTACCGTACTGCAAACCTCTTTGGGGCTGTAAAGACCCTCAGTGGGTTCTCCCATTCCTTGCATAAGAGTTTGTCAAAATAAGACACACAAGGGAACACCTTAGCAGTGCGGGCAGGTTTACGAAACCCAAAGGGGACTGGAGTATCTGCTACTTCTTCAGTCCTTTCCAACTTTAGCGTATCCCGCACTGCAGTAATAAGGTCAGATACCAAAGCCGTCTCGCGTACTGACCTGGACTTGGAGTCCTCGGTCACGGTCTGCAGTCTCTGATGCATCAGAATCTGGGCCATGAGCCGTAGCTGGACCTGGTTCTGCATCAGAAATATCCCCAGAAGATTGCAGGGGACGGGGGCGTTTATTACCCCCTGTATTCCCGTGTGCTGCTTCCACCCTGGCAGCAAACGCCTCTAGGATTGCCGACATAGCGTCCATAGACACCTCAGGGACACCAGCTGCTAAATCTGGTGTTTCAGGGGATAAGACATCTGGCTCAGATGCCATGCTGACCACACGCTGACACTCACAGGGCTCCAGGCAAGATATCAATAGGCCACCCTCCTGCGCTGCAGAGATGCTGGGTTACCCAGAGGACTCACCACCCTGGATAGGTACTGCTATGCTGCGCCTATGATGCTGTCCCCTTGCTGCTGTGTCAGTCTGCTTCTTTTATCAGCACTTCCTGTGTGAATTTTCGCGCCAGTGTAATGCACCCTAGAGGCCGGAGGCTCTCGCAAAATGGTTGCCAAAACCGTCTGTATGGAAGATAATGTGGGCTCTAAGAAAATGGCCGCCGACAGAAGATAGAGGTCAGGCAGCCATAGCCCACAAAAAAGATGGCCGCCGAACGGCAATATCTGCATACAGGGTGGACAAACATGGCCGCCGATCACCTGATAGGGGCCAGTGGGTGTGGCCGAACTACAGGAAGATGGCCGCCAGGCAGTTACAAGAGGCCAAACTTGGCATGGACCACCTCAAAATGGCCGCCGACAGCATGGAGACACAGAAACACAGGTAAGCAAAAATGACATTTCTTTTAAATGTTAGTTACAGCCAGCCCCGCTCCAGTGGGACCCCCTAGGTGACCCCCAGCACCCAGCAACCTTTAGCTAGAAGCCCAGGGAGGAGGGAAAGGCAGGGAGAGAGGGAAGAAAGGGGCCACAACCACTTACTTGATCTCTCCAGGAATGTCCAGCTAAATCACCCAGCCGAGGCAGGGGAGTTTTACTTACCTATCCTGCATGTATTCTGCTGGAAGACATTCCAAACAGATCATCGTCCGCGCACGGAAGGTGACTGTTGGCCAGGCATGCTGTGATTGGACCCAGAAGGGACGATCATATGTATGCCCTGGAGCATGACGCTCACCGGACAGGCTGCTGCGACTCGGCCGTAAGGTCAGCCGAAGCTGAGCGGTCCGATGCAAGCCTTGGAGCGTAAGCTCACCGGCCAGGCTGCTGCGACTCGGTCGTAAGGTCAGCCGAAGCTGAGCGGTCCGATGCAGGCCCTGGAGCGTAGGCTCACCGGCCACCCGTGGAGCGACGGGCATGTCGTGGAAAACCCAGCGCGTAGCTAGGGTCGGCACACGCTCGATGGCCGAAACTGGGGAGACTACAAGGATCGAGGATCCAGCCTGTCACCCAGTCGGCAGTTGATCGAAGATCGCAGGAAACAACAAATGTAGCAAAAAAATAAAAAATATATATATCTTTTTTCCCCGGACCAATGAGCCCGAAGGGAGCCATGTCCTACTCCTTGCTAGACAGAAAAAAACTGATCTGCGATGTGCAGACTGAGAGGGTATACCCAGAGGGTCCGCCCCCTGGGCGGTACTGTAGAAGGTGTGATGCAACACTTTTTACAAGTTTTTCTGCCTAGTCACTCCTAATTAACGGATAATACCCACTTTGTCAATAGAGAAGCTGTGTCGGTCCATGGACGAAAGAGTAACTAAGTTTTTTTTCAATGACATTAAAAACGGTCGTGTGTACACGGCATTAGGGGCCTTGCATCGATTGAGCCGGGTGATCGGGTGGAAAATTATTAGCTGAACATTGATTGCATCCTATCAGGAGCCATGGCTGCCTGAATGCAATGAAGATGCCGTAGTCCATCCATGATATTAACATGAATTGTGGAATCAAGTCCTTTTCTTTCCACTCTCTTATGGGCTGAATGTCCGAAATTCAAGTTGCCCATGTGTGTCTTAAAAGGGAGCAGCTCTAAAATGTACGTAGTGCCACCCCCGCAGGGCCACTGGTACCCAGGTCCATCCCCACGGGCACCAGTCCATGCACACTGGCTCCAATAACTCAGTCTAGGGCAGACTTTTTCAGCCTTTTTAACACTGAGTAAACCTTGAAATAACTTTCTGGGTTCAGGGAACCCCTGGTAATAATTACTAGAGCTACAGCTTACAGTATATTGGTGTGATTTGTCATTGGTAAGAATGCCCTTGCATTTGTGGTCAATGGGAAGAATGCTTCTTCACAGATGGTTAAAAAAGATCATTGTTGTCAGTAGTTACTCATCTGTGAGGGACAAGTAGTTCATTGCTCAAGGAACCCCTAGCAATTTCTGGAGTAACCCTGTGTTTCCACAGAACCCTGGTTGAGAAAGGCTGGTCTACGGGATGTCTTTTTGTCTATTGCTTGAAGAACTTTAAACAAGAGAGGGGTTAGGGCATGTGATACTCCTAAACACTTGTACAGTGATAGAAGGACAATCTTCTCTAAACTCACACAATGGATTCTTCTGTGTACACAGGGGAATGGCAAGTACTCTGAAACCCTATGAGAGCCTTCTCAGTCCACAGCTACCTCTTCCATCCCTAAGCACTAAGTTACCAAGGATAACAATTCAGAGTCAGTACTCTCAACATCCCAGGACAGGTGCACACCTTCCTCCAGACACGGCCCAATGAGGGAGAAAATCTTTCTCCAGATCACATCCCGTAAGGTGAAGTCCCACAACCAGCTCCTTAAGAAGATTGCTTCAGGCTCTCAGCTCTGCCACAGCTGAGGCCTCAAAACCAGCTACACAGTCCACAGGCTTCCTCAGGGGACAGCACCCCCAGAGGCTCTGGAACCCTCCCTGATGAGGAAATAAAGATCTTTTCAGGGTTTCAGACCATTTATCACACCCCCCCTCCTCCCAGCCACCTTCTTGGACACGCCTCCAGGGCTTGGCTACGGCATGATAAATATCCAGTCTGGTCTGGTTTTTCCAGAAGCAGGGGGAAGCAGTGAAACCATGAACAGACCAGAACAATCAATCACTGCTTCCTTGACTACAGATGGAGTCAAAAACTACATTTGCCTAGCATTCAACTCTAGGAGGGTGCTAAACTCTGGTGTTTATTTAGTTTTCTTGATCACCACTGGGTATCTGTGGGTGAATTATGCAAGTGAGTAGGGTGCACAAGGGTCATATACCAGTTGCAGCGAAATGTATGTCCCCAGCGCACCAAGAATCTCCAGAACAAGTCCAAAGCTTTATTCAGCAATCATATCATCAGTAACATAAAGCATCATAGTAACATAAAGCGATGTTTCGGAGCCTCACAGGACTCCTTCAGGTGTGTGGCGTCACATGCCTGATGAAGAGGTCCTGCGAGGCCCTGAAAAGTCAGACCTGTTCTGGAGATCCTTGGTGTGCTGGTGACATACGTTTTACTTTCTTTGGTTTCCAACCGATGGCCACTGTAGCACCCACGTACACTTACAGCCATTTTCAGTTGCCACGTTGATGCACTTCGTGAGTAATTAATCTAGTACTGGCATGCAGCCAGTAAAGTCATAATTTCCAACCTACATAGCTCAAGTGACTTACTAAGCAGTAAGGCTCCCTTCACACAGGCAGCCAGCATATGGTAAGAACAGGCAGTTGATCTGAGTTTTTACTGCCCCCGACTGCCCACCTGCAAGATGACATAGTGCCACTGAGGTGCATACACATTGCCAGTTTTACATCGTGGCACGCAATTTTAGTGCTGCATGCAGAGTTTGAGTGCACCACAGTACTCTCACTTGTAAATAAATGTGGCTGCACCGCAACTCTTGCCAAAAAGTTGTGAAAGGGGCCTAAAGGTGGAGGATCCGATAACAGCCAGGCAGTTAACATTTCCCCAAGGGTCAGGATTGGTATATCCCACAGCCCCTTGAGTGTCACAAAGCCTTACTCCCAAAAATGTCCCGTCTGTCTTGCATATTGCCCCCACCCCCATCAATCTTTTGGGACTTTTACAGAGTGGGCAGCACCCCGGGGGGCAAGGGTAACTTTTATAGGGCAAAGGCACTGTTGTACTCTTTTTTTTTTTTAGACAAGACCATAGAAAGCGAGTGAGGAATGGACATTTGCAACAACGTAATCTCCCCTTATATCATGTTATAATAGGCATTCTAGTAGGCAGTGGTTTCCAAACTGCGGCCCATGGGCTGAATGCAGACTTTTGCTTGCCTTCCTTGGGGCACTGTTCTTCCCACTGATACAAAGTAATATTACTCCCACTGACACCAACATTGAATTACCATTCCTCCCACAGACACCAAGAGTGGGGAACTATTCATCCCACTGACACCAATAATAGGGCACTTTTCCTCACACTGACACCAATAATGGGGCACTTTTCCTCACACTGACACCAAGAGTGGGGAACTATGCCTCCCACTGACACCAATAATGGGGCACTATTCCTCACACTGACACCAATGATGGTGCATTGATCCTCTCACCAATACCAATGATGGGGCACTAATCCTCCCACTGACACCAATAATGCTGCACTAATCCTCCCACTGACAATAACAATGGGGCGCTATTCCTCCCACCAGTACCTGGACAAGTTCATCTAGCGTTCAGGGCAAAGATACGGAACCGCACCCCTCCCCCACTGTTTATGCATGCCGTAGAATGTGTTTACTGCTCTGTGTCTTTTTTTTGCCCTCTTGCTCCACTGTGCCCAGGGCAGCTGCCTCTCCTGCCCCACCCCTTGCCCTGCCATTTTTCATGAAATCCTCACAGGATCTTTGCTATAAGGCAGTATGGTATCACTATGGGTATCACATATGCTTACAGCCTGACATTTGAAAGAATACAAGTAAATAATCAAAAAACAAGTAATCCCTGTCAATAAATGCTGCACTATTATGGAGATTGGATAGTGGAGATTTATATTATTATAAACCCCCCATGGGTAAATGTCTCTCCTAAAAAAGGACTTGCCACTTGCTATGTTAGCATAATGCCGCGTACACACGGTCGGAATTTCCGACAACCAATTGTTCGATGGGAGCTTGTTGTCGGAAATTCCGACCGTGTGTAGGCTCCATTGGACATTTGCTGTCATAATTTCCGACAACAAAAATTTGAGAGCTGGTTGTCAAATTTTCCGACAACAAAGCTTGTTGTCGGAAATTCCGACCGAGCGTACACAATTCCGACGCACAAAAGTCCACGCATGCTCGGAATCAAGCAGAAGAGCCGCACTGGCTATTGAACTTCGTTTTTCTCGGCTCGTCGAAGGTGTTGTATGTCAACGCGTTCTTGACGTTCGGAATTTTCAACAACATTTGTGTGACCGTGTGTATGCAAGACAAGTTTGAGCGAACATCCGTCGGAAAAAAATCCACGGTTTTGTTGTCGGAATGTCCGATCGTGTGTACGCGGCATAAGAATGACGGTAAATAAAAAGACTACATAACTGACTGTAGTGGCGAGGCTCTGATTTTCTGCTGCCAAACTCTATGTTTATAAGATATAAGAAGAGATAAACTTCATCTAACCTCTGTGTAACATAATATTAGCTTTGGAAAGGTTACCTGCTTTCTAATGGAACCTTTCAATAAATGCAATCTGACCTTTTACAACATGTAAGTCAGTGTGAAGCGCTCAGAGTGTTTGCATTAGGTCAGGAGGGAGAGTGTCGCTAATCTCAATGTTTCATGTTCCCGTCTCCATAACATGACCTGGGGCACCATTCTATCAGACCTGAGGAACCTGTTAACTTGCAAACTGGATTACAGGCCCTTGGCTGTCATCTCCGACAGAAGCTACATAGTCTCCGTCTGGCCAAATGCTTGATGACAGAAGCGTCAATTGCAGATTTGAGTATTTCAGTACGAGAGACTGAAAGAGACGATTGTTCCCCACAGGTAGATTTCCTTATATAACCTTGGTGATGATGATTTAGCCAATCAGGCTTAAAGGGTCTGTCCTCCCAGTACTCATATTTTGTTTATGAATAGAAGTTGACAGAATGGCTTACCCACTGGCTTCTCAGAGCTTTCCATAAATCGAGTAGCGAGATCACCCCTTCGAGATTTTGACTCTGATGGCCATGGAGTCTTAAAGTGGAAGGGAAGTCAAAACCTAAGATTAACTCTACTCCCACCCCTATTTTAAACCTTTTCTCTCTACCCTATAATAGGAAAGATGTCTATACTTACCTATTGTGAAGTTTCTCTGGTCTGCAGAGGCGGCTCTCTAATTAGGCAAATTAGGCAGTCGCCTAAGGCCTCACACTCACAGGGGCCTCGCAGCCGCCTAATTTGCCTGTGATCAATACTAATGTCGGCGTCATCGGATCTCTCTATTACCCCTCTCTCTTTCTCACCTCCCCTCTCTCCCCCCTATTGCATTTGCTTAATATGTCTGATGGGTGAGGAGGGTGCCCTGGAAGTGGTGCTGATCACCGTGCATTTTCTGCAGCCATTTTTCTTGCTTGAAATATCTTTCCCATTACTGGTGTGAGTGGGGCCTCATGTCTAAGTTTTGCCTAAGGCCTCACAAAGCCTAGAGCCGCCTCTTCTGGCCTGATCACATGATCGGGTCCCAGGACTGTCTTCGGTGTAGAGGAGAGATTGCCAACAATGGCTGCAGAGCCTTGGTGATGACATCCCCCATAGGCTTATTATGGGTCATCCGTTGTTGGTTGTCCCTCTTTTAAACTAAAGCTGGTGCTGGAAGCCAGTCATGTGAGCGGACTGGAGCAACTTCAGGGTTGGTAAGTATAGACATCTTTCCTTTTACAGAGTCGATAGATTAGGTTTAAAATGGGTGTGGAAGTAGACTTAAGTTTAGTTAGGTTTTACCTTCCAGTTTAAGCTGGCCATACACTGATTAAAATTTGGTCAATCCAACAGGGACTGGGTCAGAGGCGTAACTAGAACCTTCAGGGCCCTGGTGCAAGAAACCATAAAGGGTCCCCCTGACCCCATCCCATGGGCCCTTTCCATCAGACCCAGGGCCCTTGCCACTGGTCCTGGGGCCCTTGCCACTGGTCCCATGTCCCTTCCCACTGTTCCTGGAGCCCTTTTCATCCGTCACGGAGATCTTTCCACTGACCTGGGGAGCTGATCTCTTCCCACTGATCACTTCTGTTGGTGGGTCCTTTGTTATGGTCCCACAGCGGTACCCTTCCTGCTGTCTCGGGGTGGGGGGGAACATCAGGGCTCGGTCACAAGTGCAACTTTTGGGACCCTGGTAGGTTCGCAACTGACACCTATTACTGGGGGGCATTTTGGAGGATGTAAGGGGACACTCTGCAGGATGTAAGGGGGCATACTGGAGGATAAAAGGGGGAAGTCTAGAGGTACTAAAATAGCATCTTCAGAGTGTCCCCTTATATCCTGCTCCAGAGTGCCTCCTTAAGGCCTCCAGAGTGCCCGCTTACATCCTTCAGAGTGCCCCCCTAGTACCCCCATGGTTCCTACACAGTGTTTCTTACATCCTTCAGAGTGCCCCCCTAGTGCCTCCAGATTGCCCCCTTAGTTCCGTAGTACTAGGGGGGCACTCTGGAAGAGGATGTAAGGGGGCACTCTGGAGGTACTAAAGGAATCCTTGCAGAATGCCCCCTTACATTCACCAGAGTGCCTGCTTACATCCTCCTTCAGAGCTCAAAAAGAGAATCTGGGATTTGTGCTGTCAGTAAAACAAATCTAGCCAGGAAGTGCAGAAATTGTGTATGGTGGGTCGCCCAAAACACAAGCACGGGAGGATATCATATGACAGCCTGCGGGCGAATTTCAGCCATGCTGTAGCCGCCATTTGACTGTAGTGCGGTTGTGAAGGGGTTAAAATGAATGCAGTGCCAAGGCTCATATACAATGGAACCTTGGTTTACAAGTAACGCGGTTAATGAGCGTTTTGAATAACGAGCAACTGTTTTTAAAAAAATTCGGATTTGGTTTGCGAGTGTTGTCTCGCAAAACAAGCAGAATTCAAGCTAATGGGGTGTGCAGTACATTTGGCCAGAGGTGCGAGGGCGCCGATGACATTCGGAACGGATCGGAGCCATTCGGAGCTGTTCGGAAATACTCGGAATCTCTCGGAATCACTCAGAAATACTCAAAAATACTCTGTTTCCGAGTGTTTCCGAACCTTTCCGAGGGTTTCCGAGAGCGGCCGAGATGTTTCCGAGTATTTCCGAGGCTCTCAAGCCCCCCCCACACCTCTGGCCACATGCAGTATTGCATGCCATAGAAGTCAATGCGGAATGAATTATCTTTGTTTCCATTGACTTCTATGGGGAAACTCGCTTTGATATGCGAGTGCTTTGGATTACAAGCATTCTCCTGGAAGAGATTATGCTCGTAATCCAAGATTCCACTGTACACAAAATGAATGGATAATGTAAATTAAGCAGTGTGTGTTTAGTAACATCACTTTAGCGCAGTTAACATGCATCTTTTAGATTATATGCCATCTGATCCCCATTGTATTGAATTGCATTGTAAATGTATTGCCTCCCTTTATTTTCTAAAGCCATGCGCAAACTGTTGCGGCTAAATAATCCTCTATAATAATGCATCCTATGTTTGTTACAGCATCACAGTGCTAAAGTGTGCATTGGCCCTTAACTGTTAACCACTTGCTGACTGCCTAACGTAGACATACGTCGGCAGAATGGCACGGGCAGGCAAAGCAACGTACAGGTACGTTTCTTTGAATCTGCCGCCGCGGGCTCCATGCCCGCGGGATCCGCGGACTCGATGTCCGTCGGTGTCCCGCGATCGTGTCACGGAGCGGCAGAACGGGGAGATGTAAACAAGGCATTTTCCTGCTCTGCCTTGTGACAGGACACTGATCTATTCTCCCTGTGATCGGGAGCAGTGATCACTGTCGTGTCACTTGTAGCCCAGCCCCCTCACAGTTAGAATCACTCCCTAGGACACACTTAACCCCTTCCTCGCCCCCTAGTGGTTAACTCCTTCCCTGCCAGTGTCATTTACACAGTAATCAGTGCATTTGTATAGCACTGATCGTTGCATACATGACATTGGTCCCAAAATAGTGTCAAATGTGTCCGCCGCAATATCGCAGTCACAATAAAAATCACTGATTGCCGCCATTACTAGTAAAAAAAAAAAAATTATAATAAAAATGCCATAATTCTATCCCCTATTTTGTAGACGCTGTAAGTTTTGCGCAAACCAATTAATATGCGCTTATTGCGATTTTTTTTTTTTTTTTTACCAAAAATATGTAGAAGAATACGTATTGGTCTAAACTGAGGAAAAAAATCATTTTTTTATATATTTTTTGTGGATATTTATTATAGCAAAAAGTAAAAAAAATTTTTTTTTTTTCAAAATTGACGCTCTATTTTTGTTTATAGCGCATAAAATAAAAACCGCAGAGGTGATCAAATACCACCAAAAGAAAGCTCTATTTTTGTGTACAACATCCCATGACCGTGCAATTGTCAGTTAAAGCGACGCAGTGCCGAAACGCAAAAAATGGCCCGGTCATTGGGCAGCCAATTCTTCCGGGGCTGAAGTGGTTAAAGCAGAAAGTTTGCAGAAATAATTTTATTATAGGAAAAGTTTTATTTTCAATTTCCCCCAGATCGAGCCAAGCTAATCTAAGAGATGAAAACAGAAGCATATTTTAGATGAGAGGTGGATTATATAATGTGATATAAACAGTTGGTGAGGTTGAGAAAGGACTTTATTACATCATCCTCTACATAGCAGCTTCTGAGTCCTGAAGGTTTTCTCCAACATATTACATACTATTAAAAGAATGAAGAACAGCTGAAGAAAAGCTGCTTATGGCCCCCCATTAGGCAGGCCGTAGGTCCATCCTTCCAGCATTGTCTCTGTACAGTTAACTGAAGAATGGAAATGCTACCATATGGCTGGAAGCCGCAGTCCTCTATTTCATACATACCGGCTTATAGGCTCTCATTTCTGTATTGATTGTCGCTAGCACAGACACCTAGAGTCATTTTTTTGTTGGCTTTTGGGTATCTTGTACCTGTAGCGGGTGTTTACTTTCCCGCCAGTAATTTTGAATTTTGCGGTGACACCAGTGGTGTATCTCCGGCGGTCCACCGGGTGGCGCTGTCACTTTGGGCCGACGGACGAATCATTGCTGGGTCGAATCCCTTTTTGTCCTACTTCGGCAGCCGTGTGGTGGGGCGGGGAACCCGCTACGCATGCCGGGGAGGGGTATAAAGGGGGACGGCCATTTTGTCACGGGGTTCGTTGTCCCTGGCACCTTTAGCCTGCGGACGGAGTTCGTGTTTCTCGTCCTCTAGGCGGCCTCGGCCTAGAGGACCACCGAAGGTCGTGTTCCACCTCAGGCACCTTTAGCCTGGGGTGAGGTACTCGGTTGGCGGTCCGGAGCTCAGTGCCCAACACTGAGTTCCGCGAGGGAAGGATCCTAGGGTGCTCCGGAGATGGATGCCTTAATCCGAGGTGGACGTAATGGACCGGGGAGAGCTCCTCATCTGAAGACCCGGTGCAGCATACTGCCGGTGACGGGTGAGCCTCTTGTCAGAGACCGTCCGGAAGGTGAATTTCCCTCGTGCGGAGACCATAGCCCACTCTTTGGAGGAGAGTGGAGGAAAGAACTTGTGTCTGGGCCTATGTATCTACACTTTCACACCTCATGTTCTGGTTGTAAGCAAGTAAGTCTCTGAATAAAGGAGTGTTGGACTTGCAACGGTGTGAGACTCAGTTTCCTGGCAGACGGTTGGATTCGATGCACAATACAGGCCCGAAGGTAAAGAAATAACTCTGGCCAATACCACTTATACATCTGTGGTGGAAGCCTGGCGTAGCGCCCGCACTCCCTTTCCTATCATACCCCTAGACCAGAGACATTGCGAGCGAGAACTTTAATAGAGGGGATTGGGAGTGTGGGACCAGTGCCCGCTACATACCCTAAACCCTTCCTTGAGTTTATTGTACTTAAAGAGGAACTGCAGTCTGCTCACATAATTTGTAATAAAAACATCTTTGCCATTCTGAAGCTTCTCTCCAACCACTTTGCATATTATATTATATATACTGTGATTCTGCACTTGCCAAATATGCTGCAGAAATCTCCCTCCACTGAGTCTGGCTGCAGCTGAAGCTGCTGTCTGTTCACTTCCTGGATTTACACAGACACACACCACCAGCTCTGCAGCTCTCAATCATTGGCCCTCTTATGACTCATCCCCCCCCCCCCCTTCACGTCCTGGCAAACTCTCACAATAGTGAGAGAGAGAGAGCTGTGCATGATGTCATAAGCCTAGGCTAATGACCAGACAAGAAACAGGAAGTGGGCTGTATAAGGGATTTACTGGCAGAAAATTTTTTTTTACTATCCAAAGTAAAAGTGGAGTTCCACCCTGAATTTTTTTTTTTTTACCAAAAATAAAAAATAAAAAAATAGAAAAAAAAGTTTTTTACTTACCAGAAATAGCGGTTGCTATGCGGAAGTCCCTAATCTGCCTCTTCATCGTCCGCGGCTGGTCTTCTTCCTCATCCTACTCACGGTGTCTTCTGGGGAATGGGGCGCACTGCCTTCTGGGAACTGTGTGTATCCCAGAGAGCAGCCACCCATTCAGAAAACACTGCGAGACTCGCGCATGCGCAGTAGGAAACGGGCAGTGAAGCCGCACGGCTTCACTGCCTGTTTCCCTTAGTGAGGATGGCGGCGCCGGGAGCTGCAGGATCAAGGGATCGGCCTGGGGGGGGGGCGACATCACAGGCGAGTAGGACAGGTAAGTGTCCTTATTAAAAGTCAGCAGTTACAGTGTTTGTAGCTGCTGACTTTAAAAAAAAAAATTGCGGGTGGAACCCCTCTTTAACCACTTCCCGCCCGGTCAATAGACAATTGACGTCCGGGAAGTGGTTTCGTTATCCTGACTGGACGTCTATTGACATCCTGCAGGATAACAGCCGCCGCGCGCCCGCATCACAGCGATCAGTGAAGCGGTGTGTCAGTCTGACACACCGCAAAACACCGATCTCGGTAAAGAGCCTCCGGCGGAGGCTCTTTACCACGTGATCAGCCATGTCCAATCACGGCTGATCACGATGTAAACAGGAAGAGCCGTTGATCGGCTCTTCCTCACTCGTGTCTGACAGACGCGAGTAGAGGAGAGCCGATCGGCGGCTCTCCTGACAGGGGGGGTCCGCGCTGATTGTTAATCAGCGCAGCCCCCCCTCAGATGCCCACACTGGACCACCAGGGAAGCCGCTAGAACCACCAGGGAAGCGGGCAACATGTTTTAAAACATGCCCAAAATGTGCCAATCAGTGCCCACAAATGGACACTGACTGGCACCATAATGGCATTAAAAAAAGTGATGCCCAGCAATACCACCACCAATATTAACCAGTGCCACTCATCAGTGTCCCTCAGTGCCACCCATCAGTGCCCATTCGTGCCCATCCGTGCCCACCTATCAGTGACCATCTGTGCCACCTATCAGTGCCACCCATATTTACCCATCAGTGCCGCCTATGAGTGCCCATCAGTGCCGCCTATGAGTGCCCATCAGTGCCGCCTATGAGTGCCCATCAGTGCCACATACCAGTGCCACCTATCAGTGCCCATCAGGGCCGCCTATCAGTGCCCATCAGTGCCGCCTATCAGTGTCCATCATCAGTGCTTATCAGTGCCACCTCATTGGTGCCACCTCATCGGTGCCCATCGGTGCCGTCTTATCAGTGCCCATTAGTGCAGCCATATCAGTGCCCATCATTGAAGAAGAAAACTTATTTATTTACAAAAAAAATTAACAGAAACAAATAAAAACATATTATTTTTCAACATTTTCGGTCTTTTTTTATTCGTTGTGCAAAAAATAAAGATCAAATACCACCAAAAGAAAGCTCTATTTGTGAGAACAGGGGGATGCAGGGGGATGCCTTTGTAAACAAGGCATTCCCCTATTCTGCCTAGTGACATGTCACTGATGGCTGTTCCCCGTGATCGGGAACGGTCATCAGTGACGTGTTACGTGTAGCCACGCCCCCTAACAGTAAGAATCTCTCCCTATTACTGACTTAACCCCTTCAGCACCACCTAGTGGTTAACCCCCTTCACTGCCAGTGTCATTTTCACAGTAATCAGTGCATTTTTATAGCACTGATCGCTGTAAAAATTACAATGGTCCCAAAAACGCTTTCTTTTGGTGGTATTTGATCATCTCTGCGTTGTTGTTTTTTGTTTGTTTTTTTGAGCTATAAACCTAAAGACTGACAGTTTTGAAAAAAAAACTATATTTTTTACTTTCTGTATAAAACATATCCATAGGCCAATATGTATTCTGCTACATGTTTTGGTAAAAAAAACAATCCCAATAAGCGTATATTGATTGGTTTGCACAAAAGTTATAGCGTCTACAAACTATGGGATATATACTGGAATTTTAATTTATTTATATTTTCCACTAGTAATGGAGGTGGTCAGCAGCTTATAGAGGTATTGCAGTGGACAATCAGACGCAAAAAATATGCACTGTCACTGTACTAATGAACCTGGCTGAGAGGGGTTAAACATCTAGGGCGATGAAAGGGTCAACTGCGTGCCTAGCCAGTGTTTTTGTGTAAACTGGGTGCTGTATTTATTAGGGGAAGTGATCGATTTTAATACCTGCTTTGCAGGGACACAAAATCCATCACTTTCCCCTTGTCAGAACGGAGCTCTGCCTTGTTTACATAGGCAGAGCTCCATTCTGTGTCTCTGCCTGACGATCGGTGGGAGCCGGTGGACATCCATTGCCTGGCACCCGCAGATCGGCTTCTGCTGTAAGTAATCACAACAGAAGCGTGCCGGCCCCGCACACGCACCCCCCTTAGATGGAAGTGCAGATTAACGTACATATACGTGATTCTGCAGAGCATGTAGCATTATATCTGCTATGGGGCAGTTGGCTAACAAACTCATTAAAGAGTAACACTAGTTTTTTGTTGAGAAGAAAAACATTCCCCTCTGGGTGATCTATGTACATTGCAAGGATTTGAACTTTGTTGCAGATTTCTACCTTTTGTTATTCTGAAGAAATAGCTGTTTGTTTCTCTGTGTCCATGAGTGAATCTGCATGGGAGTGGTTTTATAATTATCAGTCAGCTGCTGCACCTGCAGGGCTCTAATGAGGAAAGTGGCAGGGTCTGCATCCCTTTAGATGTGATTTCCCTTTGGGAGTATTTCAATGACATTTTTGTTGCAGGGGATGCCCAAAATCAGATTTGTATTTGTGTGCAGACTGCTGAGAAAAATCAGTAAGCCAATCACACAAGCAGAACATTACATATCTGGGGCATTTTCTACACCATCTGTGTACAGAACGCCTCCAGGTAGCCATATTGCATTATATTTTACAGAAAATTACAGCGCTGCAGATTGAAAAGGAAAGACAGTTTTTAATAACATCCAATTACAATATGACTGTTGCAATTGTATACGGTATATAAAAAAGCTTTTGCTAATCTTGTTTCCCCACAAAAGGGGGGGTTACCCTTTAAAGTTTCTAAAGTGACTGGTGCCCAAATTCTTTCACCCTACAAAGAGTCAAGAGTTCTGCCCTGAGGTTTGAGATGCTCACTAGACATGTGCACTGCCGAAAAATTCTTTTTTTTTTCATTTTCGTTTTTTTGCTTTTTTCGGAAATTCGGGAAATTCGAAAAATTTGTTTTCGTTTTTTTCATTTTTTTGCTTTTTTCGGAAATTCTGAGATTCGGAAGTTCGGGAAATTCGAAAAATGTATTTTTTCGTTTTCGTTTTTTTGCTTTTTTTGGAAATTCGAAAAATTAATTTTTTCGTTTTCGTTTTTTCCCTTTTTTTTTTTTGCTTTTTTTGGCAATTCGGGAAATTCTGAAATCCCGAATTTCCAAATTTTCGAATTTCCCAAAAAACGAATAAAACGAAAACGAAAAAAAACAATTTATCGAATTTCCGAAAAAAATGAATTTCCGATTTTCGGATATTTGGAAATTCAAAAAATTCGGAATTCCGAATTTCCCGAATTTCCGAAAAAAGCAAAAAAACGAAAAAAAAAACGAAAGAGAAAAATTTCCCATTTTAGAATTTTTGATTTTCGAATTTTAGATTTTCGAATTTTGCAATTTCTAATTTTCGAATCTTGAATTTTCGAAAAATTTCTAATTTTCGAAATTTCGAATTTCGGAAATTCGGAGATTTGAAATTTTGGAAGTCCGAAAATCCGAAAATTCAGTAATTGAAAAAATTCGGAAATTTCGGAATTGACGAATTTCTCTAAATTCGTGAAAAATGAATTAGAAACTAAACGAATTGCACATATCTAATGTTCACTAGACATGTGCACTGCCAAAAAATTTGTTAGTTTTCGTTTTCGTTTCATTCGTTTTTTTTTTTTCGTTTTTCGGGTCATTCGTTATGATCGCAATTCGTAAATTCGTAAATTTGTACATTCGTAAATTTATACATTCGTAAATTTGTACATTCGTAAATTTGTACATTCGTAAATTTATACATTCGTAAATTTGCACATTCGTAAATTTGTACATTCGTAAATTCGTACATTCGTAAATTTATACATTCGTAATTTCGGAAATTTGGAATTTCGATATTTTCGAAAACCCGAAAATTTGAAAATCTGAAAAAATAACTATTAAATTATAGTTGTAATTTCCTTTCAAATTTGGCTGTTAGCGAACGTAACGAATACAAATTTATCTGAAGTTACGCATAACCTGAAATAACAAATGCCGCATCTAAACAAATGGAACGGAACAAATTAATAATAATAATAATAAAACGTTTTTATTATTATTATTGTTATTTATTATTATTATTAATTCATTACGTTCCATTCGTTTAGATACGGCATTCATTATGTCGGAAAACAATTCGTAACTTCGTTAAGTTCACTAACAGCCAAATTTGAAAGGAAATTACAATACCTATAATTGAATAGTTAGTAATAGTTAAGTTATTAGTTAATTATTATTTCAGATTTCCGAATTTACTAATTTACGATTGTACGAATGTACAAATTTACGAATGTACGAATATTCGGAAATTCGTAAATTCAAATTTACGAATTTCCGGATAGTTGTACATTCGTAAATTCGTGCATTGGTAAATTCGTATATTCGTAAATTCGTACATTCGTAAATTTGAATTTACGAATATTCGTTAAAATTCGTTAAATTAGTTTTCGTTAATTCGGATATTTCCGAATTAACGAATTTGTCGAAATTCGTTAAAAAACGAATTCGGAACGAAACGAATTGCACATGTCTAATGTTCACCCACAGAGCTGCCCAAGGGACCAAACAACCTCCCAGGGGTTACTAATTTGCCATAAATGTGATCTGATCCTCATCTAAGTCACAACAATAGACAAACACATTGTGCTTAAGCTGATCATACACAATCAATTATTATGCCGCGTACACACGACCGTTTTTCATGACGAGAAATGGCATTTTTAAAAATGGTCGTGAAAAACGGTCGTGTGTATGCTCCAGAGCATTTTTCTCGATGAGAAAAATGCCCGAAAAAAAAATAGAGCCTGCTCTATTTTTTCTCGTCGTTTTTCACGTTGTTCTTTTTAACGTCGGGAAAAACGGTCATGTGTATGCTTTTACGAGGGGGAAAAAAACGCGCATGCTCATAATCAAGTATGAGACGGGAGCACTCGTTCCGGTAAAACTAAGGTTCATAATGGAGATAGCACATTCGTCACGCTGTAATGGACTGAAAAGCACGAAGACTGAAAAGCGCGAATCGCCTCTCACCAAACTTTATTAACACGAGGATCAGCAAAAGCAGCCCAAAGGGTGGCGCCATCCGACTGGAACTTCCCCTTTATAGTGCCGTCGTACGTGTTGTACGTCACCGCGCTTTGCTTGAGCGTTTTTTTCATGAACGTGTGTATGCAAGGCAGGCTTGAGAGGAATCACGATGAGAAAAACATCGTTTTTTTTTGCATGACATGAATAACGGTCGTGTGTACGCGGCATTAGTTTTAGGACTAAAATGGCATTTTAGTTTTAAGCCCTGTACACATGATCGGATTTCCTATGGATTCTAATCCGATGGATTTTTCCATCGGAAATCCGATGAAGCTGACTTCCATCAGTCTTGCCTACACACCATCAGTCAAAAAAAACGATCGTCCCAAACGCCGTGACGTACGACGGCACTATAAAGGGGAAGTTCAAATCCAATGGCGCCACCCTTTGGGCTGCTTTTGCTGATTTCGTGTTACTGTGTGTTAGTAAAAGTTTGGTGAGAGACGATTCACGCTTTTCAGCCTCCTGCTTTTCAGTCCATTACGGTGTGACGAATGTGCTCTCTCCATTAGGAACGCTAGTTTTACCAGAATGAGCGCTCCCGTCTCCTAATTCAGTCTGAGCATGCGTGAGTTTTTTATCCGATGGAGTTCCACACAGACGATCGGATTTTGCTATCGGTGTTTTTTTTTTTATGTTCTATTTTTTCACACCGATGGAAAAAAGACCGATGGGGCCCATACACGATCGGTTTGTCCGATGAAACTGATCGTGTGTACAGGGCTTTAGTCCTATTTTAGTCTTCTGCAATAGTTTTAGTTTTAGTCGTATTTAGTCGACTAAATCTCCAATTCTTCATTTTAGTCGAGTTTTAGTAGACTAAAACTCCTTTTAGTTGTCTAAAATCTAATGGGTGTAGTTAAATTGTAATTGTAATGCATTATTTAAAGTGGAAGTAAACCCCACTATCAATTTCAGCCAAGGAAGCTGCCATCTTGGCCTCTGTTTAATCTACAACTACCATGATGCTGCACATGTGATCAGTTATGACACCAGCCATTGGATGGTTTGACAGTTTGGTTGAGAGCACAACCAATGGGAGTGTCACATTTCCGGCACGTGCCGGAAATGAAACTGTTTTATGGATGGGTTTACTTCCGCTTTAAGCATTTCTCTACAATTTCCAAACTCATTATATAGTTACTGCTGCTGGAGTGAAAAATCAAATATGTTGTTTTTAATGGTTAGGTTTGAACATGCACTACAGAGACACAGATTCAGTCATTATATAACGTCTTTATTTAAGTAAAAACTTTTCGGCAAGAATATTGCTGTTTTCATAAAAGGATAAAATACCAAAAAATAAATAAAAAATAGGAACACCTTGCATGACATTCATGTGTGCGGTTGGCTCTGCTGCTTCTTCTCAGCCAAGGGAGTGTGGTGGGCCCACTCACAATTTTGCCTAATGCCGCGTACACACGATCACTTTTCTCGTCGGGAAAATGTAATTTTTTTCTCTTGGACGAGAAAAACGGCCGTGTGTAGGCTCTCCAGCATTTTTCCCGAGAATCACGACGAGAAAAATTGGAACATGCTCTAATTTTTCTCTTCGTGAGTCACGGCATTTTTTTCCTCTGCAGTTTTCCCATAGGGAAACACTGCTAGGGAGCCTACACACAGCCGGTTTTCTCGACCAAGAGAAAACATGTCGTGAAAAACGGCCGTGTGTAGGGGACCAAGCCGGTCCTCGTTTTTCCCATCGGGTTTCACGGCGGTGTTTTCACCGCCGTGAAACTCGATCGTGTGTACACAGCATTAAGAAGAACACAGCCATGAATAAATGGTACAAAAACATCCTCAGGCTCTGAGAACAAATTCTCCTAAATCCTACTCTGGTCCTGACTCCTGACTCCTAACCATCTAAGAACAGGTTGGTGATGAACAGCAATGCCTTTTCCAGCATGATAGAGCTCCTTACCATAAGGCAAAATTGATAACTAAAGCCCTGTACACACGATCGGATTTCCTATGGATTTTAATCCGATGGATTTTTCCATCGGAAATCCGATGAAGCTGACTTCCATCAGTCTTGCCTACACACCATCAGTCAAAAATCCGACTGTCCCAAATGCCGTGACGTAAAACACTCCGACGAGCCGAGAAAAATGAAGTTCAATGCTTCTGAGCATGAGTCGACTTGATTCTGAGCATGCGTGGGTTTTTTCTCCGATGGAGTTCCACACAGACGATCGGAATTTGCTATCGTTTTTTTTCCCATCGTATAAATTTAAAACATGTTCTATTTTTTCTCACCAATGGAAAAAAGACCGATGGGGCCCATACACGATCGGTTTGTCCGATGAGAAAAGTCCATCGGACTGTTTTCATCGGTAAAACCGATCGTGTGTACACGGCATAAGTGGTACATTGGGGAAATTTAAATTTTGGGTCCATGGCCAGGGAAACTACCCAGACCTTAATCCCATTGAGAAGTTGAACTTGTGGTGGACTGGTGGTCATGGTCAATCCGACCTCAAGAGGCTGCTGATGAGGGTGAGGGAAAGGGAACCCAAAAAACCCCACAAATTCTGACAAGTTGATTGACAATGACAACAGGCCACCACGAATGTCATGCCCAGGGCAAATTGCAGCAGAGCAGAGGTCTTGAAATAGAAGAGTCAACTAACTCAAGTCAACATTGCAAATATTGACTCTTTGCAATGCATAAAATTAATGTCAATAAAAGCATTTGACACTTATGCAATGCTTTACCGGATACAATGATCTGACACTAATGTCAGATCGTGTATACCAGATACATCTGAGACTGTCTGACACAAAAAGATCTAAAACACAGAAGCAGCACTACCATTATTTTGGTATCATTTTGGCAATAGCTGTACATGTACATGGCCAAGTACAGCACACACAGACAGCAGCACACTGCACAGGCACTGTTACTTACTGCCCGTCTGGACTGGCACAGGCAAAGCAGAGAGAGCACTCCCGAGTCCCGAGTCCCGAGTCCCGACTATGCTGTGACAGCATAATAAACCAATACTTGAGGGTAATGCTTATTTCTATAATAAGAATAAGTTTACTGTCAGTTTATTTTCAACAGTTCTAATTCTCAGATACATTCAAAGAAAAAGTGCACAGTCTACAATAATGCCATTAGTGTGTGGATTTACTGGATTATAACAGTCACCACTTTTTATCAACTCCTCTCTCTCTCAGCATCCAGTTTCACAATTACAAAATAGAGGTAAATATCACACTAAAAGAAAAACGTCCATTACCGTTACTACCGGTTCACACAGGGGCGGCACGACTTTGGGGGCGACTCGGCGGCGCGATCTCAAGACGACTTGAGACGCCAGCCTGAGGCGATTTGCATAATGACTTCTGTATAGAAGTCAATGCAAGTCGCCCTCAAAAGAAGTACAAGAACCTTTTTCTAAGTCGGAGCGACTCAGGTCGCTCCTATTAGAACGATTCCATAGTACAGAGCGGGACGCGACTCGTCAGGCGACCGAGTCGCCTGACGAGTCGCCCCTATGTGAACCGGGCCTAACTGATCTATTTTTCTTTCATTAGTGTGATATTTACCTATATTGTCAAATTTGTCAATGCTAAGAGAGAGAGAGAGTACAAGTCAGTTGATAAAAAGTGGTGGTTGACTTGTTATTGTTCCAGAATCCACATACTAATGGCATGGCATTTATAGCCTCAGCCTGAGCCTGTGCATTTTTCCTATGAATTTGACTGACAATTAAAACTGTTGAACTACTGATTCTTCCTATCCTATCGCAATAAGCAGAACCCACAAGTATTAGGTACAGTTGAACCTTGGTTTAAGAGTAACTTGGTTTGAGAGCGTTTTGATTTGCGAGCAACTTTTTTTTTAAATTCGGACTCGGTTTGCGAGTGTTGACTCGCAAGACGAGCAGAATTCAAGCTAAATAGGCCTGCAGTACCTCATTTGGCCTGAGGTACGGGGGAGCAGAAGCCGAGCAGAGCCGAAAATAGGCCTGCAGTACCTCATTTGGCCTGAGGTACGGGGGCGCAAGAGCCAAGAAAGGCCAAACATTGGCCTGCAGTAACTCATTTGGCCTGAGGTACAGGGGCGCAGGAAATGAGCCGAAGTGTCCTCGGGCCTTTTCGGCCGTTTTTGACACTCTCTTGCGCCCCCCACCATCCCATTGAAGTCAATGTGGAACAAATTATTTTCGTTTTCATTGACTTCAATGGGAAAACTTGCTTTGATATGCGAGTACTTTGGATTACGAGCATTCTCCTGGAACGGAGGTTCAACTGTATGCTTCTGTTAGAAATATAAATACTTGAAAAGAATAATAAAACACTCCTATTTGTTTCGATTCATTTTAAGGAAAGCACTTTGTGCCAACAAGACCCTTGCTGTATTCCGCCGACCTCTAGAGAGGTCACCTGTAACACTGAATACCCTCTCTGCAAAGGCTTGAGAAGCTGGCATAGCCAGCAGGTCTATTGAAAAAGGTTTTAGCTGGTGATACAGTGTCACTCTTTGACAGCCAAAAATCTGTTGCGGTGGTGTACTCCTCACTGATGGCAACTTGGTGCAAAAGCTCTTCCTTATATTTTCTGAACTGCTGCTCTATGCTGTTTGGGGAGATCCTCTGCTTGGGTCTTCTGCGGCATTTAGAAAGAAACCGAAAGACTGGTTGCTTAGATGTGGCTGCTTCTTCGACTTCCTGCGATAGTTCTTCTACCACATCATCTTCAGACAATTCCTCAAGTTCTGTGTGTGGCAATGTGGATTTTCTTGCGGCATACTCCTCTGCCTTTTTAAGCAGTTCTTGAATATTCTCATCCGCCACATCAACAAGGGTTTCACAGACGATAGGGTTGACAAAACAAGCAGCTGCTGCAATTGGAGAGAACATTTCATCAGTTGGATCTAAGAATGAAGCAAAACGTTGGTTGACACTCCCTTTTATTGTCTGTGCAATTGTGGCAAGGTCTTGGTAGCTAGTGTTCTGTTTAAAGTCCTCAAGATGGCTGAGCAGATCAAAGAGGGCAGGAACAGCCAGGGACATGGACATGGTGTCACTCTGGAGGGTTTTGGTATGGTCTGCAAAAGGCAGCAGTAGGTCATGCAATGATGTGAGCTTTTGCCATTCACTAGGGAGCAAGCTGTCCCATCCCATGCTGTTTGCGATTTGGCAGACTGACTCTTTAAGTTTGAGGAGTCTTGCGATCATGTTGAATGTACTTGACCAGCGTGTGGGGCAGTCATTTAAAAGAATAAGGCCACAATGCTCCAATAGCTTCTGTGTTGCAACTGAAGACTTTCAGAAGAGGTGCACTATTGATCTTGCTTTATCCAGTATTCTCTTCACACTTGCCTCCTTATGCACCATGTGGACCACAAGTTGCAACGTATGCACCAGTGGCGGCTGGTGCTCAAAATTTTTTGGGGGGGCGCAAACAAACGAAAAAAAAACAAAACAATCAATTGCAGCATCACTGTGCCCATCAATTGCCGCCACTGTGCCCATCAATTGCAGCCACTGTGCCCATCAAACGCAGCCACTGTGCCTTAAAATTGTCGCCACTGTGCCATGAAATTGTCGCCACTGTGCCATGCCATCAAACGCAGCCACTGTGCCATGCCATTGTCGCCACTGTGCCCATCAATTGCAGCCACTGTGCCCATCAAACACAGCCACTGTGCCATGCCATTGTCGCCACTGTGCCCATCAATTGCAGCCACTGTGCCCATCAAACGCAGCCACTGTGCCTTAAAATTGTCGCCACTGTGCCATGCCATCAAACGCAGCCACTGTGCCATGCCATTGTCGCCACTGTGCCTATCAATTGTCGCCACTGTGCCATGCCAAACGCAGCCACTGTGCCATCAATTGTCGCTACTGTGCCATGCCAAACGCAGCCACTGTGCCATGCCATTGTCGCCACTGTGCCCATCAATTGTCACCACTGTGCCATGCCAAATGCAGCCACTGTGCCCATCAATTGTCGCCACTGTGCCCATCAATTGTTGCCACTGTGCCATGCCAACCGCAGCCACAGTGCCATGCCATTGTCGCCACTGTGCCCATCAATTGTCGCCACTGTGCCATGCCAAACGCAGCCACTGTGCCATGCCATTGTCGCCACTGTGCCCATCAATTGCCGCCAGTTTGCCCCCTCTCCTCCCCTCCTCCCCCCCGCCTGGCACTTACCTTTCTCGGTCAGCCATCCTCGGATCCTCCTCCACGATCCCTCGATGTAGTCCCGCCCTCGATGTCGCTTCAGCCAATCAGGTCCATGGTGTCCAGTCCATGTCGATCTGTTGGTACCTATCAAGTGGAACACACACAGCCCAATAAGCATAAAGTATAGAAAATGTTTCTGTTCCATTCTATTATTTTAACACTTAACATCTTATGGGAATACTTTTACAGTACACACAAGACAAATTTTAGTGGAAAAATAAAAAAGGTGCACTGCACCCAGTAGAGCAGATAGCGCCACACCCCCAATCAATCAACTCATAGCCATTAGATAATTGACTGATGTCACCGTGTCAACCATGTCATCATGTAAAAGAATAAAAATGGCTCACTCACTCACCGCAGATCATCAATTTCCATCTCAGCCTCAGAGTCACTTTCCGTCATGGGGGAGTCTTCATCACTAGAGCTGGGTGGTTCTTCTTCTGCTGCTGCTGTGGTTTGTTTAAATGCCGCCACCATATTGCTCCCGTTGTCTGTTATCACTGTAAGGATCTTCCTCTTTGGTATGTCCCAGTCTTGCAAGCATTTGTCCATACATGATTTGATTGACTGTGCAGTGTGTGGGTGGGATACTTGTTCAAGGGCCAACAATATGTGTTCAGGTTTATGTTGTTCAACACAAAAGTAGCATGCACTTATGGCAAGGAATGAAGCTGAGAGTCCATTTTGGTCCACAAATCAGTGCAAATAGATACTCTCTGAGCAGCAGCCACTCTCTTTTTGAATTTTTGTTTATTATCTTCATACTGTTTGTCAATCAGATTGCTTATTTTAGTTTTCTTTCTTTTAGTTTTAGTTTAGTTTTCTTTGGAACAGTCAGCTTCCTATCTACTGTCTCCATCTTGCTAACAAAGTCCTCATCTTCAATCGTTCTGACTGGTAATCCGGTGCGCCCAATCCATCTTGCTATGACCTCCTCCCTGGCATGTTGTTCCTTAGAGTCAATTTTATATTTTGAAGCACCTAAAAGAGCAGTGCAAATAGCTTGCTGTGGTTGTGCACTGCCACTGGCTTGACTTGGTCCATCATTTGAGGTTTTCAGTATCTGTGGGGTTGAATTAGAGGGGGAAATTAAAGTTATTCTGATTTTACGTTCTCTCTCACCCCACACAGTCAGCTCCAACTAAACTAAGTTGTCTCTCTATAATATACTATATGTATAGGCCAGGGCTGGCCTTAGGGCTTTAGGTGCCTGTGCCAAAATTGACAGTGCCCCCGCCCCAGCACCACTGACCACTGACCTGTGACCACATCCTTTGGTGTGATACTTAAATTCAGGGAAAGCAGCAGCTGATAGATAATATATTATGAAATCAAATTACTCGCTCCCATTAAAATTCAGTGACTAAATTGCAGTAGTGCACAACACATAGACAGACAAACAGTTTTTACTTCAGAATAACCCTTTCATAATCATGACTAAGCCTATTTCTGACATTTGTTGCTTGAAAGTTAAAATCCATATTTTTTGATAGAATATTACTTAGAACCACCAAACATTATATGTATTTTTTTAGCAGAGAAACACATGGCGGTCGTTGCAATATTTTTATGTCACACTGCATTTGCGCAGCGGTATTTCAAAAGCATTTTTTTAGGAAAAAATACACTTTCATGAATAAAAAAAAAAACTAAACAGTAAACTTAGCCCAATTGTTTTATATAATGTGAAAGATCAGATGATGTTACGCTGAGTAAATAGATACCCAACATGTCACTCGTGTAATAATGGCGAGTTGGCGACAAACTACACTACGGTACCTAAACATCTCCATAGGCGACACTTTAAACAAAAAAAAACGGTTACCAGGTTAGAGTTACAGAGAAGTTCTAATGAGAGAATTATTGCTCTCGCTCTGATGATCGCGGCGATACCTCACATGTGTGATTTGAACACCGTTTACATATGCAGGCCAGGGCCACTTATGTTTTCAGCTCGCGGGGACAGGGACGCTTTAAAAAAAAAATATTTATTTATTTTACAATGTCACGTGTTGCTGTGCTTACCTTTTTATGAATTTCAGGATGAGTTGAATGACGCTTCAAGTTTGTTGTGTTTTTACCAGCGAGTGTCGCTCCACATGGTTTGCAAAGAGTCTTGTTGTCCTTAACATCAAATGTAAAATGTAGCCATAGATCTTCTCTTCTCTTTCTACCAGTGACAATCATAACAGCCGACATTTCCGGTATTGTAATAGTTTGGACTTTGGAGTCTTGGACGTACGGTGGGGGGGGGGGGGGGGGGGAGAACTGGATAGAAGCCTGTATATGCTGCACTGCAGTGCTCTCGACGGTGGTCTCTGAGTAGGCCTGTGAAATTAGGAAATAAATGGCATGCAGTGAGTACAGTACACAAGGGGTGCTGCCTGGAGCCTGGATGGTGGTCTGACTCTGAGGGGATAGCCTATAATAATCGACAGTGCATATTTGCCTGGATGCCAGTGCCACTGCTTGCTGTCAGAGCAGAGGAGGCCTGCAGTGCACAGTTGCACTTGCACTGACTGAATTCACACAAGCACATGATGACAGGTGTTCGTCTAAGGGCAGGGTAGTGAGGGGAGGGGGGAGGCCTCAGGCCTGTTGTACATACCACAATTATATTGTGTAGTAGACTGGCTCTAGCTTCTGACTGCTGAGGGAGATGTCTGCTGCTCGAGTCGTCGTCTGTCTCAAGGTCTCAGCCAAAGTTCTCTGCCTTTGGGCGGCGAGGGTGGTGGTTGCGGCGTCAGAGGAGTCGTCGGACTAGTCGGGAGTCGGGACTCGGGGAGTGCTCTCTCTGTATCCTCTCGCGGGCGGCCTCGCCTCACTCACTGTCGTCGGACTCTTTGCGGTGGCGCTGGGCGCGCGGAATGCGTGAGTAGGCGGAGCTCCGTAAGTTGGTAAACGTCCCTCCTTGCCATTTTTGTCTCGTTGTAGTCCGATAACGAAAACGAATCAAATTTTCATCCTAGTTTTCGTCAGTGGACGAAAACGTGCTGTACTTTTCATTCCGTTTTCGTCACTTTAAAATTGCCGCTAACAAAATTGTTGACAAAATTAACACTGGTGCCTTGGGAGTCCTCTTGCCTGGGCCCCACTTCTAGGAAGAGTAGACACAATACTAAACTATCTCCTTTTATAGACAGTTTGTCTAACTGTCTACTGAGGGATGCCTAAACACTTTGAGATTGCTTTGTATCCCTTTCCAGCCTTAGGCAGATCAACTACTGTTGATCGCATGTCTTCCAAGAGCTCCTTTTTGTAAGGCATGGTTCACATCAGCTGATGCTTCCTATAAACAGCAATCTTATGTGTTTAAGCCCAGGTTCACACTAGGGCTGCGGGAGTGAGCCGTGCGTGTTCAGCTGAACTCGCACGGCTCACTCCTGCCTGTCAGTTCCCGATTTTGGCTCGATTTCAGAGACATCTGAAACAGATGTCAATGTAAATCGCGGCTGAAATCGCAAAAAGTAGTACAAAAACTACTTTTTGTAATCGGTGCAGCGCCGCAGATGCGGTGTCGCACCGATTAGGACGGTGCCATTGGCCGCAATTTGTGGCAAATTTTGCCGATTTGACATGCGATTTGACATGTCAAATCGCACCAGTGTGAACCAGGGCTAAGTGTCTTTTATCAATCAAAGTAGCTCTAAACCACACCTCCAAACTCAAGTCATTATTAAAGCTCCAGGTATGCAAACTACTGACTCCAATTAGCTCTCATTGAAGTAACTAGTCTTAGGATTCACTTACTTTTTCCTCCAGCACTGTGGATTTTTCATGGCTGTGTTCAATAAAGACATGAAAAATGACAATTGTTTGTGTGTTGTCAACTTAAGCACATTTGGTGTTGATTTACTAAATATGGAGAGTGCAGAATCTAGTGCAGCTCTGCATGGTAACCAATACCCACCATGTGTTCATTGACACCCGCCGACATCCAATCTGATCCTATCCACCAAAAACAGATGGATGGGAAATCTGTTCCCCCATCTGTCTAGTGGATCAGAGCGGATGGCAGTGGGGTGTAAACATGCGTTTACATCCGAATGCTCACAGAGGACAGGCTGTGTCTGCATAAGTGGAGCAGACACAGACAAGCCACCTGCCTGCTCAGTGGGGATCAGCGGACAGATTCCCCGCTGAGATGAGTCCACCCCAATTTTTGTGTTCAATTTTATTTAGATTCACCTTTCAGTTATGTAGTGCAAGGGCCTGCCTGATTGCATACAAATTGAAAGTGTTTAGGTTTGACCTCATGTTATATGGTTTTGGTAAATGTAAAAGAAAAATTGCACGAGAAAATTGTATAATGTATGGCCAGCCTAAGATGGAGATCTGAACTGTGAGTATGCAAAGGGCTGGGGGAGAAAGTCAAACCAAGAGCTCCTTTTTCTCCCTCAAGGCCCCAACAAGCCTCATAGCCACCCCTTTTCCCTCACTGCCCCTCTTCCCTCCCTCCCCTGGAGCCACCCAGGCTCTCTTAGTTCAATGAACTCCTCATAGCCGCTCAACCTCCCAGTTCCCCTCCGCACCTCCTCTGATGCAGAGACATTTTCTTCAACTGACACTGATGCAGCAGAATAGTTTTTTCCTCACGAACACTAATGCAGTGGCTATTTTTTCTTCTATTGACACCACTGATGCAGCAGCATTTATTCATTCTAGTGATCCCATCACTTCAGGGGCATTTTTTCCTTCCAGTGATCCCATTGACGCAGGGGCATTTTTTCCTTCCAGTGATACCATTGACGCAGGGGCATTTTTTCCTTCCAGTGATACCATCAATGCAGGGGCATTTTTTCCTTCCAGTGATCCCATCGATGCAGGGGCATTTTTTCCTTCCAGTGATCCCATCGATGCAGGGGCATTTTTTCCTTCCAGTGATCCCATCGATGCAGGGGCATTTTTTCCTTCCAGTGATACCATTGATGCAGGGGCATTTTTTCCTTCCAGTGATCCCATCGATGCAGGGACATTTTTTCCTTCCAGTGATACCATCAATGCAGGGGCATTTTTTCCTTCCAGTGATCCTATCGATGCAGGGGCATTTTTTCCTTCCAGTGATCCCATCGATGCAGGGGCATTTTTTCCTTCCAGTGATCCCATCGATGCAGGGGCATTTTTTCCTTCCAGTGATCCCATCGATGCAGGGGCATTTTTTCCTTCCAGTGATCCCATCGATGCAGGGGCATTTTTTCCTTCCAGTGATCCCATCGATGCAGGGACATTTTTTCCTTCCAGTGATACCATCGATGCAGGGACATTTTTTCCTTCCAGTGATCCCATCGATGCAGGGGCATTTTTTCCTTCCAGTGATCCCATCGATGCAGGGGCATTTTTTCCTTCCAGTGATCCCATCGATGCAGGGGCATTTTTTCCTTCCAGTGATCCCATCGATGCAGGGGCATTTTTTCCTTCCAGTGATCCCATCGCTTCAGGGGCATTTTTTCCTTCCAGTGATCCCATCGCTTCAGGGGCATTTTTTCCTTCCAGTGATCCCATCGATGCAGGGGCATTTTTTCCTTCCAGTGATCCCATTGACGCAGGGGCATTTTTTCCTTTCAGTGACACCATCGATGTAGGGCCATTTTTTCCTTCCAGTGATACCATCGATGAAGGGGCATTTTTTCCTTCCAGTGATCCCATCGCTTCAGGGACATTTTTTCCTTCCAGTGATACCATCGATGCAGGGGCATTTTTTCCTTCCAGTGATCCCATTGACGCAGGAGCATTTTTTCCTTCCAGTGACACCATCGATGTAGGGCCATTTTTTCCTTCCAGTGATACCATCGATGCAGGGGCATTTTTTCCTTCCAGTGATCCCATCGCTTCAGGGGCATTTTTTCCTTCCAGTGATCCCATCGATGCAGGGGCATTTTTTTCTTCCAGTGATCCCATCGATGCAGGGGCATTTTTTCCTTCCAGTGATCCCATCGCTTCAGGGGCATGTTTTCCTTCCAGTGATCCCATCGATGCAGGGGCATTTTTTCCTTCCAGTGATCCCATCGACGCAAGGGCATTTTTTCCTTCCAGTGATCACATCGACGCAAGGGCATTTTTTCCTTCTAGTGATCCCATCGATGCAGGGGCATTTTTTCCTTCCAGTGATCCCATCTAGTGATGAGCCGAACACCCCCGGGTTCGGTTCGCACCAGAACCCGCGAACGGACCGAAAGTTCGCGCGAACATTAGAACCCTATTAAATACAATAGATGCGAACGTTCGGATTCTAAAGTGCTAATTATAACGACTATTATCCATGTTATTGTCCGAAACAGAGTTTGGGAACCCGGGTTCTGCACCAGGGGACATGTATCAATGCAAAAAGAAGTTTTAAAAACGGACGTTTTCCGGGAGCAGTCATTTTAATGATGCATAAAGTGAAAAAAAAAAAGTCAAATATTCCTTTAAATATTGTACCTGGGGGGTGTCTAAAGTATGCCTGTGAAGTGCCACGTGTTTCCCGTGTTTAGAACTGTCCCTGCACAAAATAACATTTCTAAAGGAAAAAAAGCCATTTAAAACTGCTTGCGGCTTTAATGCAATGTCTGGTCCCGGTAATATGGATGAAAATCTTTATGAAAAATGGCATAGCTACCCCATCAACCCCCCCCCCCCCGACCCCAGCCCATTACCAGCCCCTTTGGGTCTTGTATGGATATTAAGGGGAACCCCGCACACAAAATAAAAAAGGCCCTATATACTCTGAACAGCCGTATACAGGCGGTGCATACAAGACAGGGACTGTAGGTTTGTTCTTATGTAGAATCTGTTTGTAATTTTGAACAGCTGCATTGTTTAAGTGTAGCTCCATGCCAAATTCCTTTTTTTTAGCTTTTTGGAAAACATAGGGAACGGTTATCACCCCTGTCACATTTTTTTTGCTGTCTGTGCCCCTGTTCAGAACATTTCACCTCACTTTGCGTCCCAATGACAACTGTTTTTGAAATGTGGTGTTTTTATTGAAACAAGGATTGGTGATAAAGCATCAGTAGAGAGGAGACACCTTTCTCCCATATTAATTCTTACAGGAGAGAATTTTCCTTCCAAGGGGTAGATTTCCTCTCACTTCCTGTTGTCTTCTTCCGTTTGCAAGTAGTAGTAGTTTGTAAGTTGGATGTTTGAAAGTAGGGACCTGCCGTATATACTCTGCAGAAATTGGCCCCTTAGGTGTTGGTGTTGGCACAACACTGAAAGCACTCACAGTTATTCTTGGTGGGTGCTGGAACGCCCTGCTGTCAACTATTATATCAGGAATTGTAATAACATATAATTGTTGATCAGTGGTAGTAAAAATTGGGCCTTTGCTGGTGCCACAACACTGTAAGGCCTGACAGTTACTCTTGGTGGGCGCAGCAATGGGCCCTGCTGTGAATTATTAGATCAATAATTATAATTGCATGCCCCTGTTGAATAGGGGCTGAAAAATTGGGCCTTTGGTGGTGGTGGTGGTGGTGGTGGTGATGGTGGTGCTGGTGCCACAACACTGTAAGGCCTGACAGTTACTCTTGGTGGGCGCCGCAATGGGCCCTGCTGTGAATTATTCGAACAATAATTATAATTGCATGCCCCTGTTGAGCAGGGGCTGAAAAATTGGGCCTTTGGTGGTGGTGGTGGTGGTGATGGTGGTGCTGGTGCCACAACACTGTAAGGCCTGACAGTTACTCTTGGTGGGCGCAGCAATGGGCCCTGCTGTGAATTATTCGAACAATAATTATAATTGCATGCCCCTGTTGAACAGGGGCTGAAAAATTGGGCCTTTGGTGGTGGTGGTGGTGGTGATGGTGGTGCTGGTGCCACAACACTGTAAGGCCTGACAGTTACTCTTGGTGGGCGCAGCAATGGGCCCTGCTGTGAATTATTAGATCAATAATTATAATTGCATGCCCCTGTTGAATAGGGGCTGAAAAATTGGGCCTTTGGTGGTGGTGGTGGTGGTGATGGTGGTGCTGGTGCCACAACACTGTAAGGCCTCACAGTTACTCTTGGTGGGCGCAGCAATGGGCCCTGCTGTGAATTATTCGAACAATAATTATAATTGCATGCCCCTGTTGAACAGGGGCTGAAAAATTGGGCCTTTGCTGGTGGTGGTGATGGTGGTGCTGGTGCCACAACACTGTAAGGCCTGACAGTTACTCTTGGTGGGCGCAGCAATGGGCCCTGCTGTGAATTATTCGAACAATAATTATAATTGCATGCCCCTGTTGAACAGGGGCTGAAAAATTGGGCCTTTGGTGGTGGTGGTGGTGGTGATGGTGGTGCTGGTGCCACAACACTGTAAGGCCTGACAGTTACTCTTGGTGGGCGCAGCAATGGGCCCTGCTGTGAATTATTAGATCAATAATTATAATTGCATGCCCCTGTTGAACAGGGGCTGAAAAATTGGGCCTTAGGCACTGGTGGCACAACACTGCAACCCCTCACAGATACTGTACTTGGAGCACAGCAATGAGGCCTGTTGCAAAGTATTGCATCAAAAATTTTAATTACACGCCCCTGTTAAACAGGGGCTGAAAAATTGGGCCTTAGCCACTGGTGGCGTCACCCATAAACCAAAATGATCTTCCAAGTTATCATCATTAATCGTATCATTGAGGAGGAGGAGGAGGATAGCCAGTCAACATAACAGCACAGGCACTCAGCATCAGCATCAGTCTTGAAGGGATGTGACATTTTAAAATCAATTAGTCTGTTAGCATCTGGTGTGTGGTAGCTGGTGGTGATCCAAGACTGGTTCATCTTGATGAAAGTCAGTCGATCAACCGAGTCGGTGGACAGGCGCACCCTGTGATCCGTGACAAATTCTCCAGCAGCACTGAATGTGCGTTCTGAAAGAACGCTGGATGCAGGACAGGCCAGTAGCTCAATTGCATACTGTGCAAGCTCTGGCCAGTGATCCATCCTCAAGACCCAGTAAGCCAGAGGATTTTCGGTGGGGAAGGTGTCCAAGTCTGACCTTGCCCCTAGGTTTTCCTGGACCATGTATATCAGACGCTGGCGATGGTTGCTGGAACCGATCATACTTTGGGGCTGCGGACTAAAGAATTGTCTGAACGCATCGGTCAGACGGCCACCTTCCCCACCGCTCCTTCTTTGACTGCCCGAAGCCTCAGCAACTCGTTGTCCAGGACCAGGAGTTTGTAACCTCCCAGTCTCTGGGAACGCGTTGCACAGACCTTTCTGCAAGGCCTCCCGGAGTTGTCTCATCCTCTGCTCCCTCTGCGACGGTACGATAAGGTCCGCAACCTTACCCTTGTACCGTGGATCAAGGAGAGTGGCCAGCCAGTAATGGTCCCTCTCCTTGATCCGAAGAATACGAGGATCCTTCCGCAGACTTTGCAGGATCAGGGAGGCCATGCAGCGTAGGTTAGCTGAGGCATTCAGTCCGGAGTCCTCTGGGTCACTAAGGACGACATGATCCGCAGCCACCTCCTCCCAGCCACGTACAAGTCCACTGGTTTCTTGGGACTGTAAATCATCCATAAAAGACTGCTGCTGATGATGCTGAGTGCCAGCCTCCACCTCCATGCTGACACAATCCTCCTCCTCCTCCTCCTCTTCCTGTGCGATGGGTGGGACAGAAGGAACACTGTCTGGGTAAAGGGGACCTTGAGAGGCAAGGAAGTCCTCCTCTTCCTGCCTCTGTTCTGCCTCAAGTGCCCTGTCCATTATTCCACGCAGCGTGTGCTCCAACAGGTGGACAAGAGGTACAGTGTCACTGATGCATGCACTGTCACTGCTCACCATCCTCGTGGCCTCCTCAAATGGTGCCAGGACAGTGCATGCATCCCTGATCATGCCCCACTGGCGTGGTGAAAAAAACCCGAGCTCCCCTGACCCTGTCCTGGTGCCGTAGTCGCACAGGTACTCATTGATGGCCCTCTGCTGCGTGTGCAGCCGCTGCAGCATGGCCAACGTTGAGTTCCACCTGGTGGGCATGTCACATATAAGGCGGTTCTTGGGCAGGTTCAACTCCTTTTGCAGCTCAGCCAGGCGAGCACTGGCATTATAAGATCTGCGGAAATGCACACAGACTTTCCTGGCCTGCCTCAGGACATCCTGTAAGCCCGGGTACCTGCCCAAGAACCGCTGCACCACCAGGTTAAGGACGTGAGCCATACAGGGCACATGGGTCAGTTGTCCCTGTCGGAGGGCGGAGAGGAGGTTGGTGCCATTGTCGCAAACCACAATTCCTGGCTTAAGCTGGCGTGGCGTCAACCACCTCTCGGCCTGCCCCTGCAGAGCAGACAGGACCTCTGCCCCAGTGTGGCTCCTGTCCCCCAAACACACCAGCGCAAGCACGGCATGGCATCTTTTTGCCTGCATACTTGCGTAGCCCCTTGAACGCCTACGGAGCACCGCTGGTTCCGAGGACAAACCACAGGAAGAGGCCATGGCGGAAGAAGAAGAGGAGGGGGTGGAGGAGAGAGGTGTGTCACAACCAGTAGTAGCATTTTGGAGGCGTGGCGGTGGAACAACCTCCAACACTACTGCACCTTGTCCTGCATCCTTCCCAGCTGCCAAAAGAGTGACCCAATGGGCCGCGAAAGAAAGGTAACGTCCCTGTTCATGCCTGCTGGACCATGAGTCAGCGGTAATATGCACCTTACCGCTGACCGCCCTGTCCAGGGAGGCCAAGACATTGCCTTCCACATGCCTGTAGAGAGCCGGAATCGCCTTCCATGCGAAAAAGTGGCGTTTGGGAACCTGCCACTGAGGAACCGCACATTGCACAAACTCACGGAAGGGGGCCGAGTCTACCAACTGAAAAGGCAGCAGTTGAAGCGCTAGCAATTTAGCCAAGCTAGCATTCAACCGCTGGGCATGTGGATGGCTGGGAGTGAACTTCTTTCGACGGTCCAGCAGCTGGGGCAGGGAAATTTGCCTGCTAGAATCGGACGTTGGTGTACTGCTAGCAGAGTGCCCGCAAGTACTTGCCTGTGACACACCTAATTCTACACCTTCATTCCTCTCAGAGCAGGTTTCAGAGAGGAGTGAAGGTATAGTGGGGTTGGAGATCCCAGCTGATGCGGTGCAAGAAGAGGTCAGCTTTGTTCTTTGGTGTGGGTCTTTAAGGTAGGCTTGCCAACGAGCTGCATGGCAGGTCAACATATGTCTGATCAAGCATGTGGTGCCCAAGCGGCTGATGTTTTGGCCACGCGATATACGCTTGAGACATATGTTGCAAACAGCAGCTGTGCGATCTGATGCACTCGCCTCAAAAAAGGCCCACACCAAAGAACTTTTTGAATGACGGGCAGAGGCAGCGCCCTGCACAGGCGGAGCTCTGCGGTGTGATTCCGTCGGTGTGCTGCCCATACGCTGGCCACTCAAGGGCATCCTGCCTCATTGGAGATGTGCCTCCTCCTCATCCTCCTCCTCCTCCTCCTCTCTCCTATTAGGCACCCACGTGGAGTCAGTGACCTCATCAACCCCTCCCTTCTCATCACTGGAGCCAATCTGGCAGTATGCTGCAGCTGCTGGAGCATGACTGCCAGATTGGTGTCCTTCTTGAGCATCCCCTCTCTCTTCTCTCACGCTGCTGCCTTCCTGTAGCTGGGTATCATCATCAGATCCTTCGAAACGCTGGGCATCCTCCTGGAGCATGTACCCAACACTGTGCTCAAACAGTTCGGGGGACTCCTCAGGAGGAGGACATGGTGGGTCTAGGGAAGGATTGACTAATGAAGATAATGATACCAGAGAAGAGGACGCTTTGGCAGCTGCTTTGCCAGTACCCTGAGCCTGGGTGAGAGAGGATGAGGAGGATGAGGTGGGCTTGGTCATCCACTCTACCAAGTCTTCGGCATGATGTGGCTCAACATGTCCAGCTGCCGAAAAGAAGGACAAGCGTGTCCCATGGCCATGTGCTGATGACAATGCACCGCGTCCACGACCAGCACTGTTGCCCCCAGACACAGAGCCTGCTTGCCCTCTTTTTTTTGCCTCCTGACTGTCTGCCTCTCCTTGTTTGCCTTCCAGACATTTTAATGGATGGCCTGCAGGGAGATGGGAAAAAGCGCAATAAGGGCTACCTTCAGGTGTATACTGTGCAGGAGGCTTAGCAACAATGACACTGACACTGTCCCCTGCCTATCCTTCTCTGTCCCTAAACTCAAGGATTTGAAATATGGAACAGCAAAATTGGTTTAGAACAGAATAGCACACTGTCAGTTTCACTCACTGTACCTCTCTGTCCCTAAACTCAAGGATTGAAAATATGGTTCAGCAAAATTGGTTTAGAACAGAATAGGACACTTTCCCTCACTGTCCTACTCTGTCCCTCCCTACAAACAAGATTTAGCACAGAATAGCACACTGATAATTTCCACGAGTGTCCTTCTCTGTCCCTAAACTCAAGGATTGAAAGTATGGAACAGCAAAATTGGTTTAGAACAGAATAGCACACTGACACTTTCCCTCACTGTCCTACTCTGTCCCTCCCTACAAACAAGATTTAGCACAGAATAGCACACTGATAATTGCCACGAGTGTCCTTCTCTGTCCCTAAACTCAAGGATTGAAAATATGGAACAGCAAAATTGGTTTAGAACAGAATAGCACACTGACACTTTCCCTCACTGTCCTACTCTGTCCCTCCCTACAAACAAGATTTAGCACAGAATAGCACACTGATAATTTCCACGAATGTCCTTCTCTGTCCCTAAACTCAAGGATTTGAAATATGGAACAGCAAAATTGGTTTAGAACAGAATAGCACACTGTCAGTTTCACTCACTGTACCTCTCTGTCCCTAAACTCAAGGATTGAAAATATGGTTCAGCTAAATTGGTTTAGAACAGAATAAGACACTTTCCCTCACTGTCCTACTCTGTCCCTCCCTACAAACAAGATTTAGCACAGAATAGCACACTGATAATTTCCACGAGTGTCCTTCTCTGTCCCTAAACTCAAGGATTGAAAATATGGAACAGCAAAATTGGTTTAGAACAGAATAGCACACTGACACTTTCCCTCACTGTCCTACTCTGTCCCTCCCTACAAACAAGATTTAGCACAGAATAGCACACTGATAATTGCCACGAGTGTCCTTCTCTGTCCCTAAACTCAAGGATTGAAAATATGGAACAGCAAAGTTGGTTTAGAACAGAATAGCACACTGACACTTTCCCTCACTGTCCTACTCTGTCCCTCCCTACAAACAAGATTTAGCACAGAATAACACACTGATAATTTCCACGAATGTCCTTCTCTGTCCCTAAACTCAAGGATTTGAAATATGGAACAGCAAAATTGGTTTAGAACAGAATAGCACACTGTCAGTTTCACTCACTGTACCTCTCTGTCCCTAAACTCAAGGATTGAAAATATGGTTCAGCTAAATTGGTTTAGAACAGAATAGGACACTTTCCCTCACTGTCCTACTCTGTCCCTCCCTACAAACAAGATTTAGCACAGAATAGCACACTGATAATTTCCACGAGTGTCCTTCTCTGTCCCTAAACTCAAGGATTGAAAATATGGAACAGCAAAATTGGTTTAGAACAGAATAGCACACTGACACTTTCCCTCACTGTCCTACTCTGTCCCTCCCTACAAACAAGATTTAGCACAGAATAGCACACTGATAATTGCCACAAGTGTCCTTCTCTGTCCCTAAACTCAAGGATTTGAAATATGGAACAGCAAAATTGGTTTAGAACAGAATAGCACACTGTCAGTTTCACTCACTGTACCTCTCTGTCCCTAAACTCAAGGATTGAAAATATGGTTCAGCAAAATTGGTTTAGAACAGAATAGGACACTTTCCCTCACTGTCCTACTCTGTCCCTCCCTACAAACAAGATTTAGCACAGAATAGCACACTGATAATTTCCACGAGTGTCCTTCTCTGTCCCTAAACTCAAGGATTGAAAATATGGAACAGCAAAATTGGTTTAGAACAGAATAGCACACTGACACTTTCCCTCACTGTCCTACTCTGTCCCTCCCTACAAACAAGATTTAGCACAGAATAGCACACTGATAATTTCCACGAATGTCCTTCTCTGTCCCTAAACTCAAGGATTTGAAATATGGAACAGAAAAATTGGTTTAGAACAGAATAGCACACTGTCAGTTTCACTCACTGTACCTCTCTGTCCCTAAACTCAAGGATTGAAAATATGGTTCAGCAAAATTGGTTTAGAACAGAATAGGACACTTTCCCTCACTGTCCTACTCTGTCCCTCCCTACAAACAAGATTTAGCACAGAATAGCACACTGATAATTTCCACGAGTGTCCTTCTCTGTCCCTAAACTCAAGGATTGAAAATATGGAACAGCAAAATTGGTTTAGAACAGAATAGCACACTGACACTTTCCCTCACTGTCCTACTCTGTCCCTCCCTACAAACAAGATTTAGCACAGAATAGCACACTGATAATTGCCACGAGTGTCCTTCTCTGTCCCTAAACTCAAGGATTTGAAATATGGAACAGCAAAATTGGTTTAGAACAGAATAGCACACTGTCAGTTTCACTCACTGTACCTCTCTGTCCCTAAACTCAAGGATTGAAAATATGGTTCAGCAAAATTGGTTTAGAACAGAATAGGACACTTTCCCTCACTGTCCTACTCTGTCCCTCCCAACAAACAAGATTTAGCACAGAATAGCACACTGATAATTTTCACGAGTGTCCTTCTCTGTCCCTAAACTCAAGGATTGAAAATATGGAACAGCAAAATTGGTTTAGAACAGAATAGCACACTGACACTTTCCCTCACTGTCCTACTCTGTCCCTCCCTACAAACAAGATTTAGCACAGAATAGCACACTGATAATTGCCACGAGTGTCCTTCTCTGTCCCTAAACTCAAGGATTGAAAATATGGAACAGCAAAATTGGTTTAGAACAGAATAGCACACTGACACTTTCCCTCACTGTCCTACTCTGTCCCTCCCTACAAACAAGATTTAGCACAGAATAGCACACTGATAATTTCCACGAGTGTCCTTCTCTGTCCCTAAACTCAAGGATTTGAAATATGGAACAGCAAAATTGGTTTAGAACAGAATAGCACACTGTCAGTTTCACTCACTGTACCTCTCTGTCCCTAAACTCAAGGATTGAAAATATGGTTCAGCAAAATTGGTTTAGAACAGAATAGTACACTTTCCCTCACTGTCCTACTCTGTCCCTCCCTACAAACAAGATTTAGCACAGAATAGCACACTGATAATTTCCAAGAGTGTCCTTCTCTGTCCCTAAACTCAAGGATTGAAAATATGGAACAGCAAAATTGGTTTAGAACAGAATAGCACACTGACACTTTCCCTCACTGTCCTACTCTGTCCCTCCCTACAAACAAGATTTAGCACAGAATAGCACACTGAAAATTGCCACGAGTGTCCTTCTCTGTCCCTAAACTCAAGGATTGAAAATATGGAACAGCAAAATTGGTTTAGAACAGAATAGCACACTGACACTTTCCCTCACTGTCCTACTCTGTCCCTCCCTACAAACAAGATTTAGCACAGAATAGCACACTGACACTTTCCCTCACTGTACCTCTCTGTCCCTACAAACAAGGATTAGCACAGAATAGCACACTGTCACTGACACTCTCCCTACCTATCCTTATTTGTCCCTAAACACAAGGAATCCAGGATTAGTAAAGGAAAAATAATGACACTGTCCCTGCCTATGCTTCTCTTTCCCTGCTCCGGAACACACTACACAAGGCCGCCGCGCTGGCGGCCTTTTATAGTGTGGGGCGTGTACTAAACCCCCTCAGCAATAATTGGCCACAGGCATCCTGCCTGTGGCCAATCATTGCTCTCCTCGCTGCCGGCGCTGTGATTGGCCAAGCATGCAGGGTCACAGTGCATGCTTGGCCAATCACAGCGCCTGGATGACACTGCGATGGCGTAGTGCATTGTGGGCCGTTCGCGTCACTCGAATTTGGCGCGAACGGCCCAAATCGTTCGATCTTCGTCGAGCGATCGAACAGCCGATGTTCGAGTCGAACGTATGTTCGACTCGAACACGAAGCTCATCCCTAATCCCATTGATGCAGGGGCATTTTTCCCTTCCAGTGATCCCATCGTTTCAGGGGCATTTTTTCCTTCCAGTGATCCCATCGTTTCAGGGGCATTTTTTCCTTCCAGTGATCCCATCGATGCAGGGGCATTTTTTCCTTCCAGTGATCACATCGAAGCAGGGGCATTTTTTCCTTCCAGTGATCCCATCGATGCAGGGACATTTTTTCCTTCCAGTGATCCCATCGTTTCAGGGGCATTTTTTCCTTCCAGTGATCCCATCGATGCAGGGGCATTTTTTCCTTCCAGTGATCACATCGAAGCAGGGGCATTTTTTCCTTCCAGTGATCCCATCGATGCAGGGACATTTTTTCCTTCCAGTGATCCCATCGTTTCAGGGGCATTTTTTCCTTCCAGTGATCCCATCGACGCAGAGGCATTTTTTCCTTCCAGTGATCCCATCGATGCAGGGGCATTTTTCCCTTCCAGTGATCATCGTTTCAGGGGCATTTTTCCCTTCCAGTGATCCCATTGTTTCAGGGGCATTTTTTCCTTCCAGTGATCCCATCGATGCAGGGGCATTTTTTCCTTCCAGTGATCACATCGAAGCAGGGGCATTTTTTCCTTCCAGTGATCCCATCGATGCAGGGGCATTTTTCCCTTCCAGTGATCCCATTGTTTCAGGGGCATTTTTTCCTTCCAGTGATCCCATCGATGCAGGGGCATTTTTTCCTTCCAGTGATCACATCGAAGCAGGGGCATTTTTTCCTTCCAGTGATCCCATCGATGCAGGGACATTTTTCCTTCCAGTGATCCCATCGATGCAGGGGCATTTTTTCCTTCCAGTGATGCCATCAATGCAGGGGCATTTTTTCCTTCCAGTGACACCATTGACGCAGGGGCATTTTTTCTTTGTTAGCCCCATATTTTACTGCGAAACAGTATATGCACTGCTAATAAACACAACCATTTGCACAATTTCAGTGCTTTACATTTTGGTTTGGCAAGGCTGCAGCATGTATCACTACTGACCTTGCCATTTGTCCCATCGCTGTTCCCAGGTCCACTGATTTGCAAACGTTCCCAGGTATGGAAATCAGCATATCTCAGAGGGCTTTATCTTTATATCATGCTTTAGAATGGGCATAATATTCACCTTTTTAAAAACCAAAGACAAATCTCTGAAGTGGAAACCCAACTACATTGTAACATTAACTCTGTAATAGGCTGCCATTAGCATATAATTGAGCAAGCCTCCCCAAGAATCTAAAGAGGAAAAAAAAAAGTGACTTAATCCTCCTGAATTATTGAAGCGTGACCATCTAATTCAGTTTTAACTTTCCAAAACCCATAAATCATCCCTTAAACAGGCTGACAGCGCCTCTAATTTGTGAACTCCAATATTTGCTTGAATTATCATGAATTGTAAATTAAACCGGCATGACTACATGGGAAAATTGCCTCTCTCCAACCTCAGGAAATACAAGTGGCCATTTTTTTTCAAGTCTCGGAATAAGCCGGGCTTATATTGAAACTGATGTCTTGTAATCAGATTAGTGACATTTCCATCTTGAAAACTCTCTGAAACAAGCACATATTGGCTAATTGCCACTGTAGGCTCGCGGGCTGGAGAACACTGATTTTTTTTTATGCATTTGTTGCTGACATTTTTAACAGAGATTTTCAAAATTCAACTATATGTGAATTAATGGGGTAAAGAGAACCAGTCATAGTTGGGATTTTGCAACAGCCTGCAATTCTTAAACCCCACATCAAAACTGAGAATTAAAGTCTAGCTGCAGCCATTTTTTAAAGCAAAGTTTTGGATAGACTCCGACAAAAGAGAGGGGAGATTGTCCCCCACTTCCTGTCCTTGTGATGCCCATACAGAAAAGGGGGTTGATCCAGTGCCCAGACGAAAACAATGTCAACATTTCTAACCTTTGGACTTTAATTGCCCACCTCCCCCACACCCCTTTCACACAAGCACTCCTTCAGTCTGTTTTTGACCCATGATTAGAGGGGTCAAAACTAGACTGCAATGTATCCTTATGGGTGACAAGAGGTAAGCAGATGTGCATCCATTTATATCAAAGTCCTTTCAGATTTGGTGGACTAAATGCAATAAGTTTGCATCTAGGTCCACTTTTGAAGACCGGATGTCGGTGGATATTTGTGGATGCACGGTTACATCCATCTACCCATAGAGATTGCATGGGTCTGGTTTTTCTCTATCACAAGATGTAATAAAAAAACTGAACAGACACAGATGTCTGTTTAGATCTGACTCAGCAGGATGTCAGTCTACAGATCCCCTGCTTTGATGGAACAGAGGCACACCTGTGATTGGGGCCTTATACTTACCTGTCTAACCTCCAAAAACTTCTGGTAATTCCACACCCTCTTCATTGAAAGTCTCATGGCCAGGCTCTGCTTCTTCATTCATGGAACACTCTCCAATAACTGCTATGGAAAAGTTGTCTATTGTTTGCCAAAAACAGTGGACAGTCTTTCTACAGGACTCTTCCTCTACAAGTGTGCAAAGTTTTTTGTCCGGGGGACCTACGGTCGGGAGCACCGATTTTTTAAAGTCGGGCACCCCTTTCATAGACTCCAATGTTAAGCAATCATTTCTCTAGTAAGTTTGGGGACCCGGTACTGGCCGACCGTAGATCCCCTGGACCCGAATCTTGGCACACATGTAGCCACAGTTCTCCTCTATAAGTGTGCAAAGTTTTCTGTCTGGGGGACCTACGGCCGGGGAGCACTGATTTTTCAAAGCCGGACACCCCTTCCATATACTCCCATGTTAAACGTAAGTCTAGTCATGGACACAGTGAGGCATGGGCACAGTGAGGCATGGGCACAGTGAGGCATGCACATGGACACAGTGAGGCAAACTGAGGCACAGTGAGGCATGCAGATGGACACCCTAGGCTTATACTCGAGTCAATACGTTTTCCCAGTTTTTTGTGGTAAAATTAGGTGCCTCGGCTTATATTCGGGTCGGCATATGCTCGAGTATATACGGTAATTTAAATGTATATCTGACATAAACTTTTAAATAAATTACAAAATAATTCACATGCATATATTATATAAACTTTATTAAGACCTCAGATTAATTCACATGGATATCTAATATAAACTTTATAAAAAACTACTGATTAATCTGCATGTATCGTATATCTTATATAAACATTATAAAGACCTCCTAATAATTTACATGTATATCTAATATAAACTTTATAAAGGCTATGGATTAATTAAAATGTAAATCTAATATAAACTTTATATAGATTACTGAATAATTCACGTAGAGTAAATCTAAAATAAACTTTTTAAAGAATACGGATTAACCCACATGCATATTTAATATATAATGAAAAAAAAAATGTGTATTTATTCACATGTATATCTAATAAAAAGTTAGAAAGACAATGGATTAATTCATATGTATATCTAATATGAACTTTATAAAGTCTATGAATTAATCCACCTGTATATCTATTATAAACCTTATAAAAATTAAGGAATAATTCACGTGTATATATTAATTATTTTAATTCACTTGTACAGGTATATTTCATATAAATTATATAAAGACTATGCATTAATTTAAATGTATATCTAATATAAACTTTATATAGATTACTAAATAATTCATATGTAAATATTATATAACATTGTAAAGCGCTGTGCAAACTGCAAACTGGCGCTATATAAATCCTGTATAATAATAATAATTAAAACTTTATAAAGACCTCATATTAATTCACATGGATATCTAATATAAACTTTATAAAGACTATCGATTAATTTATATGTATATCTAATATAAACTTAATAAGCACTATGGATGAATTCACATGGTATATTTAAAATAAACTTTATAAAGACTATGCATTAATTCACCTGCATCTTTAATTTACATTTTGAAAAGATTGAAATAATTCACATGTATCTAATATAAACTTTCCAAAGACTATGGATTGCTTCACATGCATATATAATATAAACTTTATAAGACTATGGATTTCCTTTAATTGTGGTGTTAACAGCAACATTCACATTGTAACTATAATAGGTAGGGCAATGTTCTGCAGACCTCCAGAGGGGGTACTAAAAGAATAATTTGCACCTTCTAGAGATTTATCTTCTTGAGCCCCATGTCATTGTATGGAGCCAGGTTTTTATAAGCCTGAGTTTATTTAGCAGTGTGATAAAACCTCTCCAGACCTCATCTACTTCTCTGAAGGTGATTTATTATTTAATGTATATGGGCTATGTGCATCAAGCAAGGCTAGATCATTAGTAAGGATGAACCTGGAATGGTGGCATTGTTAATCATTTTCTTATATCTTAAAGGGGTTGTCTACCTTCACATGACATTCTAGAAGCATTGCGGGCAAAAAGACAAAATTAAATTTATAAATATGCAATGAGACGGCTGCTGTCTTGTTTTTCAATGGATAAAATAAAAATAATTATTTGTGTACTTCAGGCCTTGTGGTTGGGAATGAAGCTTGTCTGGCCACATACATTAAAATCTGACTGTGCAATCTTTCTACAATCATCTTTAAATTTTCTGACGGTCATGGGGTGGAGGAACTTGACTGGCCTGCACCTCAACCTGATAGAAAACCTTTGGGATGAATTACAGTGGAGACTGCAAGCCAGGCCTTCTCATCCACATCAGTGCCTGACCTCACAAATGCACTTCTGGAAGAATGGTCAAACATTCCCATAGACACACTCCTAAACCTTGTGGACAGCCTTCCCAGAATAGTTAAAGCTGTTATAGCTGCAAAGAGTGGGCCAACTCAATATTGAACCCTACGGACTAAGACTGGGATGACATTAAAGCTCATGTACGTGTAAAGGCAGGCGCCCCAATACTTTTGACAATATAGTGTATATAAATATATAGTGTTGGGCAGAAAGAAAATAAAGTTTTACAAAAAATATGGGTTTTTCACGCAGGGGTTTGCAGCATTCATGAAAACACAAACTCAGCCTCATGACTTGCTCTTGCAAATCTGCTGCTCTCGCCCATAGGCTTAGGTTTTTGTCTGTTTTTCCAGACAATACTAACATTTTCGTGTGCACACATGCACCTCTGACTGCTCCCTTGCAACCACACAGATGCCTGGGAAATGTGACGCCTTGAGCCACAGTCACTCTCAAACTAAAAGGGATTGTGCATAGATGCACAGTCATTGTGAGCTGGTTGGTCATAAAATGTGGACCTAGGATTGGAGACTTCATCCTACCCAAGACTCTACAAAGCCTTGAGGCTCCATGACCCAGACCAGGGCTTGCCAATCCTATAGAAAGCTGAATGTTATCTCTCAATGATACATGCATCCTGGAACCCCTCACCCTCTGTGGGTGAGAACCCTAGGTAAGACCAAACCTTTTACAGAGTCTGAAATTTCTCACCTGCAAAACTGTATCTCTTCCTGAGTGCCCCAGGTCCTGATGCAAGGATAGGCTTTTTATTTTAATGTTGAACATGCAGCGGTGCCTCTTCACTGCAGCTGATGGTTTCTCACACTGACTGCCAGACCTTAGATGGAGCAGTTGTTAATGGTCCAAAAAAGCTAGTATGGAAGCAGCTTTAGGACCCTTTCTAGGTTCAGTAAGTGTTCTGTCACTTCTTCTAAACCCAGTGGCAAGGTGGGGAGCCGTAATTCCTATTCCACATTACTCCATTCTGTAGGTGGGTCCCTTCCAATTCTATAAAGAAGGACCTCCCTTGAAGGTGTTGAAGCGAAACAGTTTTTTGATGTTCAATTGCCAAGGTCTTTGCTGACCATGAGCAGTTATCATACCACAGATGCCACACACATAGACAGGTGGAGTTAAATTGTTACTATTATGTTGCTGTGGTGCTCTTCCTCCTGGTGTGACTTCCTATTTGAGTTTTCAGGAAACTATAAATACAGGTGGAAGGTGGCTGGATTGGGTTAAAGAGCTACAGACTAGAGGATGTAACAGGTGGAAGATCTACAATCTATATTCCCCTGAGTGGGACCCTTCATTGGGATTTTGGACTTGGACTGTTTCGTTAGATAGCCAGGAGACATAAAGTCCTGTTGATGGTGTGGTCCAGATGACAGGATGCACCCCCCTGGGTGGTTGGGCTACTATTACATGGTCCTGATGGGGCTGGTCCTAGGGACCTGTCCTGGAACCAGAGTACAGTAAAGCTTTGCAAGTTTAATGGAGTGGAATCTACAGTGGAATCTACAGTAAGTTGGGTAATGGAAGAGCTTGCGGGATAGATGGTGCTCCACACTGCCACTCCCGAACGATCTCAGAGTCAGTGCTGGGACAGGAGTCACTGGCAGGGAATGTAAGATGGACATTTTTCTTCCATTTGTGGGGCCCAGAAGATAAAATGACTCCTGGTCAACCTGTATGTGCTTTGGAAAGCTTTTAATATAAGTGGGTTACTATACTATCCTATGTCTAGATGGGTTTTCTCCCTTTACTATACTTCCACATAAACATTTACATGTCAAAAAATGTTCAGAGAGACATTTAGTTTGCTAAAGCACTGCATATTATAAAATTTTACTTTGTTTAATAAAGACAATTTTCATCATTTGTTACTTCCTGTCTACATGAACTCTGGTGTTGGCTGTATGGCATTTCTTAGGGCAAGTTTTGTGATAATGACAACAGCTGACCATGCTGGTGTTATGTGGGTTGAAATAGTAACTTGAAGAGTCAATTGAAGACAGGGTGATAATACAGGAGCACAATCCGGAGGCTCAGACCTAACGTTGTCACCTTATAACAGGAAGTGCCTATAAAAGGAAAGGATCACTGTATATTACTCTAATAAAAGCTGCAGATTTCAAAATATTGAAAATGACCTTTAAAAAAAAATGAACATTTTAAAGTCTATTTGAGATTTTAATGATGGGTCAAAATATACTTTAAAATTCAGTTTAAACAAGGCTTTTACAGCTCTCTTTGAGACAATGATGGGGATGAAATGCTTAAACCATTTAAAAGCAAATATATCACTTATTTTAGGGCCCATTCACACATCAAAGGTTAGCCATTGATTTCAATAGGGCTAATTCACATTTTTTTTGTGTTGCCTTGATGTGCATTTTAGAATTTTTTTATTTTTTTTTTAAATCATCGATATACCTCAAAGAACCAATAAAAGTAATTTTACATGCTTTTTTCTGAGTTGTCATTGCATAACCATGCAACCAAAAGCACATCATAATGTAAACCCATAAGGTTGGAGCCAGCCGTAATATTTTGGGTTCTACCCATTGTCACCCCACTTTACAATGAGAGAGCTTTGGTGACCAATAAGGGCTGTTTTGTTGGACAGACATAAAGGGTTACCTGTGAAATAAAGGAAGCCAAGCCATTAGGAACAAAGTGATACTGGTTTCAGAGGAATGCACAGAGAATGAATTTTCATTATAAAGGCAAAAGCAGGCATCTTGTTAGTTCTTAGGTCTTAGGCAGCACTTTTTCTTTTTTAAATAATAAAAAGGCTGACAGGTTCAGTTTTCAAGCCGATCGTATTTGATCCCAAAAAAGTAAAACTCTTGAAAAACGAAATAAAAACAAAAACATTTTACCGTAAACTGTACATGGAAACATGAGTTGATACTACATTGGTGATTGGCGTAGGTCAAATCCTGCTTTTTGTGACAATACACAGGCTGTTCCAGCGTTAAGAGAACTGTAAAAGCGCCATAAAAGTCACTAAAAGTGTAATTGATACACGTTAACAGGCGTAGGGGTCACCTTGTCGTTCTCTTTCAGACTGGAGAACCTCATTCAGCAAACCATCTGTTAAGTGATTTCTTGCCAAACATAAAACAAGCCTTTTCTGACAATTTTATATTGCCCGTTCAATCAGTAAAAAATAAGATGGATTTGTAGAGAGTTTTGATGCGCAGGCAATTTGCTTTCATTTTCAGTAATTGGTAGATGAGGCTTTGAACTGATTATTTTAAGATGTTAGAAGAGAAAACCGAGGGTATAAAAGTCAGATAATTATCAAATCGAATCCATTTCATTTTTCTAGTGTGTTGGGGGGAAGGGGGGTGGAAGGCTATGGCGCTCATTCATCTGCAACATCACTTAAGGGTGATGGAGAAGATCACTATAAGTTCAATCAAAATCCTGCAAGAGTTCACACAAGATTCACCAAACTTTCACCCAGGATTCACACTTTTTTCCCATTGAATCCAATTAGAAAACATTAGATTCTTGGGTGAAAGCTGATTGAAGCCATTTTTTCTCAACATTTTTAACATGGAAAAACCCTGGAAATAACTTTTTTTGGGCTTAGGGAACCCTTGCTTATAATTACTGTATCTAGATCAGTGTTTCTCAAACTTTTTTCAGTCCCCATCCATAGTAAAATGTAAAAAAAATGAAACAAATAGTTTTACATACCGCAGCAGCATCCACACACATAGGACACCCAACATTAGAGGGAATATATCCTTAATGTAAATATACCTTTGCACGCTGGTACTGAACAATATTTCAGCCTTTCTCTTTTCACACAGCTAACATGGCCCCAGTACTGATGGAGAAGGGCAGGGAAGGGCAAACTAGGATGACGTGCAGACACCCAACATCCTCCCTGTCAACAGACGGCATAATCGGTTGTTAGGATGGTGGAAGCTGGCCCACAATGGGCCCAAGATTGCAATGCTGCACAAAGAAAATGTTTTCTTTATGTAGCATTGCAACCTTGGGCCCATTGTAACAAAAAAGGCAGGCTTGATCCACCTGCTGGCTTTTGCACAATTTTTGGGCAATTTTTAGGCATTTTGCCAAGGCACCCCTGAGGAACCCAGAAGGCACCCCAGGGTGCCCCGGCACCCTGGTTGATCTAGAACACACAGTACAATAGTATGATGGGCACTGGGAAGAATGCTCCTTACATTGATGGTCAGTTGGAAGAAAGCTCCCTACGTTGACGGTCAGGGGGAAGAATGCTCCTTACATTGATGGTCAGTGGGAAGAATTCTCCTTATGTTGATGGTCAGTGGGAAGAATTACCCCTTACAGATAGCTAAAAAAATCAGTGCTTACTTATCTCAGAGGCAGAAATTGCCCATTGCTCAAAGAACCCCTGGTAACCTCTTGAGGAACCCTTGGGTTCCACAGAACCCTGGTTGAGAAAGGCTGCCTTAGAATATATCTAAAGCTTTAGTTTATTTTTGTTTTGGACTTTCAGTCTGTAGGCTAAATGAGAGAAAATCAAGCCATGTATGGTTACCTTAAATGTCCATTGTTTAAATATAATTACATGGCAGACTTATCTTTCTTTGTCTAATATCTTCTCCCTCATTTACCCAGAAGATCCATGATCTGAACAAGAGAAAAGCTGAAGGTGGCCTTAAAGTATAATTAAAGGCAAACGTTTTAGTTTTGGATAGGGTAGAGAGGGATTGAAAAACCCGTCAGTTCTTATTGCTGTCTGTGCCCCCAGATTCACCCTCTCTATTTGTTCTGGTGACCATTATTGTGAAAAGTAAAATAAAATCTCAAATGTTGGGTTGTCCCTAGAACAGGAATAGAGGGGAAATCGTCCAATGGGCATATTAGTTCTGGTGACCCTGGGGACAACCAGGGATTCCCTAGATTTTGAAGAATTTCCTGTTTTGATGAGTGAGTCAGTGAGTAACTTGTATAGTGCTGCAAATGCAAACTAAATCGCCTGAAGGCGCTTTGCATCCAGTGTCGTTGAGATCCTTCGATGAGAGAAGAAGCGAAAGTAAAACTCCCCAATGGCCACAGATGCCAATAAATGAAACTGACAGGGGTTATAACCTTCCCTTACTCCAAAATGAAAAAAAAAAATATGTTTTGTCTTTAGTTCTACTCTAAAGCTGAATTCTAGGTACGTTTTTTTTCCAGCTTGGACCAACGTATGCCTATTCCATACCTGTCCGATCCCCGTGGAAGTGGAGAATCACTGTGGTAGAAAAAATATCCATACCTAAACTTCAGCTTTACAATGTATTTAAAAATGATATTGTTTGATCCAATCGCTAAACACTTTAAAGAAGAACTAAATGCAAAATTTCAGGTTAAAAAAGTGCTTGTGCAAATCCTTTTTAGCTTTTTGCTTAATCAATTCTTAGCAAAAATGTGCCCTTCGTTAAACAGGCTGAACACGGCATTGTGCAGCTTGCAGACATCAAGCCAAGAAGTCAAGGAGAATCCCAGGTGCAGCTGCTATGCTTGCAAAGCAGCTGGAAAACCTACTAAGAAAGCCACAAGACCCAGAGGGGTCTATTTAAAAAGAAATGCTCTACATTTGTCTGAGTCTTTGCACAGCCTTCACATATAACCCCCATAATGTGTCTAATATGTGTATTGTCTTTGATTGTCAGCTCCATCTAGTGTCCATAATGCAAAGTTTTCCTGAAATACCTTAATCAGGAAAATGGTACATTATGGGCACTAGATGGCGATGATGAATATAGGCAATAAACATATTAGACACATTACGGAGATTATTCGTGAGGGCTGTGCGAATGTGTTCAGGCATTCACATAGTAAACGTTTTTATAAATAGATCCCATAGTTTCACAAGTATGCATGCATGAACCATTTTAGTTTTGCAATTTCACAGTGTTTGCATTAAAAAATTATAAAAATAAAATTAAATTAAAATAAAAAAACAAAAGAGAAAAATAAACTTTAGATCTGTTTTAGGGCTTATTCATACTAGATATCCTGAGCTTTATTGATCTTAGTTTATCTTAGTTGATCTTAGTTGGCTCAATGCAAAGATACGGCAAACCAATTTTTTTTTTGTGCCTTTTTCACACCAAATTAGTGTGTTGGAGGAAGATTTAGGAATGCTGAATTAAGTGTTAGCTAAAAAAAGTAAAATTAAAATTAAAAAAAGCAACACTTTGCAGCATGCATGCACAAGGCACACCAGCACGTTCACATTATACGCACCATAACTTATATCACATTCTAACTGCTTAAGGACCGCCCTACGTACACATACTGCGGCACTATCTGTAGGTGATTTTTCTCTTCGGCTCTGGAGCCTGCTCCTGCTGTGATTGGACATAAGGTGAGCCAATCGGCGGGTCCGGTGGCCGCGATGGCTAGTTGGCTACCAGGACCCGCTGATCATTGACAGGAGAGGCAGAACAGCAGTCTGCCTATGTAAACAAGGCAGACCACCGTTATTGTGAGGGAGGGAAATAAAGATCTTGTGTTTCTGCTAAGCAGAAACACGAATCTCTGTTTTCCTCCATTTACAGCATCCGCCCCCCCCACAGTTAGAAAGCACTCCCTAGGAGCACACTTAATCCTAGATGTTAACCCCTTCCCTGCCAGTGTTATTTATACAGTGACAACATATTTTTTTTAGCACTGATCACTGTATTGGTGTCACTGATACCCAAAAAGTGTCACTTAGTGTCAGATTTGTCCGCTGCAGTGTCGCAGCACCACTTAAAATCGCTGATCAACGCCATTACTAGTAAAAACACCTAAAAAAAGTCCATAAATATATCGCACACATTGTAGACGCTATAACTTTTGCGCAAACCAATCAATATACGCTTATTGGGATTTTTTTAAACAAAAATATGTATCAGAATACATAGCGCCCTAAATTGATGAAGAAATTCGATTTTTTACATTTTTTTATTGGATATGTTTTATAGCAGAAATTTTTTTTTATTTTTTTTTCCAAAATTGTCAGTCTTTTTTTTGTTTATAGCGCAAAAAATAAAAACCGCAGAGGTGATTAAATACCATCAAAAGAAAGCTCTCTTTGTGGGGAAAAAAAAGACATAAATTTTATTTGGGTACAGCGTCGCACGACTGCGCAATTGTCAGTTAAACAACACAGTGCCGTATCACAAAAAAATGGCCTTGTCAGGACGAAGGTAAAACCTTAACCACTTCCCGCCCAGTCAATAGGAGATTGACGTCCGGGAAGTGGTTCAGTTATCCACACTGGACATCATATGACGTCCTGCAGGATAACAGCCGCCGCGCACCCGGGGGGGCGCGCATCGCGGCGATCGGTGGGTAAAAAGCCTCCGGCGGAGGCTTTTTACCACGTGATCAGCCATGTCCAATCACGGCTGATCACGATGTAAACAGGAAGAGCCGTTGATCGGCTCTTCCTCACTCGCGTCTGACAGACGCGAGTAGAGGAGAGCCGATCGGCGGCTCTCCTGACAGGGGGGTTCACGCTGATTGTTTATCAGCGCAGCCCCCCCTCGGATACCCACACTGGACCACCAGGGAAGCCCCCCAGGACCACCAGGGAAGCCCCAAGCATGTGGATGGCCCCCATGGCCATCCACATGTAGTAAAATAAAAAATAAAAAATATGCCAATCAGTGCCCACAAATGGGAACTGACTGGCACTATGATGGCACAACCACAATGTGTGGTGGCTGGCATTGCTGGGCATCAGTGTCCATCAGTACCACCTACTAGTGTCCATCAGCGCCACCTATCAGTGCCCATCCGTGCCCATCTGTGCCCATAAGTGCCCACCTATCTGTGCCCGTCCGTGCCACCTATCAGTGCCGCCTATAAGTGCCCATCAGTGCCGCCTATGAGTGCCAATCAGTGCCGCCTATGAGTGCCAATCAGTGCCGCATACCAGTGCCACATATGAGTGCCCATCAGTGCCGCCTATCAGTGCCCATCAGTGCCACCTCATCAGTGCCACCTCATTGGTGCCACCTCATCGGTGCCCATCAGTGTCGCCTTATCAGTGCCCTTCAGTGCCGCCTTATCAGTGCCCGTCATTGAAGTAGAAAAGGTACTTATTTACAAAAAAATTAACAGAAACAAAGAAAAACTTATTTTTTTTCAAAATTTTCGCTCTTTTTTATTTGTTGTGCAAAAAATAAAAATCGCAGAGGCGATCATATACCACCGAAAGAAAGCTCTATTTGTGGGAACAAAATGATAAAAAAATTGTTTGGGTACAGTGTTGCATGACCGCGCAATTGTCATTCAAATTGCGACAGCGCTGAAAACTCAAAATTGGCTTGGGCAGGAAGCTGTATAAGTGCATGGTATTGAAGTGGTTAAGGAGCTGAAGTGGTTTATGTGATTTCAAAAGTACTTTTTAATACTTTTAATTCAGCATTTTTTTCCATTGAAACAAAAAATAATAGCTGATGATCCTGAAATGAAGGTACAGTGGCACCTTGGATTACGAACATAATCCGTTCCAGGAGAATGCTTATAATCCAAAGCACTCGCATATCAAAGCGAGTTTCCCCATAGAAGTCAATGGAAACTAAAATAATTTGTTCCACATTGACTTCTATGGCATGCAATACCGCATGTGGCCAGAGGTGAGGGGGGGCACCGAAGAGACACGGAAATACTTGGAGATCGTTCGTCTGCCCTCAGAAACCCTCTGAAATGCTCGGAAACACTCGGGAACTGAGTATTTCCGAGTGTTTTCAATCGGCTCCGGCGCCCCTGCACCTCTGGCCAAAAGCGGTACTGCACACCGCAGAGGCTTGAATCCTGCTCGTTTTGCGAGACAACCGCGTTACTCGCAATCCGAGGTTCCACTGTGTTGGGTACTTCCTGTTACAGGATGACAAGTTTGTATCAAATGTGCTCCTGCGTTGTCACCCTGTCAATGAGCTTCCAATACAGACTTCAAGTGGCCATGCATGTGACAATTAAGCAAATGTGTGCCACTGTTGTCTCCAGGGAAATGCCACACAGTCAAAGCTGGAGTGCTTGTACAAATTTCATTTGCTGCAAAGTAGTTTTCTTGTAAAGAAAGTCTGATTTGAATTATTTTCTGCTTTATTGGCCCTACAGAACAAGATCATTCTTGACCCAATGACCTTCAGTGAGGCCCGCTTCCGCCCATCTCTAGAAGAGCGGCTGGAGAGTATCATCAGTGGGGCGGCTCTGATGGCAGACTCCTCGTGCACACGGGACGACAGGAGGGAGAGAATCGTGGCCGAGTGCAACGCCGTGCGTCAAGCTCTTCAAGACCTGTTGAGCGAGTACATGAACAATGTAAGTCAGCTTCATCATTTTAGTACATTGGATGACGCAGGATGACTCAAATTGTGGTCACAACAATAAAATGCAGCTTATGTAGACGGTTATGTGAAGGAAAAGCTAACAAATCAATTCAGTCCATCAAGAATTACCTAAAGTAACCCTGTCGCTCGATATAATAAAAACATTTAGACAAAAAGAACTCTGTAAAAGAAGATGTTCTGTACTTACCTTACTGGCGGTGGGTGACAAGACAAATCTTCACTCACTTAAAGAGCTATGCATATCTTGGCTATTCTAGACTTCTGGATCTGTCCAATAACCAATCACCGCCACACTCTGTGGTTCCACCTGCCAGCTGCTACGTCAGTACAGGACACAGTGGTGACATAGCAGTTTGCAGAAGGAACCAGAGTCCAATAAAATGAGTTATTTCTTAAAACTTTATTGATTGCAAACAAAGCACACTGCAGCCCCGCATGGGACCACCTCACTTTGATGCATTCTACCCTTGTACAGGTTTTTTCATAGAGATTAAGGGATTGGTTTCTTAAAGGCAAGAAGGCTGCTCACTTTGCAAGAGAATTTTCACTTTGCAGGGATTTTCCCCTAGTTTAGTGAATGGAGAAAAGTTCTGCTGGTGTCCATCCACCAATCCGGGGCAAACTTTTTTTTTTTTTTTCTTGTGATTAAGGTATTCTTTGCAAAGTGTGTTTTTTGCCAAGTCCAGTAAGCTAAGGGTGATCTCCCTATCAAGATGTACAGATTATTTGCCTTTATTATTATTATTATTATTATTATTATTATTATTATTATACAGGATTTATATAGCGCCAACAGTTTGCGCAGCGCTTTACAACAGGGAAGACAGTACAGTCACAATACAATTCAATACAGAGTAAATCAACCCCTACACAAGGGTGAAAATAATTAGCTGGGGTGGTCCCAGGCAGGGCTGCAGTGTGATTTGCCCAGAATCATTAAAGTTTTAGGAAAGAACTGACGTCATTGGTGTGATGCCAACTTGGCACCACGAGTCTGTGCGCTGCCCCTCAGCCCCTCTTTTTATACCTTCTACCTAATACCAATGTCACTGATCCTTGGGGGGGGGGGGGCACCACTGAAATCTAGGGGGCAAAGCTCGCCCCAGCATTTCCCTAGATCCGGCCCTGATGCACTTGGAAGCTAGCTTCATTTTCCCATCAACTCAACTCCTTTCTCTTCTCTGCAGACCTTAAGAAAGGCACAGGTGGAAGGAGACATCAAGCACCATATCACACATGTAGGCAGGTGATCGGCTGCTGCTATCACAGAACCCAAGGAGTAGTGTCTCTGCTCTGTTGGGCAACAGGGCATGAATTGAATTGGTGATCCATTGATGAATCAGTCAGCTGGCATTAAAAAAAGTGGCATGATCACTGTTACTACTGTCACTAGGGGGAGCCTGGCATCAGACTAATATGTCCTCTGCTATGGACTCCTGAGGCCATCTTGGGACAGCCTGTGGCTAATTGGACACAGAGTTATTTTGAGAATTTATTTGCCATCTTGGATACAGAGGGGATATACTGTAAAGATACAATATATAACATTTACTTCTGGGTCACAAAGAGTGTGCCTGCAGTGTGAGGAGTGAGAGATATGGAAAGGAACTCTTCTGTTAGGGAAAGTTCAGGTACAAAGTCAAGGTCAGTTCCAGATGAGGTCAGGCTTCAGACAGACACCTTAGAGTAGGCGCCTGTGGTGTAGGGAAGGTCACCAGCCAAACACCTAGTGCTCTGGATAGTGTGAGAAAGACCACAAGGTGGTAAAATCATGGTGGTAAAAGCATCTTGGCAGAATATCTCTGACAAATTCAGATGCTTAAGGATGGATGCCTCAAGCAACAATCCTGTATGTAAGTTCTGCATTATTGCTCCTCTTTGTGTTGCCATTATATGTGTATTGTGCATTAAGGAGAAGAATACTATGTTGTTGCAAATGCAGATGACTTATTTATAAATGCTTAAACTTGTGCCACATGGTAAACACCAACTGAATTTCCCATTTAGGAGAGTTCTATTGATGTTGTCATGTCGGCACAAGAGGAGTGGGAAGAAGCCCCTACCAAGGGAGGGAAAGCACCTTGTCGTCTGAATAAACATCCACATCAAAAGATTTTCACTCCATTCCTGTTCTGGTTGAAACTCAATTTTTTTTTTATGTTCTAGTGACAACGAAAGGATAGCTCCCTAATGGAGATACAGTTCTCCATTGTATCGTTGTAATTACTGTTTTCCCATGCAGTTCTCAACCAAGTTTTTATGTCATCATCAGTAGAACTGTCCTCATCTCCTATCAGATTTTTACACATTGGTACACTATTCAAAGCCAATTTAAGAACAGTAAAACAATAAAAAATATATATATATTTAAAACTTTGGTAATCCTAGCAGAGGTGTGCTGCCTTGAACTCTAAAGGTTGTGTGTTATAGGCTCCAACAATGGACATCCAGCCATGCAGACAGGGATAGTTTGGGGTAGAAATCCTCTTTAAATTACTGTTTCATTAACTTTTGCTTTACATCCCGACTGAAAATGAGAGAGAAAGCTGTAAATACATCCCGATCCTCTATAACAAGCTTGATCTGCACCCAGGATGAACGCTAATATTAATAAGCCTCTGATGGAAATATGTGCCAATTATTATCTCCGATGCATCTGTTGCGTTTTGATTTTCTGTGAATTTTTAGCCTGTGTGTGGGGGGCTGTTGAATTAAACACTTAATTCTACCTCTGGAAATGTCATCTGTACTTATTTCATAAATTCTTCATTTTAGAGGTTAACCTAATGGTTTCCAGAACAAAATATCTGTAGATAGATACTGAATGGATAGATAAATAGATAGATACTGGATGAATAGATAGATAGATAGATAGATAGATAAATAAATGGATACTAGATGGATGGATAGATACTAGGGGTGAACCCAAACTTTTGCCCATTTGGCCCCATGTTTGGCGAGATTTGTACCGCACATATATTGCCAAAAGTATTGGGACACCTGCCTTTACACGCACATGAACTTTAATCCACCCTTTGCAGCTATAACAGCTTCAACTCTTCTGGGAAGGCTGTCCACAAGGTTTTAGGAATGTGTCTATGGGAATGTTTGACCATTCTTCCAGTGAGGTCAGGCACTGATGTGGACGAAAAGGCCTAGCTCACAGTCTCCGTTCAAATTCATCTCAAAGGTATTCTATAGGTTTGAGGTCAGGACTCTGTGCAGACCAGTCAAGTTCTTTGACCCCAGACTCACTCATCCATGTCTTTATGAACCTTGCTTTGTGCACTGGTGTGCAGTCATGTTGGAACCGGAAGGGGCCATCCACCAACTGTTCCCACAAAGTTGGGAGCATGAAATTGTCCAAGATGTCTTGGTATGCTGCCGCCTTAAGAGTTCCTTTCACTTGAACTAATGGGCCAAGCCCAGCCCCTGAAAAACAACCCCACATCATAATCACCCCTCCACCAAATGATTTGGACCAGTGCACAAAGCAAAGTTCATAAAGACATGGATGAGCGAGTTTGGGGTGGAGGAACTTGCATGGCCTGCACAAAGTCCTGACCTCAACCCGATAGAACACCTTTGGGATAAATTAGAGCAGAGACTGCAAGCCAGGCCTTCTCGTCCAACTTTAGAGCCTGACCTCACAAATGCGCTTCTGGAAGAATGGTCAAACATTCCCATAGACACTCCTAAACCTTGTGGACAGCCTTCCCAGAAGAGTTGAAGCTGTTATAGCTGCAAAGGGTGGGCCAACTCAATATTGAACGCTGCGGACTAAGACTGTGATGCCATTAACGTTCATATGCGTGTAAAGGCAAGTGTCCCAATACTTTTGACAATATAGTGTATACAACAGCATCCCGCTGTCACTGATTGCTAAGGAAGCAGCAGGTGCATGTACCCACTGGTCCCCCTGTTGACATCACTGGTAATCCCTGGCCATGTTACCAAAGGGGCAGGTGCAGTAGTGTCATGGCCATATTTGGTCTATGGTATCACCACTATCCCCTCCCGTTACTGTATGTAGTTTGGGGAGCTGTCATTCGGCTATGAGTACTGTTAGGATTAGTCATGTGCACCATGAATAAAGGACTTGCTTTGACAGATGGCACTTTTCTCCATCTCCTGGCATTTGCAGGGAAAGAGGGGCTTGTCACGAGGAATGTTAGGGAAGGGAGACCAAATTTTTTAGGCAAGTGATTGGAGATGGAGAAAAGTACTCAAGGAAGCCATCTCCTTGCAACCTGTGTTGTCAGATTTCCATGAAGGGAGGAGGGGGTGCCCCATCCAACCTCTCACAACTTGCTTTAGGAAGATGGGACAAAGTACTTCATATACCTTGTCCCCTGGGGAACAGAATGCAATTATAAAAATGGAAGTGACAGAAGCTTAGTATTTTTTCTGACACCACATTTCCGGTTTAACGTGCTGATATTTTAGGCACCATTAGTGTTTAAAATTCCTGTATGAAAAAATTGTAATGATAATTCCACAGTCATTGTATATGCCCAATGCCATTTCTCTGGCAGAGAATGCAAAGTCCTTGATATTATGCCTGTGAGTAGTGATTAGAGTTGAGCGGGTAGCTGGATATTCGGGTCCGGCGGGTTCGGCCGAACTTCGGAAAAAAGTTCGGATTCGGGACCGAACTTTAACCCGAACCCGGACTCGGACCCGGACCCCATTGAAGTCAATGGGGACCCGGACTTCTGACGACTAAAAAGGCTCTAAAAAAGTAATGGAAAGGGCTAGAGGGCTGCAAATGGCAGCAAAATGTTGTTAAGAACATGGCAAGTGCTCTGCAAACAAATGTGGATAGGAAATAACTTAAAAGAACATAAAAAAAATAAAAAAATTAAAAAATATGCTGGAGGCCCGATTTTCAGCAGAAGAGGTACAGGAAGTCATTAAGAACCTCAGAAACTCAACGGCACGATGCGACACATATGGTGGGAATGCCCCAGAATACGGCCTTTCTGGAATAAATTATTTAATTTAATGGATAAGCTAGTGGGAAAATAAAATACTTTGAAATAAAAATGTAGCGGGGTGCTAAATTTAAGGAAAGTGTTTGAGTGGTAAATAGGCTCAAATACCCTAATTCTGTAGGATTCATGGACCATTTTGTCCTCGGGGGACAGTATTGGTGTGCAGTTCCCTGCGGCCTACAGGTGGCGCCTTTTGTGTCCCCTCTTGGCAGTAGTACAGCGGGGCGGGGAACCTGCTGTGCATGCCAGGAGAGCATATAAAAGGGGCAGACCTTTGGCCTGGGGGCTGATGTCCAGTGGGGTCCGCGCCCAGGTGCCTTCGGCCTGGGTGCATGTGTTCCTGTTCCATCTCGGGCACCTTTAGCCCGGGGTGAGGTACTATCCTGGAGTTCTTGCTGCCCTGGGTATGGAGGCCTAGGGGCGGGAGTAAAGCCTGGAGTCCAGAGCCGCCTCGTGTAGGGGACCCTGTTCCAGGGAAGGGAGGATCATTCTGATGGACCGATGCGGGAGTCACGGTGAAGGAATGGTCTGTTGACTCCCTGGAGAGATGTCTTCCCCTTGATATGGGCTAGGTTCGTAGAAGGAGAAGCTCAAGGTCACCTTGACTGTATCAGAGGCCTTATTCAACCGACCCGTGGCAGGGGCCTTACACACCCTGGTCTGTGGCTGAGACCAAAGTTCTCCAGGCCCGTGGCAGGGGCCTTATACACCCTAGTCTGTGGCAGAGACCAAAGTTCTCCAGGTCTGTGGCAGGGGCCTTGTACACCCGGTCTGTGGCAGAGACCAACCTCAATGTCTGTGGCAGAGACCGTGCGCCAAAAACTGTTTGAGAAACCTAAGCAGTGAAGTGAATGTGCTACGTTTGTGCCTGGACCTCCTCCACACCTTAAGCTGTCCTGTTTCTTTGCTCTAACCTTTTCTATCTGAGTACAGTTTATTTTGCCATGAGAGAATAAGAGTTGGAGTTTCAGCTGGTGTGGACATTGACTTTACTGGCAATTAAAGGACTTGCCTCTACCTACAGTAGAGGTGAGAATCATCCTCTGGAGGAGTTTTGACTCCGGCTGTGGACACGGCCCGTCAAGTACACCGCTCAACCTCTTTATATAGGAGGATACAGGCTGGTAGTGCGGTGTGCCTTTCTCCCTCCTGCGAAGAGCCAACAACATAAAGGCAGGTAAGGGGGAAAGGATCTGTGCGCTACAAAAAATAAAAATAAAAATTTTAATCTTGGCCTAGCAGGACGAGGTCCATATGGAGTAGGAGGTTGAGGTGGCGGTGGATGTGGCTGTGTAGGTGGAAGTGGCGGTGGAGGAGGACGAGGTAGCCAACACTGGTTCAAAAATACAACAATGGCTGGGTAAGGCCGGTGATGTGTCGAATTCTGTCCCCTGTCGAATAGTGTCCGCCCTGTACTGCGCTTGCTGAGTATGTAGGACAAGGGGATTTCAAAAATCTCCCAAGACTAACGGCGCCTGCGTGTTGAGTTCAGGTGAAGGCCACACCATCCGTGGTTCAAGCCGAGCCAAGCAAGGCCGCGATCGAAGCGAGCCCGTGAGGGGCCCTGTTACTATGTGCTACCGTATGTCCTCTTGGATGGTGGGGCTTGAACCTGCACTCACAGCGCAGGCGCCGTTCATCTTCGGAGATTTTGTGAATCTCCTTGTCCTCTGTACTGCGCAGTACGGGCCGGGCACAATCCGATGGCCGGACAGTTTGTCACAACACCGGTATACATGTCTATTCTGCACAAGGTACGGACAAGTCCTGTGGGATCCATGCCTGGTTCATTTTAATGAACGTGAGCTTGTCCACATTGGCTCTGGACAGGCGGCTGTGCTTGTCTGTGATAACGCCCCCTGCCGTGCTAAATACACGTTCAGATAATACACTGGCTGCAGGGCAGGCCAGCACCTCCAAGGCATAAACGGCAAGCTCAGGCCATGTGCCCAATTTGGAGACCCAGAAGTTAAAGGGGGCAGACCCGTCATCCAGTACGTGTAGGCCTGTGGACACATACTGCTCAACCATGTTGGTGAAATGCTGCCTCCTGCTAAGACGTTCTATCTCAGCTGGTGGTGCTGGTTGTTGTGGCGTGCTGACAAAGCTTTTCCACATTTCGGCCATGCTAACCCTGCCTTCTGAGGTGCTGCCGGTGCCCCGGCTGCGTTGGCGACCTCTTCCTCCTCCTCTGCCTTCGCCTTGTGCTTCCACCGTACGCCCGCTGTCAGGTGGGAATGCCACCAGCAGCGCGTCTACCAGCGTGCGCTTGTACTCGCGCATCTTACGATCCCGCTCCAGTGAGGGAATTAAGGACGGTACGTTGTCCTTGTAACGGGGATCCAGCAGGGTGGCCACCCAGTAATCAGCACCAGTTAAAATGTGGGCAACTCGGCTGTCGTTGCGGAAACACTGCAGCATGTAATCGCTCATGTGTGCCAGGCTGCCCAGAGGCAAAGAAAAGCTGTCCTCTGTGAGAGGTGTATCGTCTGTGTCCTCTGTATCCCCCCAGCCACGCACCAGTAATGGCCACGAGCTGGTCTGAGTGCCACCCTGCTGTGAACATGGCTCCTCCTCCTCCTCCATCTCCTCCTCCACCTCGTCATCCTCCAGAACTGTGCCCTTTCTGCCGGACAATTGTGTACCTGGCGTTTGTTGGTGCAGGAACCCACCCTCGTAGCCACTTGTGAAAGACTGCCCTGAAAGCCTTTGAAATGATCCCGCTTCCTCCTCCTCCTCCTCATCCTCCTGTGCCACATCCTCTTCCATCATCGCACGAAGCGTTTTTTCAAGGAGGCATAGAACTGGGATAGTAACGCTGAGAACGGCGTCATTGGCACTGGCCATGTTGGTGGAGTACTCGAAACAGCGCAACAAGGCACACAGGTCTCGCATGGAGGCCCAGTTATTGGTGGTGAAGTGGTGCTGTTCCGCAGAGCGACTCACGCGTGATTGCTGCAGCTGAAACTCCACTATTGCCTGCTGCTGCTCGCACAGTCTGGCCAGCATGTGCAAGGTGGAGTTCCACCTTGTGGGCACGTCACATATGAGGCGGTGAGCGGGAAGGCCGAAGTTACGCTGCAGCGCTGACAGGCGAGCAGCAGCAGGGTGAGAACGCCGAAAGTGCGCACAGACAGCCCGCACTTTCTGCAGCAGCTCTGGCATATTGGGGTAATTTTTAAGGAACCTCTGGACCACCAAGTTCAGCACATGCGCCAGGCAAGGGATGTGCGTCAAACCGGCTAGACCCAGAGCTGCTACGAGATTTCGCCCATTATCGCACACCACCAGGCCGGGCTTGAGGCTCACTGACAGCAACCACTCATCAGTCTGTTGTTCCATGTCCCTCCACAACTCCTGCGCGGTGTGGGGATTTTCCCCCAAACAGGAACGTTTTAAAACTGCCTGCTGTTGTTTACCCCTGGCTGTGCTGAAGTTGGTGGTGAAGGTGTTACGCTGAATGGATGAGGAGGCGGTAGAGAATGAGGAAGCGGAGAAGGAGGAGTTAGCAACAGGAGGCAAACTGAAGCGCCCTGCAATCCTCGGTGGTGGAAGGACATGCGCCAAACCGCTATCTGCCTCAGGCATAGCCGCCACTGCATTTACCCAGTGTGCTGTTAGAGAGATATAACGTCCCTGACCGTGCTTACTGGTCCACGCATCCGTAGTTAGGTGGACCTTGCCACAGATGGCGTTGCGCAGTGCACACCTGATTTTGTCCCCCACCTGGTTGTGCAGGGAAGGGATGGCTCGCCTGGAAAAGTAGTGGCGGCTGGGCACGACGTACTGCGGGACAGCCAATGCCATCAGGCTTTTAAAACTCTGCGTCTCCACCAGACGGAATGACAGCATTTCAAAGGCCAGGAATTTTGAAATGCTGGCATTCAAGGCCAGGGATCGTGGGTGGCTAGGGGGGTACTTCCTCTTCCGCTCCAATGTTTGGGAGATAGAGAGCTGAACGCTTCCATGGGACATTGTGGAGATGGTTGGTGACCCAGGTGGTAGTGTTGCTGGCAGATCCTCTGTTTGCGGGGTGACAGGTGCCACTGTCACTACAGAGGTGGATGAAGAGGCCGAGACTGCATCAGAAGAGGAAGCAGGAGGAGCCAGAGACCTTTCTTGGTTTTTGAGGTGTCTACTCCACTGCAGCTCGTGCTTTGCACTTAGATGCCTGGTCATGCAGCTTGTGCTCAGGTTGAGAACGTTTACGCCTCGCTTCAGGCTCTGATTGCACAGCGTGCAAACCACTCGTGTCTTGTCATCAACACACTGTGTGAAGAACTGCCACGCTAGGGAAGTCCTTGGACCTGGCTTTGGTGTGCTCGGTCCCTTGCTGCGTTGGGCAGTAGCAGATGTACTGTCTAGGGGACGAATGCTCCGTTTTTGCACCCTGCTCCCTCTTCTGCTGTGCTGGTGGCTCTGTGCGACCACCGCCTCTTCCTCCGAACTACACTGGTCACCTGCATAACGTTGATTCCATGTGGGGTCGAGGACCTCATCGTCCTCCACATCATCTTCCACCCAGTCTTCACCCCTGCCCTCCATGTCTGTCTGCACAATTGCGAAAGCAGCAGCAGTTGGCACCTGTGTTTCGTCATCATCCGAGACGTGCTGCGATGGTCCTCCCATGTACCCATCATGAAACATAAGTGGTTGGGCATCGGTGCACTCAATCTCTTCCACTTCTGGGGCAGGGCTAGGTGGATGGCCCTGGGAAACCCTGCTAACAGAGTCATCGAAAAGCAGAAGAGACTGCTGCATGATTTGGGGCTCAGACTGCTTGGCTGATTTGCAAGGGGGTGAGGTGAAAGACTGATGGACATGGGCTTCAGGTGCCAACTCTGATCTTTCATCAGAAGAGTGGGTGGGAGACAATGTGAAGGAACCCGAGGCACTGTCAGCAACCCAATCTACTATCGCCTGTACTTGTCCTGGCCTAAACATTGGTACAGCCTCATTAGGCGCGACAAAATACCGCCGCAGGCTCGGTCGCCTACTCGCACCTGAGGAAGGTGTTTCACTTGTGCGTGTAGCTGGCACAGATCCACCACGTCCTCTCCCTGCAACAGGAGCTCCACCAGCAGCACCACGACCGGGGCCACCACGTCCCTTTGACCTTCCCCTCATATTTTCCAAATTTAGGATCTTGCCCTAAATGGCGTTTTTTGGAAGACCACAACACACCCACAGTATTTAACCGCTGAAACGCACAGCTACAGAACTGCAGAAAATGCTATTCAAAAAAAAAAAAAGGTTGTTTTTTTTAGTATAGCACAGTACAAGGAAAATATATAGAAATTGTTTATTTCACACACCTCCAGATGTGTATTTCACACTGCAAAATATTTTCTGTGGCCCTAAATGGCATTTTTTGCCAGACCACAACACACCCACAGCACGTAACCGCTGAATCGAACAGCTACAGAAAATGCTATTCAAAAAAAAAGGTTTTTTTTTTTTAGTATAGCACTGTACAAGAAGAATATATAGAAATTGTATATTTTACACACCTCCAAGATGTGTATTTCACACTGCAAAATATTTTCTGTGGCCCTAAATGGCGTTTTTTGGAAGAGCACAACACAACCACAGTATTTAACCACTGAATCGCACAGCTATAGAAGTGCAGAGAATGCTATTCAAAAAAAATGTTGTTTTTTTTAGTATAGCACTGTACAATATATAGAAATTGTTTATTTTACACACCTCCACATGTGTATTTCACACTGCAAAATATTTTCTGTGGCCCTAAATGGCGTTTTTTGCCAGACCACAACACACCCACAGCACGTAACCGCTGAATCGCACAGCTACAGAAAATGCTATTCAAAAAAAAAGGTTGGTTTTTTTAGTATAGCACTGTACAAGAAGAATATATAGAAATTGCATATTTTACACACCTCCAAGATGTGTATTTCACACTGCAAAATATTTTCTGTGGCCCTAAATGGCGTTTTTTGGAAGAGCACAACACAACCACAGTATTTAACCACTGAATCGCACAGCTATAGAAGTGCAGAGAATGCTATTCAAAAAAAATGTTTTTTTTTTTAGTATAGCACTGTACAATATATAGAAATTGTTTATTTCACACACCTCCAGATGTGTATTTCACACTGCAAAATATTTTCTGTGGCCCTAAATGGCGTTTTTTGCAAGAGCACAACAACCCCAACAGTATATAACCGCTGAATCGCACAGCTGCAGAGGCCAGAGAATGCTTTTTAAAAATAATGTTGTTTTTTCACACACCTCCAGATGTGTATTTCACACTGCAAAATATTTTCTGTGGCCCTAAATGGCGTTTTTTGGAAGAGCACAACACAACCACAGTATTTAACCACTGAATCGCACAGCTATAGAAGTGCAGAGAATGCTATTCAAAAAAAATGTTTTTTTTTTTAGTATAGCACTGTACAATATATAGAAATTGTTTATTTCACACACCTCCAGATGTGTATTTCACACTGCAAAATATTTTCTGTGGCCCTAAATGGCGTTTTTTGCAAGAGCACAACAACCCCAACAGTATATAACCGCTGAATCGCACAGCTGCAGAGGCCAGAGAATGCTTTTTAAAAATAATGTTGTTTTTTCACACACCTCCAGATGTGTATTTCACACTGCAAAATATTTTCTGTGGCCCTAAATGGCGTTTTTTGGAAGAGCACAACACAACCACAGTATTTAACCACTGAATCGCACAGCTATAGAAGTGCAGAGAATGCTATTCAAAAAAAATGTTTTTTTTTTTAGTATAGCACTGTACAATATATAGAAATTGTTTATTTCACACACCTCCAGATGTGTATTTCACACTGCAAAATATTTTCTGTGGCCCTAAATGGCGTTTTTTGCAAGAGCACAACAACCCCAACAGTATATAACCGCTGAATCGCACAGCTGCAGAGGCCAGAGAATGCTTTTTAAAAATAATGTTGTTTTTTCACACACCTCCAGATGTGTATTTCACACTGCAAAATATTTTCTGTGGCCCTAAATGGCGTTTTTTGGAAGAGCACAACACACCCACAGTATATAACCGCTGAATCGCACAGCTGCAGAGAATGCTATTCAAAAAAAAGTTTTTTGTTTTTTTTTAGTATAGCATAGTACAAGAAAAATATATAGAAATTGGTTATTTCACACAACTAGAGATATACACTGCAAAATATTTTTTTTGCCCAAAAATAGGTCTTTTTTGCGCACAACAAAGTGCCTTTTTTTTTTTTTTTGCAACAGCACAATAAAGTGCCTTTTTTTTTGGGGGGGGGGGGCCCAAAAATGGGTCTTTTTAGCAAAAGCACAATAAAGTGCCTTTTTTTTTTTTTTTTTTTTTCTGCCCGAAATGGGTCTTTTAGCAAGAGCACAATACAGCCACTAAATGGAATAGGTGTATCACTCAACGTAATGCAGTGCTGGTGCACTGAGCTTGCAACACAAACAGATGAACCTATGCAGATCGCTGAGCTATTATATCTCTCAATCTGGACTCCTATCTAAATCTCTCTCCCTGAAAGCACAAACAGGATCCTGCCCCTACACTACACTACACTACACTGTCTCTCTATCTTTTCTATCAGTAGATTGCAGAATCAGGACTAACTCCTATCATATAATTCTCTCCCTCACAGCAACAGCAGCCAGGATCCTTTCCCTACACTGTCTAAAAGCAGAGTGACGATCTGTGCTGTGTGCCTCTTGCTTATATAGAAGCTGGTCACATGCTGGGTCACATGTTGCACTGACCAATCACAGCCATGCCATTAGTAGGCATGGCTATGATGGCTTCTAAGGGCACACCAGCTAATCAAATGGTGATTGGCTGGCCCCTGAAGCATTTCTAACTGCGCCATTAAATTCCCGAATCCGGACCCAAACCCGGACTTTAGCGCAAAATCCGGGTCCGGGGTCGGGAAAAAGCCAAAATTCGGTACGGACCCGAACTTTACAGTTCGGGTCCGCTCAACACTAGTAGTGATGAGCCGAACACCCCCGGGTTCGGTTCGCACCAGAACCCGCAAACGGACCGAAAGTTCGCACGAACATTAGAACCCTATTAAATACAATGGATGCGAACGTTCAGATTCTAAAGTGCTAATTATAACGACTATTATCCATGTTATTGTCCGAAACAGAGTTTGGGAACCCGGCTTCTGCACCAGGGGACATGTATCAATGCAAAAAGAAGTTTTAAAAACGGACGTTTTCCGGGAGCAGTCATTTTAATGATGCATAAAGTGAAAAAAAAAAAGTCAAATATTCCTTTAAATATTGTACCTGGGGGGTGTCTAAAGTATGCCTGTGAAGTTCCACGTGTTTCCCGTGTTTAGAACTGTCCCTGCACAAAATTACATTTCTAAAGGGAAAAAAAGCCATTTAAAACTGCTTGCGGCTTTAATGCAATGTCTGGTCCCGGTAATATGGATGAAAATCTTTAGGAAAAATGGCATAGCTACCCCATCAACCCCCCCCCCCCCCACCCCAGCCCATTACCAGCCCCTTTGGGTCTTGTATGGATATTAAGGGGAACCCCGCACACAAAATAAAAAAGGACCTATATACTCTGAACAGCCGTATACAGGCGGTGCATACAAGACAGGGACTGTAGGTTTGTTCTTATGTAGAATCTGTTTGTAATTTTGAACAGCTGAATTGTTTAAGTGGAGCTCCATGCCAAATTCCTTTTTTTAGCTTTTTGTAATACATAGGGAACGGTTATCACCCCTGTCACATTTTTTTTGCTGTCTGTGCCCCTGTTCAGAACATTTCACCTCACTTTGCGTCCCAATGACAACTGTTTTTGAAATGTGGTGTTTTTATTGAAACAAGGATTGGTGATAAAGCATCAGTAGAGAGGAGACACCTTTCTCCCATATTAATTCTTACAGGAGAGAATTTTCCTTCCAAGGGGTAGATTTCCTCTCACTTCCTGTTGTCTTCTTCCGTTTGCAAGTAGTAGTAGTTTGTAAGTTGGATGTTTGAAAGTAGGGACCTGCCGTATATACTCTGCAGAAATTGGCCCCTTAGGTGTTGGAGTTGGCACAACACTGAAAGCACTCACAGTTATTCTTGGTGGGTGCTGGAACGCCCTGCTGTCAACTATTATATCAGGAATTGTAATAACATATAATTGTTGATCAGTGGTAGTAAAAATTGGGCCTTTGATGGTGGTGCTGGTGCCACAACACTGTAAGGCCTGACAGTTACTCTTGGTGGGCGCAGCAATGGGCCCTGCTGTGAATTATTAGATCAATAATTATAATTGCATGCCCCTGTTGAATAGGGGCTGAAAAATTGGGCCTTTGGTGGTGGTGGTGGTGGTGGTGGTGGTGATGGTGGTGCTGGTGCCACAACACTGTAAGGCCTGACAGTTACTCTTGGTGGGCGCAGCAATGGGCCCTGCTGTGAATTATTCGAACAATAATTATAATTGCATGCCCCTGTTGAACAGGGGCTGAAAAATTGGGTCTTTGGTGGTGGTGGTGGTGGTGATGGTGGTGCTGGTGCCACAACACTGTAAGGCCTGACAGTTACTCTTGGTGGGCGCAGCAATGGGCCCTGCTGTGAATTATTAGATCAATAATTATAATTGCATGCCCCTGTTGAACAGGGGCTGACAAATTGGGCCTTTGGTGGTGGTGGTGGTGGTGATGGTGGTGCTGGTGCCACAACACTGTAAGGCCTGACAGTTACTCTTGGTGGGCGCAGCAATGGGCCCTGCTGTGAATTATTAGATCAATAATTATAATTGCATGCCCCTGTTGAACAGGGGCTGAAAAATTGGGCCTTAGGCACTGGTGGCACAACACTGCAACCCCTCACAGATACTGTACTTGGAGCACAGCAATGAGGCCTGTTGCAAAGTATTGCATCAAAAATTTTAATTACACGCCCCTGTTAAACAGGGGCTGAAAAATTGGGCCTTAGCCACTGGTGGCGTCACCCATAAACCAAAATGATCTTCCAAGCTATCATCATTAATCGTATCATTGAGGAGGAGGAGGAGGATAGCCAGTCAACATAACAGCACAGGCACTCAGCATCAGCATCAGTCTTGAAGGGATGTGACATTTTAAAATCAATTAGTCTGTTATATCAGCATCTGGTGTGTGGTAGCTGGTGGTGATCCAAGACTGGTTCATCTTGATGAAAGTCAGTCGATCAACCGAGTCGGTGGACAGGCGCACCCTGTGATCCGTGACAAATCCTCCAGCAGTACTGAATGTGCGTTCTGAAAGAACGCTGGATGCAGGACAGGCCAGTAGCTCAATTTCATACTGTGCAAGCTCTGGCCAGTGATCCATCCTCAAGACCCAGTAAGCCAGAGGATTTTTGGTGGGGAAGGTGTCCAAGTCTGACCTTGCCCCTAGGTATTCCTGGACCATGTATATCAGACGCTGGCGATGGTTGCTGGAACCGATCATACTTTGGGGCTGCGGACTAAAGAATTGTCTGAACGCATCGGTCAGACGGCCACCTTCCCCACCGCTCCTTCTTTGACTGCCCGAAGCCTCAGCAACTCGTTGTCCAGGACCAGGAGTTTGTAACCTTCCAGTCTCTGGGAACGCGTTGCACAGACCTTTCTGCAAGGCCTCCCGGAGTTGTCTCATCCTCTGCTCCCTCTGCGACGGTACGATAAGGTCCGCAACCTTACCCTTGTACCATGGATCAAGGAGAGTGGCCAGCCAGTAATGATCCCTCTCCTTGATCCGAAGAATACGAGGATCCTTCCGCAGACTTTGCAGGATCAGGGAGGCCATGCAGCGTAGGTTACCTGAGGCATTCAGTCCGGAGTCCTCTGGGTCACTAAGGACGACATGATCCGCAGCCACCTCCTCCCAGCCACGTACAAGTCCACTGGTTTCTTGGGACTGTAAATCATCCCTAAAAGACTGCTGCTGATGATGCTGAGTGCCAGCCTCCACCTCCATGCTGACACAATCCTCCTCCTCCTCCTCTTCCTGTGCGATGGGTGGGACAGAAGGAACACTGTCTGGGTAAAGGGGGCCTTGAGAGGCAAGGAAGTCCTCCTCTTCCTGCCTCTGTTCTGCCTCAAGTGCCCTGTCCATTATTCCACGCAGCGTGTGCTCCAACAGGTGGACAAGAGGTACAGTGTCACTGATGCATGCACTGTCACTGCTCACCATCCTCGTGGCCTCCTCAAATGGTGCCAGGACAGTGCATGCATCCCTGATCATGCCCCACTGGCGTGGTGAAAAAAACCCGAGCTCCCCTGACCCTGTCCTGGTGCCGTAGTCGCACAGGTACTCATTGATGGCCCTCTGCTGCGTGTGCAGCCGCTGCAGCATGGCCAACGTTGAGTTCCACCTGGTGGGCATGTCACATATAAGGCGGTTCTTGGGCAGGTTCAACTCCTTTTGCAGCTCAGCCAGGCGAGCACTGGCATTATAAGATCTGCGGAAATGCACACAGACTTTCCTGGCCTGCCTCAGGACATCCTGTAAGACCGGGTACCTGCCCAAGAACCGCTGCACCACCAGGTTAAGGACGTGAGCCATACAGGGCACATGGGTCAGTTGTCCCTGTCGGAGGGCGGAGAGGAGGTTGGTGCCATTGTCGCAAACCACCATTCCTGGCTTAAGCTGGCGTGGCGTCAACCACCTCTCGGCCTGCCCCTGCAGAGCAGACAGGACCTCTGCCCCAGTGTGGCTCCTGTCCCCCAAACACACCAGCGCAAGCACGGCATGGCATCTTTTTGCCTGCGTACTTGCGTAGCCCCTTGAACGCCTACGGAGCACCGCTGGTTCCGAGGACAAACCACAGGAAGAGGCCATGGAGGAAGAAGAAGAGGAGGGGGTGGAGGAGAGAGGTGTGTCACAACCAGTAGTAGCATTTTGGAGGCGTGGCGGTGGAACAACCTCCAACACTACTGCACCTTGTCCTGCATCCTTCCCAGCTGCCAAAAGAGTGACCCAATGGGCCGCGAAAGAAAGGTAACGTCCCTGTCCATGCCTGCTGGACCATGAGTCAGCGGTAATATGCACCTTACCGCTGACCGCCCTGTCCAGCGAGGCCAAGACATTGCCTTCCACATGCCTGTAGAGAGCCGGAATCGCCTTCCGTGCGAAAAAGTGGCGTTTGGGAACCTGCCACTGAGGAACCGCACATTGCACAAACTCACGGAAGGGGGCCGAGTCTACCAACTGAAAAGGCAGCAGTTGAAGCGCTAGCAATTTAGCCAAGCTAGCATTCAACCGCTGGGCATGTGGATGGCTGGGAGTGAACTTCTTTCGACGGTCCAGCAGCTGGGGCAGGGAAATTTGCCTACTAGAATCGGACGTTGGTGTACTGCTAGCAGAGTGCCCGCAAGTACTTGCCTGTGACACACCTAATTCTACACCTTCATTCCTCTCAGAGCAGGTTTCAGAGAGGAGTGAAGGTATAGTGGGGTTGGAGATCCCAGCTGATGCGGTGCAAGAAGAGGTCAGCTTTGTTCTTTGGTGTGGGTCTTTAAGGTAGGCTTGCCAACGAGCTGCATGGCAGGTCAACATATGTCTGATCAAGCATGTGGTGCCCAAGCGGCTGATGTTTTGGCCACGCGTTATACGCTTGAGACATATGTTGCAAACAGCAGCTGTGCATGGCATCTTTTTGCCTGCGTACTTGCGTAGCCCCTTGAACGCCTACGGAGCACCGCTGGTTCCGAGGACAAACCACAGGAAGAGGCCATGGAGGAAGAAGAAGAGGAGGGGGTGGAGGAGAGAGGTGTGTCACAACCAGTAGTAGCATTTTGGAGGCGTGGCGGTGGAACAACCTCCAACACTACTGCACCTTGTCCTGCATCCTTCCCAGCTGCCAAAAGAGTGACCCAATGGGCCGCGAAAGAAAGGTAACGTCCCTGTCCATGCCTGCTGGACCATGAGTCAGCGGTAATATGCACCTTACCGCTGACCGCCCTGTCCAGCGAGGCCAAGACATTGCCTTCCACATGCCTGTAGAGAGCCGGAATCGCCTTCCGTGCGAAAAAGTGGCGTTTGGGAACCTGCCACTGAGGAACCGCACATTGCACAAACTCACGGAAGGGGGCCGAGTCTACCAACTGAAAAGGCAGCAGTTGAAGCGCTAGCAATTTAGCCAAGCTAGCATTCAACCGCTGGGCATGTGGATGGCTGGGAGTGAACTTCTTTCGACGGTCCAGCAGCTGGGGCAGGGAAATTTGCCTACTAGAATCGGACGTTGGTGTACTGCTAGCAGAGTGCCCGCAAGTACTTGCCTGTGACACACCTAATTCTACACCTTCATTCCTCTCAGAGCAGGTTTCAGAGAGGAGTGAAGGTATAGTGGGGTTGGAGATCCCAGCTGATGCGGTGCAAGAAGAGGTCAGCTTTGTTCTTTGGTGTGGGTCTTTAAGGTAGGCTTGCCAACGAGCTGCATGGCAGGTCAACATATGTCTGATCAAGCATGTGGTGCCCAAGCGGCTGATGTTTTGGCCACGCGTTATACGCTTGAGACATATGTTGCAAACAGCAGCTGTGCGATCTGATGCACTCGCCTCAAAAAAGGCCCACACCAAAGAACTTTTTGAATGACGGGCAGAGGCAGCGCCCTGCACAGGCGGAGCTCTGCGGTGTGATTCCGTCGGTGTGCTGCCCATACGCTGGCCACTCAAGGGCATCCTGCCTCGTTGGAGATGTGCCTCCTCCTCATCCTCCTCCTCCTCCTCCTCTCTCCTATTAGGCACCCACGTGGAGTCAGTGACCTCATCATCCCCTCCCTCCTCATCACTGGAGCCAATCTGGCAGTATGCTGCAGCTGCTGGAGCATGACTGCCAGATTGGTGTCCTTCTTGAGCATCCCCTCTCTCTGCTCTCACGCTGCTGCCTTCCTCTAGCTGGGTATCATCATCAGATCCTTCCAAACGCTGGGCATCCTCCTGGAGCATGTACCCAACACTGTGCTCAAACAGTTCGGGGGACTCCTCAGGAGGAGGACATGGGGGGTCTAGGGAAGGATTGACTAATGAAGATAATGATACCAGAGAAGAGGACGCTTTGGCAGCTGCTTTGCCCGTACCCTGAGCCTGGGTGAGAGAGGATGAGGAGGATGAGGTGGGCTTGGTCATCCACTCTACCAAGTCTTCGGCATGATGTGGCTCAACATGTCCAGCTGCCGAAAAGAAGGACAAGCGTGTCCCATGGCCATGTGCTGATGACAATGCACCGCGTCCACGACCAGCACTGTTGCCCCCAGACACAGAGCCTGCTTGCCCCCTTTTTTTGCCTCCTGACTGTCTGCCTCTCCTTGTTTGCCTTCCGGACATTTTAATGGATGGCCTGCAGGGAGATGGGAAAAAGAGCAATAGGGGCTACCTTCAGGTGTATACTGTGCAGGAGGCTTAGCAACAATGACACTGACACTGTCCCCTGCCTATCCTTCTCTGTCCCTAAACACAAGGATTGACAATATGGTTCAGCAAAATTGGTTTAGAACAGAATAGCACACTGACACTTTCCCTCACTGTCCTACTCTGTCCCTCCCTACAAACAAGATTTAGCACAGAATAGCACACTGATAATTTCCACGAGTGTCCTTCTCTGTCCCTAAACTCAAGGATTTGAAATATGGAACAGCAAAATTGGTTTAGAACAGAATAGCACACTGACACTTTCCCTCACTGTCCTACTCTGTCCCTCCCTACAAACAAGATTTAGCACAGAATAGCACACTGATAATTTCCACGAGTGTCCTTCTCTGTCCCTAAACTCAAGGATTTGAAATATGGAACAGCAAAATTGGTTTAGAACAGAATAGCACACTGACACTTTCCCTCACTGTCCTACTCTGTCCCTCCCTACAAACAAGATTTAGCACAGAATAGCACACTGATAATTTCCACGAGTGTCCTTCTCTGTCCCTAAACTCAAGGATTTGAAATATGGAACAGCAAAATTGGTTTAGAACAGAATAGCACACTGTCAGTTTCACTCACTGTACCTCTCTGTCCCTAAACTCAAGGATTGAAAATATGGTTCAGCAAAATTGGTTTAGAACAGAATAGCACACTGACACTTTCCCTCACTGTCCTACTCTGTCCCTCCCTACAAACAAGATTTAGCACAGAATAGCACACTGATAATTTCCACGAGTGTCCTTCTCTGTCCCTAAACTCAAGGATTTGAAATATGGAACAGCAAAATTGGTTTAGAACAGAATAGCACACTGACACTTTCCCTCACTGTCCTACTCTGTCCCTCCCTACAAACAAGATTTAGCACAGAATAGCACACTGACACTTTCCCTCACTGTACCTCTCTGTCCCTACAAACAAGGATTAGCACAGAATAGCACACTGACACTTTCCCTCACTGTACCTCTCTGTCCCTTCAAACAAGGTTTAGCACAGAATAACACACTGTCACTGACACTCTCCCTACCTATCCTTATTTGTCCCTAAACACAAGGAATCCAGGATTAGTAAAGGAAAAAAAATGACACTGTCCCTGCCTATGCTTCTCTTTCCCTGCTCCGGAACACACTACACAAGGCCGCCGCGCTGGCGGCCTTTTATAGTGTGGGGCGTGTACTAAACCCCCTCAGCAATAATTGGCCACAGGCATCCTGCCTGTGGCCAATCATTGCTCTCCTCGCTGCCGGCGCTGTGATTGGCCAAGCATGCGGGGTCACAGTGCATGCTTGGCCAATCACAGCACCTGGATGACACTGCGATGGCGTAGTGCATTGTGGGCCGTTCGCGTCACTCGAATTTGGCGCGAACGGCCCAAATCGTTCGATCTTCGTCGAACGATCGTACAGCCGCTGTTCGAGTCGAACGTATGTTCGACTCGAACACGAAGCTCATCCCTACCTGTGAGTATTTGATACTGGAAAATCGAATTGTTTCTTTTTCATTTCATCTGTAAATGAATGTTGCAAAATTGAAACATTCAGGATTGCAGAATGTAAACGTGTCTTGTACAATGGTCTGACCATGTCTACTACAACGGAATTACTAATTGCCTTGGGAATTTCCCATCATGCTTTGCTGCCATTATTTGTATCTGTCTGTGCTTCCATTGTAGATAGTCTATGTCCCTTGTTGCGGTTTGTGTTTGTACTCTATTGTGTCTTATAAACACTGAACTTTTTGAATGATAGGTGAAACCTTGGCAATGACAAATCCCTATTACAGTTTTCTGTATACATATTCTTCATCATGCAAAAAACTGAGTCAGACATACAGTTGTGTTCAAAATATTAGCAGTCCAAGATCACTTACCAGATCAGTCATTGTTTTTGGTATATACATAGGCGTGCGCACAGGGTGTGACAGGTGTACCCAGGCACACCCTAATCACCCTGTGCAGCACAGATTCCCCCTACTGCCCTGGTTTCCCCCCGCACAGCGCTGCCGACTGTATATTTTGGGGGGGAGGGCGGCAACAAGACAACCATTCCCCCCCCCTCCCCGGTTGGTTCTCCTCCACCGCCTAACAGCCCCGCACTTACCCCATCTAGCAGCTTCGGCTCCTGTGTCTTTGGCTTCACGGCGGCTTCCCTCCTCCTTCCCTCCGCGGCCAATACAATTGTTTCTCCTCTTGGCTATCGACCCGCTTCCTGGTTGGTGGGGAGGAGAATCAGGAAGACAATAGCAAATATTAATTTTCTATTGTCACACAACTGGGCGCAGTAGCTCCACCTACTACAGTCACCGCCTGGTGACTGGTAGATCGTGAGTGAGTGAGTGAGTGAGTGAGTGAGTGAGTGAATAACTTATATAGCCCTACAAATGCAAACTAAATCACCTCAAGGCGCTTTGCATCCACTGACGTCCTGATCCTTCAGAAGAGGTGGGTCTTAAGTTTTTTTCCTGAAGGCTCGATGGTTTTCTTCCATATGGATGTCCGTGGGTAGAACGTTCCATAGCCGGGGTCCTTGGACTGCAAATCTTCGTTCTCCCTTTGATTTGTAGCGGGACTTGGGGATGTGGAGGAGGTTTTGGTTGGTTGATCGGAGAATGCGTTTGGGGGTGTAGTGTTTCATCTTCTCGCATAAATATTGAGGAGCGTTTCCTTGTGTGCACTTGTGGGTGAGGCAGAGGGTCTTGAATGTGACCCGATCCTTTATGGTTAGCCAATGCAGGGTCCTCAGTGAAGGGGTGATGGATTCCCAAGGTTTTTTCCCTCTTACCAGTCTGGCTGCCGTGTTCTGGATGACTTGTAGGCACGAAATCTGATATTTGGGTAGTCCTATGTAGAGGGAGTTTGCTTAGTCAAGTCAGGAGTTGATGATTGTTCCAACTACTACTGCTGTGTCCTCTTCCGGGATGAAGGGGATGAGTCTACGCAGCAGGCGGAGGAGATGGTGAGATCCGCTGACTACCGATCCTAATTGTGCATCCATCGACATCTCCGAGTCAAAGATAACTCCGAGACTTTTGTGCTCGGGGTAATGGTCTGTCCAAGAATGGTGGGTGGTGTCCAAAAGTCTTTGTTTTTGTCTTTCGGTTTGCGTGGAGGAGAAGAAGTTTTGTTTTGGATCCATTGAGTATGAGGGAACTCTCAGTCATCCAATCATCGATCAATGTGAGGCAATTTTCTAGTCCATGATATTGGTCTTTTTTTCCGGTGATACGAAAATAGAGTTGGGTGTTGTCAGCGTATAAGTGGTAGCACAAGTCCTGTTTGCTTATGATTTTGAGGAGTGGGTGGAGGTAGCTGTTAAAGAGCACGGGTGACAGGGGTGATCCTTGAGGGACACCGCAAGAAATTGCACGAGTTTCAGAGGTGAAAGCTCCTAGTTTCACTGTCTGGGAGCGATTTTCTAGGAAGGATGCTAACCAGGGTAGGTCAGGGTCTGCGACTCCTGCTACTTCTTTAAGGCGGATTAGTAGAGTTTTGTGGTCCACTGTTTTGAACGCTGCACTGAGATCCAGCAGCACCAGAAGACATGATTCTCCGTCATCTGCAGCTTCAAGGGCGTCATCCCATATTTTGAGAAGGGCTGTTTCTATGCCATGGCCTGGGCGGAAGCCTGATTGTAGTGGATCCAAGAGTTTGTGGGTGTCCAAATGGAGTTGTAGCTGTTGTACTACTGCTTTTTGTCCATGATCTTTGAGATGGTGTTAAGTCTTGTTACCGGTCTGCGGTAGTTTGGGTTTTTAGGGTCGAGGTTGGGCTTCTTTAGGAGGGGTTTGACTATGCCTTGCTTGAGGGAGATCAGAACAATGCCTTCTTTGAACGATTGATTTATGAGATGTGTTATGGTGGGTGCCAAGATGTCGGTAAATTCTTTCAGGAGTTTTGTAGAAATTATGTCATTTGGTGATGTGCTGTCTCTGAGACTTCTGATGATATTTTTGGTGGTGTTGATGGTGATCGGGACCAGCGAAAATTTAATCGATTGTCTATTGATTTCCTCTTCTTGTTTAGGCTGAGTGAGGTTGGTTGTTTTTTTCTGTTGAATTATTTCTTGAATGTTTTAGATTTTGTCGATAAAAAAATCCGATAGTTCATTGCAGAATTCTTGAGTTTCGTTTGCTGGGGGCTCTAAACAGGTGGGGTTCATAGTTTGAGCGACAAGTTTGAAAAGTTTGCGAGGTCATTTTAGGGCTTTTGAGATGGTGTTTGAGAAATGTTATTTTTTTGCTTTGAAGATCGCTTTGTGGTATTTATTAGTGAGTGCTTTGTAGTTAGTGTGGTTTTCCTTTGTTGGGTTTGTCCAGGCTCCTTCAGCTCTTCTACGTTCTTGCTTCAGTAGAGTAAGAGTGTCATTAAACCAGCCTGAATTGTTTCTCCGGATGAGTGCTCTGCGTCTCGGAGCGACTGTGTTTGCTGTTTGTAGTAATGCTTTGTTTAAGGAGTTGAGTGTTTGTTCCATTGAGTGGTTTTGATTTAGCGTTCCTATTTTTTTTGATAGTGTCGTTTTGAAGAGTTCCGAGTGTAGTTTCTTCTGAGATCTTGTCCTGTATGTTGTTATTGAGTGTTTTGGTTTTTGGGAGATGATGTTGATGGTGATTTTAAATTTGATAGCGTGGTGGTCCGTTCATGGTAACGGCATGTTGTTCAGTGCGTTGACGTCCATATTTTGTTTGAAGATGAGGTCAAGAATGTGACCCAACATCGTGGTCTGGGCTTGCTGACCCACCATTACAGAGCATCAGAGGGCAATGCAGAGGTACTACTTGTAAAGTTATATCTGTAGTAGGGAGCAAGTGCCGCATAAGCTGATGCCTCCTCTGTAGTGCTGGCTCCTGTCCCATGCGGAGTGATACCAACTGCACTCCACCTCTTATCCCGGCTAGTTGTCTCTACAGTGGTGCCAGCAGCAGGATAGAAGAGATCTTCAGGTCCGTGTGAAGCAAATCACTGGGCATAATAGTTTAGGGCTGCGACTAGCCATAGACTTCTATTATATCCTGCGGGTTTGGTGCACTTTCTGACAGGAGTTTTGGTTTGCTTTCAGAAAGTGCACCACACCTGCAGGATATAATAAAAGTCTATGGCCGGTGGTTGTGGAGGTCTGCGGGCGGGGGGGCTTTTCAGAATCTGGAATGAGTATGGGGTCTTAATGGGGGTTAATATCACTGTTTTTGATAATTCCTTTATCATTTATTCCTTCGTACCCGGACCATTTCTGACACTTCGCTCCTACATGAAAAAACATACTTTTTTTTTTTGCTAGAAAATTACTAAGAAACCCCAAACATTATATATATATATTTTTTAGCAGAGACCCTATAGAATAAAATGGTGGATGTTGCACTTTTTTTATGTCACACGGTATTTGCGCAGCGGTTTTTCAAACTTAATTTTTGTTTGGGAAAAAAAAAACACTTTCATGAATTAATAAAAAACAAAACAAAGTTAGCCCAATTTTTTTGTATAATGTGAAAGATGATTTTACGCTGAGTAAATAGATACCTAACATGTCACGCTTTAAAATTGCGTCTGCCCGTGGAATGGCGGCAAACTGCGTTGCTTAAAATTCTCCATGCCTTTACAGGTTACTAGTTTAGAGTTGCACAGGAGGTCTGGTTATTAATTATTGCTCTCGCTCTGACGTGTGCAACAATACCTCACATGTGTGGTGCGATCGATGTTTACATATGTGTGTAGGAGTCACGTATACGTTCGCATTTGAACGTAAGCACGATGGGACGGGGCGCTTTCAATTTTTTTTTATTTATTTTTTTATATACAATTTTCTTGGTACTAACTTTATTGCTATTCCAAGGGATGAACAACATAAGCATGACCCCAGATTTCTACTCTGGCCACATGCAGCCGATTAGACACAGATCGGTCGGATTGGCTGCTTTTCTGGCAGCTGGTGGGCAGGTAAACAAAGGGGCGGAACCGGAAGTGGCAAACTACTCATCCCTCCCGATTTCCAGGGTTACAGAGAGAGGGGAACAACGTCAGTTCCTCTCTCTCTGTACAGGGCAGCCATCGCCGCTGGCCACATCGCTCCCAGCCTCCGCGATGGGACCAGAGAGCCCGGGAGAGGCGGCGGGAAGGGGGGTGGGACCCCCATCTGACACCCACAGAAGTGATCGAGTGGCTAATTAGCTACTCTGTAACTTCTGCCTGAAAGACAATTGCTGGCTGAAATGAATGATACCGGGATGATGCCTGTAGTTGCAGGCATCATCCCGGTATAACCACTGGAACCCAAGGATGTACAGGTACGAAAAACAAAAACAATGTTGCCCAAAGTAAATACAGCGTCAATCACTATGAACAGCACCAGCCATTAACCCATAGTATGCCTCACACAATTTTAGCTTAGTCGGCACCTTCCTTATACCCCCCATAGGAAAATCTTCTATTTTTGTAGATATGCTTTAAATCTTAAAGCAAATCTTAAGCAGGAAAAGTAATTTCACATTGCAGTCTGTTGGCTGTCTCTGTTAATAGTAGGGTGTTTCAGTGTTTTTTACGCAGCTTGATGCAGAACTATGGAATGAAAATCATTTTCAATGCATTTATGAGTCCCAACAGACACAAAAACCATCAAGAGGTAAATATCAAGTAGTGCCGCAATTTGTGCAGAGACGGTGAAGAAGTGCATCCACAGGTAGAGTATTTTTGATGAAGTTAATTTTCCATATTGCTTTCTGATTCTTGCTGAGAATTTTTCCCGCCTGTATTCTGCTGCCTAGGCAATGCAGAGCGCCGCAACCTCCTGACCTTCATATTTGTCAGTAAAACGCCTTGTATGTCACCTCCAACGCATAACAGCAAACATAATCTCTATGTAATATCTCAATTTTGCACACTCAGCCGAAGCACCTTGGAGAAAATTGAGGAAAATTAAGAATCCACAGTACGCGGCTATAATTTATTTCATTTTTACAGAAGATTCTTCTTTCTTTTTTTTTTCATTTTTAAAATATATCAATTTTCTTTTAAATAGCCCCGGGAGCTTTGGAAGACAATCAGTGGAAGGATGCTGCAGAGATCAAAACACATAAAACACCCCACGGTATGCATATTTAACGGCCCCCTGAGTCTACCATACCTTTAACTACTCTGGGGCCATGAAATGCGTTGTGCCTTCAGTGAAACTATTATTTATTAAAGAACCCAGTAGGAGGGATGTACTATATGTAATTTATGGAATATTCTTTGAAAGGTTTATAAAAAAAAGATTTAAGGGGACTGATTTTCAGGGAAAACATGTTAAAGTTAACATTGCTTGCTACTAAATGTCTATAGATAAAAGTGAAATTACTTTAGTTATTCTGCTAGATAGCATTGGTCAAATTAGGGTTTAAAGATTCAGTACGCCTAAAAGTGATTTTTTACTCATTGGTTGAGTTTAGTGGCTTTTGTCAGTCCCTAGCTTTTATATGCCTTGGATACTTCAACAGCAAGAACTTCCAGTTGTAATTCTTGATCCTGTTCCGGTCCACCTGGGAGTTTTGGGTGCTCTCACCCACCTTTTTGTGTCCCAGCTTCTCCTATTGTAGCATAAAGTTTCCCTGTAGCCGCACGTCTAAAGAATCCCATCAATTGGTGAAGTATGGCAACCTCAGCCTGGGCTCCAACCAGGCCATGGTCCCAACGTGTTTTGCTCCGCCCCTCGGAGCTTAATCATGGGGATCCCCACGGTTAAGCTCCAAGGGGCAGAGCAAAATATGTTGGGGGCATCACCTGGTTGAAGCCCAAGCTGAGGTTACCATACTTCACCGATTGATGGGATTGTTTAGCGGCTACAGGGAGACTTTCTGTTATATTTGGTGATGCCAGGAGCCAGGACGAGCTCTCTCCCAAGCCAGGATTCATAGCAGTGGTGATCGAGGACTTGTACCCTTCTTGAAGCCTGAGCGGTTCACATATTTTTTGCTTTTTGGGTCACAGCTTCTCCTATTACCATTAAAGTATTTGAATGAGGGAATTGAAGCACCACACTGAATTGGATGAGTCTGAAATGAAGTTTTATTGCAAATATAATTTGGATAGAATAAAATGATTCACATAGCCACACATGTATATTGCCACCATCCCTTAAATAGTATGTAGAATAAACCTCAGATATTGTGGGATTTTGTAGGCAATCAAAGAAAATTTATATTGATTTTATAAAATTGTATATTTATTGTATCAAATTACATTCAAAATTTCCCACATGGGAAATAGAAAATAATGCAGCAATATAGTATCAATTTTACACAAATCTCTGTTGAACATAAAGTGGTAGTCCCCATCTATTTGCTGTACCTTTCATAAGTAGAGGAATATAGTAGAAGGGAATATCCAACGCGTTTCAAAATGTACTGTTATAGACAAATCTTCTTCAGGGAATAATAGCAAAAAAAAAACTGTTACAATTAACAAACAATTAGTACATAACCATGTATGGAAATGCGTATACAGTCCATATAAAAAAAATGGAGCATCATTCATGTACACTTAAAATGTAGAGACTTATTTAGCAGGAGCACACCTCTAGATGGACAAGAAAAACCACACATCGATATATTAAGAGCTCTCACCACAATAAACACATCCATTGGTTGCAGGTGGATGGAAAGAGTGCACTGTGGGACAAGGGGAAAAAGATAATTAGTGTCTATTCCAAGGGATACTGGGACAACCTAAGGTTGTCCCAGTATCCCTTGGAATAGATACTAATTATCTTCCTTGGGATTTACCACACTTTTTCTGGGAATGCCCAAACCTGCGGCCCATGGATGTGTTTATTGTGGTGGAAGCTTTTTTTTCTTTTACTAGTAATGGCGGCGATCAGCAATTTTTATCGTGACTGCGACATTATGGCGGACACATCGGACACCTTTGACACATTTTTGGGACCATTGTAATTTTTACAGCAATCATGCTATAAAAATGCACTGATTACTGTGAAAATGACACTGGCAGTGAAGGGATTAACCACTAGGTGGCGCTGTAGGGGTTCAGTGTGTGTGACTTGGTGAGTGATTCTTACTGTAGGAGGTATGGGCTGTGTGTGACAAGACAGTGATCTCCGCTTCCGATTACAGGAAGCTGTGATCAGTGTCCTTGTCACTAGGCAGAGCGGGGAGATGCTTGTTTACATTAGCATCTCCCCGTTCTTCCTCACCGTGAGACGCGCGCGTCCACAATGCCGCTTCCTTAAAAGGGACGTACAGGTACGTCCTTTTGCCCAGGAGTGCCATGCTGTCGACGTATATCTGCGGCAAGCAGTTAAAGCTAAACTTTATTCTACTTATATTTTGCCTTCTCTGGTTTCCTTCTCTCCCTCCAAGAGCTCTTCTCTATGCAATACAGGCAGATCATGACTGGTGGGAGAGGCCAGCAGGGTGCTCAACAAGCTTCCTGAAAATATCACAGCACCCTATATACTCCTCCAATGAGACCTCAGAGCTCTGATGCAAGCAGTGGGCTGGCTCTTGGGAGGAGTTATACAAATATAAAACCCAAAAACAAGATTGGTTAAACCCACAAATGCTTTTTTTACCACTACTATTCCTTTATATTGGCTTTTGGAATTTACAAATGCAGCAATTTAGAAATCAGGTGAAAGGTTTGGCCATAGCTCCCAACTGTCCCTGATTTGGAGCAATGTCCCTCTGTCCCGCTTTCCTCCTCATTTGTCCCTCATTTTGATCTGATCTATAGAGTTGTATGTGAAATGCACTATTTATTTTTCAAAAATAGTTTCCCAGTACTAAACCTTCCATCCAAATTTTAAATTGCTGCATTTGTAAATTTTAAAGGCCAATATAAAGGAATAGTAGTGGTAAAAAAAAGCACTTGTGGATTTAATTAACCTTTTTCTTTTAATTCTCCTTTAGGGGGTGTGGCAGGGGGCGTGTCCTATGTCTACATATCACCACAAAGCAACTTATTTCCCGCCTTGACTACTGCAACTCTCTCCTTAATGGCCTACCCTTAAGCAGGCTATCACTCCTTCAGTCTATTATGAATTCTGCTACTAGACTAATACACCTCACTAACCGATCCGTGACTGCTGCCCCTCTCTGCCAATCCCTTCACTGGCTTCCCCTACCCCACCGTGTAAAATTCAAAATGCTAACCACAACATACAAGGCCATTCACAACATCGCCCCCATCTACATCAACAACCTCATCTGCAGATATCGCCCAAATTGTCCCCTCTGCTCCTTTCAGGACCTCCTGCTCTCTAGCTCCCTTGTTACCTCCTCCCCTGCTTGCCCTCAGGACTTCTCCAGAGCCTCTCCCATCCTCTGGAACTCCCTGCCCCGGTAGGTCCGATCAGCCCCTATCCTGTCCACCTTTAGGAGATCCCTGAAAACTCATTTATTTAGGCAAGACTATCCCACACCCATCTAAAAACTATCCCTGAGCCACCCCCATCAAATCATTTTCTGCAGCTATTACCTTTTGTACCACCACCCCCTCCCTTTAGAATGTAAGCTCTACGAGCCGGGCCCTCCTGTACCTTCTGTACTGTACTGTAATTGTGCTGTCCCCCCTATACATTGTAAAGCGCTCCGTAAACTGTTGGCGCTTTATAAATCGTGATTAATAATAATAATACATATGTTTTCTAGTAGGTGTCCCTCATTCCCATCTCAAAATGTTGGGAGGTATGGATTTGGCGCTGGAAAACACTTTTTGTGTTGGGACATAATGAGGGACAAATGAGGAGGAATGAGGAACATTGCTCCAAATCAGGGAAAGTCCCTCAAAATCAGGGACAGTTGGAAGCTATGAGACTGGGTTGCCATTAAAGTTCATGTGCGTGTAAAGGCAGGTGTCCCAATACTTTTGGCAATATAGTGTACCTATAGGCTTTCTATTAAAATATTTCTATTTCTCCTCATTGCTTTACTTATGCCGTGTACACACGATCGGTTTTACCGATGAAAACAGTCCGATGGACTTTTCTCATCGGACAAACCGATCGTGTATGGGCCCCATCGGTCTTTTTTCCATCGGTGAGAAAAAATATTGTTTTAAATGTATCCAATGGGAAAAAAAACAATAGCAAATTCCGATCGTCTGTGCTGAACTCCATCGGACAAAAAACCGACGCATGCTTAAAATCAAGTCGACGCATGCTCAGAAGCATTGAACTTCATTTTTCTTGGCTTGTCGGAGTGTTTTACGTCACAGCGTTTGGAAACGGTCGGATTTTTGACTGATGGTGTGTAGGCAAGACTGATGGAAGTCAGCTTCATCGGATTTCCGATGGAAAAATCCATCGGATTAGAATCCATAGGAAATCCGATCGCATGTACAGGGCTTTAGAGTTTGACTTTTCAGTTTGAGAATCGGAGGTCAGAGGTCACATAAAGGGGCTGTAACAGCTAATATGTCATTATCATGATTTTCTGTGCAGTGAGTATTCAGAGCTTCACGTCTTTGTATTCTCCCTGGAAAAAAAAAAGGTACCGTATATTTTCTCCCGCACAGAATGTCCTTGTTGTGTGTGTTTGTTCTGGTAGGATGTTGCTGACCTAGTGTTGCTGTTTTTTTTTCCAAAATGCATTAACCACTCATACATACGGTTCATATTGTTTAGTAAGTATTTCATGGCCATGTTATGTAAATCATTTCTACTGTGGCTGTGTACAAGTGGGAGACGTAACTTTGTTAGCACTACGCGTTCTAAAATATATTATCCGGACAACAAAAAAGCTGTTTGTGAGGATCTTCATCCAGCACTTCAAAGCATGGCTCCTTTAGCGTGTATTTAACTGCTTGCCGACCAGTCTGCTGCAGTTATATAAAAAATAGTGCAGCGCTCAAACTCAAGGGTTGCTAGAGGCAACTCTGATGTGTAAATAACTAATAAACCACTCTAAGTTAGTGATGAATTATATAAAGTTCATGGATGGTCCATTCCAATGGATAATTTCACATATGAGATGACCTCCATGAAGACTGGAAAACGTGACCCCTCGGGGTTAAATAAAGTGATTCAAAAGAGTCCAAACAGCATGTGTGTAGTGAAAAATAGGATTTTTATAACAGCTTACCTGTAAAATCCTTTTCTTGGAGTACATCACGGGACACAGAGCGACATAGTCATTACTAATGGGTTATATAGATACCTTCAGGTGCTGGCACTGGCAACTTCCAAAACCGGAAGTACCCTCCCCTATATAAGCCCCTCCCATCCGGGAGCACCTCAGTTTTGTAGCAAAGCAATAAGTGTCCCTAAAGAGGGGTGGGAGCTCTGTGTCCCGTGATGTACTCCAAGAAAAGGATTTTACAGGTAAGCTGTTATAAAAATCCTATTTTCTTTCTCGTACATCACGGGACACAGAGCGACATAGTCATTACTAATGGGATGTCCTAAAGCAATGCCCAACGAGGGGGGGGGGATACACCATACATAAGCTGAGCGCTATCAGACATGAGGATCTTTTGCGGCCTGCAACACACTGCGCCCAAAGGCGACATCCTCCTGACTTCTAACGTCCACCTGGTAGACCTAGTAAACATGTGTACTGAAGACCATGTTGCGGCCTTACAGATTTGAGCCAGGGAGGCCTGGTGATGCGCTGCCCATGAAGTTCCAACTGCTCTCGTGGAGTGCGCTCTAACTTTGAACGGAGGCGGTCTCCTTCTCAAGCCATAGGCTTGCATAATGACCTGTTGAATCCACTTGGCTAAAGTAGATTTTGACGCTGCCTGACCCTTTCTGGGGCCTTCCGGCAGAATAAACAAAGTATCCGTTCTGCGAATCTGAGCAGTGGCTTTTAGATAAGCTTTAACTGCTCTTACTACATCCAAAGAATGCAATAACTTTTCCTCTACCGAACTAGGTTTGGGGAAAAAAGAAGGCAGAACCACATCTTGGTTCAAATGAAAACCTTGATACCACCTTAGGAAGAAAGGCTGGATGAGGACGTAACACTACTCTGTCCTTATGGATAACCAGATATGGCTCCCTACAGGACATAGCTGCTAATTCCGACACTCTTTTAGCCGAACAAATGGCTACTAGAAAAAACAATTTCCTGGTGAGAAGAACCAAGGAAATATGCTGTAATGGTTCTGTAGAACCGACAGAACCAGGTTTAGATCCCATGGACATATGGGAATATTAACCGGAGGACTAATATGCATCACTCCTTATCTAAAGGCTTTGACTAGTGAATGTGAAGCCAAGGGCCTTTGAAAAAATATTGACAAGGCCGAAAACTGACCTTTGATAGTACTCAAGGCAAGCTTCCTATCTACAGCCCACTGTAGGAAGTCCAGACTCCTACCTATTACGTACTTATGTGGATGTCATTTCTTGGCCTCACACCTTGCGATGTACGCCTTCCAGATTCTATAGTAGATCTGCCTGGATACCGGCTTCCTGGCATTGATCATGGTAGATACCACAGGATTAGAGAGCCCTCTCTTTTTTAGAATGTGGGCTTCAATAGCCAGGCCGTCAAACCTAGGGCTGGTAAGGAAGGGTGGTATATCGGTCCTTGCGAAAGCAGGTCCGGACGACGTGGGAGAGTCCAAGGACTCCCCACTGACATTTTACAATCTCCGCGTACCACGCTCTTCGGGGCCACGCTGGAGCCACCAGAATCACTGGTTTCTTTTCTACCCTGATTCTGCGGAGTAATCGAGGTAACCATTGTGGCGGTGTGAATGCATATATCAGCTTGAACTGATCCCAAGGGAACACTAGGGCATCCGAGCCGCAAGCTAGGGGATCCCTTGTCCGAGAGACAAACCTGTCCACCTTTGCGTTGAATCTGGATGCTAGAAGATCTACATCCGATGTTCCCCACCGCTGACATATTGTCCAGAAAACCTCGGGGTGAAGGGACCATTCCTCTGGGCATAATTGCTGGCGACTTAGAAAGTCCGCCTTCCAATTCTCCACTCCTGGAATGAATACCGCAGATATGGCTGGGACATATCTTTCTGCCCATTTCAGGATGTAATTTACTTCCCTCTGGGCTGCATGACTCCTGGTGCCCCCCTGATGATTGATATATGCCACTGCTGTGGCATTGTCTGATTGAATTCTGACAGGGGACCCTTGGAGTTTGGATGTCCATGCTACTAGGGCATACCGGGCTGCTCGTATCTCTAAGAGATTGATGGGCAGGGCCTTTTCTGCATCCGACCATCTGCCCTGGAGAGACCATTGCTCCAGTACTGCTCCCCAGCCTATAAGGCTGGCATCTGTAGTGACCACCTTCCAAGAAATCGGACTGAAGGATTTCCCTTTTTCCAGATTCTGGGGAACCAACCACCAACGGAGGCTCTTGCGAACGGAAGGGGACAAGGACATTGTAAGTCTAGGGCCTGAACTTTGTTGTTCCAGGCTGACAGTATGGCCCCTTGCAAATTCCTTGAATGGAATTGACCGTAGGGTACTGCTTCGAATGATGCCACCATTTTTCCCAGCAGCCTCATGCACAGGCGTATGGATGGCTGTCTTTTTTGTACCCACTAAGTGGATCAAATCTTTCAAAGACAACACCTTTCCTCGAGGCAAGAATATTTTTCTCTGGCCTGAATCCAACCTTAGCCCCAAGTATTCCAGACTTTTGACTGGTTTTTAGGGCTGACTTGTCTCGGTTGATAATCTAACCGTGAGATTCCAGATACTTGATTGTCTTGTGAACGACCACGTCTAGTTTTTTCACTGAGTGGTCTATCAGCAACAAGTCATCTAGATATGCCATTATCATTACACCTTGTGTTCTTAGATTGGCCAATAAAGGGCCAGAATTTTTGTAAACACTCGTGGTGCTGTGGCCAAACCGAAGGGTAAGGCTCTGAACTGAAAATGGCGCCCTTCTACTGCAAAGCGTAGAAATTTTTGGTGGACTGGAAAGATGGGAATGTGCAAATAAGCATCTTTGATGTCGATCGCGGCTAACCAATCCTCCCCTTGTAGGGCAGTGGCCACCGATCGGATCGACTCCATCGGAAAGTCCTGATATACAGGAATTTGTATAGCCCTTTTAGAATTAATATGGGCCTCCCGTTCGCGTTTGCTTCGGGACTGTAAAGAGGTTTGAGTAAAACCCGAACCCTCATTCTTCCAGGGGAACCTCCATAATTACTCCTTGGAGCAATAGTTGTTCTAGTGCCAACAGGAGGGACTCTCTCTTCCGGGGATCCCTTGGCACGTTTGACCTCAAAAATGGGAAGGAGGAGAGTCTTTTAACTCCAAACTGTATCCCAAACATACTGCGGAGAGCACCTATCTGTTTTGATCGTGTCCCGCCAGGTCTCTTGCGAACAACTGGAGTCCTCCCCCCACCCGACTGAGTGGGGGCAACCCTTCAATGAATTTAACTTTGGGGGAGGTTTTGTACCTCCCCTGACCCAGGGTTTCTCATTACCCTGCTATTGTCCCTGTTTTTTACCCCCGGGAATTGACCGAGGAGGCCGTCGGAACTGTTGTTACACAGCCGATGCCCCAGGGACTGGAGAAGCAGGCCTCTTAAAGAGGGACCTCTAACTCTGTTTTTAACCGGCAAGAGCGTATTTTTACCGCTGGAAATTTTCTGGATATATTTGTCCAGGTTTTCCCTGAATAAGCGTTCACCATGAAATGGGACGCTAACCAGCCATTCTATACAGGGAGCTTCAGCAGACCAGTTTTTGAGCCATAGAAGCCTACGCATATGTACTATAGACAGCGTAAGGCGGGAGGCCTGATGGACTGAATCCTTTATGGTGTCAACCGCAAAGCCTAAGGCTCTAGGTAGATCAGCTAGGGCAAGGCCTGCTGATCTGTCAAGTCCCTCAAGACCTGTTTCAACTGATCCTTCACTGCTTAGCAGACCTCACTGCTGGTTGTGTCACCAAGCTTGCTGTAGAAAGAAGCAGACTTTCATAAGGACTCCAATCTTTTATCTATTGGGTTCTTGAACATTTGGACATTATCCACTGGACATGTCAGTGATTTATACATACAAGAGATGGCTGCGTCCACTGTAGGGACCTTCCATTTTTTGATGAACTTATCCTCCATGGGATAGACCACCGGAAATCTCTTGGGGGAATAAATATTTTCTCAGGACGTTCCCAATCCTGGTAAATGAGCCCTTTCAGTAAAGGGTGAAGTGGAAAAGAACAGACAGTCTGGGGGCTTCTAGCGACCCCAACGAGGATACAGTAGTGGTTGATGGTTCCGCAAGGTGCATTTTTAAATGCTGATCGGACCATGTTAGTCAGAGACTGAACCCATAATCTTTCAGCTTGAGATGCTGAGAAAAGGTTCCCCCACTGTTGATTCCTCTATAACAGAATCAACCTCATCCTGATCCCCTTCAGGCAGGTCGATCCCTGTATGGGACTGTTGCTCTGCTAACAGGCACTCTGAAGGAGGAGACGGAGATCGGGCGTGCTTTTCCTGACAGGGAGGCAGCGATCAATGTTGACAATCTCTCTCTAATCCTCCCAGAGCTGAGGAAAAAACCTCCTCTGTTACATACACAGGAGCAGGTGAACTGAGGACAGCCACAGTACCAAGTACCCCTGCGGGGTCTCTACGGTCACTTACCTCTGAACTTCAGGGGAGACTGGTGCAGCAGAAGCATGCCCAAGATCCTCAGAGCCCGATGAGACCCCCTTCGCTTCCTGGAAGATTCAGTTCCGGAGCTTCTGGACGGCATATTCCTAAGCCTAAAGCTGAGGTATTCCAGCCGTAATACACCACTTTTACTGAGAATAGTCTAGCACAATTGCTGCTATATCACAGTTGGTGTCTACTAAAGTGCCTTTCTAGGGGATGCCTGCATCAACCGCCTCTGTGTGCCTTTATACTGTTGCTAGCTCTGTCTGTGCACTTCAATAGCCAGCTATAATGTGCTTTAAAACACGCTGGACGCCCGCACATGCGCAGTAGCGCTGCGGCGCACACCTGAGCGTCATCCACCCGCTCCGCCCCTTTTCCAGATCGCCTTCGGCGCTTTTTTGAAAACAATAAGGAGCTAGATGGGAGCCAGGGTCCCTTTGCCGCAGGGCCCGGGGATGGATGAGCGCAGCAACAGGGCAGAGGAGACAGCTTCCCAGCAGAGAACATACCAACTGCCTGGATTTGATTCTGGAAGAAAAAAATCCACATTACAAGAAAAAGAACCATAGCGGCCTCTAGTGTCTAACACAGGTACCGCGGTCTTACATTTTTTTTTTTCTTGCCTACTATTAAAATTTTTACATTTTCTCAGTAGTAACAGGCATACACAGAATATTAGCGGGAATACCTTAGGTAACAGGCAGAAAGACAAAATAGGCTTGGGGGTCCCTCAATAGAACCAAGTTCCCGAGGGCCCCCACTTACCTTTTCCTCGCCGCAGGACTCTGTTTGGTCCACAGAAGCCCAAACTTCACCTATCACGGCAGGCATTGTAATCAAACCTTCAGGGACCGGGTTCCCAAGGATTCCACTCCCCTGGACCTGTATAGCACCCTGCACAGAAAACATCTTGGTCGTGGGTATGACCAGAGCTCTGGATCCCAGGGTCCAGCCCTCCTAAGAGAGGCATTACAGGCAAAACCTTGCTCTTCTCTTGCAAGGCCCGGGTACCGACCGTTTAGCTATGAAGCTTTTTTGGTCGGATCCGGAATAGCTTACTGAGGCCCAAAAGAACCTGTACGCAAGCTCAGTGAAAAACACATGTTTCTTCTTGGCCAACACCTTAGACACTGGCAAAAAACTGAGGTGCTCCCGGATGGGAGGGGCTTATATAGGGGAGGGTACTTCCGGTTTTGGAAGTTGCCAGTGCCAGCACCTGAAGGTATCTATATAACCCATTAGTAATGACTATGTCGCTCTGTGTCCCGTGATGTACGAGAAAGAAATGAATGTCTTTCATGGACAACACCGCCACCGCATGAATGACTGGAAGGTCTCAATATATCAGATGGAAATTGACAGTAAGGCACATAAGGTAAGGTTGGATACTCTTACCGGACACGGTGGACCCACCTGTCATATGACAGTGGGTCAAACGAGCTTGATGGTCGCCGTGACCAGAAGTGAAGGGAAATGGATATCCAGGATACCTTGAACCGACTCCCACGGGGTAGCAGATGACTAACTCACTCGATGGAAACTCCTCCGGTCCTACAGGCTCCAAAACAGTCCAAGATGGACACAAGGGTAAAAAAGTTATACTGCTGCAGAATATCTCGTCTATGCAAATCGCCGTACCAGTACGGCAGTCCCTTTTAAGGCTATAGCAGGCGTGCGCGCGTCTCCGGAGCCGATGCGCGTGGCTGGCGGACGCAATGTTGTGACTAAGCACTAATGAGAGTGTGAAACGCGTCAGCTTTTTTATCCTGTACCCTGCTTTGCTTTGCACTTTAGTTTTTTTGTACAATAAAGACGTCTTTATTGGAGTGCGGCGGTTCAGACCTTCCCTCTTCTAACGGCCACACGCGATCACTCCACAGGGAGTCAGGACGGGGATCTGTCAATGTAAACAAACAGATCCTCGTTCTGACAGGGGAGGAGAGAGAGATCTGCTGTTCCTAGTGATCAGAAACAGCGATCTCCCTCCTTCTCCAGTCAGTCCCATCCCGCCACAGATAGAAGCACCTCCCTAGGGAACATTCAAAGTGGTTGTAAACCCACATATGAAACTTGCACCTACAGGTAAGCCTAGATTAAGGCTTAACTGTAGGTGCAAGAAATATCTCCTAAACCTACACGGTTTAGGAGAAATTTGCAAAAAAGACATGCACCGATGTCTACGGCGCATGCGCACCGTAGACAACGGTGCATTCAGTCAGAATCCCCATTCACAAATCCGGATTTGACGGCACCCGCGCGCATGCGCGGGGTGACGTCTTTGCCGTTCCGGCCAATCACAGTGCCGGAGCGGCGCTGTGATTGGCCGGAGTGGCGATACCAGGAAGTAACCTTCCGAGTATCTGTGGAGCGATGGCTGCGGCTGGAGGGGGAGACGAGGACGGCTTTGGGGGCCCCGATCTAAGGCAGTGGTTCTCAACTCCTGTCCTCAGGACCCACCAACAGGCCAGGTTTGCAAGATAACTGAAATACATCACAGCTGATATAATTTGCTGCTCAGTGATTGCAGCATTCTAGTCTGCATCTCCCCAGGGTAATACTTAAAATCTGGCCTGTTAGTGGGTCCTGAGGACAGGAGTTGAGAACCACTGATCTAAGGTAAGTGATGCATAATTAGCTAGTATGCTAGTCATGCTAGCTCATTATGGCTTTGTCTTGCAGGTTTTTTTTTTAAACGGGTTTACAACCACTTTAACCCCTTGATCTCCCCTTGTTGTTAACCCCTTCCCTGCCAGTGACATTTATACAGTAAACAGTGGCTATTTTTAGCACTGATCGCTATATAAATGTCACTGGTCCTAATAAAGTGTCAAAAGTGTCGGATTTGTCCGCCGCAATGTCGCAGTCCCGCTAAAAATCACTGATCACCACCATTACTAGTAAATAAAATATATATACTAATAAAAAATGCCATAAATGTATCCCCTATTTTGTAGGCCCTATACATTTTGCGCAAACCAATCAATATACGCTTATTGCGTTTTTTTTTGTTTTTTTTTTACCAAAAATATGTAGAAGAATACATATTGACATAAACTGATGACATTTTTTTCAAAATTGTCTGTCTTTTTTTGTTTATAGCGCAAAAAATAATTACTGCAGAAATTTCTATTTGTGGAAAAAAAGGACCTCAATTTTGTTTGGGTACAGCGTCGCATGACTGCGCAATTGTCAGTTAAAGAAACACAGTGCCAAATCCACCCCAACCTCGCTCATCCATGTCTTTATGGACCTTGATTTGTGCACTGGTCCAAATCATTTGGTGGAGGGGGGATTAAGGTGTGAGGTTGTTTTTCAGGGGTTGGGCTTGACCTCTTTAGTTCCAGTGAAGGGAACTCTTAAGGCGTCGGCATACCAAGACATTTTGAACAATTTCATGCTCTCAACTTTGTGGGAACAGTTTGGGGATGGCCCCTTCCTGTTCCGACATGACTGCGCACCAGTGCACAAAGCAAGATCCATAAGGACATGGATGAGCAAGATTGGGGTGGAGGAACTTGACTGGTCTGCACAGAGTCCTGACCTCAACCTGATAGAACACCTTTGGGGTGAATTAGAGTGGAGACTGCGAGCCAGGCCTTCTCGCCCACATCAGTGCCTGACCTCACAAATGCGCTTCTGGAAGAATGGTCAAACATTCCCATAGACACACTCCTAAATCTCCTTGACAGCCTTCCCAGAAGAGTTGAAGGTGTTATAGCTGCAAAGGGTGGGCCAACTCTATATTGAACCCTACAGACTAAGACTGGGGTGACATTAAAGGTATTGTGCGTGTAAAGGCATGTGTCCCAATACTTTTGACAATATAGTGTATGTATGTTCCTGATTTGCTCTGAAACGTTACTGACCAAGTGAATGTACCATCATATACATGGCAGCCATTGTCTATGTATGTATACTTTTCAATCAATGCTTTGTGCACAATTATGTAATGGGCCCAATGTAAAAACTAAAATAAAAAACCTTTTTAATTAACCACTTTCCGACCGCGCAACGTACATGTACTGTAGCAAAGTGACTATTGCGCAAAATCACGTACCTGTACATAATTTCATGCAATAGCCTCTAGGGGGCGCATGCGCGCCGCTGGAGACCCGATCGTGCCCAAGAGAGGCAGAACGGCAGTCTGCTAATGGGAACAGTAGGGATGAGCTTCGTGTTCGCGTCGAACACACGTTCGACTCGAACATCGGCCGTTCGATCGTTCGACGAAGAACAAACGTTATGGTCCGTTCGCGCAAAATTTGTGTTGCGCGACACAGCCCATAATTCACTGCGGTATTGCAGTGCATTGCGGAAACTGCCTCTTTCACAAACGCCAACACACTACACTGGAAGTCGGCCTTGTGTAGTGTGTTGGCGTTTGTGAAAGAGGCAGTTTCAGAGAGATAGACAGTGTCATTTATATTGAGTTAGATAGAGCAGGCAGGCGAGTCAGTTAGCTGCAGTTACAGTGTGTAGAGGATATATATGCATCCTAGGTGTTGTATATATATTTATACACTGTATTCAGTTTAGATAGATCCGTTCCTGGTTTTCTCTATACTGTGACAGGCAGGCAGGTGATTGTGCTAGCTGCAGACAGTCAGGCGCCTTTCACGCTGGGGCAGTTTGCAGGCGCTATTGTGCTAAAAATAGCGCCTGCAAACCGAGCCTAAACAGCGGCTGCTGTCTCTCCAATGTGAAAGCCCGAGGGCTTTCACACTGGAGCGGTGCACTAACAGGACGTGAAAAAAAGTCCTGCTAGCCGCATTTTTGGAGCAGTGAGAGGAGCGGTGTGTTTACCGCTCCTACACCGCTTCTTCCCATTGAAAGCAATGGGAAACCGCGGTAATACCGCCACCAATGCGCCTCTACAGAGATGCATTGCGGGCGGTAATAACCCTTTTTTGGACGCTAGCGGCCGAATACCTCCGCAATTCCGACGGTATAGTGCCGCAGTGTTTCACTTAGGCTGGTTTCACACTGGGGCGGTGGGTGCAGTGGTGGTATAGCGCCGCTATTTTTAGCGGCGCTATACCGTCTGAATTGCGGAGGTATTCGGCCGCTAGCGGTGCAGTTTTAACCCCCGCTAGCGGCCGAAAAAGGGTTAATACCGCCGGCAATGCGCCTCTGTAGGCGCAATGGTTTCCCATTGCTTTCAATGGGAAGGAGTGGTGTAGGAGCGCTAAATAGACCGCTCCTCTCACCGCTCCAAAGATGCGGCTAGCAGGACTTTTTTTCACATCCTGTTAGCGCACCGCTCCAGTGTGAAAGCCCTCGGGCTTTCACATTGGAGAGACAGCAGCACAATAGCGCCTGCAAACTGCCCCAGTGTGAAAGGGGCCTTAGTGTACTACTGTGTCCTTTGCATAGCGATCACCTAAAGCTCACCTGGATACAGTTATTCTCTATACTGTGAGAGGCAGGCCGGTGATTGTGCTAGCTGCAGACAGTCAGTGTTTCACTTAGGGCTCTTTCACATGGACGGACCGTTCAGGTCTGCCTGTCAGTTTTTTAGGCGGACCTGAACGGATGCTCCATGTACCCCTATGGAGCCACGGATGTCAGCGGTGACATGTCCGCTGACATCCGACCCGCTTCGATCCGCCAGAGTGTGACGGAGGAAAACCCTACTTTTCCATCCGTCTGCGGATCGGATAAGATGACAACCGACTCTACGGTCGGTCGTCATACGTTCCCCCATAGGGTAGGGTGACCAGACATCCCTGGTTTCCGGGGACAGTCCCCGGATTGAGGACACTGTCCCCGGACCAAGTCTGTCCCTGGTTTTGTCCCCGGATTGGATTTTAACAGAGGCTGGGGCAATTTCAAAGACAGTCAGTGCAGAATAAAAGAAAAAAGAAAACTGGATTTCACATCCCCCGCTCCACCGCTCCTACTAGCTTAGAGTGGTGTATTTTTTTCCATTATCTGTGCCCCTTTCTGATGATCATGTGCTGGTCGGAGCGGAGGGAATATTCCTTCATTTTTGGGCGGATGCCCATTCAGCTCCACTCGCATGTTCTTCTGCCTTGGCTCAAGTCCTGGCCAGCCGCCTGCCTACTTATCTCCTTGCCTTCCCTGGCGGAGTGATCTTCCTCCGCTCCCCACCCAGTAGTAGCCGGGGTCCGGAGAGTAAGACTTGACAGGCTGTGAGATGGGCAGAGAGTCGATTATTGCCGACATTACTAGTAAACAAAATGTAAAATATGTCCCCGGATTTCATTTTAAAAATCTGGTCACCTTACCATAGGGGAGAGTGGCGCTCTGACAGGTCGGTCCCTGCACAGTGTGCGGAGACAGACCTGTCATCTGCCTGCTCAGTGGGGATCGACGGAGCGATCCCCGCTGAGCAAAGCGGAGTCCGCACACGGACACGGATCGTGTGAAAGGGGCCTTAGTGTACTACTGTGTGCTTTGCATAGCATTCACCTAAAGCTCACCTGGATACAGTTATTCTCTATACTGTGACAGGCAGGCCGGTGATTGTGCTAGCTGCAGACAGTCAGTGTTTCACTTAGTGTACTACTGTGTGCTTTGCATAGCATTCACCTAAAGCCTAAATTTTTGATGCAATACTTTGCAACAGGGCTCATTGCTGCGCTCTAAGTACAGTATCTGTGAGGGGTTGCAGTGTTGTGGCACCAGCACCAGTGCCTAAGGCCCAATTTTTCAGCCCCTGTTCAACAAGGGCATGCAATTACAATTCTTGATCTAATAATTCACAGCAGGGTCCATTCCTGCACCCACCAAGAGTAACTGTGAGGGCTTACAGTGTTGTGGCACCAGCACTACCACAAAAGGCCCAATTTTTCCTACCACTGTTCAACAATGGCATGTAAATACAATTCCTGATATAATAGTTCACAGCAGGGCGTTCCAGCGCCCACCAAGAGTAACTGTGAGGGCTCAGTGTTGTGGCAACACCAACACCTAAGGGGCAAATTTCTGCAGACTATATATGGCAGGCCCCTACTTTCAAACATCCAACTTACAAACGACTCCTACTTGCAAACGGAAGGAGACAACAGGAAGTGAGAGGAAATCTACCCCTTGGAAGGAAAATTCTCTCCTGTAAGAATTAATATGGGAGAAAGGTGTCTCCTCTCTACTGATGCTTTATCACCAATCCTTGTTTCAATAATAAAAAAAAAAAATCCAAAAACATTTGTCATTGGGATGGAAAGTGAGGTGAAATGTTCTGAACAGGGGCACAGACAGCAAAACAAATGTTACAGGGGTGATAACCCTTCCCTATGTTTTCCAAAAAGCTTAAAAATTATTTTTTGGCTGGAGCTACACTTAAAAAATTTACCTGTTCCAAATTACAAACAGATTGTACTTAAGAACAAACCTACAGTCCCTGTCTTGTATGCACCGCCTGTATACGCCTGTTCAGAGTATATAGGGCCTTTTTTTACTTTGGGTGCGGGGTTCCCTTTAATATCCATACAAGACCCAAAGGGGCTGGTAATGGGCTGGGGTAGGGGTGGGTGATGGGGTAGCCATGCCATTTTTCTCAATGATTTTCATCCATATTGCCGGGACCAGACATTACATTAAAGCCGCAAGCAGTTTTAAATGGCTTTTTTTCCTTTAGAAATGTAATTTTGTGCAGGGACAGTTCTAAACACGGGAAACACGTGCCACTTCACCGGCCTACTTTAGACACCCCCCAGGTACGATATTTAAAGGAATATTTCACAACCGTTTTAAAAGATTATTTTTACATTGATACATGTCCCCTCGGGCAGGACTCGGGTCCCCAAACCCTTTTTAGAACAATAACATGCATATTAGGCGTTATAATTAGCACTTTAGATTTCGAACGTTCGCGTCCATTGTATTTAATAGGGTTCTAAAGTTTGTGCGAACGTTCGGTCCATTCAAAGGTTCTGGCGCGAACCGAACTGGGGGGTGTTTGGCTCATCCCTAGTGAACAGGCAGATTGCCATTCTAACAGGGGAAAAGATGGAGATCTTCTGTTTCTGCTAAGCAGGAATACGGATGTCTGTCTTTTCCCAGTCAGAGCATCCCCAACACAGTTAGCAAGCACCCCCTAGGGATACATTTAACCCTTTGATCCCGCGTGATGTTTACCCCTTCCCTGCCAGTGTCATTAGTAAAGTGCATTTTTTTTTTAGCACTGATCACTGTATTATTGTCACTGGTCCCCAACAAAGTGTCACTTAGTGTCTGATTTGTCCGCTGAAATATCGCAGACCTGCTAAAAAACGCTGATCTCCACGAATACTAGTAAAAAATAAATTAAAAAATCAAAATTCCATAAATCTATCCTATAGATTGTAGACGCAGTAACTTTTGCGCAAAACCATCAATATACGTTTATTGGGGCTTTTTTACTAAAAATATGTAGCAGAATATATATTGGCCTAAATTGATGAAGAAATATTATTCTTTACATTTTTTTATTGGATGTGTTTTAGAGCATAAAGTAATTATTATTATTTTTTTTTTTTAATTGTTACTCTTTTGTTTTTCATAGCGCAAAAAATAAATAAAAAAAATGCAGAGATGATCAAATACCACCAAAAGAAAGCTCTATTTGTGGAAAAATGTATTTGGGTACAGCGGTGCAGGACCGCAAAAAATGGCCTGGTTATTAAGGTGGTAAAATTTCCCTGGGCTGCAGAGGTTAAAAAAAAACAACCTGGAAGACAGAACAACCAATACGTGTTAGAAAACTGAAAGGCAAACTTTTTGTTTGCTATGGGCAACACAGGGCCTTTAAGACCCTAAAATGTATGGATTGCTTTTGCTTTTTACAGAAATCTGTAATCTCTACATAGCACGCTCTGTAAACCCACTAAAAAAATTTAAATAAAAAAAAAAAAATAGGTACCTGCCAGGAGATGAGTACGTTGGCGTTTTGCTTTTTTTACCTGCTTTTTTGTTATTTCTGATTGCACTTTTGTGAGTATATTGTTCAGTGAATAACTGTCTCCCCACGGCTTTTGGAATGCTGTTCTTTTACAACCTTGAATTTGCATCATTGAATTGGAGTAACATGCTTTCACTGCTAGATTGATGCATAAAAATGAAATTTACTTTTTTTTTTTTTGTAAGATGAAATATAAAAATAATGAGCATAATAATAATAATAATAATAATAATAATAATAATAAAGGTTAGAAATTTTGAAAAAATAGGCCTCACCCTTTCATTGTACAGAAATACAAAAAGTTTCTTCTAGTTTGTTGCTTCCTGGGACCTGAAGGAAGGGTGACACAGAGCCTTTTCTTCCTATGAAATATAAATGATGCCAATTTGTAGTAAAAGCCAAGAAGGTGCGTGCTTGTATTATCTACTGTGCCAGACCAAGCATTGTCATAGATTCAGTGCTATCACCTATTAATTATTTACATATTATTAACATACACTATGCTGGCTTATTGGCTAGTCCGTGGGTTTGTATTTCTGGGGTGAGATTGCCTGGGTAGAGAGATCTGTTAACCATGTTGGGTTGACTTAACTCGTTTATTTCATTATATAAATGTAGCACTACCCCCAGTTAAGAGAGCTGATGGTATTGTTTGGGCCTGTACCGTACTGCTGTCAACCCCCAAACTGGCTCTAACCCTCCGCTGACACAGCTGGTAAATAAATGGGATTGTGAAACCCACTGGCTATAGGAAGCACAATACCGCAATAGAGCATACAGTACAGTTCAAAATGAGTTTACCTGTGTTGGCCGCCTCCCTGGAACAGATAACACTCCACACAACTTGTTTGCTTAACCACAAAAGTATTTTTACTGAATAAGAAATGACAGGTTAAACAAATATGCGTTTACTTATGCAGAGCCCTGCAAAAGCCAAAGTGATAAAACATATAAAGGTAACATATTTAATGAAATCCTATATTCACTAAATGTCTTTGAACTAACTATGCTAGCAAGCTTTCTCCTCGTGGGCAATATGGCGCCCACACAGTGTCAACGTGAGTTCCAGTCAGGCCTGACTACTTCCAAACACTGTCACTCCAATGGAAAAGGATCTTCGCTAGCAAAACATTGGTGCGCCTAATATTTGTAATCCAAGGGATATCAAATAACGTTAGCTGAACTCCGGCTATACTTAGGGCGTGAAGTCAAGGGTGATAAAATGCTCAGCCTTAACCAAAAGATCACGGGCCTAATAAGAGTTAAAAGTCCTGGGCAAGTGCCCTCTCACCCGACCAGGCCCAGTCCGTTCCGCTGGTTCTGTTGCTGGTGCTCCGGCACACGATCTCTTCACCACCCATAGTCTCCGGTCCCTCAGACAACTGTATGGAAGTCGATAGACGGGTCGACTCTTGGATGCTCCGAGATATCAGCAGGCTCTTCTGAAGAAATCTCTCTCTGCGACGAGCAGGCTTTCCGGATTCAGTAGGCCCAGGCTCTCCGGCCTAGACTAGCACAACAGGCCCCAACACAGGCTCCGACTTGCTGGGCGGGCGATGTCCAAAGAGCCCGCGCGTTGCTCCTCCTCCACTTAAATAACCCTTCCCCAGCAGACCCTGTGCTGGACAATGCACTGTGGGTGTACAGCTGCACTGTGGGTACAGTAGTCTATATAGTATCCACGGCATTGGAGTCCATCTCTCTCTGTACTACAAGTCCCACCATGCACCTTTCCTTCCAAGTCAAACAGTAGTCAATAGAGTTTTGGAGGGATCTGGGTGCATTTGCGTATAAAGTAGTCCTTATAGCATACCAATAGGTAACACCCCGCTACATAAATAATTAAAAAAATTACAGGATGAACCAGAAGCATGGCATGGAAGGCACCTCCAACCAAATCAAAACCATGTCCTGGTCATACTTTAGAAATAAAGGCTAAAGCCCCGTACACATGCCGTAAATGCTGGGTGACATCGGCCGGCTCAATAAAAACTGTCCGACATTTGGTCCATCTGTATGCCAGCCCTCGACTTCTGTCGGATGAGCATGCTGGAAAACCAGTAGCCAACCGGCTCCCACACAGCGCTCTCAGCCAATGTACGAAGACCAAAAGCTGTCCTGGTTTATGCTGGTTTTTGTAGTGCCTGTCTTTGTTCAATAAACATACGTTGGATTGGAGTGCGGCTGTCCTCACCATTTTTGCTCTCAGCCAATGGCTAGGAGCACTCATCGGAGTGTTCTGGCGGGGGGAACACAACAGTACACAAAGGCTCAAACAACGTGTCGTTAGTACAGCGGCTCCGACTGGAGCTGTCAGGTTTTTTTTGTTCAACTAGGAAAAATCTCATAGGCCTTGGGTAGAGTGTAAAAGGGTTAAAACCTGTGTCCTCTTTGAGAAATGTTTTCTTACTTCCTTCCGTCAGACAGGAAGAGCAGGAAAAATGTATCCAACAGAGATACAGACAGTGATAAAAATAGCTTTCCTTGCAGAGTTTAGAAGGTTTAGGACCTCTGACAGATTTTTATTGTTTCCTGTGGTGTGATTAACCGGTTCCCGACCGGCTCACGCAGGTATACTGCGGCAGAATGGCTCTCCTGGGCGAAATGCCGTACATATACGGCTTTGCCCAGGAGAGCCACCAGAGGGAACAGCAGGGAACCCGATGTGCGTGGCTGGCTGGCACGATTACTGCCGGCCACGCGCGATCGCATGCATGAGCATGTGTCAAAAAGTGTCCGACCTGTACGTCGCAATGTCGCAATACCGCAAAAAATCACAGATCACCGTCATTACTAGTAAAAAAAAAAAAAAAATACGCTATATAAGTGCCATAAATATTTCCCATTTCCCATGCATGAGCATGTGTCAAAAAGTGTCCGACCTGTCCACCGCACTGCCGCAATACCGCAAAAAAACACAGATCACCGCCATTACTAGTAAAAAAACAAAAACAAAGGCTATATAAATACCATAAATATTTCCCATAGTTTGTAGATGCTATAACTTTTGCGCAAACCAAACAATATACGCTTATTGGGATTTTTTTTTTTAAAAAGGAGAAGAATACATATCGGCCTAAACTGAGGAAAAGTTTATTTTTATTTTTAAAAAACAAATGGGATATTTACTATAGCAAAAAGTAAAAGATACTGGGGGTTAGTATCTACTTTGCACTTGGAAGTGCAGTCGCTGTAAATCTGAGGGGTAGATTTGAAATGAGGGGAAGCTCTGCTGATTTTATCATCCAGTCATGTTCAAGCTAAAATGCTGTTTTTTCTTTTCCTAGCATGTCCCCCTCAGATCTACAGCGACTGCACTTCCAAGTGCACTTTCAGTGCAATTTCAAGTGCACTTTGCACTTGTAGTTTGAACTTGTAGCGCAAAGTGGATTTGCCTTTCGCAAATAACCCCCATTGTATTTTTTTCAAAATTGTCGCTATTTTTTTGTTTATAGCGCAAAAAATAAAAACCGCATAGGTGATCAAATACCACCAAAAGAAAGCTCTATTTGTGGAGATAAAAAGAACGTCAATTTTGTTTGGGTACAACATCGCACGACCAGTTAAAGCGACACAGTGCCGTATCGCAAAAAATTGGCCCGGTCATTGGGCAGCCAAATCTTCTGGGGCTGAAGCAGTTAATTGATCCACTGAGCTTTGTTATATCTGATGTTTCATGCAGCAAACAATTTAAACCCTGGTCATTGTGCCTTAAATTTTTCGATCGTACTTAAAAAATAACTATCATTACAATTATTTTTATATTGTCTCCCTCCCTTCCATGGGGCAAAGTACATGTAGTACTTTGTCCCATGTGCCTAGGTGCTTCCTAAGTCTAGTTGTGAGGTTCGACCTGCCCCCTCTCGCTATCTGACAACAGCTAGGAAGGAGACGAATGCATCATAATGGCAGCTTGGCTTAGAGAACTTTCCCCAGACAAGAGGAATGCAGAGGAATATGGGGGGGGGGGGGTGTCACCCTCCTGACTCTCTGCATTCCTCTTGCAACATCTTGGCTGGGAAAGCTCTGAGCTGAGACAAGCTGCTTTTATGATGATCTGTCTCCTTCCTAGCTGTTGCCAGGTTTGCTGCAGGGGAAGAGGAGGGGGTCAGTCAGACCTGATAACTAGACTTAGGCCGGCTTTACACAGTTCAAATCTTGGCAGAAACTGGACAATCCGAACCGTTCATGGGTAGGTTGAATGTACCAGGTTGATCTATCGATGGGTACAACCAGCCTGCTGGATTCTCTTAAGATTATCGCTAAATACCCATGGTTGCAGGGAAGAAATTTGCACCGACCATAGGAAACACCTAGCTACACATAACAGTGCTGGTGTTTGATCATTGAATGCTCAGGCACCCAATGTTATCACAAGGGAGGCAGGGAAAGAGTCCTTGTAATAAAGCCATGACTTAGAACTCAAAGAGATTCTTTATCCAAGTTTCAAAAATTAAGTCACCAGCTACAAATACTGTACCTGCTAACCTTTAATAAAAAGAAACTTACCTGTCCAGGGATCCAGCACTGTCCTCACCCGGGCCGGTTCTTTGACAATCTGCAGGTCCCTGGACTCCTTGCAGCTTCACAGCTGGCTTTCCCCATGCTCATGCGTGAGCCTTGCTGTGCCATGTGAATGGTTCCCCAGCCTTCTGGGACCTGTGATATGTCTTAGAATGCTGCAGGCAGGGGGGGAGAACTTCCGGTGGAATCACCTAAGCAATTCCAGCAGAATGGTGGAGTGGTTACCTGTCAAAAATGGGTACTTGTCAAAAGTGGGCTTGACTTTTGGCTACCTATAAATGTGGAGGAGGAGGACATAAAGCAGAACAGAGAGGGGCTGAGAGAGGGGGTCCCGAGAGAGGGGCCCGAGCCGTGGAAAGTGTTGCGGTTCCTGCGGTGTCCGGTGTTTGGCTGAAGTTCCACTTTAAGCTGGCCATACAGTACATGTTATGATTTCTTATGTTCAGCTCCTGCCTTTCAATTCCCTCATCGACACTAAACAGTCGTATTTGCACTTTTGGCTATTGTATTCTGACAGCCGACACCTGCAACTGTCAGAATTCCAGAACAGTTTTTGCATTTGCATTGGATGAAGCTGCTGTTCAGATGAGAAATTTCCACCTGGGTCCTTTGACCAATGCCAATTTTTTTGTTGACTTTTGTCAAGATAGGTGGTGCCAATATGGCCACCCACAGACCGAATATTGGCTGATTCCAACTAAATCTGACCCATGTATGGCCAGCTTAACACAAGGCGTTCTCTTTATACTTCTGATGGCCAAATGTGGCAGAAGAGAGAGAGGAAGGCGGGTATGTAAAGATTCGGTGAGGGCAGCTGGATGAACCTGTTACTTTGTTCTACATGGGCAAAGCACAGGTTCACTTTAAAATGCTAAGACAGACATAGCAGCGAGAGGATGAGACTGTTCAGGCTTGCTCATCCAAAATGTTTTAAACAAGTAAACAAGTAAACAATATATAAACAGTCATGTTACTATTCATCTCATGCTGTTACAAAGAGATGCAGAGAAAGCAATTTCTAAATATCTCTTTCTTTTTTCTGTTTCTTGCGGTGACTGACAGTTTATCATCACAGGGATTATTAAGACAGCGCTCGACAAGCCTGTGTCTGGTGAACAATATTGCTAGGACATCTTTCTGGCTGGCACCAAGCTCTCCCCTAGCTTTAAAGGAAAAAGCAGAAAGTAATTGAAATTGTCAGGCAGAGATTACAGGTGCAGAGAGGACTTCATCTTCAGAGGGTGGGCAGGTTGCTTTGGACTTCATTAATTTGCTCAGGTACATTCTCTATGACTTTCTTAGCCCAGCCAGATGCATGGGGGAGATGGAAACCAGATATAGTGGTGGTATGGTGACCATTGCAGAGGTAGGCGAGGTGTGTTACCAACAGGGCTGTGTTTCAAGGCCCTATGATCTGGGGATCAAGATGTACAATTTGTGGGAGTTAGGCTGGCTAAAACCCAATGGCAGGGGTAAACCAAATGTTGCGCACAATGAATGGCACCTGTGTCGTCTTTATCGAACTTGTAATGTCTGTTGCACGCTGTGATTGGCCCATAAAGTTCCAGAGACTACAATCTGAGTTAAAGAGTAACTCCACTTTTGTGGAAAAACATAGCCAAGCCATGTTGTAAGTTAATATTGTCAAAAATTACCTTTCCTTTTCAAGGAGATGTAATTTTTTGGTCAAATTCGATGCAATATGTGAACCTGGGGGCGTTCTGTACACTAGATACAGGTGTGAGCACATGACCGCTGTTGGTTCCCCAAAAATGTATGTTAAGTTAAAGTGGTTGTAAAGAATCATATCATTTTTTTTTATAAATTTGGTATACTTACCTGCTCTGTGCAATAGAGCAAACCCAAACCTCCTCTTCTGGGGTCCTCCTCTGGCGCTCTCCGCTCCTACTCTTCTGTATCTGCCCCTCTAATAAACACTTGCTATGGAGGCAGATGTGTGGTCTCGCTCTTGAGCTAGGCTTTGTGCATCCATAGACACACACAGCACGGCTCGGCCCCGCCCCCTGCTTTCTGCTCACAGGATCTGATTGACAGCAGCAGCAGCCAATGGCTCCCTCTGCCTCAGCCATGTCTGTGAAAGCGGGGAAAGGGGAGAGAGCTGCTACAGATGGGTATAGCCCTGGATCGAGTGAGTACTCAGGAAAGTATTTGGGGGGTTGGGGATCGGCTACTTGGACATTTTTTACCTTAATGCAGGGAATGCATGAAGGTAAAAAATGTTTTGGCTTCAGAACCATATTAGGCTGGGTTCACACCTATGTAAGGTGGATGAGGGTTTCCCCGAATCCAATTTGCATGATAGGAGAATGTGACCGTCTCTCAATGGAGCTGGTTCACACATGATGGTGTTCTTTGGGTGATGTGATGTGTTGGGTTTACGCCAGACATAGCATTTTCTTTGATGGCCAAAAAGTTCAATTTTAGTCTCAACAGACCAGAGCACCTTCCTCCATACATTTTGGGAGTCTCCCACATGCCTTTTTGCAAACTCAAAACGTGCCATTTTGTTTTTTGCTGAAAGTAATGGCTTTCTTCTGGCCACTCTGCCATAAAGCCCAACTCTATGGAGCGTGCGGCTTATTGTCGTCCTATGTACAGATACTCCAGTCTCTGCTGTGGAACTCTGCAGCTCCTCCAGGCTTACCTTGGGCCTCTGTGCTGCCTCTCTGATTAATGCCCTCCTTGTCCAGTCTGTGAGGCAGGTTTGCTGTTCTTTCCATTTGGTTATGATAGATTTGATGGTGCTCCTAGGGATATTTGGATATAACCTAACCCTAACTTTTTTCACCTGTCAAGAAAGTTGTTGAGCGGGGGGGGGGTTGCTACTGATTTTTTTTTTTTTTTTTACCTGATGGTGTTGTTAAAGCGGAGCTCCACCCTAAAGTGGAACTTCCGCTTATCGGATTCCTCCCCCCCTCCGGTGCCACAATTGGCACCTTTCGGGGGGGAGGGGGGACAGGATACCTGCCAAAGACAGGTATCCTTACCCACTTACTGGAGTCCGGCCGCTCCCTCCTACTCCTCCCCTGGCGGCTGGGCTAATAGGAGAGAGAAGCGGGCCTCGCGCATGCGCAGTAGGGTTCCCAAAAGGCTTCACTGCCGGATTCCCTTACCCACAATGGCGACGGAAGCACCGACAGCTGATGTGAAACATCAGCTGCGGTGCCGACATCGAGGGACACCAGGACAGGTAAGTCTCCATTTATTAAAAGCCAGCAGCTGCAGTATGTGTAGCTGCTGGCTTTTAATTATTATTTTTTTGCACGGGGTTGCCTGGAACACCCCTTTAAGGCGTATTTAGTTTTATGTACCGTATTTATCGGCGTATAATACGCACCCCAAGTTTAGGAGGGAATTTTAAGGAAAAAAACTTTTAGGAGGGAAATTCAAGGAAATTCAAGGAAAAAAAACGTACATTTAAATGCAGCATGCAGCCTTGCCCAGTGTCCATCTGTAGCCTTGCCCAGTGTCCATCTGTCCATCTGTAGCCTTTCCCAGTGTCCATCTGTCCATCTGCAGCCTTGCCCAGTGTCCATCTGTCCATCTGCAGCCTTGCCCAGTGTCCATCTGTCCATCTGCAGCCTTGCCCAGTGCCTTTGCAGTCTTGTCAGTCTCTGCGTTTTTTAAAATTTGGCGCCGATTTCTGTGGAGAGGAGCGAGCGGGGCCGAGTGTACTTCGGCTAGACTCGGCTCCTCTCGCAGTCCCGCCCATCTCCACTGACTGCGCCGGCTGACATACAGAAAGCCGAGTGTACTTCGGCTAGACTCGGCTCTGCTCACAGTCAGGGGCAGGACTGCGAGAGGAGCCGAGACTAGCCGAAGTACACTCGGCTTTCTCTATGTCAGCGGCGCAGTCAGAGATGGGCGGGACTGCGAGAGGAGCCGAGTAAAGCCGAGTGTACTTCGGCTTCGGCTCCGCTCGCTCCTCTCGTTCGTTTCAGCAGGGGAATTCGACGGAGTATCAGCGTATAACACGCACCCACGATTTTCCCCTGATTTTATACGCCGATAAATACGGTATATATTTTTCTAATTTTACTTCACCAACTTAGACTATTGTGTTCTGATCCATCACATATAATTCAGAGAATTCAGATTAAAAAAAACATTGAACCAAAGGCTGTAATGTACCAAAATAGGTAAAAGGCCAAGAGGGTGAATACTTTTGCAAGGCACTGTAGGTGTGCGCACAGGGTGTGCCAGGTGGGCCCTGTTTGATGCAGATTTCCCCTGTTTAGACCCCTGATTTTTCACCAAAGCCCCCTAACGGGACTCCTAAAAAGAATTGTAAAAAAAATATAAAAAATGTTTAAAGGGGTTGTAAAGGTTCGTTTTTTATTTTCTAAATAGGCTCCTTTAAGCTTGTGCATTGTTGGTTCACTTAACTTTTCCTTAGATTTACCTTCTAAATGTTTGTTTTCTTTGTCTGAATTTCTCACTTCCTGTTTCTCCTCACTAAACTTCACACCATCATCCGAGCGGTGTTTAGTCAGCCAGAACAGCTTACTGAACAGCTTACTGAGGAGGAACAGGAAGTGAGAAATTCAGACAAAGAAAACAAAGAAAAAAAATATATAGAAGGAAAATCTAAGGAAAAGGTAAGTCAACCAACAATGCACTAGCTTAAAGGAAACTATTTAGAAAATAAAAAACGAACATTTACAACCCCTTTAATTGTAAAATAATTTTTTAAAAAAATACTGACACCGTCCACTGCTCTACTGACACAAATCTAATGACAATGTCCACTGACACCGGCAGTATATATACACATTAGTGTTTGAGCTTTGGGGTGCACACCTATGTCCAATCATAAGCAAGAATATGCTGTACACTTTTTTTCCTTGCATGTCAATGTAAATGGTTCACCAGTCACCACATTCACTATAAGAGGGGAAATTTCTCTTGCAAAGTTAACAGCCTGTTTGCCTATATTAAATCAACCCTTATAAGTTTTGGGTCTAAAGACTACTAAGAGGGACCCCAGTATGGAGCAGTACCAAGGGTCCATTGGAAGTGACGTCCAGTCCTGCTCTGCTGGGACTATGTGCAGAATGACATAACCTGAGACACACTGCAGTGATGTTCTTATGGGACAGCAATAATGTAATTATCATCATGATGATTATACCTCTCCAGATGTATGAGGATAATTAGTGTAGCGCCCTTACCTCTCCCCCTACCTGCCTTTTTTGTGTGTTTTCGGCTCCTCGCAGAGAGGGGAGAGGCACACCGCACCACAAGCCCGTATCCTCCTGAGTAAGGAGGTTGAGCGGTGTTAATGTTCGGGCCTGCCTGCGGCTGGAGTTGAATCCTCCCGAGGATGATTCTCACCTCTACCTTAGATAGATGCAAGTCCTTATGCTTCCCCCAGGAATGTAACTGTCCACACCAACTGAAAGTCCAACTTCTATATTTATTTCATACGGATAATAAATAGTCTCTTTGAAAGCAGACAGGTTGGAACAAGACACAGGACAGCTTAGGTGGGAGGAGGTCCAGGCACAAACTTGAATCAGGTTCTTTGACTGTTTAGGCTTCACAAACAGCTTTGGCGCACAATCTCTGCCACAGACCGTGAGGTTGGTCTCTGCCACAGACCGGGTGAATAAGAAGTCACTGCCACTGACTTGGAGAACGGGTCACTGCCAGTAACCGGGTGAATAGGGCCACTGCCACTGACTGAGTGAATAGGGCACGGCCCTATTAGGCCACTGCCACCGATCTGTAAGCGAACTTCCTTCTAGAGAGTACTTGGCCCGTGTAAAGGAGAAGACATCCCTCCGGAGAATTACCAGAGGTCCTCACCGTCACCACGACTCTGCGCTGGGTCTTCGGTACAGGTAACCTCCCTGGCCTCCTCATCCTAGATCCGGGTCCTCTCGCAAGGCGGCACCCTGGGAGTCCTCGATCCCCGGCGGAACCCAGCTGAAGGTTCTGGGCTCTGGGCCTCCAACATAGTACCTCACCCCAGACTGAAGGTGTCTGAGATGGAACAGGAACCAGGCCTCCGGGCCTAGGGCACCCGGAGAGGACACACACACGCACCCAGGCTGAAAGAGCCTGGGCGCGAACGAACGACGACCTCAATGGAAGATGGCCGCCCCTTTTTATACCCTCTCCCGACAGGCACAGCAGGTTCCCCGCCCCGCCGTACTGCTGCCGAGAGGGGACAAGAAAAGGCACAACCTTGTACCGTGGCTCAACCCGGACCTATGGCGACAGCGCCACCTGTAGGCCCCAGGGAACTATACACCAATACTAGCTCCCATGGCACAGAAATGGTCCATTAACCCTAACAATAGTGTGTCTGAGCCTAACTACCACTCAGACACTCCCCTAAATTGAACACCCCGCTACATTAGCATGAACAAATGCTCCAACCAATGTATATTTTTCCTAATGGCTATTTGTATTGGAGATAATGCAATCAAAATCCTTGCTGAACAACTGCTGTAAACAAATCTGTTGCAGGGTGATAGTACAATCACTCTACTGATATACAGAAAACATACATATACGCACAAGTAGTTAAAACCTGATAATAGAAAAAGCTTATGAATGGCTTAGATATGTTGATGATGATTTTATATTATGCTATAAAGACTTTTCTATACCAGTTGTGCTGGTTACTTATTACAAAATCCTTCAGAATGATTCTGTTCTAACATTGTCACCAGCCTCATATTTGTTGTGACACTGTTATATGGTGTTACAGACAGAGGTACCTGCTGGCTTCTTAAGCAGATGTCTGAAAGGGATGTCGAGTTTTCTCCCTGAGCGTACAACACCTGTCAGGTTTGATTCATGAGTTCCTTCCTGGTATACAGTATGTATTTTAAATAAAGAATGTTGTGTCCTGAGGTCAGTGAGATGCAGAATGGAGACAAAAGAAGTCTATGATGGTATTATTAAGGGAAAGAGCACTGTCTCCAGCTATTCAAGGGTCTAAAAAAAAAAAAAACGTGTTATCCATGTCTAGTGATAATCTACACCACAAAATAAGGTGCCAAAATGTTAAAGTGCAACTCCACTTTTGTTGAGAAAAAAAACATTCCCCTCTGGGTGATCGATGTACATTGCAAGGATTATAACAAACTTTCTTGGAGATTCCTACCTTGTGGTGTTCTGAAGAAATCCCTGTGTGTTTGTCTGTGCCTCTGTGTACAGAACAACTCCAGGTAGCCATATTGCAATGTATTCTCAGAAAATTACATTGGCTGCAGATTGAAAAGGAAAGGTAATTTTTAATAACATTTAATTACAAAATGATTAGTGTCGTAATCATATGCGCTATATATTTTTTTCTTTTATTTGCTATTTTTTTTCACCATGCAAGTGGAGTTACCCTTTAAGTATCATTTGTCCCATCTATCCTGTTTTTTTCTCCCTTTTTACTTTCCTATTTCCTTTTCTTTCCTTTCTTTTATCCCCTTACATTCTTTTATTTTTTTATTTTTTTTATTTATCCATTCTTTCCATCCTCCTATTGCTTCTTCCCTTTCTTTCCTCTTTCCATTCTCCCTTGTCGTCCTCTTTCTATTAACTTTCCTTTCCATTCCCCTATCCCCCTTCCTTTCCCCTATCCCCTTTCCTTTCCCCTATCCCTTTTTATTTCCTTTTCCCATTCCTTTCCTATCCTTTCCCCTATCCCTTTTTTTTTTTTTGCCCTATCCCTTTCCCTTTACCTATCCCTTTTCCTTTCCTTTCCCCTATACCTTACCCTTTATTTTCCCTTATGCCTTTTCCTTTCCTTTCCCCTATCCCTTTGCCTTTCCCCTATCCCTTTTCCTTTCCCCTATCCCTTTCCTTTCCCCTATCCCTTTTTTTTTGCCCTATCCCTTTCCCTTTCCTTTCCCCTATACCTTACCCTTTATTTTCCTGTATGCCTTTTCCTTTCCTTTCCCCTATCCCTTTGCCTTTCCCCTATCCCTTTTCCTTTCCCCTATTCCCTTCCCCTATCCCTTTTACTTTCCCCTATTCCCTTTCCCTATCCCTTTCCTTGCCCCTATCCCTTTTACTTTCCCCTATCCCTTTTCCTTCCCCTATCACTTTTCCTTCCCTTTCCCCTATACATTTGCCTTTCCTTTCCCCTATACCTTTTCCTTTCCCCTATCCGTTTCTTTTTCCCCACCCTATTCCCTTCCCCTATCCCTTTGCCTTTCCTTTCACCTATCCCTTTGCCTTTCCTTTCCCCCATCCCTTTCCCTTTCTTTTTCCCCTATCCCTTTCCCTTTCTTTTCCCCTATCCCTTTCCCTTTCTTTTTCCCCTATCCCTTTCCTTTCCCGTATCCCTTTCTCTGTCTTTTCCCCTATCCCTTTGCCTTTCCTTTCCCCTATCCCTTTGCCTTTTCTTTCCCCTATCTTTTTTACTTTCCCCTATACCTTTGCCTTTCCTTTTCCCTATCCCTTTCCCTTTCTTTTCCCCTATCCCTTTCCCTTTCTTTTCCCCCATCCCTTTCCTTTCCCCTATCCCTTTCCCTGTCTTTTCCCCCATCCCTTTGCCTTTTCTTTCCCCTATCTTTTTTCCTTTCCCCTATACCTTTGTCTTTCCTTTTCCCTATCCCTTTCCCTTCCTTTACCCTTATCCCGTTTTCCTTTCCCCTATCCCTTTCCCTTTCTTTTCCCCTATCCCATTCCCTTTCTTTTCTTTTCCTTTGTCCTGGTTAGGGAAACCCAGTCCACCACCATGTAAGCCCAACCATGTGGGTGAGATGGAGCTGAGCACTGCATTCCATGCGGCATAATGATGACATCATGTGCACTGCAAGTGCAGTGTTCCAGCATTATGACATCACAATCGTTCCACAACCATTTATTCATAAGTCCTTCAGTTTAAAGTCCATAAAAAAGATTATAGCAATGTGATAGGTTGAGTAACCATAAAATTTCCATCCACAAATGGAAGCCTCCACAAGGGGATTAGAAGCAAAATCCAGCAGGAGCTACAGAGTATAAAAGAGAAGAGAGGCCCCTCTAAGTGTAGCAATACCGCGGGCTCTCCCCGCTGTCAATCTGCAATTGTGACCGGGAAGACTACCCTGCAGTAGAGTGATTGAACCGCTCGTAGAGTGCAGCGTGAATGGGATGGCGTCGATGGTGGTGTGGAGGATGGTCTATGTGGACAGCTTTACCTCGGATGCCTGCATACTTAGATGTGCCTGTTTTAATCATCAGTTGCTAAATGTTGTACCTTCATTAAATGTAAACATATTGCTACACTTAGAGGCGCCTCTCTTCTCTTTTATACTCAGTTGTGACATGACGCTACTTGTATATCAAGACATCGCTTGTATACCAAGACAACATTTATTTAAAAATGTTGTTTGTCTTGCAAAACGCTCTCAAACCAAGGTTTTACTGTAGCTTGTTTTTATTATGGTGTGTTCTATAAAATGCCACATTTTATTGTTTATATTCATAAATAAAAAGTTTTTATTTATCATTCATTTTGTTTTTGTGATGTACCACTTCCCGACCAGCTGCCACAGTTATAATGCAGCAGGTTGGCTCCCCTGGGCAAGCCATCGTAGCTATACGTCGGCTCGCTTTCAGACCACTAGGGGGCGTGCGATAACCGCTGGGCACCCGCGATTGGTCCATACAGAGACAGAACGGAGATCTGTCAATGTAAACAGACAGATCTCTGTGCTGTCAGCGGAGAGGAGACAGATCTGTCGTTAATATTAAGTATGAACAATGATCGGTCTCCTCACCCAGGTAGTCCCATCCCCCCACTGTTAGAATCACTCCCTAGGACACGCAGTTAACCCCTTGATCGCCCCCTACAGTTAACCCCTTCCCTGCCAGTGACATTTATACAGTAATCCGTGCATTTTTATAGCACTGATTGCTGTATAAATGTCAATGGTCCCAAAAATGTGTCAAAAATGTCCGATGTGTCCCCCACAATGTTGCAGTCCCAAAAAAAAAATGCAGATCACCGCCATTACTAGTAAAAAAAAAATATTATAATAAAAATGCCATAAATCTGTCCCCTATTTTGTAGACGCTATAACTTTTGCGCAAACCAATCAATATACGCTTATTACAACTTTTTTACCAAAGATATGTTGAAGAATACATATCAGCCTAAACTGAGGAAAAAATATGTTTTTTTTTTTAATTCGGGATATTTATTATAGCAAAAATTAAAAAATATTGTTTTTTTTTTCAAACTTGTCACTCTTTTTTTGTTTAAAACGCAAGAAAAAAAAAGTTCAGAGGTGATCAAAAACCACCAAAAGAAAGCTCTATTTGTGGGGAAAGGACCTCAATTTTGTTTTTGTTCAAAGTCGCACGCCCGCGCAATTGTCAGTTAAAACGACGCAGTGCCGAATCGCAAACAATGGCCTGGTCATTAAGGAGGCAAATCTTCCGGGGCTGAAGTGGTTAAGTATAGACGCCATCAATTTCCCTAATATACAGATGACCACTAGAGGGCGCATTAACACATTTGTAGATAGAATATTATTACCAAAGTTGGGAAGTATGTAAAACACGAAAGTTGCACCAAAACGTACTTTTCAGGTAAAGGTGACAACCATAACTCAAATCATTTATTCACTGAAAATACACTATAGTTTTCCTTTAATTAGCTGCATATATTCTCCCTTTTATCTTCTGTCTTTTTATAGACTGGCTATCTGTCACCAGTTTATTACACCTCTGTAAAATTGGAAAATAAGGAAAGGGTTTGAGAGAGTGAATAGTAATAAAAGCGGAATCTGCTTTACATTTTCATAAGTCAGATGGGATTTCAAAGAGGTTATGTTAGGCGGTTTATTGCTAGCAAAATTGGAATTTTATAATGTTGACTGTATTTATGACCAGCCTATGCACCGTTTATTTCACAGTATAAACCAGTAACATCGTAAAATTACATGTCGCTTTAACAACTAGTTAAATTACTAAAGGGCAGGAAGATCGTTTGCTGAATAAAAAAAAAAAAAAAAAAAAGAAATGTTATCGGTAAAAACTGTTTTATTTGCAGTATTTTATGTTAATTTCGAACACACAAGCGCAAAGACGGATGGATAAATATAAGAGAGTTTATTGAATTTATTTTTCATTAACAAGTTATCTGATGACCTTTTTAGTAATATCTGCTTTTTTTACATAAAAGAAAGAAGAGATTTCTAAATTGATTATAGATATTTGTATCATATTCCGCAGCACTGCACAGAATCCATCTAGAGCAATTCACATCACTGATGGGAGTTACTATGCTACATTGAACTGTGACTTTAAATTTTGTCAGCCTGTAAAAAAATACATCATTGCTGTGAAGCATTGTTGCAGCTCCCCATCTTTTTTTTCATGTGCACGCATTTTGAAAGGATGCTAGCGTTCTTTGGGGTCATTGTTATTTTTTTAAAGATTATATAAAATTATTAATTAAACTGATATTTTATAAATACCGTACATATATATATATATATATATATATATATATATATATATATATATATATAATTTATAGAAAGAAGCATTTATATACTGTATATTTTAGAAATTCGATTTTTTTTAAATTATATATTTTTACATATATATATAAAATCAATTTAAAAATATATAATTAAAAAAAAAAAATTTCTAAAATATACAGTATATAAATGCTTCTTTCTATAAATTATATATATATATATATATATATATATATATATATATATATATATATATACGTATATTTATATGTATGGTATTTATAAAATATCCGTTTAATTAATAATTTTATATAATCTTTAAAAAAATAACAATGACCCCCAAAGAACGCTAGCATCCTTTCATATAAATGCTTTTTTCTATAAATATATATATATATATATATATTTAAAAAAAAATAAAAACACACACAGATTTAAAGCTGTAAATTGCAGGAATTCAGCTCCTTTGTAAAAGTGAGGGCACATTAAGTAAAGTCCAAGGAGTTGCATAATGTCTCCTGGACTTATCTCTATTATTTACAACTGACAGTTGTATTGCCCTCCCAGAAGATGGTTATCATTGTATGTCTGGAAGTCTGACTCTGATGCTTCAGGTCTAAGCATCTTTAACATTAGAGTTGGTGCAGCTGCAATCCCTTCCCCTTCCCATTCTCCTGCCCAGCCACAGAAGCCTTTGTATTATGTGAACTTATTCACAAAATGCAAAGGCTTCTCTGAATGGGCAGTAGAGGAGAGGGGCGGGCATAGCAGCTCTGTGTGCCTATTACTCCTCTCTCACAGCCCTGAGTGCCAGTGTATACTGTGGCAGAGCCATAAACCTGTCAGATATAAATGATAGAGATAAGTTTAAGAAGAACTGCAGTCTGCTCACATAATTTGTAATAAAAACATCTTTGCCATTCTCAAGCTTCCCTCCAACCACTTTGCATATTATTTTTTATATACTGTCACTCTGTATTTGCCAAATATGCTGCAGAAATCTCCCTCCACTGAGTCTTACTGCATCCATTTTAACTTTTTGGCAGCTGAAGCTGCTGCCTGTTCACTTCCCAGATTTACACAGACCTACAGGTACGTTGCTTTGCCCAGCCGTGCCATTCTGTCGACGTATAAGTGCGTGAAGAGGTCGGCAAGTGGTTAATTACAGCCGTAATAAGTGTCAGCACAGGAGAATTGGGTTTTATCGTAGTTTTATATAAGTGGGTGTTTCACTGCCCAAATTGTAACTAACCGGAGTGGGTTGAGTAGGTAAGTACTGTTATTTGGAAAGCTGTAGCCAAAAACAGAAAGCAGCCAGACAGGTACAGTAGCCTTATCTCCGGATTTACAGATTTATTCTTCTTGTGTAGTGATGAGCCGAACACCACCGGGTTCGGTTCGCACCAGAACCCGCGAACGGACCGAACGTTCGTACGAACATTAGAACCCTATTAAATACAATGGATGCGAACGTTCGAATTCTAAAGTGCTAATTATAATGACTATTATGCATGTTATTGTCCTAAAAAGGGTTTGGGAACCCGGGTTCTGCACCAGGGGACATGTATCAATGCAAAAAGAAGTTTTAAAAACGGTCGTTTTTCGGGAGCAGTCATTTTAATGATGCATAAAGTGAAAAAAAAGAAGTCAAATATTCCTTTAAATATCGTACCTGGGGGGTGTCTAAAGTATGCCTGTGAAGTGCCACGTGTTTCCCGTGTTTAGAACTGTCCCTGCACAAAATGACACTTCTAAAGGAAAAAAAAGCCATTTAAAACTGCTTGCGGCTTTAATGTAATGTCTGGTCCCGGTAATATGGATGAAAATCTTTAAGAAAAATTGCATAGCTACCCCATGACCCCCCCCCCCCCCCTACCCCAGCCCATTACCAGCCCCTTTGGGTCTTGTATGGATATTAAGGGGAACACCGCACACAAAATAAAAAAGGCCCTATATACTCTGAACAGCCGTATACAGGCGGTGCATACAAGACAGGGACTGTAGGTTTGTTCTTATGTAGAATGTGTTTGTAATTTTGAACAGGTACATTGTTTAAGTGTAGCTCCAGCCCAAAAATCTATTTTTAAACTTTTTGGAAAACATAGGTAAGGGTTATCACCCCTGTAACATTTGTTTTGCTGTCTGTGCCCCTGTTCAGAACATTTCACCTCACTTTCCGTCCCAATGACAACTGTTTTTGAAATGTGGTGTTTTTCTTGAAATAAGGATTGGTGATAAAGCATCAGTACAGAGGAGACACCTTTCTCCCATATTAATTCTTACAGGAGAGAATTTTCCTTCCTAGGGGTAGATTTCCTCTCACTTCCTGTTGTCTTCTTGCGTTTGCAAGTAGGAGTCGTTTGTAAGTTGGATGTTTGAAAGTAGGGACCTGCCGTATATACTCTGCAGAAATAGGCCCCTTAGTTGTTGGTGTTGGCACAACACTGTAAGCACTCACAGTTACTCTTGGTTGGTGCTGGAACGCCCTGCTGTCAACTATTATATCAGGAATTGTAATTACATATAATTGTTGAACAGTGGTAGTAAAAATTGGGCCTTTGATGGTGGTGCTGGTGCCACAACACTGTAAGCCCTGACAGTTACTCTTGGTGGGTGCAGCAATGGGCCCTGCTGTGAATTATTAGATCAAGAATTGTAATTGCATGCCCCTGTTGAACAGGGGCTGAAAAATTGGGCCTTTCGTGGTGGTGGTGGTGGTGGTGGTGGTGTTGCCACAACACTGTAAGCCCTCAGAGTTACTCTTGGTGGGTGCAGGAATGGGCCCTGCTGTGAATTATTAGATCAAGAATTGTAATTACATGCCCCTGTTGAACAGGGGCTGAAAAATTGGGCCTTAGGCACTGGTGGCACAACACTGCAACCCCTCACAGATACTGTACTTGGAGCACAGCAATGAGCCCTGTTGCAAAGTATTGCTTCAAAAATTGTAATTACACGCCCCTGTTAAACAGGGGCTGAAAAATTGGGCCTTAGCCACTGGTGGCGGCACCCATAAACAAAAATGATCTTCCAAGCTATCATCATCAATCGTATCATTGAGGACTCGGAGGAGGAGGATAGCCAGTCAACATAACAGCACAGGCACTCAGCATCAGCATCAGTCTTGAAGGGATGTGACATGTTAAAATCAATTAGTCTGTTATATCAGCATCAGGTGTGTGGTAGCTGGTGGTGATCCAAGACTGGTTCATCTTGATGAAAGTCAGTCGATCAACCGAGTCGGTGGACAGGCGCACCCTGTGATCCGTGACAAATCCTCCAGCAGCACTGAATGTGCGTTCCGAAAGAACGCTGGATGCAGGACAGGCCAGTAGCTCAATTGCATACTGTGCAAGCTCTGGCCAGTGATCCATCCTCAAGACCCAGTAAGCCAGAGGATTTTCGGTGGGGAAGGTGTCCAAGTCTGACCTTGCCCCTAGATATTCCTGCACCATGTTTATCAGACGCTGGCGATGGTTGCTGGAACCGATCATACTTTGGGGCTGCGGACTAAAGAATTGTCTGAACGCATCGGTCAGACGGCCACCTTCCCCACCGCTCCTTCTTTGACTGGCCGAAGCCTCAGCAACTCGTTGTCCAGGACCAGGAGTTTGTAACCTCCCAGTCTCTGGGAACGCGTTGCACAGACCTTTCTGCAAGGCCTCCCGGAGTTGTCTCATCCTCTGCTCCCTCTGCGACGGTAACATAAGGTCCGCAACCTTACCCTTGTACCGTGGATCAAGGAGAGTGGCCAGCCAGTAATGGTCCCTCTCCTTGATCCGAAGAATACGAGGATCCTTCCGCAGACTTTGCAGGATCAGGGAGGCCATGCAGCGTAGGTTAGCTGAGGCATTCGGTCCGTAGTCCTCTGGGTCACTAAGGACGACATGATCCGCAGCCACCTCCTCCCAGCCACGTACAAGTCCACTGGTTTCTTGGGACTGTAAATCATCCCTAAAAGACTGCTGCTGATGATGCTGAGTGCCAGCCTCCACCTCCATGCTGACACAATCCTCCTCCTCCTCCTCCTCCTCCTCCTCCTCCTCCTCTTCCTGTGCGATGGGTGGGACAGAAGGAACACTGTCTGGGTAAAGGGGGCCTTGAGAGGCAAGGAAGTCCTCCTCTTCCTGCCTCTGTTCTGCCTCAAGTGCCCTGTCCATTATTCCACGCAGCGTGTGCTCCAACAGGTGGACAAGAGGTACAGTGTCACTGATGCATGCACTGTCACTGCTCACCATCCTCGTGGCCTCCTCAAATGGTGCCAGGACAGTGCATGCATCCCTGATCATGCCCCACTGGCGTGGAGAAAAAAAACCAAGCTCCCCTGACCCTGTCCTGGTGCCGTAGTCGCACAGGTACTCATTGATGGCCCTCTGCTGCATGTGCAGCTGCTGCAGCATGGCCAACGTTGAGTTCCACCTGGTGGGCATGTCACATATAAGGCGGTTCTTGGGCAGGTTCAACTCCTTTTGCAGCTCAGCCAGGCGAGCACTGGCATTATAAGATCTGCGGAAATGCACACAGACTTTCCTGGCCTGCCTCAGGACATCCTGTAAGCCCGGGTACCTGCCCAAGAACCGCTGCACCACCAGGTTAAGGACGTGAGCCACACAGGGCACATGGGTCAGTTGTCCCTGTCGGAGGGCGGAGAGGAGGTTGGTGCCATTGTCGCAAACCACCATTCCTGGCTTAAGCTGGCGTGGCGTCAACCACCTCTCGGCCTGGCCCTGCAGAGCAGACAGGACCTCTGCCCCAGTGTGGCTTCTGTCCCCCAAACACACCAGCGCAAGCACGGCATGGCATCTTTTTGCCTGCGTACTTGCGTAGCCCCTTGAACGGCTACGGAGCACCGCTGGTTCAGAGGACAAAGCACAGGAAGAGGCCATGGAGGAAGAAGAAGAGAAGGGGGTGGAGGAGAGAGGTGTGTCACAACCACTAGTAGCATTTTGTAGGCGTGGCGGTGGAACAACCTCCAACACTACTGCACCTTGTCCTGCATCCTTCCCAGCTGCCAAAAGAGTGACCCAATGGGCCGTGAAAGAAAGGTAACGTCCCTGTCCATGCCTGCTGGACCATGAGTCAGCGGTAATATGCACCTTACCGCTGACCGCCCTGTCCATCGAGGCCAAGACATTGCCTTCCACATGCCGGTAGAGAGCCGGAATAGCCTTCCGTGAGAAAAAGTGGCGTTTGGGAACCTGCCACTGAGGAACCGCACATTGCACAAACTCACGGAAGGGGGCCGAGTCTACCAACTGAAAAGGCAGCAGTTGAAGCGCTAGCAATTTAGCCAAGCTAGCATTCAACCGCTGGGCATGTGGATGGCTGGGAGTGAACTTCTTTCGACGGTCCAGCAGCTGGGGCAGGGAAATTTGCCTGCTAGAATCGGACGTCGGTGTACTGCTAGCAGAGTGGCCGCAAGTACTTGGCTGTGACACACCTAATTCTACACCTTCATTCCTCTCAGTGCATGTTTCAGAGAGGACTGAAGTTATAGTGGGGTTGAAGATCCCAGCTGATGCGGTGCAAGGAGAGGTCCGCTTTGTTCTTTGGTGTGGGTCTTTGAGGCTTGCCAACGAGCTGCATGGCAGGTCAACATATGTCTGGTCAGGCATGTGGTACCCAAGCGGCTGATGTTTTGGCCACGCGATATACGCTTGAGACATATGTTGCAAACAGCAGCTGTGCGATCTGATGCACTAACCTCAAAAAAGGCCCACACCAAAGAACTTTTTGAATGACGGGCAGAGGCAGCGCCCTGCACAGGCGGAGCTCTGCGGTGTGATTCCGTCGGTGTACTGCCCTTACGCTGGCCACCAAAGGGCATCCTGCCTCGTTGGAGATGTGCCTCCTCCTCATCCTCCTCCTCCTCCTCTCTCCTATTAGGCACCCACGTGGAGTCAGTGACCTCATCATCCCCTCCCTCCTCATCACTGGAGCCAATCTGGCAGTATGCTGCAGCTGCTGGAACATGACTGCCAGATTGGTGTCCTTCTTGAGCATCCCCTCTGTCTGCTCTCACGCTACTGCCTTCCTGTAGCTGGGTTTCATCATCAGACCCTTCGAAATGCTGGGCATCCTCCTGGAGCATGTACCCAACACTGTGCTCAAACAGTTCGGGGGACTCCTCAGGAGGAGGACATGGTGGGTCTAGGGAAGGAGTGACTGATGATGAGTCTGACATTGATACCAGGGAAGAGGACGCTTTGGCAGCTGCTTTGCCAGTACCCTGAGCCTGGGTGAGAGAGGATGAGGAGGAGGAGGAGGGCTTGGTCATCCACTCTACCAAGTCTTCGGCATGATGTGGCTCAACATGTCCAGCTGCCGAAAAGAAGGACAAGCGTGTCCCATGGCCATGTGCTGATGACAATGCACCGCGTCCACGACCAGCACTGTTGCCCCCAGACACAGAGCCTGCTTGCCCTCTTTTATTGCCTCCTGACTGTCTGCCTCTCCTTGTTTGCCTTCCAGACATTCTAATGGATGGCCTGCAGGGAGATGGGAAAAAAGCAATAAGGGCTACCTTCAGGTGTCCTTCTCTGTCCCTTTACTTAAGGATTTCTAAATATGGTTGAGGATGATTGCTTTCGCACAGAATAGCACAATGACAATTTCCCTGACTGTCCAAAAAACAAGGATTTCAAAGATGGTTGATGAGGAATGCTTTAGCACAGTATAGCCCCAGGAGAATTTCCCTCACTGTCCTTCCCTGTCCCTAGAAACAAGGATTAGCACAGTAAAACACACTGACACTCTCCCTACCTATAGTTTTCTGTCCCTAGAAAAAATGTTTTTTTTAAAGATGGTTGATGATCAATGCTTTAGCACAGTATAGCACAAGGAGAATTTCCCTCACTGTCCTTCCCTGTCCCTAGAAACAAGGATTAGCACAGTAAAACACACTGACACTCTCCCTACCTATAGTTTTCTGTCCCTAGAAAAAATGTTTTTTTAAAGATGGTTGATGATCAATGCTTTAGCACAGTATAGCACAAGGAGAATTTCCCTCACTGTCCTTCCCTGTCCCTACAAACAAGGATTAGCACAGTAAAACACACTGACACTCTCCCTACCTATCCTTCTCTTTCCCTAAACTAAAGGAATCCAGGTTAAGCAAGAAAAAAAAATGTCACTGTCCCTGCCTATGCTTCTCTTTCCCTGCTCCGGAACACACTACACTAGGCCGCCGTGCTGGCGGCCTTTTATAGTGTGGGGCGTGTACTAAACACCCTCAGCAATAATTGGCCACAGGCATCCTGCCTGTGGCCAATCATTGCTCTCCTCGCTGCCGGCGCTGTGATTGGCCAAGCATGCGGGGTCACAGTGCATGCTTGGCCAATCACAGCGCCTGGATGACACTGCGATGGCGTAGTGCATTGTGGGCCGTTCGCGTCACTCGAATTAGGCGCGAACGGCCCAAATCGTTCGATCTTCGTCGAACGATCGAACAGCCGATGTTCGAGTCGAACGTATGTTCGACTCGAACACCGAGCTCATCCCTATTCTTGTGACTCTCTATAAGAAAGCTTTACATTTTCTTTTAACACCAACAAAGCCCACAATGAAAGATCCTCTAAAAGCTCTTGAAAGTTTTACATTCACATAATATGGTATTCATGAGGCCATCGAAGGCTTTCTTAGTTTAGTGGTACTCTAAAAACTTCAACCAAGTCTTGTCTGTTCAGACAGAAGAGTAAGTGAACACACGCTACCTCTTGAGGAACGAGAGCGTGCAACGTAAAGGAGGCATCAAAAGAGCGTACACAAGGTCATCTAAAGGTGTGCCATGAAAAGGGGTATCATAGAGGCATTAATGCAACGTGGAACCCGAAAGAGCAGGAGAAGGTTACACAAATATTTATTATAGGCCAGTAATGTAGCTCCACATGGGCTGCACTTGAAGCCTTGGCATCAATTTATGCTCGTGGTGCTTACAGGCTAAGCATTACACAAAGCACTCACAGCCATTAGGCACTTCGCCTCATACGTGGCTACTTTTACTTTATGCTCTTTTATGTGTGATTTATGTCTGCAATTTGTTCAGAAGCAAGCTGAAAAATAGGCTGCTAATTAGTTATGTCTTATGACATCATGCAGTTTCATTAATGACCGATTAACCCTTCCGTCACAGGATGGAGAACCCTTGTGTTAATGTTTTACAGGATACTATTTAAAGCATAATTACAATCAAAAATATCAAGCTTAAAATGAAGAGATAACATGACAAAACCAGCATTTGCTTTAATATTCCGTTTCAATCCAAAGATTTTCCCTGCAGTACACTTTTTCTGTCACTGGATGTCCTGATTCTGATGGCCAGCATCATTCAACCCATTTGCTCTGAGCACAGGTCATCCCGGACGCACCCCCAAGTTAGGACTGAACTGTGAAAGGAGAAGCAGTACAGTGATGAGCTCAGCCTTCTGTCACTCTACTCCCCCCTCCTAGCAACATGCTTCTTGTCAGCACATTAACTGACTGATTATTTATACCCATTCTTCCTTTCTCAGTCTGAGCCCTGCTGAAGAGGGGCTGCAAAAGGTGAATACCAGGTTGAGTTCAGATACTTACACTGCTTGCATTTATAAAAAAAAATACATTTAATGATGTATTAATGATTACAGAGCTGCGTTATTTTGTGTCTTCTATATCTGCCTATAGTTCAGCTTTAAGTAACTACTGAAATACCTCAATCAGAAATATCCCAAATTATGGCCTCTAGATGGAGCTGCCAATCATAGCAGATAAACAGATTTGACACATTACTGTGATTATTCACGACAGTAATGCAGATGCTGTGACATTCGTGTAGCATTTTTTTAAATTATTTTTTTATTAATAGACCTGATGCGTTTTTGTTTTGGTCTGTGCTCCCATTAAAGACATTTTCTATCACAAACCATCAAAAAAAACCTCTTCCTTTCTGGCCCCATAGGTCAACATTACTATACTCTTGTAACAGGGGAACGCCAGTGACATGTACGGGTGACCCCGCCCCCCTCTGACGCCACAGGGTTTCCCATGGCATCAGAGGGGGGCGGGGTCAACTGTGACGCCACAGGGAAACCGCCGGAAACCCCCGTTGCGTCAGAGGGGGCGGAGTCACCGGCACACATCACAGGTGGCCCCGCCCTCAGCTATTTAAGAGCTGTCACGGCGGGTCTAGCATCATTCGGCGGGTGCCTCCCATTGAGGCGGATCGTGGCGGATGAGGAAGGATTAAATCTCTGGAATTTTTTTTTCTTTATTAATAAAGGACTTGTCCCAAGCTGTGTCTGTGTGTTTTTTTACAATTTTTGACACTTTTTTTGTGAAATGGTAGGGGTACAATGTACCCCGTTACCAATTCACATAGAGGGGGTCAGGATCTGGGGGTCCCCTTTGTTAAAAGGGGCTTCAAGATTCCGATAAGCCCCCGCCCGCAGACCCCCATAACTACGGGGCAAGGGTTGTGGGGATGAGGCCCTTGTCCCCGTCAACATGGGGACATCCTCCCCATGTTGAGGGCATGTGGCCTGGTACGATTCAGGAGGGGGGGCGCTCTCTCGTCCCCCCTCTTTTCCTGCGGCCTGCCAGGTTGCGTGCTCGGATAATGGTCTGGTATGGATTTTGAAGGGGACCCCTACGCCATTTTTTTTTTACATTTGGCACAGGGTTCCCCTTAATAGCCATACCAGACCTGAAGGGCCTGGTATGGAATTTGGGGGGACCCCCACGCAATTTTTTTTTTAATTTTGGTTCGGGGTTCGTTTTTTTCACAGACTTTTATCTGTATTGCCGAGACTCGAAAATTCATTATAGCCGTGTGTAGTTTTAAATGACTTTTTTTCCTTGAGAAATGTCATTTTGTGCAAGGACTTTTCTAAACATGGGAAAATGCACCACTTTACAGGCATACTATAGACACCCCCAGGTACGAAATTTAAAGGAATATTTCACTTTTATTGTTTCACTTTAAGCATTATTAAAATCACTGCTCCCGAAAAAAACGGCTGTTTTTAAAACTTTTTTTTGCATTGATACATATCCCCTGGGGCAGGACCCAGGTCCCCAAACACTTTTTATGACAATAACTTGCATATTACCCTTTAAAATTGGCACTTTTTATTTTTCACGTTCGTGTCCCATAGACTTTAATGGTGTTCGCGTGTTCGAACACATTTTTTGCCTGTTCGCATGTTCTGCTGCGAACCGAACCGGGGGGGTGTTTGGCTCATCCCTAGTTAATAACCACTTGTCGACCGGCTCACGCCAATATACGTCGGCAGAATGGCACGGACAGGCATATCAACGTACCTGCCTTTAAGACGTGGCATTGTCCGCCGCAAGCTCCGTGAGTGCGACCGTGGGTCCCGCGGACTCGATGTCTGGGGGGATAACCATGATTGTCTCGCGGAGAGGAGGAACTGAGAAATGCTGATGTAAATAAGCATTTCCCTATTCTTCCTAGTGACAGGACACTGATCACAGCTCCCTGTGTGAGCAATGATCAGTGTTTTGACACACGTAGCCCAGCCCCCCTAAAGTTAGAGCACATCCCTAGGTCACACTTAACCCCTTCAGCGCCCCCTCCTGGTTAACCCCTTCACTGCCAGTCACATTTACACAGTGATTAGTGCATTTTAGTGCATTTTTATAGCACTGATCGCTGTATAAATGTGAATGGTCCCAAAATAGCGCCAAAAGTGTCCAATGTGTCCGCCATAATGTCGCTTTCACTAGTAAAAAAAAAAATATTAATAAAAATGCCATAAAACTATCCCCTATTTTGTAAACGCTATTACTTTTGTGCAAACCAATCAATATACGCTTATTGCGATTTTTTTTTACCAAAAATATGTAGAAGAATATGTATCGGCCTAAACTGAGGAAAAACTGTTTTTTTATATATATTTTTGGGCGATATTTATTATAGCAAAAAGTAAAAAATATTGCTTTTTTTTTTTAATTGTCGCTCTTTTTTTGTTTATAGTGCAATAAATAAAAACTGAAGAGGTGATCAAATACCACTAAAAGAGAGATCTATTTGTGGGGAAAAAAGGACGTCAATTTTGTTTGGGAGCCACGTCGCACGACTGCGCAATTGTCAGTTAAAGTGACGCAGTGCCGAATCTCAAAAAGTGGCCTGGTCTTTGGCCAACCAAATGGTCCGGGGCTGAAGTGGTTAAACATGCCTTCTCCCAATCCATCTCTGATAACGGGCTTTCTATTTCCTCTTCCCATTTCTTCATGCCTATTAATTCATCAAGAGATCCCGAAGGGAATAGTAGATTATATATCTTAGACAGTTTTTTAGTCGTTTTTTCTTCTTCTATTAATATTTTTTCAAGCTTAATTATTGGCCAATTTATTGAAGATAATTGTATTTTTTCAATATACTGTATTTATTGGTGTATAACACTCACTTTTTTACCCTGAAAATAGAGGGTAAACTGTGCCTGCGTGTTATACGCAGGGGGCTGTGAAAAGTTTTTTCCTGAAACTTCCCTCTTAAAGTTATGGTGCGTGTTATACGCCTGTACGTGTTATACGCCGATAAATACGGTATGTATTTAATTGATGGTATTGTAACCATTTATTTCTATGTTCAGGCCCTATTTCCTGCAGTTTTGGGAGTTTTCCATCTACTAGGATTTGAGCCAACCTTGCATTCTCCAATTTATTCCATTTTAAGTAATTAGTGACGTCTAAAGCTGGCGGAAATTCTGGATTGGAGAACAGCGGGGTCATAGGACCAATCATAGTGGAGAGTTTCCCTTTTTTTACTATTGCATCCCATATTTTTAATGTAGCTGATACAAAGATCGTTGTCTTTTTTCTCAGGTCGTAAATAAGGTTTTATCCATGGAAGGGATTTAAGTTGTATTCCTATAATATCCTCCTTTGGGTTAACCCATTGCTTGTTTTCCATATTGTGATGCCAATATATTATTCTAATCAATGATGCTGCTTGTAAATATTTGGAAAAATCCGGTAATGCCAGTCCTCCATTTTTTTTTGTTCTGATTAAAGTTTCTCTTTTTATCCAAGGGATTTTTTGAGCCCAGCTAAACCCTCCTATTGCTTTTCGTAATTGCATCATTCGTTTTTTTGGAGGGATCAGAGGTATTGCTTGAAAAATGTATAATAATTTTGGTAATATATCCATTTTCACTATATTAATTCTTCCCAACCATGAGTAATTTATTTTATCATATATTTGGAGTAGTTTTATAGCTTTTTAAATTATAGCAGTATAATTCAAATCCTGCAGATTGTTTAAGTTACTTGGGATATGTATTCCCAAATACTTAATTGCTTCTTTTTGCCATTTAAACTGAAAATCTTTTTGAAGAAGTGTCCGTACCTTTTCTATTAATGATACATTTAATATCTCTGATTTATCATAATTAACCTTAAAGTTACTTAGTTCCCCAAATCGTTTAAATTATTGTATTAAATCTGGAATTGTTATCATGGGGTTGGTGATATATATTAATAAATCATCCACATATACTGCTGTTTTATATTCTTTACCTTTGATATTTATCCCTTTGAATATCTTTATTTTCCCTTATTGCTGTATAAATATGTTCCATTACCATTATATATAACAATCGGGACAAGGGACACCCCTGCCGAGTACCGTTTTAATATTTATAAATAGTCCGAGAGTATACCGTTTGTTCTTATTTTTGCCCTAGGGTTAGAATATAGTGCCATAATCCTACCGCGCATCTTAAGTCCCATTCCTACTTGAACAAGTGTTTCTTCCAAGAACCGCCATCCCACCCTGTCAAAACCTTTCTCGGTATCAATTGATAGAAGACATGCTGGGATGGCGGCCTTCTGGGCATATTCTACCAATGTGCAAGTTTTTATGATGTTATCCCTAGTTTTTCTTCCTTTGGTGAATCCGGTTTGATCTAAGTTTATATGTCTAGGTAAAATAGGTGTCAATCTATTAGCAACAATCTTAGAATATAAACGTATATCTATATTTGTAAGGGAAATTGGTCGATAATTGCTGCATAATGTATGATCTTTTTCCGGCTCAGGGATTAATGTGATATGGGCTTCCATAGTTTGTGGTGTAAAGGTTTGCACAGTCGTTATGGAGTTAAATGTCTTTTTTAGGATAGGTGTATTTTATATCCTGAAATACCCTGTAAAATCCTGGTGTATATCCATCTGGTCCTGGGCTTTTATGCTAGTTTCACTTCTAATCAAATGTTCGTAGGCCATAGTTTTAGGCTATGTTCATTCAAAAATCTGCTAATATATGGCCAGCTTTAAGCAGATGGCTTATGATAATATGGCTCTGCACCTGTATAGCTTTTAAAATTCTCAACAGTTTTGGTTGCGCAGAGGTTTCAGCATGAATCACTTGACTGCTGATCTTCCTCCTCTTCTATATACGTTTTTCTCCAATTTTCTCCTGCAGTACGGCATCAAGAAACTTACTGGGTAAGCATTCTGGGAAGAATAAATTCCATTATTCTGACATTTTGATGACATCAAAGTAGAAGAAATGTAATGTTTTCTGCTGGACATGAATAGGGCACACTGTCATATTGTTCCTTCCAGCACCGTGATCAGGTCATGAATGCATGCATACCTTCTCCAACACTTACTGCTCGTATTTCTCACATTGCAGTTCCAGCTATCCCACATGCATGAGATCTTCTCATTAAAATACCTGAGTAAAAGCAGGAGAGGTGAAAAATTACCCTATAATACTAGGCAGACCTACTGAATGCTGCCATTATTGAGTTTTATTGTATAAAGCTCTAACTCTAGGCTTCCCTTTGGTCTTGCACAGTTGTACAGACTCCTCTCCTGTACTGAAATTGTTTAGGTTTTCGCAGTGTACATTAGAAGCCACAGAAATTTCCTTGATAGCCTTACTGTTCCTCACTGCCCATTTTCTTCATTGGATTTCAGTTTTTTTCAATCAATCTTGGAAACTCAGCATCACATGAGGGTGTTACCTTGGGCAGCCCATATGCACATACAGCCTGCCTAGGAACGTCCACTTCACCAGACTGACACCTTTCCCAAGAGCCAACTTGCTTGTATCAGTGCTGAGGGATCTTTAAGCAGTAATAAACTCTGCTATATATAGCATATATACACTATATTGTCAAAAGTATTGGGGTGCCTGCCTTTACGCGCACATGAACTTTAACCTCCCTGGCGGTATGATTCTGTCAGATTTTAGGTGCTGAAAGCGGTACCATTATTCTGCATGGAAATTTGGCGTTTTATATTGTAGGCCTGTAATTCTTAGGAATAACTCACTTAAATCTGTCCAAACAAGAGTCTAGTAGACATCCCGGGTATGAGAAAGTAAAAAAAAAAAAATCATAAATTATAATATAATAAATAACTATAAAATAATTATAACAAATAATAAAATAATAATAATAAAAGTGTTTTTCAGTGTTTGATGATGAATTTCCCCACAAATCGCTATCGCTAAATTCTGCGAGTGATTCTAATTTATTATCGCTGTTTTCTAGCTGGTCTAAAACCACTTTTGACGTAAACGGACACTTTTTGGTTGCTATGGACAATCTCCAAATTCCAGGCAGAAAGAACAGTTTTTATTATATAAAAGTGCATGCAGGGCACTGGCAGACCACTAGGGACAAAGGGGGTGTGTAATTTGTTTATACAGTACTGTAACCTGTAAGATTACAGTATACTGTATGTGTACTGTGTTTTAACTTTTTTGAATTTGGCGCCGATCTCCGTCCCTGTGCGTCGTAGCGTCGCAGGGAACGGAGATCGGCGGCACTCGGGCACTGTGTGAATCGAGCGAGGAGACAGCTCGATCACACAGCGGGGAGGCATCACAGGATCCAGGGGACAAGGTAAGTAACTCTGCCTGGATTACTGCGCTGCAATCCCGAGTCTGGCTCGGGGTTACCGCTTTTGGTGCTGAAATTTAACTCCGAACCAGACTCGGGAATACCGCCAGGGAGGTTAACTTAATGGCAATCCCAGTCTTAGTCCGTGGGTTCAATATGGAGGTGGCCCACCCATTGCAGCTATAACAGCTTCAACTCTTCTGGAAAGGCTGTCCACAAGGTTTAGGAGTGTGTCTATGGGAATGTGTGACCATTCTTCCAGAAGCAAGCAAGAAGAAGAAAGTGCATCTAGAGAAAGTGAAAATGAAACAGAAATGCCAAAAAAGAACAATGAGTGTCAAAGGTGGACAAAACAAATATAGTGATGAAAGGAAAAAAGGTCCCAAGAGGAAGGAAAAACAAAACTAGATAAAACCTCAGCTTTAAAGTCTGTGTATGTAAAGGCAAAAGTTTTTTTTAGAGTAACGATAGGTTACTGTTAAGTTTTACTGCTATCTGGGGGGATTCACCCCTCTATTTAACCTGGTGACACTGAGGCAGAAATTGAGGTTAAATTCTACATTTTAGAGTTGTAAGTAGAACAAAAGGTGAGGGGAAATTTTCCAGTGAGGACATACTGTATGTTATGGTGACAACTGTTAAAGACCAGATGTCCTCTCAATTTGGAAAATCGACTGTTAGTTCTTGTTGTAAGATAGAAAGTGAAGGGAAATCTCCTCAGTAGAACACAGACAGAAAAAGTAACCTTTAGGCATATGGTTAGGACCCCCAGTACGAACTTGCTTGAAAATAATTTAAAATGTTTATTTAAGAACATCAGATATAGACAATGTGTTTCAGGGGGAAAAGAGTCTTCTTCAGGGCTTGAACACAGAATTTTAACAATTGTAATACAATCCGAATGAAATAACCTAGAACACCTAAATTGAGGCTGGATCAAAGTGAAAAAAGCAGTGAAGGAGAGAGTCAGTCCATGTGCGGATAGAAGAAGAGAGAGGAGCTCATCGCTGTGCTGCTTCTCTGTTCACTGTCCAGTCATTGGGCGGGGGTGCGTTCGGGATGACCTGAGCTCAGAGGAAGTGGGTTGCTGGCCATCAAACTGAGGACATCTAGTAGCAGGCAAAAGTACTGTGGGTAAAATCTAAGAAATTAAGTTAAAAAATGCAGCAAAAACTAGTATCTTTTAACCCCCTTAGCGGTATCCCCGAGTCTGGCTCGGGGTGAGTTTTTAATGCTAAGAGCGGTAACCCCGAGCCAGACTCGGGCTGCATCGCAGTATCCAGGGGAAGTTACTTACCTTGTTCCCTGGATCCTGCGATGTCTCCCCGCAGTGTGTGCGAGCCGTGTCTCACTCGATTCACACTGCCGGGTGCCGAGCTCCGTTCCCTGCGATGTTACAGCGCACGGGGGCGGAGTTCGGCTCCAAATTCAAAAAGTGAAAAACACACAATACATACAGTATACTGTAATATTACAGATTACAGTACTGTATCAAATAATTACACATCCCCATCGCCCCTAGTGGTCTGTCCAGTGTCCTGCATGCACTTTTATATTATAAAAACTGTTCTTTCTGCCTGGAAACTGGAGATTGTCCATAGCAACCAAAAAGTGTCCCTTTATGTCAAAAGTGGTTTTAGACCGGCTAGAAAATAAATAAATAAATTAGAATCACTTGCAGAACTGAGCGATAGCGATTTGTGGGGAAATTCATCATCAAACACTAAAGCCCTGTACACACGATCGGTTTTACCGATGAAAACCGTCCGATGGATTGTTTTCATCAGACAAACCGATCGTGTATGGGACCCATCGGTCATTTTACCGATGGATAAAAAAACGATCGAAAACTCCGATCGTCTATGGGCAAGTCCATCGGATAAAAAACCCACGCATGCTCAGAATCAAGTCGACGCATGCTCAGAAGCATTGAACTTCATTTTTCTCGGCTCATCGGAGTGTTTTACGTCACCGCGTTTGGAACGGTCGGTTTTTTGACTGATGGTGTGTAGGCAAGACTGAAGGAAGTCAGCTTCATCGGATTTCCGATGGACAAAACCATCGGATTAGAATCCATAGGATATTCGATCGTGTGTACGAGGCTTAAATCTAATGACAGCGACAATTCTGCAACTGAGCAAATTTCAGTGTTTTTGATTTGATTACATTATTGAATAATTTTTATTATAATTACATTATTATTTGTTATAATTATTTATAGTTATTTATTATATTATTGTAGCGCTACCCCCAGTTAAGAGAGCCGCTGGTTTGATTTCGGGCCCTGTATACAGCACCGCCAACCCCCGGCAATCTTACTCGACCCACTCTGGCACAGTTAGTCTAGGGTTAAACTTATATCACATGCAATATAGTATTGCAAGGAGTAATCTCTTTGCAATAAGACAACACACGTAGGCGAGAGATCAAATATAACAGTTTTTCTTTTATATCAAAAGGCATAGGCAGAACAGAACACATGCAACTTGCTTACAGAGCCCTGCAGCAATAGGTGTAGCACACAACAATGGCCCAGCGCGGTAACCCACCGCGCGCAGCTATTATGGTGTACGCGCCCTGTGGTGCACTAAACAATATTACTCTCTCTTCCCCCTAGTCAGGCCTGACATAGAAGAAATCTCAGTCTTTTCACTTGTTATTTCTTCGCATGCAAACTTTCGGTGGTGCACTTGATGAAATAGTATTTGTAATCCACAAGTAGGCAGTCTCAAGGAACACTATACTGGAGACCCTTTAACTCTGTCCTGCTACTGGTCTCCTAATGGAACAACAAACTAACGATAGGTGGGCCAAGGCAGTCTATAGGCCTAAACACGGTACAGTCTATTGGCTTGAGCAAGTGCTCGCTCACCACTCCGGATGCGATCCCAGTCCGGGACTTCCACCTGCTGTATCCTCGCACACAGCGTCTGCAACGATTGGATCCCCGATCTAACTGATGTCCTCACTCGACAAGTCTGGTGCCACCCAGGCTCCGCCGTGGGGTGGAAGGCTCTTCGGAAGTTGCGCAAGGCCCCAGGCTTCAGGCCTTGCAATGCAGCAGATCCGCACAGGAAGAAACTGTTGCTTGCAGCGCGGTGTCCAAAGAGACCGAGCTCCGCCTCGCCTCCTTCTTAAATAGCCCCTCCCATGAGTCTCTGCGGTGGCCCATTTGCACTCTGGGTGCCGAACGGGGTTCTGGGTAACGTAGTTCCGGGGCCTTAAAGGAGACCCCGCTACATTATAATTTAAGATTTTGTGTTTCAAACTTTATCATACCCGGGATGTCTACTAGACTCTTGTTTGGTCAGGTTTAAACGAGTAATTACTAAGAATTGCAGGCCTACAATACATAACACCAAATTTCCATGCAAAATAATTGTACCGCTTTTGGTACATAATTCCAGACAGAATCATACCGCCAGGGAGGTTAATAGGCTGTTCATTTTTATTGTGTTTTTTTTTTTTGGACGGAATTCTGCTTTAAACATGGCACTTGATCAACTTTTGCAAACATAAATTTTGTCAATTTGCCAGAGTTTGAGAAAACTTCTGATAAGTTTGTCCTGTTAGAACCTAGTTTTGTTGTATTAGCAATTTTGTAAATGAGAGGGGAAAAAAATCTTAATAACCATAATAATTGTTACGCAAAATGTCATGCAAATGAGCTTTTCCAGAAATATATTTGCATAGATTATCGTAATTAAGCTTTCATTTTTCTCCTACCTCCTGTCTTTACGATGATAAATATTGCTGGATTTTTGCAGTTCCATGAATGTTCTCCGGTGTGTTGACAGGGGTAGATGTGATTTATATACCGCTTATGCTGCTTTTACTGTATATTGTTTATGCATTGTACAATTTCAGCCTTTTTTAACCTGCAATTAACTAGTAAACACAGAAAAGGCAATTAAATTGCATTAGTAACAGATAATGTTTTGTGATCCGAACCGACACATCAAAGTGATGCAACTGTCTTGTTTCTTCCTAAACAGATAACGATCTGTCTCATTTGTCAGATTAAAGTACACAGGTGTGATAGGAATTTTGTTACATTATTAGTTTTGCAGTAAAGAGAATACGGTATCAGTTTCAGAATAAAGGAAAAAAAAGTCCAAGCGCAATATTCCTCATGCACACGTTCAAGAAACTAGCTGTTCAGTAGTCATAGCTCCCAACTGCCCCTGATTTTGAGGGACTGTCCCTGATTTCAAGGGACTGTCCCAGATTTGGAGCAATGTCCCTCTGTCCCTCATTGCTCCTCATTTGTCACTCATTTTGGTCTGATCTATATAGTTTTATATAAAATGCACTTTTTATCTATCAAAAGGTGTTTCCCAGTGCTAAACCTTTCATCTGATTTCTAAATTGCTACATTTGTAAATTCCAAAAGCTATATAAAAAAATAGTAGTGGTAAAAAAAAACACTTGTGGGTTTAACGAATTTAGTTTTTTGTACAATTCTCTTTTAACCGCTTGCCGACCGCTGCACGACTATTTACGTCGGCAGAATGGCTCGGCTGCGCATATGGACGTACCCGTACGTCCCCTTTAAGAGGGGCATTGCAGGCGTCCACGTGAGTGTGACCGCAGGTCCCGCGAACTCTATGTCCGCCGGGTGCCCACGATCATGTCACGGAGCGGCAGAACGGGGGGGTGCCTGTGTAAACAAGGCATCTCCCTGTAGTGACAGGACACTGATCATCTGCTCCCTGTCATCGGGTGTCGTGTCACATGTAGCCCAGCCCCCACACAGTTAGAATCACTCCCTAGGACTCACTTAACACCTTCCCCGCCCCCCTACTGGTTAACCCCTTCACTGCCAGTGTCATTTACACAGTGATCAGTGCATTTTTATAGCAATGATCACTGTATAAATGTGAATGGTCCCAAAATAGCGTCAAAAGTGTCCGATGTTTGCGCCATAATGTCGCAGTCACGATAAAAATCGCTGATCGCCGCCATTACTAATAATAATAAAATAACAATAAAAATGCCATAAAGCTATCCCCTATTTTGTAGACGCTATAACTTTTGCGCAAACCAATCAATATACGATTATTGCGATTTTTGGTCAGGCTTAAGTGGGCCACCCGGAGCATGTGACTGTGACGTCATGAGAAGCCTATATAAATCGCTGCCGACCGAAGATTTAGCATTACTGTGAGAGGAAGCGACGAGTCAACATCGAGGAGGAGAAGAGGGAAGAAGACGGCGACGACGGGAAGACCGGCCCCTCCACTAGCAAAAGAGCTGCAAGAAGATAGTGGAGGGGCCGGCAGAAGGACAACGGAGAGCGGGACGAGACGACGGGGAAGACCGGGCCTCCGCTAGCAAAAGAGCTGGAAGAAGATAGCGGAGGCCCGGCAGAAGAAAGAAAGAACCGGAGAGAAGAAGAGGAAAGAAGGCGACGGAGAAGACCGGGCCCCACTAGCAAAAGAGCTGGAAGAAAATAGCGGTGGCCCGGCAGAAGAAAGAACCGGAGAGCGCGGCGACAACAACGGAGACCCCCGAAGTCGGAAGAAGACCCCCGGAGCTGTGCAATAAATTACTTTAAAAAGCTGTGTGTGTTTTTTTTATTGCCATTTTTTTCCACCAGGTGAATGGGTAGGGGTACGATGTACCCCATACTCATTCACATAGGGTGGGGGGGCCAGGATCTAGGGGCGCCCTTATTAAAGGGGGCTCCCGGATTCCGATAAGCCCCCCGCCCGCAGACCCCGACAACCAACCGTCAGGGTTGTCGGGAAGAGGCCCTGTCCTCATCAACATGGGGGCAGGGTGCTTTGGGGTTGGGGGGCCGCAGGTCGCCCCCCTGCCCCAGAGCACCAAACCCCCCATGTTGAGGGCATGCGGCCTGGTACGGTTCAGGAGGGAGGGGGGCCGCTCTCTCGTCCCCCCTCTTCCCCTGCGGCCTGCCAGGCTGCGTGCTCGGATAAGGGTCTGGTTTGGATTTTGAGGGGGACCCCCACGCTGTTTTTTCGGCGTAGGGTTTCCCCTTCAAATCCAGACCAGACCCAAGGGTATGCTCCTGGAGGGGGAACCCATGCCGTTTTTTTCTTTAAAAATTGGCGTGGAGTTCCCGCTCAGGATTCATACTAAACACAGTGCCTGGTATTGGCGGGAATCCACGTCAGATCTCCGTCTACCGGCAATGCGTGTCGCTCATCGTGAAAGGAACATTTTTCCTTTCCCGATGACGAGACAGCTCGGCGCTGGCTCTCCCGATGGAGCTCATAGGGTGTCAATCTCGCCGCTAGAAGCGGCGAGATTGACACAATATCGGTGGCACCTACTGTACATTTGCACAGCAACCTTTTTTTTTTATAAATAGTAATAAATAGACTCAATAGTAAAAATTCCTTCTGTAACATTTTGGTTATGTTCCATGCACAGTTAATCCTTGATAATTAGGCACAATAAATCTTTGGGTATTCACAAATGCCAGCTGCAGTCAGATTAAAGTACTTGTCTTTATTTTTATCTCCTCCGGTGTTTTTCAAAGTTTTGAAGCCTTTCCATTTCTCGTGGGCCTCCTTTTTTGTTATCTCAAGTAAAATTATAGTTATCCTGATTATCCTCAGTGCTTATGGTCTTTGTGGACGTCTGGCCATGGTTCAAGGACACCTCTGATGCCATATAACGGGGTTGATTTACTAAAACTGGAGAGTGCAAAATCTGGTGCAGGTCTGCATAGAAACCAATCATCTTATAAGTTTTTTTTTTTTTTTTTATCCAAAGCTTAGTTGAACAAGCTGAAGTTAGAAGCTGATTGGCTACCATGCAGAGCTGCACCAGATTTCACACTCTCCAGCTTTAGTAATTCAGCCCCATTGTGTTGCTGATTACAATGTTTTGTGATTGCGCCATCTTCAGATTTAAATACGACACTTGACCAACCTTTGCAAACACAGCTTTTGTAAATTCTTCTAAGACCCCTGTGCACCGCCTGTGTGTTAGCAGTAAATCGCCGCTCGTTTTAGTGACTCTTTACCAGTGTTTAACCAGTTGCCGACCGTGTCACGCAGATATACTGCGGCATAATGGCACTGGTGGGCGTAAACACACAAATCCCTGTGCTGTCAGAGGAGAGGAGCCCTATCGTTTCTTCCTAGGAAGTAGGAAAAACGATAGGGATTCTCTCCTAGTCACTCACATCCCCACACAGTTAGAACATGCAGAGGGAACACATATTTAACCCCTTGATTGCCCCTAGTGTTAACCCCTTCCCTGCCAGTGACATTTACACAGTAATCAGTGCATTTTTATAGCACTGATCGCTGCATAAATGTCAATGGTCCCAAAAAACTGTCAAAAGTCTCCGATCTGTTTGTCGCATTGTCGCAGTACTGCTAAAAATTGCAGATCACTGCCATTACTAGTGTAGCGCCCCTTTACTTTTCAAGGGTGCTATGTACTTAAATTTAGGGGTTGGCCTGAGCTAGTAGCCAGGCTCAGACCACTTTGATTTGTTAGTACCCGCTTCTACCTATGTGATGTAGCCTGATGCACAGTTCCCTGTGGCCTGTAGGTGGCACTGCCATATCAGGTCAGGGTTGAACGGTGGGTGACATTGCTATGCCTTAGGGTGTCCTCTCTCGGCAGCGGTATGGTGGGCGTGGTTGGCCTGCTGTGCATGCTGGGAGAGGATACATAAGGGGCAGATGCCATTCGTTTGTGGGTGGAAGTCAGGAGTCTGGAGTGTGAGCGGTTCGTGCCACCCGGTCCTCCAGGCCAAGGGTGTGTGCATGCATTGGTCTCAGGCACCTTTAGCCTGGGGCTGCAACTCCACTAGTAGGCCCAGCACCTTTGGCTGAGGCCTACCTCCAAAAGAAGAATCCCAGGGTGCCTGGGAAAGGGTGGACCCGCTCTAAGAAGAGGAGACCGGGGGAGGACCTTTCTGATGGACCGGTAAGAGTTCACGGTGAAAGAGAGTCCTGGTTACCTTCTGGAGGGATTCAAAGATCCATCACAGACCTTGCAACGTGCTATCACTGGCACCTGTTCTTGTGTTGCAACAGCCGAGAAGTTTGGGACTTAAAGATCCTGTTGCAGAGGATCTTCCGATCGTATTTCTAGAAAACCTAAAGTGAACGTTCGAGCATCACTCCAGCTGCTAGGATCCGCTCTTACAGGGGACTATCCGGGTGAGCTAAACCCACTCGGGATCGAGTGGTGACTATCGTACCAGTTGTGCCTGGACCTATCTCCCAAACCTTACTGTCCTTTTCTCTCATCCACCTTTCCTGTCTGCTGAACTTGAACTGGCTTATAAAATAAACTCAGCGTTGGAGTTAAAGTGGTGTGGACATTGGCCTTCCTGGGGGGAAAATAGAGACTTGTCCCTATACTCTAGGAGATGAGAACTAGTCTGCTGGGAAACCTTGCTGCAGGACCCAAAATTTTTAACATCGATCAACCTCCTCAAACAGGAGGGTACGGGCATATAGCGCGGTGTGCCTTTACCTACAAGTGAGCCAAAGGCAGAAAAAGGTCCGTGTTCTACACTAGTAAAAAAACAATAATAATAAAAATGGCCAAAATCTTTCCCATAGTTTGCAGACGCTATAACTCTTGCGCAAACCAATCATTATATGCTTATTGCATTTTTTTTTACCAAAAATATGTCGAAGAATGTATATTGGCCTAAACTGAGAAATGTGTTTTTTTTTTTTTGACTTTTGGAGATATTTATTATAGCAAAATGTTAAAAAAAAAATTAGTAGTAGTAATATTCATTATTAGCCATATTTTGTGGTTTTATATTCCTAAATTTCATGAATTTATTATGAGATGCTGCTGGTCGGATGGTTAGATTTGTTCTCTATTCCTACATAGGTTTATTCCTTCTCTTGTTATTGTTTATATGTTTTGTTATAACTGAAAAAATCTTTGAATAAAGAATTATATTTATAAAAAACATATATATATATATATTTATTAATTTTTTCTAAAATTGTCACTATTTTGTTGTTGATAGAGCAAAAAATAAAAGCCACAGAGGTGATCAAATACCACCAAAAGAATGCTCTATTTGTGGGAAAAAATGTACGCAAATTTTGCTTGGGTACAACGTCGCACGACTGCGCAATTGTGCCACATTGTAAAAAGTGCTCTGGTCAGGAAGGGGGTAAAACCTTCCGGGGCTGAAGCGGCTAATCAGCGCTTTCGACCTCTAGCGGGAGCGCTTTTAACCCCAAAGAATGGCTTAAAAACACCCGTTGTGCGGCGCTGGTGCTTCGGAAGCGCTGTCCATTCATTGCAATGGGCAGGGGCATTTTGGGAGTGCTGTATACAGCGCTCCCAAACCGCCCCAAGCATGCTGCTTGCAGGACTTTTTCTAACGTCCTGCCAGAGCACCGCCCCAGTGTGAAAGCACTCAGGCTTTCACACTCGGATGGCATTGGAGGCAGTTTTCAGGTGCTTTACAGGCGCTATTTCTAGCGCTAAAACGCCTGAAAACAGCCTCAGTGTGAAAGGAGTCTTAGTTTTAGAAAACTTATAATAGGTTTGTCCTGTTAGAACCTAATTGTGTTGTATTAACAATGTTATAAATGAAGAAATGAAAAGCAAAAAAAACGTAATAACCATAATAATTGTTAAGCAAAATGGCATGCTTTTCCAGAAATATATTTACATAGATTATCGTAATTAAGCTTTTGGTTTTCTTCCTTCCTCATGTCTTTATGATGATAAGTATTGCTGGGTTTTTGCAGTTCCAGGAACGTTCTCCGGTGTGTTGACAGGGGTAGATGTGATATATATATATATATATATATATATATATATATATATATATATATATATATATACAGTCATGCTCTAAATTGTTGGCATCCCCAGAAATTTTTCCAGAAAATCAAGTATTTCTCACAGAAAAGTATTGCAGTAACACATGTTTTGCTATACACATGTTTATTCCCTTTGTGTGTATTGGAACAAATCAAAAAAAGGGAGGAAAAAAAAGCAAATTGGACATAATGTCACACAAAACTTAAAAAATGGGCTGCTCAAAATTCTTGGCACCCTTTAAAAATCCCATTGAACACCTGTGGCGAGATCTTAAAATTGCTGTTGGGAAAAGGCACCCTTCCAATAAGAGCGACCTGGAGCAGTTTGCAAAGGAAGAGCGGTCCAAAATCCTGGGTGAGAGGTGTAAGAAGCTTATTGATGGTTATAGGAAGCGACTGATTTCAGTTATTTTTTCCAAAGGGTTGTGCAACCAAATATTAAGTTAAGGGTGCCAAGAATTTTGAGCAGCCCATTTTTGGAGTTTTGTGTGACATTATGTCCAATTTGCTTTTTTTTCCTCCCTTTTTTTGATTTGTTCCAATACACACAAAGGGAATAAACATGTGTATAGCAAAACATGTGTTACTGCGATACTTTTCTGTGAGAAATACTTGATTTTCTGGAAACATTTCTGGGGTGCCAACAATTTTGAGCATGACTGTATATATTATATACTTCTTATGCTGCTTTTACTGTATATTGTGTATGCATTGTACAATTTCAGGCTTTTTTTTTTAACCTGCAATTAACTAGTAAACACAGAAACAGCAATTAAATTGCATTAGTAACAGATAATGTTTTGTGATCCAAACCGGCACATCAAAGCTACGCATCTGTCTCGTTTTCCTCCTAAACGGATAACGATCTGTCTCATTTACCGCATTAAAGCACACAGGTGTGATGGGGACTTTGTTACATTTATAGTCTGTTTTGCTGCAGAAGGAATATGGCATTGGTTTCAGAAATAAAGATATTAAATGGGGGGGGGGGACGGGGACGCAATTCAATAAGGCATTTGCAACACATTTCTGCAGTTGGACACCTTGCGCCAAAATCATGAAAACCCTGCAACATTTTTATTGTTATTACCAAAGCGTTAGACAAATTCAAGTAGTTCTTATTTGCTACACTTTGCTAATGTATGGTGCTATTCTTGCAACAAATGTATAAAGAAATCAGTGATAAGGAAAGTGGGGGGGGGGGTAAAACTCACCACACATGTAAAATCTGATTGTACGCTCTCCTTGATGTACAGTAGCACCCTCCTAGATAGGTTGCTAGAAAAGGTAGGTACATTTAGTTCTTTTTGGCTTCACTGCAATCAGTGGAACAGGTTGTGATTGCTTTGAGCTGTTCTGGGCTCTGCAGGCAGCAGGTTTAATTGCTTCCCCCTGTCTTCTGGGGGATTCCAGAATATAGAGGGTTGAGAAGAGGCAAATCAGCAGTTTAAAAATATTTATGTTGTCCCAGCCATTTTCTGGGGGAGAGTGCCCAGTAGATGGCTGTGGTGTGCATAAATAATTTGGCGCTCTAGGCAGCCTTGTTGTTGTCCAGGAGGAGAAGTTCCCAGCCTGAAGAAATGCTGCTCCTCTAGGCAGCCCCAGATAAAATTCTACAGTGATAAGGAAAGTGGGGGTAAGTAAAACTCACTACACATGTACAATCTGATTGTACACTCTCCTTGATGAACAAAAAACACCTGGTGCATAAAGCACGGTAAAACCTCTCATGGATTTTTTGACAGGCAGACCAAAATGTTGGTCAAAAATATATATTTTATTATAAAAACATGATAAAATAGTACAAATCAACGATGAACTTCATATAGTATTAATGCAATTGTGAATATAAGATCATGATACATAATACCCAAAATAACGCATTCTGTATGTCTGGCATATACTGCCTATGGATACTGGTCGGCTAGCTGTCGTACATACTGGTCCTTGCATGTTTCAGACTAATTATAGTCCTTCTTCAGAGGTTTTATTTCAAATGGGTAGTAGTAGTTATACAATATAAATATATCATATTAGTAATATAGTAACATAAACATGCATATAGAGCAAAGAAAAGTGCATTCATGTATCTATTTTAGGGCATAAACTTATCATATGTAATACTTATAAAATTATAAAAAACAGATTTTGCATATAACTGATGAGTAAGTGATCAGTTGTTTCCCAGAGAGGGCAATGCAGACATGCACCAGATGGAACCACGAGGACCGTGAGGAAATTAGTCCAAAACAGGACATACAGGGACCCCAGGTAACGGAGCAAAGGCTCCCACCATGTAATGCCAAACAGCCAGTTAGTAATCGGTCTTTTGAGAGTTTATTATGATGCTCATCTGTATAGATAAGCAGATATAAAGAGTTGTTAATATGATTTACAGCTATGCAGGGATGCAGAGAGATTTAGACTGATGATGCCGGAGGACTAGGAGGATTGGGCCCTTTCTGCACTGCCCGGCGCACGTGGGTCCATCTCATGCCCCCCAATTTGGGGCATGGATGGACTTCCTTTCTGGCCTTAGGAAATCACGGGGTCTACCGCCATTTCCCTTCCTGCTTGCGTTCCACCCTGGAGCGCGGTAGGGTGGCCGCAAGCGCGTCGGTGACGTGGGATGCGGCTCCGCCCGGCCCCTCTGTTTTTGAGGAGGACGTGGACACACCACGCGCCCTCATGCCAAGGAATCCACGATGGATGCTGTATGCCCAGATTTAGGCACCATCTTTTCCATCTTCCCTTATCAGCTGTCCCCCATTATTCAATTGGGAATTGAATCATCAAGCCCTCCAGCTGGGTATATCTGCTCCTTCCTGTGTGGTTATTCCTGCAGAATACAACTGGGAGTAGGTTGCACTGGAGCTGACTATGGAGACTAAGGTATGCTGAAAAATTAAGGCAGATTTTTTTTTTATTCAATCATGAGATATGTAACTGGATACTAGCTAGCGGTGCGGTTTTAACCCCCGCTAGCGCATACCTCCCAACTTTGTTAATGTCCACTGCGGGACATTATTTAACAAATTTTCCCCCTCAGGTCAAAGTTGTTGAGCGGGGGGGTTCCGCGGGACAGAGATTTTTTATTTACAGACATCTGCTGCTAGTTGTTAAGCGGGGGGGGGGGGGCGCATGTGTAAGTCAGACAGGTGTCTACTTACATTTATCAGCAGAGGGGGTGGGTTGCAGCCGCCTGAGACCTGCCATCCATCATTCTCCGCAGGACCTCCCCCTCCTCACATCGTGCGGGAACGAAACCTCTTGTGCGGAAGTGCGGGAAGGAGTTGCCATTCCGGGTAAGTCCCGCCCAATCCGTGCCAGTTGGGAGGTATGCGCTAGCGGCCGAAAAAGGGTTAATACCGCCGGCAATGCGCTTCTGCAGAGGAGCATTGCCGGCGGTATAGCCGCGCTGTTACATTGATTTCAATGGGCAGGAGCGGTAAAGGTGCGGTATACACACACTCCTTCACCGCTCAAAAGATGCGGCTAGCAGGACTTTTGGAGCGGTCCTGCTAGCGTACCGCCTCAGTGTGAAAGCCCTCGGGCTTTCACACTGAGACTGCAGGGCAGTAGTTTTTCAGGCGGTATTTAGGCGCTATTTTTAGTGCTCAGTCCTCAGTGTGAAAGGGGCCTTACAGCAAAGAGGGTTTTTTTTTCAGTCTTTTTTTTTACTTTTGAGATAAAAGTTTTAAATAAATAAATAAATGAAAGCTGATCATTGTAAGCACCCCTGCCAGTGCTGAATGGTTAGTCCAATTCCTGTAACTAATACATTCTGCTAAAGAGATTGCTCGTTGTAAAGATATTTTTAACCATTATTTTTAATCATGTCTTTGCCTTTTTTGTTCCCCTTCCTTTTTTGTCCTGCAGCCCAGCATGTCTAGCGTGTATTGTTGTTGTGCTGCGATGCACGCACATGTTGCGGACTCTGTTGCGGCCTGATACCATGGCTAGTAGTGCTTGTTTTTCCTAAATGGGCGGTTTTCTCCGCCCAGTCTCCACTCTGATTGGCTTTCAGGTCTTCCATCTGCTAGCATAAGTTTCCCTTCACGGGGGGGGGGCTCGGAAACGCATCCACTTTATCACTACTGCTTCTGCTTAGAACAGTTCCTCTACCAATGGCCCAGGAATAATAAACAGCACCATCAGCAATGTCCCAGGCCAGGCAAACACTACAGAAGGAATGTTACTGGCCAGATTACCAGATGAAAATAGAAAAGGGAAATCCTAAAAATGAAAACAAATGCAGCCATCATGCCTTATGATTGGTAGGCTGCAATATATTAAATTTTTGGTTTGGGGTTTAATACCACTTTAAATTATAATGTGTATAAGTTATAATAGCGGCCGAATATCGCGGCAAAAATTATGGTTTAGCGGCGCTAAAAATAGCGCCGCTATACCGCCAGCGCACCTCCCGCACCCAGCGTGAAAGGGGCCTAACTGATTATAAAGTGTGAGCTGGAGTGAGCTGGCTTCAATTTTTGTTACTGTATCTAAACTTGTACATCTAACACCCCACCCCCCCAAATCCCCCCAGACTGAAGGTTCTGCTGCCTGCTGTGCCTCCTGTGCTCATTCAACCAGGGTGGAGGCGCACTAATACAGAAGGAATGTTACTGGCCAGATTACCAGATGAAAATAGAAAAGGGAAAGCCTAAAAATGAAAACAAATGCAGCCATCATGCCTTATGATTGGTAGGCTGCAATATATTACATTTTTGGTTTGGGGTTTAATACCGCTTTAAATTATAATGTGGCTTGTGTAGCAATTGTATATGCTATATTATTTTCTTTTTATTTGTTATACAAGTGTAGTGGGGTCCCTACCTAGGGGAGTCGCTGTGCTTAAATTTAGGGGTGACGTGAGCGGTAGTTGGCTCGGGTCTTCTAATTGTTTGGACTCTGTCTTGCTGTTGTGTCACCTGGCGTGCAGTTCCCCTTTAGGCGTATAGGTGGTGTTGTCACTTATACCCGGGGTTGAACCACAGGTGATGGAGTGGCTATTGGATGTCCTCTCTCGGCTGCCGTGAGGTGGGCGGTTCCGGCCTGCTGTGCCTAAAGAGGGTATATAAGGGGCAGACGCCATTGTTCAGGAGTAGTACCTGGGGACCTGTACCCAGAGGAGTGTGTCCCTCTAAAGGGGGGGTGCGCCCAACTTTGACTGAGGAGTCTCGGGCACCTTCGGCCCAAGGCTATGGAGTTCCAGGTAGGCTCAGTACCTTCAACTGGGTCTACAACCAGAAAGGAAACCCAGGGAGCCCAGGTGAGGGTGACTGCTCTGACTGAGAGGAAACCAGGGGAGGATCGGTCCCATAGGAGGCGAGTAATACAAGATTGCTGTCTCGGGAGAGGCCTGGTGTCCTGTCAGAGGGGAAGGATTCCTTTCTTTGCAGACTGCCTTTGCGGAGTGTTGTTATTAAAGGAAGGATATCCTTGACTTTGTCCTTGGAGGGGACCTTGGAGGGGACAAACAGTCACTGTTTGAGCTTCATGCCGGCTGCTAGTGCTATTGAGTGACTATCCGGGTGAGCTATACCCACTCGGGACCAAGTGGTGACGAAGCCAAGAGTGTGCCTGAATCCATTCTATTCTGCTAACCCCTTTCCTCTCTTCAATTTTCTGGTTACTGAAGCAAAAGAGAAAATAAACTCTTGTTGGAGTTGAAGTGTTGTGTGGACATTGACCTTCTTTGGGAAAAGACTTGCCTCTATAATCTAAAGGGAAGAACCAGTGAAAGGAAGCAACTCGCTGCGGGACCCAAATACATAACACCGTCTGACTTCTAATCCAGAGAACGCGGCATGTGGCATGGTGTGTCTGATCCCCCTAAAAGGAAAGTATGGGGGAAAAGGATCTGTGTGCTACACAAGTGTTCCCACGCTACACACAACACCACCGAATGAGCCACTGATCTGGTACAACCAGATAGAAGTTCACACTTCACTAGCGGCACAAATGTTCCAGATCAGTGACGTACTAGGACTAGCATGGAAGCTCTGGTCACTGCACCTTTAAATAAAATTCAGACATGGCAGTTCCCGTAGGTCTCTTCTCACAGGTTTACTTTAGAGTAGCAGCTCAACCAACCAGCACATGCAGCTGTTAGCGGGATTAATGGCCTTGGGGAGTTACTGTACCACATAATAGTACTGCACAGTAAAGGTACATTGAGCAGAATGGTTCATAACCTACTCACCCCCGGCCTGTTTGCTGTGGAAGGAGCATCTAATGAACAGCCTAATAGTTGTAGCGGTAAATTTATAATATACAATAAAGCCAGAGAAAATGACATATTGAGGAAGTGCCAGTTAAAGGTAATTAATGAAGTTTTGTGGGCATTGGAGTAAGTCAGAGAAATGCAGTTGACTTGAGGGTCAACAGGCATAGGGTATGAAAGCTATGTCCTTTTAATCATTTCTTGTTCTTTTTTTTTCTTGAAGTTTGTCTGAACAATCTGCTACACATAAGCATGTTTAGCCATCTGTATGTTGGATTCCTACCTACTTTTGGTACATCATCTGTATCCATTGTTTCTCAATCAGAGTGCCGTCTGCGTTACCCTGGCGTGCCCCAAGAACAGAACCCAGTTTGCACAGGGTTAGGGGGCTGTAATGTATAGGGGGCTTCAGATGGGGGGGGCTAATATTATGGGGGGCCTCTGATGTTAAAGAGGGACTCAGATGTGATTGGGGGACCACTGATATGATTGGGGTCCTTTGAAATGAAGAGGAGACTCTGATGTGATGGTCTGTTTCTGATATTAAAGGGAGACACTGATGTGAACATGTTTTTAGAGTAACCTTTGAGTTGATGGCGGACCTCTAAAGTGAAGGGGTGACTCTGATGTTAAGGAGGGTCTCTGATGTAATAGGGAACCTCTGATGTGAAGAAGGGTTTCAGATGTGTTAAGGGGACTTCTGATATAAAGTGGGGATGGGGATTCTGATGTGATGAGGGGATCCTCTGATATGTATGGAGGACCTCTGATGTGAATGAAGGACTCAGATGTGATGAGGGAACCTCTAATGTTATGGGGGGACTTCTGATGTAATGGGAGGACCTGTGATGTGAAGGAAGTCCTCAAATGTGATCAGGGGACCTCTGATGTTATGGGGAACTTGTGATATGATGGAAGGACTTCTGATGTTATGGGAGAAATTCTGATGTGACAGGAGGACCTCTGATGTTTTAGTGTAACTTCTGTTTTGATGGGAGGATGACTGATATGAAGGGGGACTCTGATGTGATGGAAGGACCTCTGCAATGAAGAAAGTACTCTAATGTGATGGGAGTGCCACTGATGTTATGGGGGAACTTCTGATGTGATGGGAGGACCTGAGATGTGAAGGAAAAACTCTGATGGGTTGAGGGGAGCTCTAATGTTATGGGGGAACTTCTGATATGATGGGAGGATCTCTGATGGCATAGGGGAACCTATAATATGATGGAAGGACCTCTAAAGTTTTATTGGAGAAATTCAGATGTCATGGGAGGACCTATGATGTGAAGGGGGGACTCTAAATAGATGAGTGGATCTCTGATGTTATGGGGGAACTTCTGATGAAATGGGAGGACCTCTGAAGTGAAGGTGGGACTCTGATGTGATAGAGGGACCTCTGATGGTATGGAGGAACTTCTCATGTGATGGGAGGACCTCTGAAGTGAAGGTGGGACTCTGATGTGATAGAGCGACCTCTGATGGTATGTAGGAACTTCTTATGTGATGGGAGGACCTCTGAAGTGAAGGTGGGACTCTGATGTGATAGAGGGACCTCTGATGGTATGGAGGAACTTCTGATGTGATGGGAGGACCTCTGACGTGAAGGTGGGACTCTGATGTGATAGAGGGACCTCCTGATGGTATGGAGGAACTTCTCAGGTGATGGGAGGACCTCTGATGTTATAGAGGAACTTCTGATGCGATGGGAGGACCTCTCATATGAAGAGGGATGCTGATGTTATGTGGGGCCTCTGATGTGACAAGGGGACCTATGATGTTGTGAGGGGACCTCTGATGTGAAGGAGGGGAGGTGGGTTCTGATGTGAAGTTAATTGTAGTGGGACAGTTATGTGCATCATCCCAGGCTATTATGGGGGGATATCTGATGTGATGGGAGGACCTCTGAAGTGAAGGTGGGACTCTGATGTTATAGAGGGACCTCCTGATGGTATGGAGGAACTTTTCAGGTGATGGGAGGACCTCTGATGTTATAGAGGAACATCTGATGCGATGGGAGGACCTCTGATATGAAAAGGAATGCTGATGTTATGTGGGGCCTCTGATGTGACGAGGGGACCTATGATGTTGTGAGGGGACCTCTGATGTGAAGGAGGGGAGGTGGGTTCTGATGTGAAGTTAATTGTAGTGGGACAGTTATGTGCATCATCCCAGGCTGTTATGGGGGGATATCTGATGTGATGGGAAGACCTCTGATGTGAAAGTGAGATTCTGATGTGATGAGGGGGCCTCTGATGTGATGGGGGGGGGCCTCTGATGTGATGGAAGGACTTCTGATGTTATGGGGAAGCGTCTGATGTGATTGGAGGACCAATGATATGAAGTGGGACTCTGATGTGATGATGGGACCCCTGATTTGAAGGGGGAGGGGGTTTGATGTGAAGTTAATTTCAGCGATACAGTTATGTGCATCATCCCAGGCTGTTATGGTGGGATATCTGATGTGAAAGTGAGACTCTGATGTGATGGGAGGACTTCTAATGTTATGGGTGAGTGAGTGAATAAGTGAATAACTTGTATAGCGCTACAAATGCGAACTAAATCGCCTCAAGGCGCTTTTTCCATTCAGTAACGTCCTGATCCTTCAGAAGAGGTGGGTCTTAAGTTTTTTCCTGAAGGCCCGGTGGTCTTATTCCACACGGATGTTTGTGGGTAGAGTGTTCCAAAGCCGTGGTCCTTGGACTGCAAATCTTCGTTCTCCCTTCGATTTGTATCGGGACTTGGGGATGTGGAGGAGGTTTTGGTTAGTTGATCGGAGAATGCAATTGGGTGAGTAGTGTTTTATTTTCTCGCATAAATATTGAGGCGAAACGTCTGATGTGATTGGAGGACCATTGATATGAATAGGGACTCTTATGTGATGATGGGACCTCTGATTTGAGGGGGGGGGTTTGATGTGAAGTTAATTTTAGCGATACAGTTATGTGCATCATCCCTGGCTCAGGTTTCCCATTAATAAGTTTCATGTATGATTGTTCCATTTTAGACTGGGGTACCTTGATATGTTGCATACTTTTAGGTGCCATGACTGAAAAAAGATTGAGAAGCACTGCTATGAGATGATATGTTTCTCAGGATGAGAAGTTCCACGGGAAGAATTAAGTCAGTGCAGAACTTGTCAATCAAGGTAGCAAATGAGTTCCTAGTCTTTTTATCTGACCAATAACTTCCCTGTCAAGAACAGACAGACAGAGAATATAAGGTTTCCGGTGAAGTGAAAAGCATTTAATAAATGTTTCTTGTTTAGCTGGCAGGAAATGTGACTTAAATGGCACAGAAAAGCTTCAGAATCAGTAAATACCTTATTTATAAAGATTTTATTATGTGTCATTGGTGTTTATTTTTTATTTTTATGTCAAATAGATGGACTTATGCTTTTTACAAGTTCAATGTATGCAAGTATGTTAGAAAATGGTCTATCTATATTTGTATGGTATTTTTGACTGGAGTTCTCCTTTAGTACACTACTCCCTGAATGTGAATCAACAAAATGGGGTTGATGTACTAAAACTGGAGAGCGCAAAATCTTGTGCAGCTCTGCATGGTAGCCAATCTGCTTCTAACTTCTAACCAGATTTTGCACTCTCCAGTTTTAGTTTTAGCAAATCAACGCCAATGTTTTTTCAAGTAACCAAACTTGCTGGTTGGAGCGAGGAGGGCAAAGAGTTAAAGTGGAGTTCCACCCAAAAGTGGAACTTCCGCTTTAACCACTCCTCGCCCCCTTACATGCCACATTTGGCGTTGCCAAACATGCCGAACACTTTAGGGGTGCTCATCAAAATGTGTTTTTTTTAACATACACTATAGGATTGTAGCAGACCTGGGACACCTTTCGATGTTCCATAGAGAATGGTAATGTGGCATGCATAGTGCTCCCTCACCCTCCTATCAGGCCCTGTTCTGAGCCACATTCCAGTCTGAATATTGTGTCCGTGTTTCAGGCGGACTGAAACCCGAACACATGATTCAAAACCCAAACTGTCCGGGTGAATCCCAGACAGGTGGCAACCCTAACTGCAGGTCAAATGCATTTGTCCGTGAATTCTGAATTATCTCAAACTGATGTCACATACAAATGGAATGCACCTAAAGGCATGCTGCATTTGCCCATCAACACATGCCCAAAGGACGTATGGAATATGTCCAATGTCCAGTTCAGGACCTTGGATGTATCTCATATGTCCTCGCCTTCAAATGGTTAAAACAAGCTCAATGCTGCAGCAGAAAACATAACTTTTTTGGGGGGTTTGAAAAAGGAACTTCACCCTACATCAACCTAAATTCTATCTCACTGACAATTGTCCCTGTATGATAATTAAAGTGTTACTAAACCCAGGAGCCAGCATCCACTATATCTGGTCTCCCACAGTACACAGAACATGGAAATGCAATTATTTTAGTTAATATAAACTGCTAAATACCTTTTCTTAATAGCAGTATATAGCAGTCTTGTGACTTCTATCAGTGTCTGGCTAAAGCTTGGAGGAGGAGTTTTCATTCTGCCCTGATCCCTGATTGTCCTATGAGGCTGCAGGATCCCTGACCCTCTGTCTGGACAGCACTGATTGGCCCTGTGCTGATCACATGCACCCTCCCTAGAAAAAAAACGAACTCTCTAGCAATACACAACAAACTGAGCATGTGCAGCTTGCCCCCGCCCCCTAGGCAATTCTGTATCCTGGCCTAGACCAACAAGGCCCAGGCCTAGGGCCAGGGCCGCTGATAGGGAGGGACCACCAGCCCTCCTGTAGGGGGCCCGGGCAAACAGGGGGACCCGGTCAACAGAGGGAATCATTGTGGTCGGATGGAGGGGCAATTACAGAATTACTTCCCCTGCACCGATCCCCCTCCCTGTTCTGCCTGCTTCTGATCCCCCTCTGTGCCTCCTGTCCCTGTGCTGCCCCCCCCCCACACGGCACTGCTGGCTTACCTGTCTCTTAAAAAAATAGCAAATTGTAAAATAAAATACATTTTAATACATGCAAACATTCTTTAAAAAATTATATAAAAAAAAACTTTAAAGATTTTTAAAAACTATTTTAAAAAGGGCTAATTCACACAGGTTCTCTATTATGTTTGTGTATATATTTCAGGGGGGGTGGATAGGGGGCCCTGTCAGGCAGGCTCTACAGGGCCCCTTGATTTCTAACAGCAGCCGTGCCTAGGGCAGCACTTTGCAGGGGGGGCAGCACGGAATGAGTCCCCGCCAGCTTGCGCTACACTGTTAGTGTAACGCAAGCTGCTTCTAATTTTGACTGTCCTATCATCCTGGACCACAAACCTCACTGTGCTATATGTTTTCTGCTGCACCATTGTCATTATTATATCTTCTTAGTTCTCTCCATAAAATTATCAGAAATTTGTGCTTAAAGTAGAACTACAGGCAACACTTTTTTCATTTTGGATAGAGTAAGGGAGGGTTATAGCCCCTGTCAGTTGAATTTTTACCATCCCTGTCCAATTGCAGAGATTTCCCTTCACTTCCTGCCCCATAGCCAAACAGGAAGTGAGAGGAAATCTATGCAAATGAAGGAAATACCCACTTAAAAATTTCAGGGTGGGTCTTAAACAGAAAGGGGTGTGGCCTTGACAGGAAGGGGTGGGTCATATTTCAATTAGGGGGTGCACGAGTTTAGTCAGGCCTAGGGCAGCACAAAACCTAAATACACTACTGCCCCTAGGCTCTGTTTTATCAGGAACTGACTAATAAAAAAGATGTATTGGTAGTAAACAGGTGGAGGTATGCACAGTTGAAACACTTTGTGGAGTTCCTCCCCCAACCGATCAGGTCGGAAGACAGCCTGCTCCCATTAGAGCGGCTGTGCTCAGCGACAGTCGGAAGGAGAGGGATCTCAAAGATATATAACATTTTGAATGGATTAAAGATATCGGGACCCCCGCCATTTATTAAAAAAATGGGAGGAAGAGATGGGAATAGGAGACAAGGAAGTAGATGTCGGTAAAATTTTACGGTTGAAACATGCTACAGCACCGGATTGTAGTACGACAGAAATGAACTGCAAGCTTTTGGCACGCTGGTACATAACCCCAGATAAATTACACCGGTATCAAAGGGATGCCTCTAATTTTTGCTGGAGGGGATGTGTGGAAATCAGAACTATGTTCCACATATGGTGGACATGCCCTAAAATAAAAGTATATTGGAAAGAAGTAATATCAACAATAGAAGAAATTACTGGCACTAAAAAACCTGAAGAGCCATGGGTGTGTCTGTTCCATGGGGTCAGTATGTCCATTAAACAATATAGGAGAACATTGCTACCCCACCTTCTAAACGCAGCAAAAAGTTTAATCCCCAGATAGTGGAAGGACCCCGAGGGCCCTTCGCTGAGGAGTTGGTTATGTAAAATCAACAAAACCTAAAACATGGAGTTCCTAAGGTTCAGTGGTGAAGTAGGAGAAGAAGGGTTTGTAAGGAGATGGAAAGATTGGCTAAGGTACAAGCAATCACCGAGATATGCAGAAAGGATGGCAGAGGGTAGGGCAAGGGAGAGAGTCTGAAAGGGCGGGACTGACAGACCGGCACTTGGAGAGATCCAGGCTGGGTGGGGGTGGGGGGGGACCCTGGGGGGGGGGGGGAGGTATTAATTTTTTTTTTAGACTGTTTGCACTTGTATAAGCGGGGCCAGTAGTGGCAACACGGCTCCACCTGAATTAGTTTTGTTTGAATTTTTGTCTAAAAAAAATAATAAAAATCTAATAAAGAAGTTGAAAAAAAAAAAAAAAGAAGATAGATTGGGGACTGGGGAAGAAGGGAAGGTTAAGAGAAGATAAGATCAAACAGCTTCTTTACACAACGCAGAGGATTAATCCCTTTGATTCCACAGTGAGTATAACTAGCATGCTTTACTGCATATACAGACTGATTTTACTGATGGTTTGGTAACACTAAATAAAACGTACCTTATTTATCGGCGTATAACACGCACCCCAAATTTAGGAGGGAATATTAAGGAAAAAAACTTTTAGGAGGGAAGATTAAGGATAAAAACTTACATTTAAATGCCCATCAATGCAGCCTTATCAGTGTCCATCTGCAGCCTTGTCCATCATTGCAGAATGATCAGTGTCCTTGCAGCCTTGCCCAGTGTCCTTGTAGCCTTGCCCAGTGTCCTTGCAGCCTTGCCCAGTGTCCTTGCAGCCTTGCCCAGTGTCCTTGCAGCCTTGCCCAGTGTCCTTGCAGCATGATCATTTAAAATGACCGCTACGGTGCCGAGATAAACAGGGCCAGATGTCCTGTGTACTCGGCTGTACTCGGTTCCTCTCGCAGTCCCGCCCCTTGGCCAGGCTCCTATGATGGACATAACACAGGTCCAATGGCGGGACTGCGAGCGGAGCCGAGCCTTACCGAGTACACAGTACACTCGGCTATGTGTATATCGGCGGCGCGCTCTCCTCTTCCCCTCGCAAACAGCGGGGATCGGCGTATAACACGCACCCACGATTTCCCCCTGATTTTCAGGGGAAAAAGTGTGTGTTATACGACGATAAATACGGTACTTACTGATCTATGGAGTCCAGCAAAGTCAAAGTTCTCCTTACAGAACTCTGCTTCCATGCCAGCATCTTGATACTCCTGGTTGGAAAGATTACTTCTCTTTCTGGCTTTCGTGTGTCTTCTGGGATCCTGCGCATGCGCAGACATACTGCAGGCAGAGTCTGACCTGTGGCATGTCTGTGATTGCACAGGATCTTGTGAGGGATGAAGTATCAAAATCACGCAATACTTCATCCCCTGCTGCAACCTTGCATACGTGGCATGGACATTTCAGGAGGCAGCGGGTGGCTGATCACTAAGCCATCCTCCCTGGACCTCTGAGATAAACACATTGGGAGGGGGGGGGGTTTATTAAAACTGGAGAGTACAAAATCTGGTGCAGCTCTGCAAAGAAACAGCATCCAGGTTTTATTGTCAAAGGTTAAAGTCATATTAAAGTCTTGTTTTGTTTTTTTTGTTTACAAATGGCAAACATGTTGTACTTACCTGCTCTGGGCAGTTGGTTTTGCACAGAGCAGCCCAGATCCTCCACTTCTTGGGTCCCTCACCGGATTTCGTAGCCCCTCCCTCTTGCTAAATGCCCCCCACAGCAAGCAGCTTGCTATGGGGGCACCCAAGATGAGCTGCTGCTCTGTGTGTTCATTCAGACAAGGAGCTGTGGCTCGGCCCGCCCCCTCTCTCTACTCATTGGCTCACTGACTTTGATTGACAGCAATGGGAGTCAATGGCGCCCGCTGCTGTGTCTCAGCCAATCAGGAGGGAGAGTCCCAGACAGCTGAGGCACTTATGCAACATCGCTGGATGGAGATGAGGCTCAGATAAGTATAAGGGGGGCTGAGGAGGGCTGCTGAACACAGGAGGTTTTTTATCTTAAGGAATAGAATGCCTTAAGATAAAAAAAAAAAAACTTCTGCCTTTAGAACCACTTTAACCACTTAAGGACCGGAAGGATTTGCCCCCTTAATGACCAGCCCATTTTTTGCGATATGGCACTGCGTCCTTTTTTCCCCACAAATAGAGCTTTCTCCTGGTGGTATTTGATCACCTCTGCCTTTTTATTTTTTGCGCAATAAACAAAAATAGAGCGAAAATTTTGAAAAAAAAAATTACTTTAAAAAATCCCCCCCCCAAAAAAATAAATAAATAATTCTTCCTCGGTTTAGGCTAATATTTATTCCTTTTAAATATTTTTTGTAAAAAATCGCAATAAGCGTATATTGATTGGTTTGCGCAAAAGTTATTGTGTCTACAAAATTGGGGATAGATTTATGGCAATCTTTTTTTTTTTTTACTATTAATGGCAGCAATCTGTGATTTTTAGTGGGGCTGCGACATTGCGGCAGACAGATCGGACACTTTTGACACTTTTTGACATTTATACAGCAATCAGTGCTCTAAAAATGTACTGATCAATGTATAAATGTCACTGGCAGGAAAGGGGATAACACTAGGGGGTAATCAAAGGGTTAAATGGTCCCTAGGGAGGTGCTTTCTAACTGTGGGGGGAAGGGACTGACAGGGACTGACAGGGAGTTCTTTCTCCTTGTGCAGGAAGACTGGTCTTGTCCCTGCCCTCTCCTGTAGTGGGTGGAGCCTGCTCAGTCCCTCCCAGAGCTCTGCTCCCTGCACAGGCTGTGAACAGCACAGTGATGATGTCTTTGCTACATTTACAAAATAATATCTGGGTGTGCAAAGGCATTTAGTGCACATACAGTGGATTTGTGTCTTCTGTAGGAAAAATTTTAATGAACATTTTTGGGGCCCAGAGTTCAGCTCTAAATCATTTTCCAGCCAAAAGCAGATTTTATTGTGTGCGAAAAAGTGGGTAAAATAACAGTTTACTGTAAGAAATAAATATGTTTAATAATAAATAAAAAAAAAGTGGTTGAAATGTTTCCTAATGCACTTACAAAAAATAATCCTTGCAGAGTTTATTTTATGACTACACGGTTGTGTTGGTTTCATCTTGAAATACTTCAAAATAGATTCTGTCACCGAAAAAAATAAATGAAAAAGACCGTTTATTAAATATATATGCATATATACTCTACATGTGGCAACATTTCACCGTGAGAAATACTAACTTTATTTTTCTTCAAATACATTTCAATAACGTGACATCTATCTCCGCTCAAATCAGATTTGTCATCTCCAGTAGCTGATTCTATAAAATTTGCTTTGGCTGTGATTTTAAAGGAAAAAAAAAAAAAAGAACTTTAAAAAGCACCCAGCAGAGGGCAGCCTTGTATACTTCAAGATTCAGCATCTGCATTCTGAAAGAGGATGCAGCTGCCATAAAATTGGACCATTTCTATAATAAGACACAAAATGGGAAGGTTTTATTTTTATTTGTTACAGAATATTTAATAAGTCACCTGAGCCAAATTGGGTTGTAATTGTAACATTCTTTTTTCTTTGGATATCACTGCATAAATGACTTAACAACAAGTTGCACAGAGCTGAGGAATGAGGAGGATGCAGAGTCTGTGCATAGCAGGTGCTGATGCTTGGTGCAGGGAAGGAGTTACTGTATATGGATGTTGCAAATTGTAAAAAGGACAATAATAATAAAGCATGCATTTAGGGTGTGTCAGAGATGGTTTTTGAACTGCCTTTTGTTAAAGTGGAACTTTACCCCATAACAACATGAACAAAAAATAATGTTCTTTAGCAAGGAACATACTGTACATTCCACATTAATAATTATTTATCAAAATGAGTGTGTGCTTTAAATTTGCTGAAGCTCAGAGCCCCAGAGCAGGAGTAAATCTTTAGGCTGTCAGTGGGTGAGGTGGTGCACATCTTCTGTGTAAGTAGTGTGAGGGGGTTAGCTCGGCAGCGGGTGTGTGTGACCCCCGGGATGGGCTCCCCACACAAAACAGGCCCAGCAAACGGAGGTTGTGGTTTTCAAAATCAAAAAGGTGCGGTTTATTTTCTATTTACAGTGACAAAACACAGCAAAGCAAAAGAAACATAACCAAAATAAATCCTGGTCAAGTTGACCTCTGACTAAACATACAGGTTTCCTAACTAACAACTGGGATCAGCCTAGTGCTGTCCTAGTCCCTAAGTCCCTGGTTTTAAATGTCCAAGCAAATAGCCACACAGGCTTTGTCTCACCGCACAGGGGTTCACTCTCCCTAGACAGTCCACACAGGTCTGGTTCCAGGCATGAGCTAACATCTAATGAAGCTGGGAGTTCTTATAGAGGCCTAAATGAGCTGACAAGCTTCAGCTGGTCTCATCAACTCCCTGTCTGCACGACGCCCAGCCCTCTCCCTAGAGGTATGAGTCATCCATGAGCCCACTAGCCTTATACAACTCTCCACCTAGTTGTATAAGTCGGCGTAAAGCCTGAATCTGGGCGAAATATATCTACCCCCCTGGATGCAACCAGGTGACTTTACCTTCCTGCTGTCACATACCCCCCCCTCTTGTTTTAACCTTGGGGTTGGAACACCAGCAATCAGGCATTCATGTACTCGAGACAAAGCATCCACATTCCCCATTTGAACGCCAGGGCGATGCTTTACTGTGAAGTTGAATTCCTGGAGGGCCAGGAACCACCTATTCACTCTTCTATTTGTTTCCTTGTTTTGAGCCATCCACTTTAACGGAGCGTGATCCGTAACCATGTCAAAGTGCCTACCTAGCAGGTAGTACCGAAGGGAATCTAGAGCCCACTTCACCGCTAAACACTCCTTTTCAACGGTGGCGTAATTTACCTCATGGGACTTCAACTTCCTGCTGAGGTAAATGACTGGGTGCTCTTCCCCGTTCCAGACCTGGGACAATACTGCTCCTAACCCCACATCTGACGCATCACTTTGTACGACAAAGTCTTTAGAGAAGTCGGGTGAGTACAACACTGGCTGGCTACATAAGGCTTGTTTCAAGAATTGGAATGCTGCCTCAGCCTCGGGGGTCCATTTAATCATGACCGACCCTTTCCCCTTCGTCAGGTTGGTTAGGGGCACAGCCTTAGAAGCAAAGTGGGGAATGAATCGCCGATAATACCCAGCGATTCCCAGAAAGGCTCGTACCTGCTTCTTGCTGTTGGGACGTGGCCAACTCTGGATGGCCTCGACTTTGTTGAGTTGGGGTTTTATTACTCCCCTCCCAATGGTGTACCCAAGATATTTGGCCTCCTCCTGCCCAATGGTACACTTCTTGGGGTTAGCCGTAAACCCCGCTTCCCGAACAGAGTCCAGGACTGCTTGCACTTTTGGCAGATGTGAGGCCCAATCTGTGCTATGGACAATTACGTCATCCAGGTAAGCCGCAGCATACTTCCGATGGGGCCTCAGCATCTGGTCCATTTTCCGCTGGAATGTGGCCGGCGCATTCTGTAACCCGAACGGCATTCTTTTATATTGGAACGCCCCGTCTGGGGTTACAAATGCGGTTTTCTCTTTGGCCGACTTGGCCAGGGGGATTTGCCAATACCCTTTTGTGAGGTCAAGAGTCGTCATGTATCGGGCTGTTCCCAGCCGGTCGATCAACTCATCTATACGTGGCATGGGGTAGGTGTCAAATTTTGTAACTTTGTTCAACTGACGAAAATCGTTACAAAATCGCCAGCTCCCATCCGGTTTAGGCACCAACACGATGGGACTAGACCAATCACTTTGGGACTCCTCTATCACCCCTAAGTTCAGCATTTTCTGTACTTCCTCCCGTATTGCCTCCCGTCGAGCCTCTGGGATCCGATAGGGTTTTAACTTCACCCTTTCACCGGGCGGGGTAATGATGTCATGCTCTACCCCAGATGTTTGTCCCGGCAGCTCAGAGAATACCTCCTTGTTGCGAAGCACAAACTCCTTAACCTCCTGTTGTTGGGGTTGTGACAAGGTGGCTGCTATTCCAACCTCAGGAATCACGCAACCAGTTTGAGCTGGTGACCAAGTGTCTGCGACTAGGGACTCTCTATCCCTCCAGGCTTTCAACAGATTAACGTGATAGATCTGTTCGGGCTTTCGCCTTCCTGGTTGTCTGACCTTGTAATTCACTTCGCTCACTTTTTCCATTATCTCGTAGGGGCCTTGCCATTTGGCAAGGAATTTACTTTCAACCGTAGGGACAAGTACCAATATCCTATCCCCCGGGGAAAAGGTACGGGTCTTGGCTCCACGGTTGTACACTCTCTGCTGTGCCAACTGCGCTTGGGCCAAATGTTCCTTCACGATGGGCATTACCTGTGCAATTCGATCTTGCATCAGGGCGACATGCTCAATCACACTCCTGTGGGGAGAACTCTCACTTTCCCAAGTTTCCTTGGCAATATCCAACAGCCCTCTTGGGTGTCTCCCATACAGTAACTCAAAGGGGGAGAATCCCGTAGAGGATTGGGGCACCTCCCTAATAGCAAACATCAAATAAGGAAGTAAACAGTCCCAATCCTTTCCATCTCTATCCACCACTTTCTTCAACATTTGTTTTAGGGTTTTGTTGAATCTTTCAACCAGCCCATCGGTTTGGGGGTGATACACAGACGTACGCAATTGCGTCACTTTGAACAATTTACACAGCTCTTTCATAACCCGGGACATAAAGGGTGTACCTTGGTCCGTAAGCAGTTCTTTACAAATACCCACCCGGCTAAAAACAAGAGATAGCTCTTTGGCTATGGTTTTGGCCGAGGTATTTCGGAGAGGGATCGCTTCTGGATAACGGGTGGCATAGTCCATTATAACTAATATGTACTGGTGCCCCCTAGCGGACTTGATTATAGGACCTACCAAATCCATGGCGATCCTCTCAAACGGGACCTCAATGATGGGTAGAGGGACCAGCGGGCTACGGAAATGTGGCATCGGGGCCAACCTCTGACACACAGGGCAGGAGGAACAATAATTTTCTACGTCCTTCATCACCCCCGGCCAATAGAATCTCTGTAATACCCTCTCTCGGGTTTTCTCTGTCCCCAGATGACCTCCAAGAATGTGCCCATGGGCCAACTCCAACACCAACTTCCTGTAAGGTTTGGGCACCACAAGCTGCTCAACGGTTTCTTCTGCCCTTTTTGCCACCCGATACAGTAGGTCCTTCTCTACGCTGAAGTATGGGTAAGTGCAGGTATTATCTGGGTTCACTAACTCGCCATCTATTTTCACTACGTTTTCCCGTGCCTTTATTAGGGCGGGGTCTTTCAACTGTTCTGTGGCAAAGTTTTCCCTGTGAACCTCAAGATCAGAAAACTCCACAGACGGTAGGTTTTCGTCTGAGGAGGTGGGCTCCTCTCCAGTTTCTTGAGTCTCCCCTGCCAATACTGATAAGGGAAATTCCGGAGAGTCCTCACCACTCTCAGGGGAGTTCTGGCTATCACATTCCTGGTACATAGGGGCACCAGTGAGGGGCTCAGGATCATCCCACAGTTCCCAGAACTTCGGAAAATCCCTTCCCACAATGGCGTCATGCGGTAACTGAGATACTAAGCCCACTGGATGAGAGAGGGTACCTTTGGGGGTCTCGAAACACACTGTAGTCACTGGATACTCTCGGGTGTCCCCATGCACACAAATAACAGCTACCTTGCTATTCCCAGAGACCTCTGTTTTAACTAACTCAGCCTTTATCAGGGTCACAAGGCTACCTGAATCCAGCAATACCACAACATTTCTACCATTAACACACATTTTGCATAAATGTTTCTCAGTTCCTCGAATGGCAGTGCATGCGACTGTCGCACACAGCGACTGACGTCTGCCCGTCAGAAAGTCACACTGCATGGGTTCCTCCACAACCGGGCAATTGGCTGCAATATGTCCCGCTTGCCGGCAGCGGTAGCAAACGATCCTTCTTGCCGCCTCTTGAGCCGCTGATTTCCCAGGCTGTTCTCGCCAAACTTGGGGTAGAGCTCCCACCCTCTCACTCTCTCCACCCTCACCCCTTGGAATCCTCTTATCCGCCCCTGGGGATGGTCTGGTCTTAGGGTGGAAAGTCCGAGTGTCTCTGGAAGAGGCCGTCAGGTTCTCTGTAGCCAAGTATTTCTCCACACGATCCACAAGACCATCGGCCGTCTCTGGGTCTCCATGGCTTACCCACTTTTGGATGGCAGTAGGAAGAGCTCTCAAAAACCGATCCATTACAACACGTTCCACAATCTTTGGTGCGGACAAAGTCTCTGGCTGTAGCCACTTTCTGCTCAGGTGAATGAGATCATACATTTGAGACCTGGGGGGTTTTCCAAGCTGGAAAGTCCAGTTATGCACACGCTGAGCCCGGACAGCCTGGGTGACACCCAGCCTTGCCAAAAATTTCAGCTTTTAGCATCACATAGTCTTTTGCTTGGTTAGGCTCTAGGTCATAGTAAGCTTTCTGCGATTCACCAGTTAACAGAGGAGCCACCAGTCCAGCCCACTGCTCCTCAGGCCACTTTTCTCTTTCAGCGGTCCTTTCAAATGTGGTCAAAAATACCTCTGGATCATCCTCTCCAGTCATTTTTGTCAATAAACGACTCACCCCAAAGGACGCGGTATTAGTGGGACGGCTTTCCTCACTGGTCTGCGGACGTTGCTGCATTACTGCTTCCATTTGTTGTAGTCTCTGCTCTTGCTTCTGTAACAGGTCTATGAAGCGGGCCTCAGATTGCTGCTGGGCTTGTTGCTGAGCTTCCAGACTCTGTTGGTGAGCTTGCTGCTGGGCTGCAAGGCTCTGTTGATGAGCTTGCTGCTGGGCTGCAAGGCTCCTTTGCAAACCTGCATTTGTCTGCTGTTGATTGGCATTTGCTAGAGCCAGCTGTTTCAGTATCTCCTCCATGCTGGCTTAAAAAAAAACTGCCACTGGTTCTCCACCAACTGTGAGGGGGTTAGCTCGGCAGCGGGTGTGTGTGACCCCCGGGATGGGCTCCCCACACAAAACAGGCCCAGCAAACGGAGGTTGTGGTTTTCAAAATCAAAAAGGTGCGGTTTATTTTCTATTTACAGTGACAAAACACAGCAAAGCAAAAGAAACATAACCAAAATAAATCCTGGTCAAGTTGACCTCTGACTAAACATACAGGTTTCCTAACTAACAACTGGGATCAGCCTAGTGCTGTCCTAGTCCCTAAGTCCCTGGTTTTAAATGTCCAAGCAAATAGCCACACAGGCTTTGTCTCACCGCACAGGGGTTCACTCTCCCTAGACAGTCCACACAGGTCTGGTTCCAGGCATGAGCTAACATCTAATGAAGCTGGGAGTTCTTATAGAGGCCTAAATGAGCTGACAAGCTTCAGCTGGTCTCATCAACTCCCTGTCTGCACGACGCCCAGCCCTCTCCCTAGAGGTATGAGTCATCCATGAGCCCACTAGCCTTATACAACTCTCCACCTAGTTGTATAAGTCGGCGTAAAGCCTGAATCTGGGCGAAATATATCTACCCCCCTGGATGCAACCAGGTGACTTTACCTTCCTGCTGTCACAGTAGGATTGCCACCTTTTCTTCAAGCCAAACAGCAGTATTTTTCTTTTTTGGAGTATACCGTATAAAATTGTAAAAGACCCGGGACACTTTTGGTGGCCTGAAAGAGATTAGTAATGCGGCACGCATAGCCGCGGCGAACAGTGCACGTGGCCAAATTGTGAGTGTCATGCACGGAATGCAGGGGTCAGAAATATTTATTTTATAAAATGCAAAGGTCAGATATGTCCTGGGCAGAGGGCTAATGCTACCAGGGGTGTGGGGGGAGTTAGATATGTGCTGGGTTGACTCTTTAGGAGGGCAGAGGGCTAGTGTTAGGGGGATTAGATATGTGCTATGTGGTGCTTTGGGAGAGAGCATGCTAGTGCTTACAGCGGGGTTGAATGTGTGCTGGGGGATGCTTTGGAGGGGAGAGGGCAACAGATAGCAGGGGGGCTCCGGTATGTGCTGGGGGCACTTTGGGAGGGGAGAGTACTTGTGCTAGCAGAGGGAGTCAGATATGTGCTAGGGGGACGCTTTGGGAGGGAAGAGAGCTAGAGCTAGCAAGGGAGGGTTGAATATGTGCTGGGGGCGCTTTGGGAGGGAAGAGAGCTAAAGATAGCAGGGGGGGTTTGGACATGTGCTGGGGGCGCTTTGGGAGGGGAGAGGACTTGTGCTAGCGGGAGTGTGTCAGATATGTACTAGGGGGACGCTTTATGAGGGGAGAGAGCTAGAGCTAGCAAAGGGAGGTCAGATATGTGTTGGGGGGATGCTTTGGGAGGGGAGAGGGCTAATGGAAGGGGGGAGGGGTCAGATATGTTCTAGGGGGTGCTTTGAGAGGGGAGAGGGCGAGTGCAGGGGGTTAAATATGTGCTGGGGGATGCTTTGGAAAGGGCAAGGTCTAGTGCTAGACAGGGTTGTCAGATTTCAAATCCAACCCACACTTCTAGCATAAGTCTTCCCCCCTGCCAAAGCGCCACCCAAGCACATATCAACCACCTAATCACTCCACCAAGTGTACACATTTTTTTAAGTTGTCCTCCTTCACAGCCACTCTCTCCCTCTCCCCTGTCCATCTACAGAGCATAATAAAAACTTTCTACAGACCTCGATCAGCATGTGTCCCTGCTCTCCCCTCCTGTGTGTGTGTAAACAGAGCAGGAGGCAGCTTTGATCCACTGTGCTGAAACAGGCTGCCGTCGGGAAGGGAAGACACATCAGATGCAGAGCAGACTTGTCACTCTCGGTGCAGGCCGGTTTGAATAATGTGTCCGGGTCTCAGGCACATGAAAACCTGAACATATCATTCAAAAACCTGATTGTCCAGGATAAAACCGGACAGGTGGCAACCCTACAGGTATGTGTAAGAGGTACAGGTAACTGATAGACTTCAAACAGTTGCAGTAATAATCAGTCCTTAAGAATTACAGCACTCCACAAAGATTCTTGCTCCACTTAAGAAGTTTATTTCCAGACTCTAAAACTCAGAATTCTGTCTTTGAAGCTCAGAATTCTGACTTTGAAACTCAGAAATCTGTCTTTAAAACTCAGTATTTTGACTTTTAATTTCAGAATTCTGATTTTAATCTCAGAATTCTGACTTTGAAACTGAGAATTCTGACTTTGAATTTCAGAAATCTGTCTTTGAAACTCGGTATTCAAATTTTTCATCTCAGAATTCTAATTTTAATCTCAGACTTATGACTTTAAAAATGTGATTTTTTTAAAGTACATTTTAGGATGGTCCCAGGGTTTTTTTCATATTTTTTTGATAATATTAATGAAAATATTTTTGTCATATAGCGCATCCCTGGGTGTCATATACCCAACATATGCTAAATTTCTTATTCTTATTTATTCTGAGATCTGAAACTGTCTGTATACATTCATGTTCCATGAGCTGGAGATAATAATTTTTACCAGGGGTTCCCTGACACCTGAAAGTTATTTCAATGGTTCCTCTGTATTCAAAGGGTTGGGAAAGGCTGTTATAGAGTGTCACTTGACACTTCATTCACTTGAGTCTGCTAAGGTTGACATCACATCCAAGATGGTGGCACCCAGCAGCAGTCTCTGGGCTTTTGGATGTCTACACAAGGGAAGCTCTTACAGATAAATAATATACATAAAGAATGTAAAAGACACACTGTATTATTATTATTATTTTTGAGCTATGCCTGATAGACCTAAATTTTTTTCTGTATTTACTCCATTAATTCATCATAAGAAAAAATAATTTTCAATGGCATGGATCAAAAACAAAAATTAGTTTTCTTCTATAAAATGCTATTGAATATGAAAAGCACACACGGTATGGTTATCAGAAGAAGGAATTCCTTTCAGAGAATTAAAAAAAAAGAGTAAAAAATAGATGTGTGCGCCTAGCATAAGTCTGTTTCAGAGATTTGGTTCGGTGTTGCCCATGCCCGCTTGAGTATCGCAAATTCGCACAATGTCGTTCTTATCCTTCTTGGTTATGCTGAGCAGCCGGTGGGTGTCTGAGTAGCCGGGGAAGAGATTCGTTTTCATTATGGAAGCAGCAGAGTGGTAGATAGCGAGGATATTTATCAATGACTTGTATCTGGAATACAGATGCTGCGGGGGCTGTGCTGGCCGGGCTCTGTGCTGGGAAAAGCTTACATTGCACAGTACGGGAGAGACAGCACATGGGGATTACAGCAAGTTTAGAAAAACTTTAGGTTCATTGGCCTGTAGCCTAAATTTGTGATGAGGGAAATATGGAAGTCCTACCTTTCTGGCTACCATGCTGTTTCTCTGGCTTCAAGACTTTCAGAGTCATTGTCCCACTATACTGATCTGGAGTTTTGACTTTTCTGGCTCTGAGTTTGTTCCAGGTCGCTCCTTTTTAAGTATTGATTTGAGAGGAACTGTAGGATTGGTAGGACATTTTTTTTATTTGACCCCTTCATATTTGAGAATACTTTGTGCCTTCAAGACTAAAGCCTCGTACACACGACCGGTTTTCTCGGAAAGAAACTACAAGAAAACTGCAGGGAGAGCTTTCTTGCCGAGAAAACCGTGCGTGTGTACGAGGCTTTCAGGTTTCTCGTCAAGAAAACTGCCCAGAATCTCGACGAGAAAACTAGAGAACCTGCTCTCTATTTTCTCGTCGGGATTCACGTCCCGACTAGAAAACTGTGTGTGTATGCAGCAACAAACTTACCTGTCCTCCGATAAGCCTGCGCATGCTCGAAATGACTTTGACGCATGCGCGGTAGCTTCCTAGGCATAGGTAGGGTGTAGCAAGATGGCGGCGATGGCATTGAATGTGACGAGCGCACGCTCTTCGTAGTCGATGACGTCACCGAGTTCGTGCCATTCAAAAGAACGGCGGTTCTTTTGAATCGTGTACACTCGGTCGGGACAGGATTCTTGTCAAGATTCTCGTCAGGAAAAATGAATGTTTTTTTTCCTGACGAGAATCTTGGTCGTGTGTACTAGGCTTAAGAGTTTGTTCACATTAGTGGGTGGTCAGACCAGCTGTGGTTTTACTTCTCTCCAACCGCCCATCTGAATGAGACCGTGCAGTCACTCAGGACTGCAGAAATGGCGTGGGAACAATGCTGTGCTTTCATGGTCATGGCAATAATTAAACAGCCTGTTGCATTCCCCATACAAGTATATGGTGCCATGCTGCAACTGCCCTCAACCGCATGTGATGTAGGCAATTGTGATGTGGCATTTACAAGGTTATCGGGCGCCTCCTCATTGTCTGTCAAGTGCCCTCTAAAAGCAGTCCACTGTAGATTACTTTTCAGAGGAGCGGCAAGGGTTTCCATACATGTGGATGAGCCCTAAAGCAGTTGTGGGGAAAAGGATTTATTAAAAAATAAAAAAAACAGTGTCCCTCAATGTAAATCCATCGTCAATCCCCTCCTCCCTCAGAGGTGGTTTTCACCTGACATTGGGAAGGGGTACGATTGGAGCCCTGCAGGTATAAATAGGACGGGTGGGGGAGCATCCATCCTGCACGCTCTCCACAGTGGTCGGTCACATTACTCCTCACTCCTTGTCAGCATGTCTTACCATGGTAGGTTATTTCCATTCAACATATTTCATTTTTTCACCTACAGTATATTTACTTAGTTGGATGTCATTATTCAACCCTTTTTTTTCATTAATCTTGCACCACTGAGATAGCCCACTTATATCTAGGTTTAGTACAACTAACAGTGGCGACTGGTGCTCCATTTTTTTTTAAGGGGGCGGCAAACAAACCTCCCACCTGGTCCGGAATTACCCCATCCAGATTGCGGCTTCCCCATCTTCTCCTCACGGCCAATCCGGTTCTAAGACCCGCCTCCTGTCCTAAATGGAGAAGCCGGAAGACAATAGCGATTATTGATTTGTTAACGTCACAAGTGGGTGGGCTCACTGTGCCCCGAGCCCAACTTTTTTTAAACCAATTAGAGGCTCTAATCATGTGCTTAAAAAAAAAAACTTGTAGAAATCGATGCGTCTGGCATAGAGATTAGGGACCGACACATGGAGATTAGGGGGGTGGCGTCCCTAATGGACCAACCACCGCTGCATACTAAACTATATATATGTATATATTTTTACTTGGATTCTACCTAACAATATACCTCATGTGTTTTTTTCACCGAATTTAGCAGGTCACTCACACTCATTATTTTCCTGTGGAGCCATGAGGATTTGGTGGTTGGTTGACCCTTCCCCTCTCCCTTTTTGTTTTTTACATTTTTCTTACTTTTTTACTGTTTATCCTTTTTTGTTATATATATGTATTTTTGCACACATGTTTATGTATGTACTACACATACATCTCACACTCTTTATACATATTATTCCTTTCTTGTCAACGCCTAAGTGGTAGTTTTATGTCATGCATACTAACTCATAAGACACATCTTTCACAACCATCACGGTGGAGGACTTGTTGGATTGCTCTCCATGCCCGCCATTCCATATTGTCCTGTTTGCACTACTGTGCCCTTCAAATGTTATACCCACAGTTCTTGGGTCAGATATTTCCAGGTGACTACCATTAGGTCATGAGCATGTGATATTTTGCAGATTTGTAAGTATGGGTCCCCTTTTGGTTGATACCTAATGTTTGCAATAACAGAATACAATGTTTTATGTGTGTTATATAGTCCTAAACTATTTCTACTAGACAATTGTGTGTGCATCAACCCCTGAGGATGTGATGCTATGTCACGAAACATGTTGGGTTACATAGCTGCAAGTTCCCACCTATTATGGATTGATCATTAAAACACAGTACCTGGCTACAGAATTAATATGTATTTATTGACAAATCTGCATGACTATATGGCAATCATGTCACTGTTGGATCTGTTGGAAATTGTATTTACCACATTTTTTTTTTTTTAATTGAGTGTGTTGTGCCTCATCTAAAGTCCCACGGGCAATTCATGTTTCTTTGTATATTTATACAAATATACCTTACTCTGAAATACAAATATACTTTACTCCATACTCCAGGTAAATATCTTAACAAATTTTGAGCCACCCTATAGCAGATTTACTGTTACAGGGCGGCCCTCCTGTGCAGGATCCAGGGCCGTTGATAAGGGGGGGCCACCGGTCCTCTTGTAGGGGCCAGAGAACACAGGGAGTGCACACAGAGGGAGGGGATTGGATTAGTGATGGACGACAATTGCAGAGCTCTTCCTCCAGCAGCTGAAAGCTGGTCTCTCTCCCTCTCCCTGCTGCCAGCTTTTATCTGCTGAGGAAGAGATAGTCGTCCCTCAATAATCCTTCCTCCAGTGCTGGCTCTAATGTTAGCTCTGCTCCTGAGTTTGTAATTTCTGTAACTTTGTTTCTCTCCCTCTGTCTCTCTGATCCTGGAGTTCCAACTGCCCAGACTGTATATTTTTTCATCTCATCTTAATTTTTACTTATTAACTCAGTTTTGTCTTTAAGACTTAGCAGGTATTCTGTGAGTTATGTTGTATTTGTGTCTATTAATAATGTTTTTTTTTGTACTTTTAGCGAAATATAGCTTTAATATGTTTTTGGGGGGTGGGGGGCTATCAGGTAGTCTGTACGGGGCCCAGCGATTTCTATTAGCATCCCCGGCCGGATCAGATACAGGGAGTGAGTGTGGGCCTCTGGCTGGATTGTCACTTCTGCCGTGGTTACTGTATATTTACTGTAACATGAATGAGTTGCAATCATCTGGTAGTAGTAACCGTTCAAAGCAATGGGCAGCATAGTCCCTGCCATGACCAGCTGCTGCCTCTGTGTGGGGGAGGGGTTAGTAAAACCATAGCTTAACAGTAGTGTTTTACCTCCCCCCAACTAGTGTGAACGAGCCCTAAATATTTAAAATGAACAAGAGAGCTGCGAGAGGTAGCAGGATCGATGCCCGCATTCTCCACCAAAAAATAAAAAATGAACAAGAGGTTCACATTTACCATGAAAAAATACACAAACTACATAGCACAGTGTATTCTCCCCTAAGTCCATTCCAAAAGACTTATACTTCACCTATAATACAGGTGCCCTTTAAAGAAATGTGACGGCAGAGAAGGGACAGATGGGGGAATGGCTGGAGTCTACAGACAGATGTGCCTGGGCTGTAATGCAAAGCTTTTCAAACAGGTTCACTAGATGAAGACCATAAAAATGCACAATAAATATTTTGTGGCTGCAATTAATTCAGATGGTATTTACCACGTTGCTCTTATTAAAGAGCTTTCTGACAACCTCAATGAAGAGTCAATGGCCCTGAAAGTTTCCGGAATGGCTGGTGTTCCGCAACCCACAGAGCTCTGATTATAGCTATTTAACGTGGAGCTGAAACTGAGAAAAACTGAGCTGGAGCAGCAGGTGAACGATGAAGTGTTTCCTAAAAGGGGTTATCTCGGGCTGAATACACAATTATAATTTTTTTGTCTATCAGTGAGTGTCAGGAGTATGTAAGTCCCCGCGCAGAAGTAAAAAAATAAATAATTGGTGCAATATATACTGTAGAGCATTTTATTGAATGTAAATCTCTACAAGGATGACCTGGTATCAGCAATTTTCAATATGTGTACAGCAGGGTTGGAGTGTGAAAGGAAGAAAAAATACAATGAACCAATCAGTTCATGTGATGATAGCAGGGGAGAGCACAGTGACAGAGAGATGATCTAATTGCTATGCTACTTCTCCTTTCACTGTCCAGTCACACACAGGCTGGGGGTGCGTCCAGGATGACCTGACCTCAGAGGAAGTGTGTCCAGTCACAGGATGGATTCAGTGGTATTTGGGGAGGGAGGTGTCAGCCATTAGCACAAGGGGCACTATTTGTTCATTAGAGATGGGCCGAGCGACCCCCTGTTTGGTTTGCAGCAGAACTCTCGTACAGATGAAAAGTTCTAACCCATTGAAGTCTATGGGTGCCAAACAAGAAAAATCAAAAGTCCCCATTTTGAAGGCTCTTATGCAAGTAATTGGCCATAAAAGGGGTATGGGGATCCGGGTACTGCCTTAGAGGATATGCATCAATGCAAAACCTTTTTTCTAAACGGACGTGGGGTCACCCCACCCAGTCCATACCAGACCCCATGCATGTGACATTGCCAGGTGGACCTGCCCTTACCTATATAAGAACTGTCAAAGTGCGGAGGAGTCAGCCGGAGCATTTCTAGGACAGCAGGAGTCTTTGTATATGCCGTCACCACGTTGTTTCCTGTGTATACAGATTTGTTTGTTTCAATGCATGGATTGTTTTTATGCTTAATTTCTTTTACCAAAATGTGAGTACCCTTTATCCCTTTATGGATTTACACTATGTGGTTGCTTTCCTTTGTTTATATCCTCAATATATATCTACCGTTGTGCATTTACTGAGGGCTATTGAAAGCATTAGATACTTCATGTTACAGAAAGGATATGTGTCTCTGAACTCCTGCTGATATGTTCTGAGCTCATTTAACTCCATAATATAGTCTTCCAAATCCGGTAAGAGTCCATCTCACACTGGGTGGTGGATCACGTGGTGAATTTTGGTTTATCATACCTCCTGAGCACTGGATTTCACACAATTATATGAAGTTTCTCTTGGACATTTATGTGTTTTGATATAATATTAATTTATCAATTTATTAGCTTTACTTGTTTTACAAAGTGCTGCAATTTTTAGTATGTTTTGGTATTTTTTACAGTGTATCTGTTTGCAAGCAGCTTTTTTCACTGTTAATATTGTATTATATTTTTTGTCAGCGCGTTTTTCTTTATATTTTGAAGCCTAACAGAAGAGCTACTGTAGCTCAAATTGCTGAAAAGTTAATGCTGGTTCCCACAGAAAGGTGTCAGAGAACATAGTGCATCGCAGTTTATTGCATATGGGGCTGCATAGTCACAGACTGGTCAGGATGCCCATACTGAGCCGTGTCCACAGCCAAAAGTGCTCACAATGAGCATATGAGAATCAGAGTTGGACCACGGAGCAATGGAAGAAGTTGGCATGGTCTGATGAATTCAAGAATGGTTTGAGGAACACAACAATGAGTTTGAGTTGTTGATCTCCAAATTCTCCATATCTCAATCCTATTGAGCATCTTTAGGATGTGATGGAAAAAAAAGTTCAATCGATGAGAGGCCCACCTCGCAACTTACAGAACTTAGGATCTGCTACTAAAAGCTTGGTAACAGATACCATTACATACCTTTAGAGGTCTCGTGCCTTGAGGAGGTATGGTGGGTGTCCATAATGTTATGGCTGCTCTGTGTATATGTATGTAGAAGTTATATCAAGGAGTGTGGTAAGGGAAAATCTTTTCATACTAAAATGTGCCTCTTTTTCCAATGTATGTATGAGCCTGTACATAGGTCCTCTTGGAGGTAAGACTTTGACAATAATATATACACCCCCACTCCTATTTAGCTTGTGAAGCACTCGCCCCAAAGATTTAGCCAACGATGAACACCTTATCTGTAATTCACACAAACAAATCTCCAGAAGTGCTAAACCTTGCTGCTCTTTTTCATAAATCTCTGCCAATATCTTTCTTCTCCATTTAAAAAAAAGGACAAGTACATTTCCATGCAAATGCCATTTATCGGCCTCATCTAGGAAATCTCACTCTTGAGAGATTGACATGGCGGATCAGTCGTTCCCCGTGCTTGCTTTGTTAGCCTGTCCTCCCTGGCTTATTATGTAGGCATTGCTAAGCTGCAATATACATTGCAGTTGCATACCGTCTATTTACCGGGAAAGTCAATTGGTACGCTGTGATTTTATCTGCAATGCAAGGAAGAGAAGTGGAAGCAGAAGAGCTGCTGTCAGACATTCTACACCGAGATTTCATGTGAATTGGGCACGCAGTCAATGACACTTATTCCTTCTTTTCTGCAGTACACAGAAAGCTTCAGAATGTGATTTCCAACCTTGTATTTTTAGCTAAGGTTAGCGAGCCGGTGTCTTGAATGGTGGAAAAGCATCTTTAAAGAGGAAGTACAGCCAAGGCTTGTTTGGCTGTACTTCTCCTGGGGATCACAGGAGTGCAGTTTGTTCTGCACTCCTGTGACCTGTTTTCAGCAGACATTGGGCTGAAGTCCACTGTCTGCTGATGTCACAGAGCCGGTCCAGGTTCGGGAAAGATCGTGACCATATGGTCGGGAATTGCCCATGTGCCTGGCCTGGCACCTGGCACCTGGCTCAGCCTATCAGCGAGCCACTGAGAGCCTGAAAAGGCCGCTCTCACCCCCTTCTTACCCCAGTGCTCCATTGAGCGCGGGGGGGGGGGGGAAATCAGGACACAGAGCCGGTGACTGACAATCACCAGCTCTCTGCCCATGGAGCTGTGAGAACCGAGCCATCAGTGATGTTTGATCACTCGGTTCTCAGTGTTTAAGCCGGCGGTAGACAGATGCTGCATCAGACCAATTTTTACGATATTGTATGAATGCAAATGTAAAGATCTGCAGCTCTCTGCTTTCTGAGTTTGTAAATGCCTGTAAACTTATCATAAATGTACTTCCTGACCTTGACATGCTAAATGGAAGAAGAGAGAGAGAGAGTCCCAGCCAGTGGCGGCTGGTGCTCAAAAATTTGGGAGGGGTGCCACGCTGCGCCTACCCCCCTGGCGGGAGACGGACATGAAGGTGGAACACTAGCAACACCCACCGTGGGAGATGGATGGACTGGAAGGCCTCCTTACCTTACAGGATGACACTCCAATCTCCAATGTCCGAGCCGGGGAGTGCTGAAAGCAGTGACGGCTGGTGGGTCGTGCTTCAACTCATGGAGTAATGTCCCACGTTTCGGACCCTGACTCAGACTCCCCGCTGTCCCCGGCCGGCTCGGAGGGGCGAGGATCGCTCAGGGGCCCCGGGATCTCCAAGAAGGACCCGAACGGCGGGACCATGGATGTGAGATTCCCTGCCTGTGTCCAGGAGCAATTGTGGCTGGTGGGTCGGGCTTCTTCTGCGTCTCCTCCCTCCTCCTCCCTCTAGGCCAATAGGATCGCTTCTCCTTTTGGCCAATCGGGAAACAGGTCTCACGACCCGCTTTCTGATTGGCCGAGAGGAGAATCAGTGTGACAATAGCGAATATTGCTCTGCGCCCTGAGCCCACCCTTTTTTGAAGCCTATTAGAGCCTCTGGCTGTAATCACATGCTTCAAACCCGCCCTCATTGGAATCCATGCGCCAGCGCCCTGCATGTAGATTAGAGGGGTGGACGCATGGATGGGGTGAGGCGCCCATATGCCCCTAATAGACGGGCCGACACTGGTCTCAGCCACATATCCTGTCCATGCTCCAAGCCAGAAGAGACTATTTTACACTACTAGGGAGGGACTAAAGTGCAGAGTAGATAGGCTGACTGAGTTTCTGATGCCACACCACAGTTTCTGCCAGTGAGAAGTTCCATTACAGGCTGGTTGGACAACTGTGACCATTTCAGTGATGACAATCTGCCACCGAATTGGTGATGTCAGCAGCAGAGTCTCTCTGTACTTCCAACATGTCGGTGAACCCTTCAGCAAATAGCTCTCCGACACAGCAGCCCACTTTAATGTTAACTTCCCACTGTCATCCAACTGCCTGGAGTCCAGGATCTCTCTCCCTCTTTCTTTCTCTCAGCTCCTTGTTCTCTTGAGACTTGTAGTCCATCCAGTCCATCGTTTAATAAAAGAAACTGTCTCTGTAGACTGCATTTCTCATAGCCCCAGGTGGTTCCTAGTAGTCTTCTTCCTCCCAGGCTGTAAAGCAACTGGTCAATGTCCTCTGATGCCCTGGGTCAGTCGGCAGGCTCTTTTCCAGCATACAGTGCCTGCAGCATAGCCTTGTGTTCTATTTCTCCTCCTCTTCTCACTGGCAGCCAAGGAGAGGGAGAACAGCTGTAGAACTGGCTGTGAGCCGCTGCAGCAGTGTGACACTGTCAGCGACAGCCCGGTTTATGCAGTGACAGGCGGGAACACTAGATAAACATATATGGTCGGATCCATGTAAGTATGCATCTGTGGAGGGGGGTGGGGGTGGGGTCAGTTAGGTCAAGGCAAAGGAGTAAAAAAGAATAAGTGCACGTATCCATGCATAGGGTAGCATGGAGACAGGAGTGGGTCCAGCAGCAAAATAAAAAAGAGAGAAAAGAAATAAAATAAAAAATATTAAAGATAGGTCTTTTTTAATGGAGAAGGGAGGATTAGAATGCTGAAAAAGTTTTTTCTTTTATTTTGAGCGAAAGGCCAATTTAACATAGAAGGAGAGAGCTAAGTAAAAAGGTAAGCAGCAATTTTTAAATATTTTGAAGCTATGCTTTGTGAATGGTAGCATGCAACAAATAGAAAGTAGGTGTTCTCCTAATTTAGCTTAAAAAATGTGTAAATGCACTTTAAAGGTCACGTCACTTCATAAATAAAACAATGATGGGTTTACACTTTTTCCCATAGAAAGGGTTAGCAGAGATTGCGGTAGCTCTATACACCCATGTCATGGATCTGGCGGGGTAAACTGCGCTTTCTTTGTCTTGAGTAGTCAATAAATCACAGTTTTCTGCGTTTAATTACCGCTTTGGACTCCAGCTTCCCAGAGGGCCATGCTGTGTGTGTGGGGAGATGAGGACAGCACACAGCAAAGTCTGTTATGATGAAGAAAGTGCCATTAATTGTATTCAGGTACAAATGATTATTAATGCTACAGAAGATAGCAAAACGCTGCGAGTACCCCAGTGTTAAATTATATTATTATTAATGTTATTATACTGCGGCCACAATGATGTATAATGCAGGAGTAGGACACCAATTCTTTTAAAGGGAAACTCTTGCTTCCATCCACACACTCATCTATCCATTCACCCATTCATCCATCCATCCATGCACCTACCTACCCATCCATCCACCCACCTTCCCACCCTTCCTGCAATTTATTCATCCATGCATCTACCTACCCATCCATCCATTTACTTACCCATCCATCCGTTTACATACCCATCCACCCACCCAATTACCCACCCATCCATCCACCCACCTATCCATCTTTTCTGCAAGCCACCCATCCATCCATCCATGCACCTACCAACCCATCCACCCACCTTCCTACCCATCCTGAAATGTATAATCCATGCATCTACCTACCTATTCATTCATCTATTTACCCATCCATCCGTTTACATACCCACCCAATTACCCACCCATCTATCCATCCATCCTGCAATCCACCCATCCATCTATGCACCTATCTACCCATCCATCCACCTATCTTCCTACCCATCCATCCACCCACCTATCCATCCAACCACCCACATACCCATTCATTCATCCATCCATCCACATATCCAACCATCCATCTATCCTGAAATCCACCCATCCTTTCATTTATGTATCCACCTACTCATCCATCCATCCTCCTACCCATCTATGTCACCATTCCATAGTATCCTATCTATCTATCTATCTATCTATCTATCTATCTATCTATCTATCTATCTATCCACATATCCATCTGCCCATCCACAAACCCATCCCATCCCAGAATAGAGAATAGAGTGTAAATAATGCCTACCACAATGAACTGTCATTTGCTCCTATTTGGTCTGTTAAACATATCATTGAAAGCTTTTTGTTAAATCTCTTTGACGATCCTGCCAGAAATCAAGTTCTGCCCTGGGTCCTAGTCACTCGACATCATTATCTGAAGCATTATTATCAGCTTTACCCTGGTTACCCATGAATACTTAAGAACACCTCCCTCTATGTTATGGAAGTGATGAGGGAGGTAGGCCTAATACATTTCCTGTTCTTGGATGACAACACTTCATAGGTATAGTAAGTGAGTGTTATCTTAGGACAGGAAGTGCGCTACTGCTAGGATCACCAGGTGAAAGGGGAAAGAAAAATGAAAAAAGAAAATGACTGCATCCAACACACAAAGACTTGTAAGCTGTAAATTATACAATTTTAATTCTTAGGCCTCGTACACACGACCGATTTTCTCGTCGTAAACAGTCAAGAAAAGTGCCGCGAGAGTTTTTTTGTCTAGAAAAACGTTCGTGTGTATGGTTTTACGACGAGAAACTTGACGAGAATCTCGACGAGAAAATAGAGAACCTGCTCTCTATTTTCTCGTCAGGAGTCCAGATTTCCTCGTCGTGTTTCTCGTTGGCCTGTTTTGTGACGAGAAAATGGTTCGTGTGTATGCTTTTACGACTCTTCCAAAAGCGCGCATGCTCACAAGCAACTATGAGACGGGAGCGCATCTTCTGGTAAAACAAGCCTTCATAATGGAGAGAGCACATTCGTCACGCTCATAAATATTTCATCGTTTAAATGTTCTGCATTGAATTCTTCGTTAGAATGTTACATTAATCAAAACGAGAGACCTTCTTTTGCTGCTGATATTCACACAGAGTTATGCCTTATTTTTAACCTTTTTCATGCTGCTCTTTATAAGATTTATGTGTATTATATCGTGCAAGTTTTTAGGAATAATTTAAATGGTTAGATTTTTCAAAATGATGTTAATTATAATTTCTCAATGTTTTGATAGCGATCTCCCATTTAATTTTCTAATCTATATTTTTAAAATTTCACACCATGTTTTTGAGCTAATCAGATTTAGTTATTCTTTTGGGGGGGGTGATATCTGTGCCTTTTATTGTCAGTCAAATGTATCTGCTTACTCCAAAGCTTGTTTTTTTTTATTTAAAAATACACATAGTCAAGTATGAACTTAAACAAAAAACACATTTATTCATGTTTATAAATTAAATAAAGAGAAGGCAGCGCTGGAGAAGCTGCTGCCATTTGTGCATCCCAGGGACCCCAGAGCACACAGCAACCCTGTGTGGACACTAAAATTGGGAGCTTGAGAAGGCCCACATTTCAGAACACAATCTGATGCTGGCCTCCCAGAGGTCAGGAACAGCAGCAGGTGAGATATATGTCCCAAGTGTGTGGTACTACAACAGGCTGCCTTCTGTCCGACCAGTGCGACCACAATGAAGCAAGGCCATCACTTCCTCTTCTTCCTGGCAACCTTCCCTGCAGCCTTTACTGAAGCCTTCCTTCTTCGTTTAGCTGGAGGCTGGCCCACTGGAGGGGTACTCCTGTCAGGAGGAGGAGGTGGAGGTGTAGCAGAAGGGGGTGGGGCAGAAGAAGAAGGTGGAGGTGTAGCAGAAGGGGGTGGGGCAGAAGGTGGAGGTGTAGCAGAAGGGGGTGGGGCAGAAGGTGGAGGTGTAGCAGAAGGGGGTGGGGCAGAAGAAGAAGGTGGAGGTGTAGCAGAAGGGGGTGGGGCAGAAGGTGGAGGGGTAGCAGAAGGGGGTGGGGCAGAAGAGGAAGGTGGAGGTGGAGGTTGAGGTTGGGTCAGTTGGGCCACCTCACATATGGCGGTATTGGGGGTAATTTGCTCCATCACCCCCTTGTTGAGCAAGGTGATGAGCAGGGGTTCGCATAGGAGGCGTTGCTCCATGCTCATCACCTTGAACTTAGCCTCCACTAGGCCGGCAATGGCCTCTTCAGGGGATGTGGGCTCCTTGAGGGTGGCATGGGCCTCTTTAATAAGGGCCATTGCTGCCTCACTGGTGGTCCTGTCCCTCCTGCCTCTTTTGTGAAGCCTGATGGGAGGCACCTGGGATCTGGTGCTTCTCCTTTGCCCTGCCACCTCCTGTCTGCCACTGGGCCCTGCCACCTCCTGTCTGCCACTGGGCCCTGCCACCTCCTGGCTGCCACTGGGCCCTGCCACCTCCTGGCTGCCACTGGGCCCTGCCACCTCCTGGCTGCCACTGGGCCCTGCCACCTCCTGGCTGCCACTGGGCCCTGCCACCTCCTGGCTGCCACTGGGCCCTGCCACCTCCTGGCTGCCACTGGGCCCTGCCACCTCCTGGCTGCCACTGGGCCCTTCCTCCTCCTGCCTGACAGTTTCCAGACCCTCCTCCTGGCTGATTTCATCCTGTGTATGAAAAAGAAACATAGTTTAATATGTTGGTTTAATCTTTGCATCAAACTTTGTAATCCTGATGGAAGCAATTAGAATGTAAATGCATAAATCCTTGCTTTAAATTTACCACTACATCAGCTTGACTATTTACCACACAATTAAGTGCAGAATAATGTCTACAGATCATGATTTCACTTGTTGAATACAAAATAATGTATGTTTCTCATCCTGGCATATTTGGGAAACATTAATTTTATCCCACTACATTTTCAGTTAATACTATACCTGGCTCCAGATGGCCAAATCAGGATCATCCAGGATGGCTGCCTCCTCTTGCTCCAGAGAAGGCTCAGGTTGGCTGCAGGGAAGTCTGGGGGGAAGAGTGGAGAGTGATGGCCTTGGCTCAATGTGGTCATCCAGGAAGGACATCCTGCTGTAGTACCACAAAACCGGGACATAAACATCATCTGCTGCTGCTCCTGACCTCTGAGAAGCCAGCACCTTAGAGCGTTCAGTCCTGTAGGTACCTCTCAAGCTCCCAATTTTAGTGTCCACTTGTTTTGCTGTGGCTGTGGGCACCTTGGTATGCACAAATGGGAGCAGCTTCTCCAGCGCTGCTTTTCTCACCCCTTTTTTTTTATGGATGGGGTTTTTGGTCTCCCACAGAGCCGGCAGCTCCCTTACCCGGTCAATAAATTCCGCCAGGAACTCTTTGTCGCTAATAAATACATTCATATTGTATCTGCAAGTAAAATAAATTATATTTAAATAATGTGAGGCAAACAGTCTAACCTCCTTCACATCCTAGTCACCATATATATCCTCCAACAATCTCAAGACAGTATAGGCCAACAATTTTAACAAGTCTCACAAAATCACATACCTTTGTTCGCACGTCCGTCACTTGAACTCCTCTCTCCGCACACCGAACGTACTATAGTCACATGTGTGTTTGCTATATACACACCACGCATGCGTCCAAATTCGAACACGTCGCTCCGCACACGTCGCCCGCCCATGACGTTCTAACTAACATCTTTTCCCCGCCCCTTCTCTTTCGGCGCGCAGACAGATATGGCGGAGTTACAGCAGGTGTCTGATAATTCCGCAACTAGCGAGGAGACAAGCCCGGAGACCGAGGACACGTCACGATCAAGGAGGAGATTCAAGGCATCGAATATGTCTTTGGCGGAGATGGCGGAGATGGTGGACATCTTGGTCAAGGCTGATTATGATGCCAAGCATGGGCCGTATAGCAAACCAAATAGAAGGAAGGCCAAAATCCTCACTAAAGTTGTGAAGAGTCTGAGGGCGAAGTTCGGGGTGAAACGCTCAAATGAGCAGCTCAGAAAGAGGTGGTCAGACCTCAAACTGAGGGAGCCAGACCAGTTGAGGAGCATAAAGAGGATGCTCGCTAAAAGTAAGTAAAATGACGACCTTTCTGCTATTAATCTTTTTAGAAACTGACTTTTTTTTTTTTTAAAGCATATTGGACTCCCTTCCAAAATGTATTAGTTTGAACTAGGTTGGGCACAGTAATCGTTCGTTACGTTACCGACACTTCGTTCGGCCACTATCCGTGGTTTTGGCTTATTTAAGACCCCCAAAAGTAATTAGACATCTGCCATTTTTGATCAAGTATTGTGGATAATTTTTAAGTCTAGATGATGTGTTTGTAAGGAGAATGAAATGCAAACTTTAATCAGTGTAAAGGAGAGGACACTCAGCAGCTGCTTCCACATCTGCACTTTGGAGCACTATAGTGTGGGCCACCAGACCCGCCTTTTTTGGGTGTCCCACACAGGTGCATCAGAGTTTATTTGTGGTGCCTCCATGTCCAAAAAATTACATCCAAATGTGAATAATAAACATATTTGGGGTCATAAAGAATGCATTTTTCTTTAAATTCCGCACAAACACACACTTGTACCCCACTTCCAAACAATTTAGCCTGTTTTAAGTTTAAAAATGAGATTTTTACAGTGTGATAAATAGACCTTTGGTTTTATTCTCATAGGGGAGAGAAGACTGGGAGGAGGACACTCCAGGGAGCACATGCACCCCACAACTTCCAAGCAACCCCAAACTCCCAAAGATCCACAACCGAAAGATGTGCAGGAAGTTGAGGTGGAGGAAGGAGAAGTGCAGGAAGGAGAGGTGGATGACGTTGTGGATCTGGTCACCACAACAGGTCAGTATCTGACACCACAGCTTAAGGTAAGCGAGGTAGGCCTGCAGAGTTTTATTAATTTTTTTTATGGTTTTTAGGGGATGGAAATGTTGTGAAGGATAGCACACCGTTCTCTGCTGACAGTGCCCTCCGCCTCATCCAGCAAGTGATGGAATGTAGCACGGAACTGGACCTAATTAAACAAAGAATCCATGTGATGGAACAAACATTTAAAGACATTCTCGATGTTTTGGGGAGAATTCAATAAGCCATCCAAACACATTTGTTTTTACATGTTTGTTTTTATATTTTTACTAATTTTTTGAGTAACAAAGCAGCCAAAAATTGAATATGCACACAGTGTGTGAACATGTGCTATCTGCCATCAGGGGATATCCATGTACGTCTTTTGTGGGTGCAACCCCTTCCTCGTATCAAAAGTCGGTGAACTGAGGAAGGGGATGCACCCCCAAAACACATCCATTGATCACCCCTGATGGCAGATAGCACATGTTGACAATAGGGATCAGGATTGTAAACTTCCTATTTGCAAAAAAGTAAAAATGTGTGCATATTGAATTTTTGGCTGGGCAAGGGGTGGCAGGACCCCATATTAGGACGGGCACATAGAGACATAGTTTGTGTAACTGAATGTCTCAGATTGCTCAGAGGTATCCAATGTTGTCATTTTAGAAATGCAAGTGGTATTTTTGTATTTTCATAAGCCAAAATTTGACGGGTTGTGGTCAGGCCAACCCCAAAGTAAAACAAAAAAAAATGTGCAGAGAGTAAAATATTTGACCACAAACAACGTGTAGCTTCTTTTTATAATACACTCTAAGCTTATTTGGTTCTTTTGTAAGGTAACATAGTGAAATTGGTTGTTATTTACTAAAGTAAAATACACTTGCCACTACAAATGCACAAAGACAAACTAGGAGACAGGAAAGAACAAATAATTAAAGGTTTAAACAAGATTTTTATTGGGATACTTAGACATAGGCTGGCATAGGAATTGCCCCCCTACCCGTGAAATACTCCATGTATTTGTCCCGAACCACACGGGCATTTTGGGGGGGGCAAGCCAAGACGGGCAGATTCCAGGCCCGGAAGGGGATTTGCAGGGGAAAGTCCAGCCTCTGGCAAAACTGAGGCCATATATGAATTCGCTTTGCGGCAAAGAAAATTGTGTAGCACACAGCAGCATAACACTACATAGTTTATTTTGTAGTCCGCCAAGTGGATGGAAGTCATAAAAAGGCGGAACCGGCTGGCCATTATGCCGAAGGCATTTTCAACGACTCTTCGGGCCCTGGCCAGCCGGTAATTGAACACACTCTTCTCTGGGGTCAGGGTCCTCTGTGGAAATGGCCTCATAAGATGCCGTCCGAGTCCGAAGGCTTCATCAGCCAAGAAAACAAAGGGGAGTCCTTCAATATTCCCTGCATCCGGTGGCAATGCAAGGTCGTCACTCTGGAGACGGAGGGCAAACTCCGTCTGGATGATGGATCCCCCATCGGACATCCGGCCATTCTTCCCTACATCAACATAGAGGAATTCATACCGTGCTGACACCACCGCCATCAGCACAATGCTATGAAACCCCTTGTAGTTGTAGTAGTAGGATCCAGAACGGGGTGGCGGCACGATGCGGACGTGCTTCCCGTCTATGGCACCACCGCAGTTGGGGAAGTCCCACCGCGTGGCAAACTCCGATGCCACAGTCTGCCATTCCTGTGGCGTTGAAGGAAGCTGTGGAGTGAAACAAGATGAAATAATATTAGAAAAACAAAGGCATACATTACAAGCAAATTCAAGACCAAAAAATTAGAGACCAACATCAATCTAATTATACGTTTATTAAGGTGTGTAAAAAAAGTATAATGGAAGGCTCATTTATCATATTCATCACCCCCTCTGATGGGCCATTACTAAATTATTTTGGGGGGGGGGAGATGTGTTTGGCCACAGGATAGCATTGCAGTGGCGGTGCGTCCAGAGTGGGCGCTGGAGCACTGTCCCCTCTCTCCTGTGCCCATCACTCAGAACAATACATAGGTTCATGCGTTGCATGAACCTATGTATTGTCTATGCCGCACACTATTCAGGTGGATGGCCTCTTGTAAAGCGACCGACATATGATTAATTGCGTCATTTAGGGGGTTAAAATTGCAGAGCAGAAACAGGTATTAAAAAAGTCTTGCAAATTACAACCTGAGGGATGTAATTGGCTTCCTCAAAGAAAAATCGGGGACGCAAGGAGGGGGCATTCCTTGTGTAAACACTGACAGGCAGCTCTGGCAATCATGTTCACCAAGTCTGTTTAATGGTAACATGATTGGCTGATGCAACATGAAGGGAAGGAGAAGACATCAAGGACAGAAGAAGGATGGCGCTGACCACAAGAAGGTAAGTGCAGGGCTGGGGGGAAACTGGCTGCAATAGAGGGGACTAAATGGCTGCATTGGAGGGGACAACTGGGGGCGTTTATTAGGCAACAGAGCAAAAAAGGAGGAAGTTTATTTCCGAAATTGGGGTTGTAACCCCCCAACATTTGGAGCAACAGGCGCCCCTGCTGGAAAAGTTAGTGAGGGGAAATATTTAGGGAGGATAAAAAAGGGGCATTTAAAAACTTCCAGCATGCATGGGGACAAAGGGGACATTCTCAGCATATTACAATCATGGTAATTAGGAAAGGATGAAAGAAATACAATACATTAGCATACATGTAATACATAAAATGTGATGTGAAGGGAGAAAACTTACCCTAATATAGTCCTCCTGCAGGACTTGTATAATAGCAGAACAGGTGTCTGGGATTATGAGGCCCAGAGCCTGGGGGGAGATGCCTGTGGTGAACTTCAAGTCCTGAAGACTTCTCCCTGTCGCCAGGTAACGCAACGTGGCGATGAGCCTCTGCTCAGCACTGATGGCTTCCCGCATAACGGTGTCCTTCCTGGTAATATAGGGGGACACCAAAGCCAACAGTTCCTGAAAAACGGGGTCAGACATCCTCAGAAAATTCCTGTAGTCCTCAGGATTATTCTCGACAATCTCCCGCAGCAGAGGCATGTGGCAGAATTGGTCCCGCTGGAGCAACCAATTCTTGGTCCATGAACTCCTCCTCACACCATTCATGGACTGGTCTTGGTCCAAAACAAGCAGACCAACACCAAGCGCACGCACAGCACGAACTCGACGACGAGAACGTCCAGGCGACATGGCTAGGAAACGGTCGTCTAATCAGAACGTACAGAACAGAACGCACTTTAGAACAGCAAGGCCTATGAATAACGAACTGAAATTCAGAAACGAACAGGCAAGAACGCACTGTAAAACAGATACGACCTGCCTAGACGCCCTGAAAGTCAAGATACGAACCCACAAGCACAAACTGAACGGCAGAAAACGATCTGAAAAGTACGAAGACTGAAAAGCGCGAATCGTCTCTTCCCAAACTTTTACTTCACACGCGGTAACACGAGATCAGCAAAAGCAGCCCAAGGGGTGGCGCCAAGAAAAAAGATCTTCCCCTTTATAGTGCCGTCGTACGTGCTGGACGTGAGCGCAGAGAACCACGAGGAAATTGGGAAATGACAGTGTGTACGCATAGAAAGCTTGACGAGAAAATCGACAAGCTTAACAAGAATCTCGTCGAAAAAAAACGACGTGTTTTTTACGACGAGAAAATCGGTCGTGTGTACGAGGCCTTTGATTTGGCGTGTTTATATTTAAACTTTATATATTTTTTTGTTTGGATAGAGTAGTGAAGAGTTAAGCCCCATGCACACTGTAGAAAAAAAAACGTCTGACATTCTGTCTGTGTGTATTTTAGTCTGTCCGACAAAAGTCAGCCTTTTGGCCAGCTTCTGTCAGATGTGCATGCTAGAAAACCAGCATCCGACCAACTCCCGATCAGCGCTCTCAGCCAACGGCAGAGAGCGCTGATAGGAGTGGTTTTTTTTTTGTTTTGTTTTGGGGGGGGGGGGGGTAGTATAATTGATAATGACAATTTTTGTACTTAGTTCTTTCTTGCAATGTTCATTCTATGTTGTATGTAAATGTACAATGTTGAATGGAAATGTTGAAGTTTCTAATAAAATAACAATTTTGATTATTAAAAAAAAGAACACAACAGCTCAGTGGGGGAGATTGCTGTACTAACCTTGCATGGTTAGTACTGTGTCTCCGACCAAAGCTGACAGGTTTTTTTTTGTTGAACGAAAAAAAAATAGTAGTACCCAGCTTTAGAGCCCCTGTCTGTTTTTTTTTTTGCTGCCTTTATCTTCACTGAGGAGATATGCACCATGTTCGAGTGGAAATCCAAAAATGATAGTTGACTCCAGTACAGGAATAGAGGGTAAAACATACAATGGAAACACCTTTTGTTGTGGCAACTTTCTAAGAGTAGTTTGGAGGAGTTTCTTCTCACTTTTTGTTGTGCCTCTAGGACAGGAAGTAAAATGGAAATCTCCCCAATAGGACAGCAAAAAAAAAAACTAGGGTTAGATTTTAGGGTTGTAGGCCAGAAAAGGTAACACAATTGTATTTATTCATGGATTTCTTTTGACTATTCATGGAATTTTTTTGACTTGCAAAACTTTTTTGATTTGGTAATGCTGACATTTACTCGGATTCGTAGTAAACATAAACGTAATCAATAAAACACAAAAGAGAGCAGCGCCAACTAAGTGCAGCAATGTATAAACATAATAATAATAATAATAGGTCCACTCTAAAGTTCCAATCCACTGGAGAAAGAGTCAACACCTGGGTGGGTCAACAAATTGCAGTCTTCCTTGTTTTCTTTTCTTTGTTGTTCCAAAAATATTTTATTAAAGGACAAGGACAAGGAACTGAGTGTTGCAATACAACCAGACATGTGAAAGACCAATGTGTCCGGTACATAGCATTTACAGAAAAATATACAACCTTAAAGGAGTTGTAAAGGCAGAAGGTTTTTTATCTTGATGCATAGTATGCATTAAGATAAAAAACCTTCTGTGTGTAGCAGCCTCCCCAGCACCCCCTTAAATTACTTATCTGAGCCCCATCTCTCTCCAGCGATGTCCACAAATGTCTAAACCGCTCGGGACACTCCTTCTGATTGGCTGAGACAGCACCGGCGCCATTGGCTCCCGTGGCTATAAATCAAAGTCAGTCAGCCAATCAGGGAAGAGAGGGGGCAGGACAGGGGCTCCGTGACTGAATGGACACACGGAGCTCTAACTCAGCTTGGGTGCCCCCATAGAAAGCTGTGGGCTGTGGGGACACTTGACAGGAGGGAGGGGCTAGGAGCAGCAAAGAGGGACCCAAGAAGAGGAGGATCCAGGCTTCTCTGTGCAAAACCAACTGCACAGAGGAGGTAAGTATAACGGATTTTTTTTTTCTTAACAAGACTTTACAATCACTTTAAAGTTCACACATAACAGCTCTTGTATCGAATAAATAACATAACAGATTATGTTTCTGCAAGAGAGAAAAGAAAAAAAGAGGGGCAGTAGGGGGGATGGGGAAGCAAAGGGGTGTTGAGAAAGGCTGGAATGGGGGGGGGGGGTCTCTGAGCTGTACTAAGTCGGCATCCCCACTGGCAGCTCCAGATTGTAGCCCAAACATGGAGCATCAAAGAGAACAAGGGGAGAAAGTGAAGGAAAGGAAATATGGGTATCTCCTCAGTTAGACAAGAGAAAGCAAGGCACAGCAGCTTGCCCCCCCCCCCCCCTAGCCTTGTCAGTTATGGAAAGGGGAGCTGAAGAACTGTGTCCAGAATCAAGTCAAGTCACTCTATGAAATATAATGGTAGAGAATAATTAGGAGGTGATACTAGCAGACAATCAAGAAGGAGTAGGGTTGCAGTCTTCCTATTAAGTCACATGAGAACAGCTGTAAAAGAGCCAACGCATTCAGCCAAAACGCTTTACATGTTTTACAGCTGTATTCATGTGATTTAATAGAGGAAGACAGGATTTTTTTGACCCACCCAGGTATCGTCTTTTTCTCCTTCGGAAGCCTCCTAGTCTGAGAGCTATGGATTGAGAAGGTGGTAGCACTGTTGCACCTATTTCCACTTTAAGGTTCCATTTTATCAATGTAGGGTTTGAACCTCTCCTGATTGTTATATTTCCATCTGGGTCTCTGTTAGGAAGATTTATTCTCATTTCCTGTTTTGCACCTTGGGACCAGAAATGAGTGGAGATAACCATAGTGGATAGTTGAGAAAGATGGCAAAACAACCTAATAGAAGGACTAACCCTTCCCTATTACCACAAACACTTTTGACTGGAGTTCCATTTTAGAGTTTTTAATTTTCATGTATATTTTTATAGAGTAGGGAAGAATTATTGTTCCTATCAAGGCTCTATTTACGTTTTTGACCCTGGTCAGATTTTCTCCCACTTCCTCCCTGTGATGCCCATACAAGAATGGAGGAAGGGGGGTGTCATTTGGACAGGAAGGAACAAGCCGCAATAAAAACATTTATCAGAAGTTTTAACTATTCCCTGTGCTACATAAAATATAGTTTTGTCTGTGCTTCTATGGGAGAGATTTCCCATAATTTCCTTAGGCTGCACAGTAATGCACACTACGCCTAAATTATACCTGTATTCTAGCAGCACCGGTCTCTACTGCTAGGATAGTTTATAATGATAGAGCTTGCACTCCTAAGTCAAGATCCCCTTCTGTCCTCCCTTATTGCAACTAGTCAGCTGTTGTCAGTCTTGCCTGCATGATATCTATGAACTGCCAAGAGCCAGGAACACATTAAGTAAGAAGGGAGCCATAGGCAAGGTTGCAGCTTTGGTTCCCCATTTCTTCTGCTGACATTGATTAGGATTGCAATAGGCACAGAGGGGCGTCCTCATTCGCATTATGTATACATGTATGGTCTCTTGTCATTGGACACCAAGAGGTAGATTTACTAAAACTGGAGAGTGCAAAATCTGGTGCAGCTCTGCAAAGAAACCAATCAGCTTCCAGGTTTTTTTTTGTCTAAGCTAATTGGCTACCATGCACAGCTGCACCAGATTTTGCACTCTCCAGTTTTAGCAAATCAAGCCCCAACTGTCTATAAATCATCTTTTTATGTGAAGTAACAAGCAGATGATCAGCTTTGACCATTTTTGCTATCACCTGATTTACTGCATGAGAATGAAGCTTATAGCTGGGCGCTCCTAGCCACCCATGGGCCGCATGCTCCTTTCTAGGTCACTTTGGGGTTAATTTGGCTTTGCCAAGAGCATGAGGGCTCTTGGAAACTTTAGTGTGGCAGGGCACGCCTACATCATTATAAATGCATGTGAGGCACCTTCTTCCTCTTCCCAAAAGTGGCCACACGAACAGTGATCACGTGTGTAGACCTGGAGCGCCATTCAAAGCTGAAGGATAACAGGCATCCCTACCGGTATTCAGAAAGTGGGAGCAGGCATCAGGCACTAATTCAGAAGGGTGGACATATGTGGGTTAAGACGCCACTCAAAACTGACCCAGTGCTTCAGATGTGGATATGGCCGTGTATGGCCTTAGCCAGCGTTGCTCTGGCCACAGCCCCTGACATATTATGCCTACCGTGGCTTTGTCACTCTGTGGCCAACCTCCCTGAGACGGGACAAAACATGTGAGAGGGAGTGGCCGGAGCAGCTCTGGGACTGGGTCAGTTTTGAGTGATGTCTTGCCCCACATATGGCAACATAAACAGGTTTCAATCAGGCCCCGTGATGATGTCACATGATCTAAAATATGAAGGTATGTTTTGAACCCAGTACTGTAATAAAAAAAATTCTTCTTATAGTGAGCTTTATTGTTAATTACATTATTTTCCTGCAGTTAAACTTTAATTTGTCTTGAAAAAATGAATAGATGGATAATAAATGGATAGATAATGAAAAAAAAAAGAGTCAGACCAGGACTGGCAGATCAGCCAACAGATTGGGTGATATTCATGGACATCCGTTGGCAAAGATCAACCCCATCTGCCAGGTTTGAGGTTCTCAGAGGACTGGGCTCTAGAAGAAACATTTCTGCTCAGTAAATTACTGACCCAAAAGGATGTGCGTATTTCATAGATTTGCTTCTGTGTTTTGAAGCCAATCCATTAAAATCATTTCTATTGCTTATTTTGATTTAATGGCATTTTTTTTATTCATATGGTCCAATGCTGGATGAATGCACATGTTCTTATACTTCGAATGTTGACTTCCTATTTAAACAAAAAAATCTAAAAATCTCTGAAACAAGCTTTTCAAAAGTGATGGCAGTAATGGACTCTCCTATTACTTTTAGATTTGTTGTTATTAATTATGAACCATAGGATCTGGTGTCTTCTATGCGTGGCTGGTGCCAGCACTGAAACCTGCCCGCGGCACACATCTGCCTTCCACCGGGAACACCACGGAAATTCACTACAAGTGTTTGGCCCCTCTGCCAAGTCTTGCTTGATGACTGTGATTTCATTCTTCCGCCAACTGATGGGACAAAACTTTTCCTGGGGCAGTATGTCCTTAGGTACACCGATCCCACAGTGAACTCTACAAACTGTTCATTGTAATTTTATCTGCCTTGTTACAGATTTTTTTCAGTTTGGATTTGTTGGGCAAAATATTATTTAAAAAAAAAGTTAAAGAAAAGATGGCTGCGTAGAAGGGATAATGACTTACTATAGAGAAGACTGTGACACTAAAGAATTTTCTTTCATTTTGTAAATGCGTGCTTCTGTTGTCGAGTAATCAGCAACGGCCAATCAACAGTCATGGTACATGCTACAGTAAGTCAATAGAAATTACAAATTGTTTTTGATCACTTTTGTTTTAATTTTGTAAAAATGTAATAGGCTTTAGATCTGTTTAGGTAGCCACCCTGGTGGTATGATTGTGTCAGATTTCTGCATCTCAAAGCGGGACTGTACGTTGTTTTGCATAGACGTTTGACGTTTGTAGGCCTGTAATTCTTAGTAATAACTCACTTACTGTTTTACTTACTACTCTGTCCAAACAAGAGTCTAGTAGACATCCCGGTATGATAAAGTTTGAAACACAAAATCATGAATTATAATATAGTAAATAACTATAAATATTTATAAAAAATAATAATATAATAATAATAAAATAAATTTCCCCTCGATTCACTACCGCTCAATTCTGCGAGTGTTCTAATTTATTATCGCTGTTTTCTAGCTGGTCTAAAACCACTTTTGACGTAAAGGGACACTTTTTGGTTGCCATGGACATTCTCCAGTTTCCAGGCAGAAAGAACAGTATATGTAATATAAAACTGCATGCAGGGCATTGGATAAAGCACTAGGGACAAAAGGGATGTGAAGTGATTTGATACAGTAATGTAATTTATAGGATTACAGTGTACTGTATGTGTTATGAATTGTGTACTTTTTGAATTTGCCGACAGGCTCCAACCCCATGCATCGCCACGCTCGCAGGGAACGGAGCCTGGCACACAGAGGCATTGGACGGAGGACACAGCCTGCAGACAAAGTGGGGGGTCATCGCAGGATCCTGGGGACAAGGTTAGTAACCTGGACCAGGATCCTGAGATGAAATCCTGAGTGTGGCTCGGGGGTTACCGCTAATGGCACTGAAATGTAACCCCGAGCCACACTCGGGAAAACCGCCAGGGAGGTTAAAGGGTAACTCCACTTTCATGGGAAAAAAAATAGCAAATGAAAAAAAAAAAGAATATAGCTTTTTCAATTGCAACACAAGTCATATTGTAATTGAATGTTATTAAAAATTACATTTCCTTTTCAATCTGCAGCTCTGTAAGTTTCTGCAAAATGCAATGTAATATGGCTACCTGGGGGTGTTCTGTTCTGCCCACAGATTTTGAGAGGGAATAGATTCCAGGGGACAGCTGGTTAGGTGGGTATTAGAAACAAAATGAACAATAATAGCAGTGTTGAATAAGGGAAGTGTTGAGTGTACCTGTGGACATGGGGTGTTAAGTGGGGGGGGATATCTGTAGCGTAGAGATTTCATCACAATGCACCCCTTGCATGGCCACTTCCTTCTAACTCACTAACTCTAACATCACTGTGTTTTACCTGAGGCTGGTCTCTTCAGTGTAAAAAGTAATGAACGGTGCAGCGCAATAAGTAAAGTCCATGAACTGAATAAAGAGACAGTGATGGAACACCCCGTGATTGGCAGGTAATCTTTAAGCGATAAGATTGTGACTCAACGTGAGAAATCCTCTACCGTTATAAGAAATGCATGTTTACCAGATCAGGTGGACCATAGAGTGAACATATGGTCAAAAACGCTTGTTTCCCACCACAGGGGAGATGGTAATGATGTGAAGGATCCAGCAGGTGGCATGCAGACATCAATAGGTAGCGGATGATGAATGGAATGAAAATAGAACACAATCTAAGTGTTCCACAAATACAAAACATCCAAGATGGGCACAACGGCCAGATAAATAATAAGCTCCTGTGACGTCACCCGCATTCTTTTTGTATACTTTTTGCGGTCTTTCACCTACTGTATGCTGCTTGTGGTCCCAACACCGCTTACTTACCTTTGTTTTTTATACCATTGCTGCTGCTTTTATCTGGCCGTTGTGCCCATCTTGGATGTTTTGTATTTGTGGAAATAAACTACCAGTCTACACTTAGATTGTGTTCTATTTTCATTCCATTCATCATTCGCTACCTATTGATGTGTGCCCATCAAATGTAGCCTCACCAGTGCCCATCAAATGTAGCCTCACCAGTGCCCATCAAATGTAGCCTCACCAGCGCCCATCAAATGTAGCCTCACCAGCGCCCATCAAATGTAGCCTCACCAGTGCCCATCAAATGCAGCCTCACCAGCACCCATCAAATGCAGCCTCACCAGTGCCCATCAAATGTAGCCTCACCAGTGCCCATCAAATGTAGCCTCACCAGCGCCCATCAATGCAGCCCACCAGTGCCCATCAATGAATGTTTGCTTGCTTCCATTCATTTGGGAGTTGGGACACAGACACAGTCCTCCGTCACTGCTGCGCCTCTGACACTATATGCGAACGGAGTGGACGCTGCCTGCTGATGCTGAGACTTAGTTGCTTGCTGCAGAGAAAAGAGAGTAGGAAAACCACTGGCTGGGCGCCCTAGGCCTAGTGGTAGCACCGGCCCTGGTGGTAAGGGGGGCCTAGGTGGGCAAAGCGGGAGCAGGTGGGAGCAGAAAACAAAGACGTTTCCAATGCAGGCGGAGGAGGGGAGAAGGAGGAAGATCAGCAAAACTTCCTTTTGTTAGTGAAGTTCCACATTGATGACATGAGCAACTGTAGTCTGAACCAACCTTGACTAAGTTGAATGTTTTAAACATGGGTTGATTTACTAAAAGAAAATAAGCTGTTCAATTTGCAGGGGAATTTTTGTTAGTTTTCTTAGTGAATGTGGTAAAAAAAAATCACCCTACAAAGAATACCCAGTGACATGCTTTCGGGGAGGACACCTCAGCAACATCATGCCTTTGCTGAAGACTGGCTTCCGCATAGTGACAGCAGTGGACCATTCTTGCACAATGTTTTTCAATGCAGCCACATGTCGTCTCCATCGGGAGAGCATTTGACAGAACGGCAATGAAGGAGCACAATTAGGAGACCAGAAGAAAAGTGTTATCACCCTATGGCAAGAATTGCCTGAACAAGCCCATCATGAGAGTATCCCTGGGTATTATTTTATTGAAAGCTGCATTTTAAAAAGATTAAAATCTACTTGTTTTTTTTAAAAAACATTAATATATTAAAGACTCTGTGAGATTGTACTGATTGGGTTTACATTCTAATGGTAGTTTCTGTATTAACATCCTGACAGGCTTGATCGGTCAAATGTATATGACACAGTTGGGATACTTATATAGCACTTAGATTGCAGCTGTCATATGGTTTCTTCACGATTAGATAGTTTGAATAGATAATTGGCTACTTTTGTTGCAGAAGAGGTATGGATATTCTGCGTCCATTTCAGCAAGCGTAAAAATTCCACACATATGGAACGTAGTGCTGTTATTGCTCACCAGTTATATTTCCCGTAAGGTTGGTAAGGTTGAGTAAAGACACTGGGCTGTCCCAGGAGTGTGTGTGTTTATGTCCCATGCAAATTCCATATCCCTGTACATTGTGTTCGCTACAAAACAAATAGTTATTTTTTTAATTTATCCACGCTCCCCACTGATACCACCAACTGTGGAAGGGAGTTCCACATCCTTACCGCTCCAATGGTATAGAACCTCTTACGCAATTTAAGATTGATCTGCTTCTCATTCAACTTCATTGTGTGGCCCATGTCTTCCTTAGAGACTACAGATTAACCACTTCAGCCCCGGAAGGATTTACCCACTTCCTGACCGGGCCATTTTTTACGATACGGCACTGCGTCGCTTTAACTGACAATTGCGCAGACGTGCGAAGCTGTGCCCAAACAAAATTGATGTCCTTTTTTTCTCACAAATAGAGGTTTCTTTTGGTGGTCTTTAATCACTGCTGCGGTTTATATTTTTTGCGCTATAAACAAAAAAAAGAGCGCCAATTTTGAAAAAAACAAAAAAACAAAATTGTTTACTTTCTGCTATAAAACATTTCCCATTTTTTTTTTTTTTATAAAAAAACAAATGTATTCATCCGTTTAGGCCGATATACAATATATTCTGCTACATATTGTTAAAAAAAATCCAATATTGATTGGTTTGCGCAAAATTTATCACGTGATTCACGTCTACAAAATAGGGGATAGATTTATGGCATTTTTATCATTATTATTTTTTTACTAGTAATGGTGGCGATCAGTGATTTTTAGTGGGACTGTGACATTGCGGCGGACAGAATGGACACCTAACTGACATTTTTGACAGTTTTTTGGGAACCAGTCACATTATTACAGTGATCAGCGCTAAAAATATACACTGGTATTGTACTAATGACACTGGTAGGGAAAGGGTTAACAGGGGCGATCAAGGGGTTAAATATGATCCTTTTTTGTGTTTTCTAACTGTATGGGGGACTGTGTGACTGGGGAAACACAAAGATCCCTCTTCCTGCTTAGCAGAAAGACAGGATCTGTGTGATCTCCCCTGTAAGAACGGAGATCTGCCTTGTTTACACAGGCAGATCCCCGTTCTGTCACTGCGGGGAACGATCGCAGGTGACAGTATAATGATGGTGACTGGTCGGCAAGCGGTTAAAGAGTTTTCTTACCATATTGCAGTCACAATTTAAAGATTTGCATAAGTTAAAGAGAACCTTCAGTCATTTTTTCATCTTTTCCATCTATTAAATCTCCTACCCTTGTTGTGATAACTTGTAAAACTTTGTTGTAAAACATTTTTTTTCTGCCAGAAAATACCTTATACAGCCCACTTCCTCTTTCTTGTAAGCCTAGGCTTATGACATGATGCACAGCTCTCTCTCTCTCATGAGAGTTTGCCAGGAAGGGGGGGATGAGTCATAAGAGGGACAATGAGAGCTGCAGAGCGGGAGTTGTGTGTCTGTGTAAATCCAGGAAGTGAACAGGCAGCAGATTCATCTGCCCACAGTTAAAATATCTGCAGCCAGACTCAGAGGAGGGAGATTTCTGCAGCATATTTGGCAAGTACAGAATCACAATATATATATAAACTAATATGCAAAGTGGTTGGAGGGAAGCTTCAGGATGGCAAAGATGTTTTTATTACAAATTATGTGAGTAGACGGAAGTTCCACTTCATCTTCATCATTTCAAGCCAAAACTTTTTTTGGGGGGATAAATTGTGGCAAGTTTACCTCCTCTTGTTTATATCAGTGGAGATACAGATAGCAATTAACCCAGTAGTATAAAAAAACACACCCTCTAACCCTTCAGTACCAAAAATGTGATTCATTGAATTAATGAATGAATGAATGAGTAACTTGTATAGCGCTAACAAAAGCGAACTAAATCGCCTCAAGGCGCTTTTGCAGCCAGTGTCCGCCTGTGTCTTCAGAAGAGGTGGGTCTTGAGCTTCTTCCTGAAGGCCAGATGGTTTTCTTCCGATCGGATGTCTGCGGGTAGAGCGTTCCATACCTGGGGTCCTTGGACTGCGAACCTTCGTTCGCCTTTTGATTTGTAGCGGGACTTGGGGATGTGGAGGAGGTTCTGGTTAGTTGACTGGAGGGGACAACCTGGGGTGTAGTGCTTTATTTTGTCGCAGAGGTATTGCGGGGCTTTTCCTTGTGTACATTTGTGAGTGAGGCAGAGGGTCTTGAATGTAACCCGATCCTTTATGGCTAGCCAATGGAGGGTCTTCAGGGATGGGGTGATTGATTCCCAGGGTTTTATTCCAGTTACCAGTCTGGCTGCTGTGTTCTGGACAACTTGTAGACGTGAAATTTGGTATTTGGGAAGTCCTAGCTAGAGGGAGTGTGCGTAGTCGAGTCGGGAATTCATGGTTGTTCCAACTACTGCTGCTGTGTCTCCTTCCGGGATGAAGGGGATGAGTCTATGCAACAGGCGAAGAAGGTGGTGGGATCCGCTGACTACTGATCCTATTTGTGCATCCATTGTCATGTCTGAGTCAAAGATGACTCCAAGGCTTTTGGCTTTGGTGCTGGGGGTGATTATTTGTCAGAGGATGGTGGGTGGTATAGACGTCGTGCTAGGGTTTTTGTTTCAGTTTGCATGGGGGAAGATTGTTTTGGATCCGTTGAGTTTGAGGGAGCTCTCCGCCATCCAATCGCTGATCAATGAGAGGCTGTTTTCCAGTGCGTAGTATTGGTCTTTTTTGTTGGTGATGCGTAGGTAAAGTTTGGTGTTATCAGCGTAGGAGTGATAGAGCAGGTCCTGGTTGCTGATGATTTTGAGGAGTGGGCGGAGGTAAATGTTGAAGAGCACGGGATGATCCTTGAGGGACTCTGCTTGTAATTTTACGTGCTTCTGAAGTAAAAAGCTCCTAGTTTCACTTTCTGGGATCGGTTCTCTAGGAAGAATGCGAACCAGGGTAGGTCTGAGCCTGCGACTCGGGCTATTTCTGCGAGACGCATGAGCAGGGTTTTGTGGACTACTGTGTTGAAAGCTGTGCTGAGGTCCAGCAGCACCAGGAGACACGATTCTCCTTCATCTGCTGCTTCGAGAGCGTCATCCCAGATTTTGAGGAGCGCAGTTTCTGTCCCGTGGCCATTGCGGAAACCAGATTGTAGTGGGTCCAAGAGTTTGTGGGTGTCCAGATGGGGTTGTAGCTGTTGTACTACTGCTTTCTCAATAATCTTGGAGATCATGTTGAGGCTTGTGACAGGTCTGCAATAGTCTGGGTCTTTAGGGTCGAGGTTGGGCTTCTTTAGGAGGGGTTTGATTATGCCGTTTGTAGGTCCATTGCTGATATTTTCCCCTACTTTCCCTTCTAATGACCGCACAGGGTGAGGCAACATTTTCCAAATGGGAGCACAGATAGTACTAATAACTAAACCTATTTTGTAAACCTTGCCCTTCTTAACATTGCAAAGGTATCAACTGTTGGACTTTTGTTAGGCCAATATGCATTGGTACTTTAGTAACGAGACTAATGGTTGAAAATGGTGGAGGACAGAGGCACCGCTTCTTTATTTAAATTAATTGAGTGTGACTTGGCTTTTCAACTTTTCACGAGTTCCAGCATTAGTAGATTGCCGGCACAGATTAAAAGTTACGAGGCTGTTCAAACATTGATCATTGTTTTGCTGAAACCGATATTGTTCCGCTCCAGACCATAAAACATTTTCTTTTCCTTAATTGTCAGGCTCATTTTCTTTTTATCCTTCCAAAGATAAACGGATAGCCAAAATCCATCTCTTGATGACAATGAAACCAGACAAAAAGTCAGATTGGAACCGGGCTCTTTATAAGTTCCCTCACAGTGGATGGAACACACGTGTCTCCATAATAGGGCATTTATTCCTGAGAAATTGGATGACCCAAAAGAGGACGAGAATGTTTCAAATTGCCTCTGATTGAATTTTTAAACATTATCTTGAATACCTCAAGGCGCAATGCTCGGTAATGTAGTTACAACAAGCTTATTGAAGCCTTTGCCAAATAGTTTTCAGGATCCAGAAATCAGATTAATTAGATTTTAATTGGGTTTTAAGGCTTAGCTGGGTAAGGAGATAAGGTGGAATTAACCGGAGACGTATCAATATAATGAAAGCCCGGTTGTCCAATGCTGCTGCTGTTAAGACTTTCGGCAGCCTGTTGCGGGCTGAAAATGAAATGCAAAAATCACAATAGATTGACAGTGATCGTTCCAATGAACAGCTGTATTCACAGTAATCATATTACCAGCAGCAGTATAATCCGACCATCATGGCCACTATATAGTGTTAACTGGATTCTAAGATGATGTTGGGGAAGGCACATAAAATAGAGTTTAACTGGCCTTCGTAAAGCTTAAACTGAGCAAGAGGCAAAAACCATTGATACTATTTTGGTATCTCTGGCTTTTAAAGCATTTACAGGGAAAAAGAAAACACCAGTTTTTATAGAGGGAATTTTAATTTTTACTGCAGACGTGACTGTCCTCCAAACTGCCTCATTTTATCTTCTGGTAGACTTAGGAATGAACAAGCTGAAATGATTGAAATTTAAATATGGTTATAAAATGCAGAAGCTACTGTAGCTTAGTCATTGCCTGTGAAAGATACATGTCTCCAACTAAAGAGGGATTTAAATGTGGGGGGAGGGTGGACTGTCTGAGGCTGTCCAGTCATACGTGATTTTTTTTGCATATAATGTAAGCCACAAGTATACGACCGGTAATGCATTCCAATATCTGAAAAGCAAGCATTTAATGCTCCTTGGACCTTTTTATCTCCTAAAAGTCTTCTAAAGGTTCTGATGGCTCATATTCAAAGACCACACACACTTTTCAATCTCACCTTATACTTGTATAAGGATTGCTATAAGCACAGACAAACTGCCCCATTTGCATTCCATACTGGCCCCATCAGACACTATACCTAAAAGTGCATTCATACTCTGTTGTGAAGTAACAGGCAATTGATACTTTAACAAAGAGTATAAAGAGTGTAGCTGGACTCTTTGGAACTCCACTGGTCAGTCCCTAGGCTTCTGCTTATGTTTGTGGATGACCCATCTTTACATTTAGTAGCCTCAAGGCCTCCTTTTGCACCAACCCCAACTACTCCAATGCCAAAGCTAATCATTAACAGATTTAGTTTGCATTTGTGATGTCCTAGAGCAGTGGTTCTCAACTCCAGTCCTCAGGACCCACTAACAGGCCAGGTTTGCAAGATAACTGAAATACATGACAGGTGATATCACTTGCTGCTCAGTGATTGCAGTATTCTAGTCTGCATCTCCCCCAAGGTAATACATAAACCTGGCCTGTTAGTGGGTCCAGAGGACAGGAGTTGAGAACCACTGTCCTAGAGGGTATTAAAGCAGTCGTAAAGTAATTTTTTTAACTTTTACCTACAGGTAAGCCTATAATAAGGCTTACCTGTAGGTAAAAAAAAATATGTCCTAAACCTTTACGGTTTAGGAGATATTCCCCTCGCAATGCGCCGCTGACAGCAGCGGCGCATGCGCACAGGGGATTCTCGGGCTGAAGGCTCGGCAGACGCCGGACCTCGTCGGAATGAAGTCTCCCGCGCGCATGCGCGGGAGTGAGACATCGCGGCTCCAGCCACTCACAGCGCTGGAGCCACGATACCCGGAAGACACGCCGAGGCAACATGTCATCTCCCTCGGCATGGACCAGGTGAGTTAACGATACCTCGTTCTAAGGTAAGTATTTCATAATGAGCTAGTATGCGGTGCATACTAGCTCATTATGCCTTTCCCTTGCAGGTGACAAAAAAAATAATGTTTGTGACTTTACAACCGCTTTAATGAGTATGAGTGAGTGAGTAACTTGTATAGCGCTACAAATGCGAACTAAATCGCCTCAAGGTGCTTTTTGCATCCAGCGTTGTCATGATCCTTCAGAAGAGGAGGGTCTTACGTTTTTTCCTGAAGGCTGATGGTTTTCTTCCATGCGGATGTCTTGGGTAGAACGTTCCATAGCCGTGGTCCTTGGACTGCAAATCTTCGTTCTCCTTTAGATTTGTAGTCGGTCTTGAGGATGTGGAGGAGGTTTTGGTTAGTTGACCGGAGGGCGCGACTAGGGGTGTAGTGTTTTATTTTCTCGCATAGGTATTGAGGAGTGATTCCTTGTGTGCATTTGTGAGTGAGGCAGAGGGTCTTGAATGTAACCCGATCCTTCACGGCTAGCCAATGGAGGGTCCTCAGGGACGGGGTGATTGATTCCTAGGTTTTTTTTCCCGTTACCAGTCTGGCTGCTGTGTTCTGGGTGACTTGTATATGCAAAATCTGGTATTTGGGTAGTCCGAGGTAAAGGAAGTTTGCGTAGTCGAGTCATGAATTAATGATTGTCCCAACTGCTACCGCTGTGTCCTCTTCCGGGATGAAGAGGATGAGTCTACTCAGCAGCAGGGATGAGCCGAACACCCCCCTGTTCGGTTCGCACCAGAACCTGCGAACAGACAAAATGTTCGTGTGAACTTTAGAACCCTATTAAATACAATGGACTCGAACGTTCGAAATCTAAAGTGTTAATTATAAAGGCTAATATGCAAGTTATTGTCCTAAAAAGTGTTTGGGGACCCGGGTCCTGCCCCAGGTGACATGTATCAATGCAAAAAAAAGTTTTAAAAACGGCCGTTTTTTCGGGAGCAGTGATTTTAATAATGCTTAAAATGAAAAAATAAAAGTGAAATATTCCTTTAAATTTCGTACCTGGGGGGTGTGTATGATATGCATGTGAAGTGGCGCATGTTTCCCGTGCTTAGAACTGTCCCTGCAAAAAATGTCATTTTTGAAAGGAAAAAAGGCATTTAAAACTCATTCGCGGCTATTAATGAATTGTCGGCTCCCGGCAATACATTCAAAAGTCATTGATAAAAAAAAAAAAAAAGCGTGGGGGTTCCCCAGAATTCAATTACCAGGCCCATCAGGTCTGGAATGGATATTAAGGGGAACCCCGCCGCAAATTTAAAAAAAAAATTGACGTGGGGTTCCCCCAAATATCCATTCCAGGCCCTTCAGATCTGGCATGGATTTTAAGGGGAACTCCACCACAAATAAAAAAAAAATGGCGTGGAGTCCCCCTAAAAATCCATACCAGACCCCTTATCCAAGCACGCAACCTGGCCGGCCGCAGGGGAAAAGGGGGGGACGAGAGAGCGGCCCCCCCTCCCTCCTGAACCGTACCAGGCCACATGCCCTCAACATGGGGAGGATGTCCCCATGTTGATGGGGACAAGGGCCTCATCCCCACAACCCTTGCCCGGTGGTTGTGGGGGTCTGCGGGCGGGGGGCTTATCGGAATCTGGAAGACCCCTTTAACAAAGGGGACCCCCAGATCCCAGCCCCCCCTATGTGAATTGGTAAGGGGTACATTGTACCCCTACCATTTCACGAAGAAAGCGTAAAAAAATGTTTAAAAAAACACACAAACACCTTGAAAAAGTCCTTTATTTTAAAAAAAACATTCCAGCGGTGAAATCCAGTGTCCCGCGGCGATCCCGATGTCCAGCGCTGTCCTTCATTGGTTGTGCCTGAGCGGACCTGATGGGGAACTCCCTCTCAGTATTTTAAATGTATAGACCCGCCCCTTCTAAAGTTCCCCATCAGGTCCGCTCAGCGGACCAGATGCGGAACATGAGAAGGGGCGGGTCTATACATGTATTACCAAAGTGAGAGCAGTTCCCCATCAGGTCCGCCCCCTCGGTATGTCGGACCCGCCTACGTCATTGGCTTGAGCGGGGAACTTCCTTCACTATGTAAATTTAAATTACACAGTGAAGGAAGTTCCCCGCTCAAGCCAATGACGTAGGCGGGTCCAACATACCGAGGGGGCGGACCTGATGGGGAACTGCTCTCACTTTGGTAATACATGTATAGACCCGCCCCTTCTCATGTTCCGCATCTGGTCCGCTGAGCGGACCTGATGGGGAACTTTAGAAGGGGCGGGTCTATACATTTAAAATACTGAGAGGGAGTTCCCCATCAGGTCCGCTCAGGCACAAACAATGAAGGACAGCGCTGGACATCGGGATCGCCGCGGGACACTGGATTTCACCGCTGGAATGTTTTTTTTTAAATAAAGGACTTTTTCAAGGTGTTTGTGTGTTTTTTTAAACATTTTTTTACGCTTTCTTCGTGAAATGGTAGGTGTACAATGTACCCCTTACCAATTCACATAGGGGGGGCCGGGATCTGGGGGTCCCCTTTGTTAAAGGGGTCTTCCAGATTCCGATAAGCCCCCCGCCCGCAAACCCCCACAACCACCGGGCAAGGGTTGTGGGGATGAGGCCCTTGTCCCTATCAACATGGGGACATCCTCCCCATGTTGAGGGCATGTGGCCTGGTACGGTTCAGGAGGGAGGGGGGGCGCTCTCTCGTCCCCCCCCTTTTCCCCTGCGGCCGGCCAGGTTGCGTGCTTGGATAAGGGGTCTGGTATGGATTTTTAGGGGGACTCCACGCCATTTTTTTAAAAATTTGGGGTGGAGTTCCCCTTAAAATCCATGCCAGATCTGAAGGGCCTGGAATGGATATTTGGGGGAACCCCACGTCTATTTTTTTTTAAATTTGCGGCGGGGTTCCCCTTAATATCCATTCCAGACCTGAAGGGTCTGGTAATTGAATTCTGGGGAACCCCCACGCTTTTTTTTTTTTTTTTATCAATGACTTTTGTATGTATTCCCGGGAGCCGACAATTCATTATAGCCGCGAGTCAGTTTTAAATGACTTTTTTTCTTTCAAAAATGAAATTTTTTGCAGTGACAGTTCTAAGCATGGGAAACATGCGCCACTTTACATGCATATCATACACACCCCCCAGGTACGAAATTTAAAGGAATATTTCACTTTTATTTTTTCATTTTAAGCATTATTAAAATCACTGCTCCCGAAAAAACTGCCGTTTTTAAAACTTCTTTTTGCATTGATACATGTCCCCTGGGGCAGGACCCGGGTCCCCAAACACTTTTTAGGACAATAACTTGCATATAAGCCTTTATAATTAGCACTTTAGATTTCTCCCATAGATTTTTCTAATTTGCCGCGAACACCCCAATTTGTTCGCTGTTCGGCGAACGGACGAACAGGCAATGTTCGAGTCGAACATGAGTTCGACTCAAACTCGAAGCTCATCCCTACTCAGCAGGCGGATAAGATAGTGAGATCCGCTGACTACTGATCCTATTTGTGCGTCCATAGTCATGTCTGAGTCAAAGATGACTCCGGGGCTTTTGACTTTGGTGCTTGGGGTGATGGATTGTCCAAGGATGGTGGGTGGTGTGCATGTAGTCCTAGAGTTTTTCTTTCGGTTTGCGTGGAGAAAGAGAAGTTCTGTTTTGTATCCATTAAGTTTGAGGGAGCTCTCCGTCATCCAATTATCGATCAATGTGAGGCACATTTCTAGTCCATGATATTGGTCTTTTTTGTTGGCGATGTGAAAGTAAAGTTGCGTGTCATCAGCGTAGGAGTGATAGAGCAGGTCCTGTTTGCTGATGATTTTGAGGAGTGGGCGGAGGTAGATGTTGAAGAGCATGGGCGACAGGTGATCCTTGAGGGACTCTGCATGTAATTGTGCGTGCTTCCGAAGTGAAGGCTCCTAGTTTCACTGTCTGGGATCGATTTTTCTAGGAAGGATGCGAACCAGGGTAGATCAGAGTCTGTGACTCCGGCTACTTCTGTGAGACGAGTGAGCAGAGTTTTGTGGTCTACTGTGTCGAAGGCTGCGCTGAGGTCAAGCAGCACCAGGAGACATGATTCTTCGTCATCTGCTGCTTCGAGGGCGTCATCCCATATTTTGAGAAGTGCAGTTTCTGTCCCGTGGCCTGGGCGGAAACCCGATTGGGTCCAGGAGTTTGTAGGTGTCCAAATGAAGTTGTAGCTGTTGTACTACTGCTTTCTCAATGATCTTGGAGATGGTGTTAAGGCTTGTTACTCAGGCAATTGGAAGCACTTACTATTACACTGGGAGATTTTTAAATTTGTCGGTTAATCTCTTTGAAAGTGTAAAAAGTGAATAATACTGCGCTAACCCAATAGTGAAACGTGGAAAGCTGCTACATACAAATGTGACAAAGATTGGTGAACAAGGTAAATGGAAAATGTAGCGCTAAAAAGTTGAGTAAGCAATATTCAAATAATCAAATGTTGCTATACACATGAATAGTGGGTCACAAAGTGTGAAAACATAACATATATAAATATAACTCATATATGGAAGATTATGGGAAATGTCCAAATGAATGAACCAATCTGTGTAATGAACACATAAAGTCCAGAATAAAATAGTTGTTGCTCAGAAGTGAAGCACAGTGATATAGTGAACATGTAGAAACATCAAGGTGTTATTTCTTCAATCAAATGTCGATGAGAATGAATCAATCGAGCAGAGAGAGCCAAGATGTGCAGTCTTCCACAATGATCATGGGAACCCAGGCGTTTCCAGGAGCATGTAGGTGACCGTAAGGTTAAGAAACCAAGTTGAAACAGCCAGATGGAAGGGCCAAAAAAACTTTCATGTCATACATACGCCCCTGTTAAAGTCTACTTACACGAAACGCGTCAGCCTTGGCTTATTGCTCTCCATATTGCTCCTTTTTACCTTTGTGATCACAAATTTTTATTACTTCGAATACCAATAGTTTTTTATTCAATACAACCTATCCTTTTTGATCTATACCATGTGGAGCCCTTCTTTTTTTTCTTTACATCTTCCTCAATGAGATTTTTTTGGGCCCTTCCATCTGGCTGTTTTAACTTGGTTTCTTAACCTTACGGTCACCTACAAGACCCATGGAAGCTGCTCCTGGAAATGCCTGGGTTCCCATGATCGTTGTGGAAGACTGCCCATCTTGGCTTTCTGCTCGATTGACTCGTCATCGACATTCGAGTCCACCACCTCTGGTAAGAGTACATACCCCATTATTTTGATTGAAGATACAACACCTCAATGGTGACATTTCCCATAATCTTCCATATGAGTTATATTTATATATGTTATGTTTTCACACTTTGTGACCTACCAATCTCTTTGAAAGCCAATCACATCTATACCTCTACTATGGACCAGGGAAGAGGATCAACGTACGGCCCACTTTTACTGTTGGATGAGGAGCATGATGGTTCTAGTGCTCATATGACTTATCAAGGTCAAGCGGACCATTGTGGAGATATTTGCTCATATATGGCCATCCTAAATTTGGACATCAATGACCTATACTAATGTCTGCCCTTTAGAGAGGGTGGTGTGTAAGGACTTAAATGTGAAACAATACTGTATACATCACAAGAAACTCCATGGATGATAATGAATACGCTTAGGGAAAACAAATGGTGTGTTCAAGAACGTTATGGTTAATAATTTTTAAGTCTATTACAGCTCATCTGCTGGATAGCTCGAATTTTCAGATGTTTAGCTTGTACAATTGGTTGTCTGGTACATACTTGTAGATAAACCCTTCATAGACCCCAAGTCAGTGTTTTCACTGATTTCCACATTCTCTCTAAGGCCCCTGCAACCGCTGTAACATACATACAATGCCTTGAAAAAGTATTCATACCCCTTGACATTTTCCACATTTTGTCATGTTACAACCAAAAACGTAAATGTGTTTTATTGGGATTTTTTGTGATAGACCAACACAAAGTGGCACATAATTGTGAAGTGGAATAAAAATGATAAATGGTTTTCAACATGTTTTACAAATAAATATGTGAAAAGTGTGGAGTGCATTTGTATTCAACCTCCCTGAGTCAATACTTTGTAGAACCGCCTTTCACTGCAATTACAGTTGAAAAATAGCTAAAGCTCTGTCAGATTGGATGGAGAGAGCAATTTTCAAGTCTTGCCACAGATTCTTAATTATATTTAGGTCTGGACTTTGACTGGGCTTATCTAACACATGAATATTCTTTGATCTAAACCATTCCATTGTAGCTCTAGATGTATGTTTAGGGTCGTTGTCCTGCTGGAAGGTGATCCTCCACCCCAGTCTCAAGTCTTTTTAACAGGTTTTCTTTTAAGATTGCCCTGTATTTGGCTCCATCCATCTTCCCATCAACTCTGACCAGCTTCCCTGTCCCTGCTGAAGAAAAGCATCCCCACAACATGATGCTGCCACCACCATGTTTCACGTGGGGATGGTGTGTTCAGGATGATGTGTTAGTTTTCCACCACACATAGCATTTTGCTTTTAGGCCAAAAAGTAAAATTTCGATCTCGTCTGACCAGAGCACCTTCTTCCACACGTTTGCTGTGTCCCCCACCCGGCTAGTCGCACACTGCAAACTGGACTTCTTATTTCAAGTGGTATGAATACTTTTTCGAAGGCACTGTAGAAGCAGAAGTGGAAAGATAAAGCTGAGAACCATTTACATATTTAATCATAGTTAATCTAGTTGAAAAAAGACACAAATCCATCCAGTTCAACCAACAGTTCCAGCCATTTGCTATGAAGAAGCAGTTTTGACTAGAGAGGATTGCTGAATAAGGTAGCAAGGGGCTATACAATATTTAAATGAAGTTACTGAGTAGACTTTTTGACTTTCCTTAACTTAAAATGTGTCTTGGTTAGCATTTGCAGTTCATTGATCCATTTACTTGTTTCCTAGAGTTGCTCTAAATCCGACCTAACTCCTGACCCCTGCTCCTCCCTTCTATTGCTGCCCTGTCCCAAAATGGCCAGCAAGACTCTCCGACTGCCCAATACTGGGCTCAACAAGTGCAGAGTTTGAGGCATATTCACAGATTGCCTTGGCTTTTTGGGGAACTCTTGAGATAAATGTAGCTTGGCACATGGGCACCTGGAAATTATAGCTTCATCGTCCAATGTTCATTTTCCTACATGTGATGATACCATGTTCAGTAATTTTGGTACAACTTTTGTATGTGATTTTATGCTGTACAAGCTCTCTCTCTAAGGTTACCCACACATGTTCAGAATGGAACAACCAATACCTTGTGGTGGAGGAAAGCCTGATTTGCAGCAGGTTTGGATATCCATAATGATGGGAAACTAAGTGCAAAAAAGGCAGGCCACCAGAGTTCCCTCCATATGATTGAGGGGACTGGGAAAACATTGAAAGGAGATATTACCTACTTTAATGCAAAAGCTTACCTGATACTCTCTGAACTCCCTAACTTCACAATGGCACCTAACCTGGCCCACCCAGGAGCCAACTCCCTCTCCCATACTGAACCAGCGCTCCCAATGCAAAAGACAACCACCCTTAGTCACTTCTATACACTCTGTTCAAAGCTGCAACATACCAGAATACAGAGCCACTTGTGCTAATGGTCAGCCAAGATGAATTCCTGACCAGCTAGGAAACCCATTTTAAACACTCATCTGACACATATATCTGTAATGGCCAGTAACCTCTTTACACAAATTAACTGTTGTGTGTAAATAGAGTCAGAAGCATTGCTAAAATCACCCATGAGCCATCACCCTTTAGGCCAATCAAAAGTTGAAGATACTGGCAACCAAACGGATTTGTATTGGGGTGGCCAGATGTAAAAGATAAATGTCATATTAAAGCCACTCCGCAGGTCCACTATATCCCTGAGTAGATTTTAAGTGCAAAACAAAGGTTAGAACCTGTCAGGTGTATAGTTTTGTGTCCCAATTTGAGAGATTCCCCTACACTTCCTGTCCCTAAAGACACAAAACGAATTAATTGGAATGCACTCCAAAATGTGGCACAATCCCACTGTTAACAGTTGTCACCAGAGCAGGTGTCCACATTGCAACACATCAGGGTTGCCAACCTTCCACAGCATTTTTAACTGAAAAAAACATGGACAATTTACTGGCAGCACACAAGTGAAAAATAGGAAAAAATGTAGCGCTAATAAAAGAAAATCACTGAACTAATATAATAGCATTCACTAGTGACACTGTGATAATCAAATTGTACCCCAGGTGACATGTGATAAAATTCAAAAACAATAGTCCATAAAGTGAAGTAATGTTCCAAAGAAGAAAAAAAATATTCCAAAAAGAGAGATGTAGTCTTCTTAATAGAGAATAACTTCCACCACACCGTGCCCGTATCAGCTCCCCTTTGAAAATGCACTCACCAGCTGTATATGCCTCCCACTCTCGTGTTCGGCTCAAAGGCTTGCTAGTTAACCACTAGAGGGTGAACGACCATCAATTGAAAGCTTGTGTGTCAACACAGGATAATCCATACATGTAAAAATGAAAAGGTGCTCCAATAGTGTAAAATAGTAACGACCAAATTTATTAAAATACACAACCACACTTCAACTATTGCACTCACATGATATAAAAATAAAACCAGCCTTAAATCAATCACAGCAAGCAGAAAAAAGTGTAAGATGGCACTGCAGTGATTTGCGGTCACGGCGGACCCAAGGTGTACGCTCCGTGTAGGTCTCTCACCCCCTCCTGAGCTCCGGGTCACAGCAGCTTTGTAGCGTTCTTAGCCTCAGCGTGTCACGATAGTGTCAATGATAATGCAGCCACGCACGTGGCTGCATTATTTTACACTATTTTACACTATTGGAGCACCTTTTCATTTTTACATGTATGGAATATCCTGTGTTGACACACAAGCTTTCAATTGATGGTCGTTCACCCTCTAGTGGTTAACTAGCAAGCCTTTGAGCCGAACACGAGAGTGGGAGGCATATACAGCTGGTGAGTGCATTTTCAAAGGGGAGCTGATACGGGCACGGTGTGGTGGAAGTTATTCTCTATTAAGAAGGCTACATCTCTCTTTTTGGAATATTTCTTTCTTCTTTGGAACATTACTTCACTTTATGGACTATTGTTTTTGAATTTTATCACATGTCACGTGGGGTAAAATTTGATTATCACAGTATCACTAGTGAATGCTATTATATTAGTTTAGTGATTTTCTTTTATTAGCGCTACATTTTTTCCTATTTTTCACTTGTGTGTCTTTAGGTTTAAATTCTGTTTTTATATTTAAAATTTTAAGTGGCAGCTTTAGTTTAATATTTTTTATTCACATTTTTTTTGCATTGGCGCAGTGGTGGTACAAGATATTAGGAGCGGTTATATTTTGATACCTATTCTTATTCACAGTTTTTTACTGCCAACCTGAGAAATTACAGAACTCCTATTGAAAACTAACACAGTGAATATTTGAACAGTATAAACATGATATAAAAATAATAACTATATCCGATCACATTCCTGACCCTACCAACATGTTCAATAGCCACATTTTTTTTTCTGTTGTATTTACCGTAGTACAGCTGTCTGCAGTGCAACTTCCGGGTTTTCACTCCCGCGGCAGTAGACGTTTCTACTCTTTTCCCCGGCGCCGCAATGTAATCTGGGAGTTCTCCGCAATGTCTCCTGGGAGCACAGTGTCATGCTTCCCAAGAGACATTGCTCTACGCCGTCCAGCGAAATACCATCACAACGGGGCGTGAACTTTCAATGACGTCGCACGTTGTGATGGCAACCAGGAGGTTTACGGCGCTATTTGCTGTAAACTGTGCACATGCGCGAGAGAGAGCGGTGAATGCTGGGAGATGAGCATTCACCGCTTCCAGGAAATCATTGCTTGTGGGCTTCACAATGCCCACAAGCAAAATGGAAACTGCCTATAACGGATTTTAAAAGTTCTTCTTTTACACGGAAACTGACAGAGGATATTTGAAGACACCAAACAAGTGAGTATTACTTTGTATTATGAAATCCCATTGAATGCACCAAAAAAAAAAAAAAAAAGATTGGCCGCGGAACCTCCGCTTTAAAAAGTCAACACAGCATCAAATTATCAGCCCCTGATATTTACTGGCAGTTGTTTAAAAAAATCAATGATTTTTACAAACTGTCAGTAAATTTACTGCCGGTTGGCAACCCTGCAACACATTCCCTCTGCTCCTGTTCTCATGAGAATCTTGGGTTCCCCTACTTTCTTGGCCAGTAACAATGGTCATTAGGACATATACAGAGTCTGCATTTCCCTAGCAGGGGTAAAGATGAAAAAAACAAAAAACAAAAAAACAGGAAGCTTGTAACTCATCCCCACTATATTCAGAACTAGGGAAAAAAAACTATTGGCTGGATTTATATGTTAAATACAAAATTAAATAAGCCTGATTCATATCTTTAGAATATAAACACACCCTCTGTTTTATTGAGGTTGTAACATTGGGGTGATCATTTTGATCTATGCTGTGACCTGCATGATGGCTGCCCATTCTCCCGTTACTGCAGATTTTCCATGCTTATTAAATTTCAGCGTTAAGCCTATACAAATGGAGGGTCTTCAGCAGGCAGCCATTTGTAGATGTAGCAGACAATAAAACGTGAAGGCTCATTAGCTTGGAATGACCCAGCTGTGTTTTATGCATAGGGGTCATTTCTTTACTAATGAGCCACTAAGCCAGATGGCTAACCCCACACAAGTCTGGCTCCATTAGCGTGATTTAGATCCTTAGGCAAATTACTTTTCTTTATGCTCTGAAGTCAGCTCGTGGCCTTGCTAAGGGACAGCTCTATCAGCGCCAAGCAAAACCGAGGACATAGCTTGTCCACCCTTTCCCAACATCCTTCCTAATGCCTTTGGAGCACTTCTGTTAGTTAAATATGAGCCTCGGAATCTAGGCGCTTCGTGAGGCCGCTCTGCCGTAGCATATAATGTAAATATTATATCAGGCAGGAATGCAATGTAGAGTTGCAGTTATCTAATCGTTTTTTAACTGTCCTGCATTAAATTCTTCTAAAGAAGTGTAAACCCAATCCCTAAAATCTCACATAAGCTTTAATATGCTACAGTCATTTCAAAAGTCATTTTTTTAATGTTTTTAAATCTGCAGTTTTCATTAAAATAGTACCTGGTGATTCTGGCATGAAGGTCTTTGTTCAGGCACTTACCGGTATTTTTATAAGGTGACAATTAGACATGTGCACTGCCGAAAAATTTGTTTTTTTTGTTTTCGTTTTTTTGCTTTTTTTCGTAAATTTTGAAATTTGGGAAATTTGAAAAAATCGTTGTTTTCATTTTAGTTTTTTTTTGTTTTTTTGCTTTTTTCGGAAATTCAGGAAATTTCGAAAGATTTGAATTTCCGAATTCCGAATTTCCGAATTTCCAAAAAAACGAATAAAACATAAACGAAAAAAAAACGAATTTTTTTATTTTCCGAAAAAAGCAAAAGACAAAAAAAAAAGAATTTCCGATTTTCTGAAATTCTGAAACTCTAAAAATTCGGAATTCAAAAATTCAACTTTCCAAATTTCCCATTTTCGAATTTTAGATTTTCGAATCTCGAATTTTCGAATCTCGAATTTTCTAAATTCGTAAATTCGGAATTAACGAATTTCTCTAAATTCGTGAAAAACAAATTAGAAACTAAACAAATTGCACATGTCTAGTGACAATGCTCTGTTCCTGTCTCTCAGTTGCTCTCTTACCTTGGCACCTTGATACATGCTTTCCTGAGATCCGAATGCATGAAACCACCCCTCTATCTGGGGCGGGGGATCTACTATGTGGCTAGGAGAAACTTCACTCAAGTCACTGCAGGCAAAATGGTGGAGCATCATCTCTTCAATACTGTCCCGTGGTTCAAATGATTCAGCAAGAGATGTTCAAAAGGTGGTAGAAGAAAAAAGAGCCAAAGTGTGCTCACCTTGTGAAATTATGAATATTATTCAAGATGTATATAGCGCCAACAGTTTGCGCAGCGTTTTACAATATAAAAGGGGACAGTACAATTACAGCACAGTTGAATACAGAAGGAATTAGAGGGCCCTGCTTATAGAGCTTACAATCTTAAGGGAGGGGGAGGCAGTACAAAAGGTGATAGCTGCAGGGATGATCTGATGGTGACTCAAGTATAGTATTTAGTATTATAGTTTTTAGGGGGAGGTGACGTAGGCTTTCCTGGATAAATGAGTTTTCAAGGATCACCTAGAGGCCGCTATGGTAGGAACTCACTGACCATACTGGGGTAGAGAGTTCCAGAGGATGGGAGAGGTTCTGGAAAAGTCCTGGAGGTGAGCATGGGAGGAGGTAAAAATTGGAACTAGAGAGCAAGATGTCTTGGGAGGAGAGCAGATGACGATTTGGTTGATATCTGCAGATGAGGTTGGTGATGTAGCTGGGGGCAATTTTGTGGATGGTTTGTGAAATGATTGTATAGCACCTCATGGTGTATAACAGCTATAGGTGCTTAATTCTGTTTAGTGCAGGTATCAAAGTTACTCTGTGAGGCTAATATTACAGAGCGTTCTCCACAATACATGCTGTGCTGATGTCATTCAGGACATTAAGGATGGTGGGATCCCCTCAGTTTCCTCTTGTGACCACACGCTAAGCTTCATATAATTCAAACTCAAATTACAAGTTGCAGAGAGATGCTGTCCCAAATGAGACTGCAAATGGCCGTTGTACATGCATGTGTCACTTCTGCCACTATCAGGAAACCAACCCTGTGTCAGAAACCATGAATCAGACTGAGACATAAGTACAGTTAAATCACACTTGTTTAATAATAATAAAATAAGATAAACATAGTAAACATAGTCAAAACATAGCCATAGTTCAGGAAGCGGATCGGATAGTCAGACAAACCAAAACGTCAGGGAGCCAGAGATCAACGTAGTAGAACAGCAAGCAGGATCTGGAGCCAGGAGGAATGTCAGCCAAGAAAGTCTTTAACAGGAACACAGAAGAGCGTCTCTAGAGATGTGACCAAAGTGAAGGCAGAGATCATCTGGACGGCTTAAGTAGGCAGAACTGACCAGCAGGACCATCAACAGGTGAGTCACTGTGGAGAGATAGGAACTGGCAATTAGCCAACAGCTGAACGGCCAGCTCAGAAAAGGAAGGGCTGAGCCCAGCCCTGACACCCTGAGAGATCCCATGATGCCATCGTTGGAGATCATGTAGATGGGAAGTGACTAATTCATCCCAAGGTGTTCAGTAGGGTTGAGGTCAGGGCTGTCTGCAGACCATGCATGTGCCTTCACACAAAACTCATTTCTATAGACCTGGTCCTGTGCAAAGAGGCGCAGTCATGCTGGAACAGAAAAGAGCCTTCTCTAAACTGTAATAAGGTTGGAAATGCTCAATGGTCTTAAGCCCCGTACACACGGTCGGACTTTTGCCCAACAAACTTCGTTTTGAGCAAGTTGGACCAACAATCCGACCGTGTGTACGCTCCATCAGACAAACTTGTTTCGTATTTTTTTGGTTTTCATCGGACAAAAGTTGGGTCTGCAAACGGACAAACTTTTGCCCAACAAAAGTCCGATGGAGCAAAGTCCGACCGTGTGTACAGAAAACCATCGGACTTTTGTCCGATGGACAAAACAACTAATGTTAAAATCAACCAACAATAGCAGAAGTTGACCAAAGGGTGGTGGTAAAGAGCAGAAAAGAGCAGAAAAACCACGTGATGTTGCAAAAAAATTTGGGAAAGTTTGCAGAAAAGTCAGAGCGTGTGTATACTATGGGTGTTCCCGACCACTCCGTTCGGACGGAAAAGTCCGATAGAAGTCCGACCGTGTGTATGGGGCTTAAGACAGACTTTTTCATCCTTTTTATAATGGAGGAACCCTTGAAATATTTTTTGGGTCTCAGGGAACCTCTGCTATTATTTGCTAATTCTACAGCTTATTGCAGTATTGGTCAGTAGGAAGAATGCTCTTTACATTTGTGATCAGTGAGAAAAATTCCCCCTTACAAATAGCTAAAATGTTTATTTGTAGCTTATCTGAGAGGTAGAAATTGCTCATTGTTCAAGGAACCCTTAAGCCAGAAGTGACGTTGTGAACAAAAAATGCTTATTGCTCATGCGCTATGCGTTCCAACATGGCCACTATGCGTTCCAATAGGTTTCCTAATCTGACAGAACACAAAGGCGGCAGCGGACATCTTGTTGCACCCAGGCAAGTCTTGGATTTCACACTTAATTTAGCAGTAAACTCACCTTATATACTGAAATAGACTATTTCACCGCGACCGAGTGAGGGTGTCGAAAAATGTCCCTCGGCACCAAATCCCTATCAGTTTTGCGCTGAGCAGTGCAGGGTGTACCAAGATAGCCGTCGGGACATTCTGACTGCAGGCTTGTCGCTACTTTTCAATGCAACATCAAAACAGTGTCACAGATGTAAAAATACTGTATTTCAGTATATAAGGTGAGTTTACTGCTAAAATAAGTGTGAAATTGAAGACTTGGCTGGGTGTAACAAGATGTCCGCGGTTGTCTTTGTGTTCTGTCAGTTTCCGAAACCTATTGGAAGGCATAGCGGCCATGTTGGAATGCATAGCGCATGCGTAGTAAGCATTTTTGGTCGGAGCGTCACTTTCGTTACATTTTTTGATGGGTAGCAGTATTCTGATAGAACACCGGCTATAGATGGATTGAAACTCGGCCAGATTCATCAATGGATAGGTTGGTTGTACTGAAGTTGATCCATGGATGGACTTCAATACAACCAGCCTGTCAGATTTTTTTATGTGATCACTGCCGGCGGCTATAGCTGTCAACAGTGATCATTATATTTTGCCAGCAGGGAAGGTTACCTGCTGGCAGAACACAATATCCCTGCAGGAGTGATTCCCCCATCAACACACCCATTGTGAACCAAGCAATTTTATTTCCATCCATCTGCAAAATTTGCATAATCTATGAGCTGCTTAAAGTGGAGTTCCACCCTGAAAAAAAAAATGTCACCAAAAATCTACAAATAAATAAATAAAAAAAAAAAATGTTTAACTTACCAGAAATAGCGGTTGCTATGCAGAAGTCCCTAATCTGCCTCTTCATCCTCCGCGGTAGATCTTCTTCCTCGTCCTACACTGTCTTCTTGTGAATGGGGCACGCTGCCTTCTGGGAACTGTGTGTATCCCCGAGAGCAGCCGGCCCATTCACAAAGCGCCGCGCTGCTCACGCATGCGCAGTAGGAAACGGGCAGTGAAGCCGCACTGCTTCACTGCCTGTTTCCCTTACTAAGGAGGGTGGCGCCAGGAGCTGCCAGGATCGAGAGATCGGCCTCGGCGGGGGCCGACATCGTGGGCGAGTAGGACAGGTAAGTGTCCTTATTAAAAGTCAGCAGCTACAGTGTTTGTAGCTGCTAAATTAAAAAAAAAAAATTGCGGGTGGAACCCCCCTTTAAAGTGGAGTTCCACCCAAAAATGGAACTTCCGCTTTTTAGAACCCCCCCGCCCTCCGGTCTCACATTTGGCACCTTTCAGGGGGGAGCAGATACCTGTCTAAACCAGATATTTGCTCCCACTTCCGGGCATAGATCTTTGCAGGCTCCGTGGTGATCTACGCCATGTCTGGCCCCTTCCACTGTCTTCACCGGTCCCAGAAGACAGCAGGGACCAGTGAGGACCCACAGTGCGACTTGCACATGCGCAGTAGGGAACCAGGCTGTGAAGTCGCAAGGATCACTTCCTGATTCCCTTACCGAAGATGGTGGCTCCTGCACCCGAGAGCCGAGGGACAGATCGGCTTCGGGTGCCGACATCGCGGGCACCCTGGACAGGTAAGTGTCCTTATTTTAAAAGTCAGCAGCTGCAGTATTTGTGTGTGTGTGTGTGCGTGTGTATATATATATATATATATATATATATATATGTAGCGGGGTGTTCAATTTAGGGGAGTGTCTGAGTGATAGTTAGGCTCAGACACATTATTGTTAGGGTTAATGGACCATTTCTGTGCCATAGGAGCTAGTATTGGTGTATAGTTCCCTGGGCAAACAAAAATGACGGCGCAAGGAGTGGATACAGAAATACCAAAATGTAAAGGGTAAGAGATGATACAGTAATATATCACTGTAGTAAACCTTATAGAAAAGGGCAAAATACAAATGATGAATAATAAACACAAGTAAATATAGGTAATGAAGTCCCAATAATATAAGTCCATATAATAGTAATGGTACTGGAGCTGGTTAAGAATGTATTCTATTACATAAGCACTGTTGGCAGCATCTTTAGGAGTGAAGTAGGCTCTGTGGATAAGAAATGAAAAGAAAAAGTGCGCCTACTAAGTGCAGTATGTAAAACTCAGTTTTAATGGTACATAAAAATCAGCCAAATGGCTACTCACAAGATGGTAGTTAAAAACATTGCATGAAAGTGGTGATGGTGGTTTGCAGGGGATCTCCTTGGTCTGCGGAAGTCCCGTGGCACGGTGTAGCTCTGGTAATCGGTCCTGGTATTGTTGATCCGGAGGGAGCAGGTGTAGGTGTCCGGCAGTCAGGAAATCACTGCGCCGCAGCGTGTGGGTCAAGCCGGAGCACAAACAGCTACGGCGACAGGAAGTGACGTCAGAGCGGGCTCAGATGGATGACGCGTTTCAGTGCTTCCGCATTTTCTTCAGATCTGATTGGTGGGGGAAGCTGCCAGTCTTATATGTGTTCCCGTTTTATAAATCCTATGGGCTTCCAACTGATTTGTTTTTTAAGGTGGATGCAGATCTCAGATTTATGATACTGATGGATGGAGTATCCAGTATATGAATTTTGTATCAATAGGTCATAAAATCCTTAATACGGTGGACTGCACTCGACCTAATGGTGCAAAGCTCCCCACAGATGTTGCTGTAATGATGAGTGACTTTGCTGGAGGTGCGTCTGGATTTCCAATGACATTCAGTGGTGGAAAGTTTACAGGTACGTCATAAAATCTGTGACTCATTCATATAGTTCCCTTGGGCCTACTGGTGGCGCTGTCGCCATGGGTCCGGGTTGAACCACAGTACAAGGTTGTGCCTTTTCTTGTCCCCTCTCGGCAGCAGTACGGCGGGGCGGGGAACCTGCTGTGCCTGTCGGGAGAGGGTATAAAAAGGGGCGGCCATCTTCCATGGGGGGGTCCGCGCCCAGGCACCTTCGGCCTGGGTGTGTGCGTGTCATCTCCGGGTGCCCTAGGCCCGGAGGCCTGGTTCCTGTTCCATCCCAGACACCTTCAGTCTGGGGTGAGGTACTAATTTGGAGGCCCGGAGCCCAGCACCTTTGGCTGGGTTCCGCCGGGGATCGAGGACTCCCAGGATGCCGCCTTGCAAGGGGACCCGGATCTGGGAGGAGGCCAGGGAAGTTACCTGTACCGAAGACCCAACGCAGAGTCGTGGTGACGGTGAGGACCTCTGGTAACTCTCCAGGAGGGATGGCTTCTCCTTTACACGGGCCAAGTACTCTCTAGAAGGAAGTTCGCTTACAGGTCAGTGGCAGTGGCCTAATAGGGCCGTGCCCTATTCACCCAGTCAGTGGCAGTGACTCTATTCACCTGGTCAGTGGCAATTACCTGTTCTCCAAGTCAGTGGCAGTGACTTCTTATTCACCCGGTCTGTGGCAGAGATTGTGTGCCAAAACTGTTTGTGAAGTCTAAACAGTCAAAAAACCTGATTCAAGTTTGTGCCTGGACCTCCTCCCACCTAAGCTGTCCTGTGTCTTGTTCCAACCCGTCTGCTGTCAAAGAGGCATATTTATTATCCGTGTGAAACAAATATAGAAGTTGGACTTTCAGTTGGTGTGGACAGTTACATTACTGGGGGAAACATAAGGACTTGCCTCTATCTAAGGTAGAGGTGAGAATCATCCTCGGGAGGATTCAACTCCAGCCGCAGGCAGGCCCGAAAAGTAACACCGCTCAACCTCCTTACTCAGGAGGGTACGGGCTTGTGGTGCGGTGTGCCTCTCCCCTCCCTGCGAGGAGCCGAAAACACACAAAAAGGCAGGTAGGGGGAGAGGTGAGGGCACTATATATATATATATATATATATATATATATATATATATTTATATATATATGTAACAACCTCACCCCTCTCTCCCCTTCTCATTCTCGTCTTGTCTTTTTTTTTGTCTAGGGGTGTTAGTGCTGGGGGGAGGGATGAGATACACCACGGCTCATGTCCTCCATAGTGAAGAGGTGAAGGCCAGAAAGATCGGGCTTTGTGTAGGTGTCCTAGAGTCAAGTCCTGTACTTCGTCCCTGACTCCTATGCTCCTAGTAACCAGAGTTCCACACAGTGAATAGGTCCAACACAGTTTTATTCTTCTCAGCGAATAAACACAAAGCACGGTTAAGTTGGATTCTTTTGCAACAACTGAGTCTCAATGGGGTTAGGTCGAGGCACAATCCTTTCCCTTCTCTTACCAACCACTGTGGTATCACCAGTGGCGAATAGTCACTGCCACTGACTATGTGAAATAGAACATGAATTACCTTCGCTAACACGGCCCCTGTCAGGGGAAGGATATCCGTCCAAGGGAGATACCAGAGGCCTCTCTGTCACCAGCGATGTTGCGCCGGACTCTCCAGAGAAGTTCTGCACACCAGACCTCACAAACTCAGACACGGGCACCCAAGGAGTTGGGGCCCCCTCGGATTCCTCCACCCTCGCGGAACTCAGTCGAAGGTACTACTGAGCCTCAGGCATCCGCCATACTACCTAACCCCAGGCTAAAGGTGCCTGAGATGGACTCCATCTCCGCTCCGGCCAGGTCAAAGGCACCTGGGCCCGGAGCACCGGAACGCCAGCACCCAAGCTGAAGGTGCCTGGGTGCGGCCATGTCCTCCGACTCTGCTCTCTGAACCCCGTGGTAAGGGCGTCCGCCCCTTTTATCTCCTCTCCCTTCGCGCCACAGCGGGTTCCCCGCCCCGCTGTACCAGCTCCAGGGGAGGACAAAAAGGCACAGTCCTGCGGTGTGAGTTCACCTCCGGCCCAGGGCAACAACGCCACCTATAGGCCCAGGGAACCCCACACCACCAGAGTACCCCAAGAACCATAAAAGGATCTCAGATTCCCTAGCAATCAGTGCATCTGGGTTACACTACCACCCAGATGCTCCACCTAAATTCAAATACCCGCTACATATATATATATATATATATATATATATATATATATACAGGTGTGTATATATATATATGTAGCGGGTATTTGAATTATGTGAGGACTCTGGTGGTGTGAGGTTCCTTGGGGTCCCTGGGTGGCGCTGTTGCTTTGGACCGGAGCTGTACTCACACCGCGAACTGTGCCTTTTTGTCCTCCCCTGGAGCTGGCACGGCGGGGCGGGGAACCCGCTGTGATGCAAAGGGAGAGGTCATAAAAGGGGCAGAGGCCCTGACCTTGGGGAGAGAGTCGGAGGACGTGGCCGTGCCCAGGCACCTTCAGCTTGGGTGCTGGCGTTCCGGTGTTCCAGGCCTAGGCGCCCTTGGCCTAGCTGGAGCGGAGATGGAGTCCATCTCAGGCACCTTTAGCCTGGGGTGAAGTACTATGGCGGATGCCTGGGGCTCAGTACCTTCAACTGAGTTCCGCGAGGGTGGAGGAATCCGAGGGGGCCCTAACTCCTTGGGTGCCCGTGTCTGAGTTTGTGAGGACTGGTGCGCAGTAACTTCTCCAAAGAGTCCGGCGCAGCATCGCTGGTGACGGAGAGGCCTCCACTTCTCCCTTGGACGGATTTCTTCCTCTGACAGGGGCAAAGTGAGCGAAGGTAATTCACGTTCTATATTACCTAGTCAGTGGCAGTGACTATTCACCACTGGTGACAGCACAGTGGGCAGCAGCAAGAAGGGAAATGATTGTGCCTCGATCTGTCCCCCATTTTCCAAAGGAGAAAGATTGTTTTATTGCTTGGCAAGAAGAATAAAACTGAGTTGTACCTATTCACTGTGTGGAACTTGGGTTACTAAGCAAAGGAGTCAGGGACGAAGGACTGGACTTGACTCTAGGACACCTACACAAAAGCCCAATCTTCTGGCCTTCACCTCTTAGTTACGGGAGGACATGGGCCGTGGTGTGTCTCATATCTCTCCCCCAGGTACCCCTAGACAACAGCCATATAACCGATAAAGCAAGGGAGAGGGGTGAGGCCGCTACATATATATATATATATATATATATATATATATATATAAATATATATTGATTTATATATTGATATATATATTTATTTTTTAAAGAAAATAAATAAGAAATAAATATATAGGCACTTTTTTTCTTTTGAGGGATCATGTCCTTTGATTTTGTCTCTTCTGTTCCCAGTGGAAATATGAGCAAACATGTCACTGTTCTTCCCCTGTCCCACGGGCATATTACGGTATTTCCTCTGTCCGCCCGACACCTGTGCTATAAAAAGCCATGTGTAACCCCCACCGACAAATCTGCTGATACAACAGAGATCTCACCGGTGAGTGGAGTATTATGGCTTTGAGTTCCAAGGACCTTCCTAGGAGTAATTTAAATGTAAAACCTATCATCACCTGAATACTAGTAAACTGGTGGCAGAGATCACCCGTCAGCTGCAATGTCTTACAGAGAATGTAGATCTGCTCAGTTCTCACTGATATGTTGTTTTCCCAGCACTGCTGATTGCTCTGAGACTCGCTTCCCTGGGGAATTGATAAGCTAGTGGGAGAACAGTGACTGTCAGTGACATTGTGGTCTCAGAACTAGCAGCGTGCACAAAAGCGCTCCTAGTCCCACACATGTAGATAAATGTTGTTAGCCCGGGGCACAGTCCCTGCAAAATGTGGTGACAAAAGGGTTAATGAAGCTGAACCTTTACTTTTCTTTTCATTGCCCGGAATTTTTTGGCGCTACACATGACAGTTTATCTGAAAGTTTTGTACTTACAGAAGCCACATATAAAAGGCATGAAGTAATAAAGCTATATATTCAATAATAAAGTAATAAAATGCATTTTTTTTTTTTTTTGTTAATGCAAGCAGTGTAGGTACCTGGATTTGACTATGCATCAGGCTCTTGCAATCTACTATACAGCAGAGCAAAGACTAAAACAGGGAATAGTAGCAAGCCACAGGCTGATAGGTGAAGAAGGCAGAGTGACAGAGAGCTGAGCTCACCAGTCTGCTGCTTCTCCTTTACTTTCCGGTCACAGGCTGGGGGATGATTAACCACTTCAACACAGGGCTTTTTTTACCACATCAATACCGGGCCTATTCTGGCACTTCTCTCCTACATGTACAAATCATCATTCTTTTGCTAGAAAATTACTCAGAACCCCCAAACATTATATATGTTTTTTTCGCAGACACCCTAGGGAATAAAATGACGGTCGTTGCAACTTTTTTTCTTGCACGGTATTTGCGCAATCAATTTTCAAACGCCTTTTTTTTGGAAAATAACAAAACAGTAAAGTTAGCCCAATGTTTTGGGAAAATATGAAAGATGTTGTTACGCCAAGTAAATAGATACCTAACATGTCACGCTTTAAAATTGTGCACACTCATGGAATGACGCCAAACTTAAAAATCTCCATAGGCGACGCTTTAATTTTTTTCACAGGTTACCAGGTTAGAGTTACAGAGGAGGTCTAGTGCTAGAATTGTTGCATGCGCTCTAACGCACGCGGCGATACCTCACATATGTGGTTTGAACGGCGTTTACATATGTGGGCGGGACTTACCTGTGCGTACGCTTCTGATCGCGAGCCATCTGGTCACCAGTCATCTCTATGCTCGTCATGTGACCCACCACCGGCGCCGGACGATTCTCTGTGGGTCCCCGAGAGCCCACAGAAGCACTGGACGGTGGCGGGAGGGGGGGATGTCCCCTCCCGCCGCCTATAAGAACGATTAAGCGGTGGAACCGCCGCTATGATCATTCTTATGGTGCGCAGAATCGCCGGCACAAGAAAAGCATATCTGAATGATGCCTCTAGCTGCAGGCATCATTCAGATATCCCCCCTCAAAGCCGAGGACATCATATGACGTCCATCCAGGATGGGAGTCCCCATCTGTGGAAGTCATATGACTATGGGCGGTAGGGAAGTGGTTAAAACTGGCAAGTTTTTAAAATTTGGACATATACCCTACAACATTTTTAACAATAGTAATCTATACGCTAATAGCGAGAAGGCTCACTATAACCAGCCTCTGGAAACCAAGGGACGCGCCCAATTTATCGACATCTATAGCCAGACTAAATATTCAAGCTCAGTACGAACTTATGCTTGCTTATAAGCGCGTGCGCGCGCAAGGCAGGAAGTTCAAATTCAAAGGGACGTACCTGTTTGCCCATTTGCCTGCCTGTGCCATTCTGCCGACGTATATGTGTGTGTGGCGGTCGGCAAGTGGTTAAGGATAAGTTACAAGTTACACTCTTTCAAGTAGTTGGATGCTCTAGGATGGGATAGCCAGGTATTCAATTTTTTTTTTTTTTTTACTGTGATGGAGGAGTTCTGGATCAACCCTGGGTTTCCGCTCTCACTTCCTGTTTTGGCTATGGGACAGGAAGTAAAGGGAAATTTCTCCAAGGAGATATAGATGGCTAGGTGTTATAACCCTCCATTAATAATAAAAAAAAAAATTGCCTTTCAATTTTTACTTTAACTGCAGCCAATAAAAATGTATTTTCTTTTCCTACAATTTCTTTACATTTCATTGCTGGATCATTTCCGGTTATGGACCGTGGTTTGTTTGAAAGTTTTATATTAAATAGAATAATGTCACCCAAAATAATCATTCTATCCTTAGAACGTCACCTACTTTTTCTTTTAACATTTTACTATTGATTAGTATGTGGGGCTCATGTGTATGATGCTATGTCTATACAGACTCTCCTTTGTGTATAAATACATACACACATAATAATGAACATCTCAATGTTTCCATGACCCCAATTTTCCAGGGTGAAAATAAATCAAGTCAAAATCAATGCTGCTTGTTTAATGTCAGGCCTATAAATTACACCCAATAATTGCAATTCCTAATGATTTAACATATTAATAAATCTCTCTCTCTACATTTTGTTTTCCTTGTGTTTTTTTTTTTTTTTTCAGAAAGGGGTAAACTGTTAAGGGAATTAAAACATAGAAATGTGCAGAAAATGTGATTTATTGACAACATGGTTGAACAAAACTAAATGACCTCAGTCATTCCATTACCTCATCATTTCAGTATTAAATAATTGTATTGTGTTCTTGTATATATTTTCTTGATTTATTATATTCGGAGAGCAGCATACGGTTTTTTAATAAATCTGAGATATTGCATACAAATCTTCTGCAGTTTCCTTTTCATCCAGCAGGTGGAGTTCTACACTCCTTTGCATGTGTTTACAAGGCTATTCTGAACCGCTCTACTGAAAAAAAGATTGTTGTTTACAGAGCTCCAAAGCAGAACCTTACACACATTTATTGGCCCAAAAACTGTGGGCACCCCCTTTAAATTTTTGAGGTCAGGTGTTTCAGGTGAAGAGTACTGATAATGCAACAGAACAGCATACAAAGACTAAATCAGGGTTCCTTCTGAGGTTTCTTAAAGCGGAGTTCCGCCATTTTTTTTTTTTTTTTTTAAATAACAGTGTAAATTTGCTATCACCTCAAAATAACTCAAGACACAGCCATTAATGTCTAAACCGCTGGCAACAAAAGTGAGTACACCCCTAAGTGAAAATGTCCGAGTTGGGCTCAAAGTGTCAATATTTTGTGTGGCCACCATTATTTTCCAGCACTGCCTTAACCACTTGGGCATGGAGTTCACCAGAGCTTCACAAGATGCCACTGGAGTCCTCTTCCACTCCTCCATGACGACACCATGATGTTTTTGTTTTTATAATATCTATTGTGTTTAAAAAAAAATCTATCTATCTATCTATCTATCTATCTATCTATCTATCTATCTATCTATCTATCTATCTATCTATCTATCTATCTATCTACAGTATCTGTCTATCTGTCTATCTGTCTATCTATCTATCTATCTGTCTATCTGTCTATCTGTCTATCTATCTATCTGTCTATCTGTCTGTCTATCTATCTGTCTGTCTATTTATCTATCTATCTATCCTGTGTGAAAAATTATTAGTCAAGTTGTATTTTTGAGGATTAATTTAATTATTGAACGACTACAGTACTCTGTCAATCCAAAATGTTAATAAACCTCAAACCTGAATATTTAAGAAAGTAAAAGTGAGGTTTTGGCTTTCTTAGGAGAATATCTATGTGTACACAATTCCTTTTAGATTGTAAGCTCACAGGAGCAGGGCTTCTCTAGCCCCCTTGTTTTGAATTGTACTGTTGGTGAACTGTTGACACTATATAAATCCTGTATAATAATTGGGCAACTATTATGCCGAGTACACACGATCGGAATTTCCGACAACAAATGTTCGATGTGAGCTTTTGGTCGGATATTCCGACCGTGTGTAGGCTCCATCGGACATTTGCTGTCGGAATTTCCGACAACAAATGATTGAGAGCTGGTTCTCAATTTTTCCGACAACAAAACTTAATTTTTCTCGGCTCGTTGTAGTGTTGTACGTCTCTGCGTTCTTGACGTTCGGAATTTCCAAAGCAACATTTGTGCGACCGTGTGTATGCAAGACAAGTTTGAGCCAACATCTGTCAGAAAAAAATCCATGGTTTTGTTGTCGGAAATTCCGATCGTGTGTACGCGACATTAGTGTTCAGAATTATTATGCAACTATATGAAAAAGGAAAAAAAAAATCATCTGTCAGGACCCTCTGACACAGGGCAGATCCGTTTGACGGATTCCGCTTGCTCAGCAGCGTATCGCTCTATTGATCGCTGCTGAGGAGGCATATGGCAGGTCTGTCTCCGCTCACAGTTCAGAGACGGACCTGTCAGAGTCACGGTCTCCTCTATGGGAGTAAATAGGACCACCATCCGTCTGGATTTGGTGGACAGGATTGGATCGGATATGGGCGGATGTCAGCGGACACATGTGTCCGCTGACATCCGCTGCTCCATAGGGGTGAATGGATGGTCCGATCAGGTCCGCCTGAAAAACGGACAGGCTGACCTGATCGGACAGCCCATGTGAAAGGGGCCTTAAAGTGAGAATATTAAACAAACAAATCAAAATTTACAAATAAACATTTTCTGACACTTCAAAGAGAAATCAGTGACCAACAAGATAGCCATCTTTATTTTCAATAACAGCCGTAAGCCTTCCATTCATGGAGTATGTGAGTTTTTTGGATCTGTTGACGATCAACTTTTTGTGCAGGAGCAACCACAGCCTCCCAGACACTGTTCAGAGATGTGTACTGTTTTCCTTCACCGTAAATCTTCCGTTAAGGCCCCTTTCACACCGGGGCGGGGAGGTGCGCTGGCGGTATAGCGGCGCTATTTTTAACGCCGCTATACCGTTGTTTTTACCGTGATATTCGGCCGCTAGCGGTGCGGTTTTTAACCCCCGCTAGCGGCAGAAAAAGGGTTAATACCGCCCGCAAACCGCTGCTATAGTTTCGAAGTGGAGCCAGCCACAAGCCTATCCATCTGGTCAGTCAGTAGACTGTTCATAAAAATTAGGAACAATGGTCTGGCAATCACTTGACTGAGTACCTTAAGGACCCTTAGGTGTAAGCCATCTGGTCCCAGTGACTTATTAATGTTACGTTTTTCAAGTCTATTTCTAATTCTATCCTCTGTTAGCCATGAGGGTGCTTCCTGTGACGTGTCATGAGGATAAACCTTGCAGTCTTGGTTACTGGATCGCCCCATTTCCCTCGTGAAGACTGAGGAAAAGAATAAATTCAAAACCTTTGCCATGATTTTTCTCAAATTTTTGGCAGTTAAATTGCATCCTTTTTTCTCAACATGTTTCTTGCAACCCTGTTGACTATTTTCAACATCAAACGTTTGACGGTTCTGTGATCACGTCCCAATATCTAAGCAATTCAAGAGTGCTGCATCCCCCTGAAAGACTTCTTTTTACAATTTTTGACTTTTCAGAGTCAGTTAAATCTCTTTTTTGGCCCAGTTTGCCTGAGGAAAAGAAGCTGCCTAATAATTATGCACACCTTGATATTGTTTATATCCTTAGGCCACACCCTCCCTCATTACACAAATACACATCACCTGATATGCCTAAATCTAATAAGCATTCAAGCTTATACAGCTTGGAATTGGACAATATGTATAAAAATTATGATTTGGCCAAAATACTCACTTGCATAATAATTGTGCAAAGAGTCTGTGTTGGTGTGTGTGTGTATGTGTGTGTATATATATATATATTACAAAAGAACCAATGGTTGCAGCACATATGGTTCCCGTAATCCATGTCTTAAATCTGCTTGTCTTCAGCAAACTGTTTACGGGCTTTCTTTTGCATTATCTTTAGAAGAGGCATTCTCCTGGGATGACAGCCATGCAGACCACTTTGATGCAGTGTGCGGTGTATGGTCTGAGCACTGACAGGCTGCTCCCCCACCCCTCCAACCTCTGCAGCAATGCTGGCAGCACTCATACGTCTTTTTCCCAAAGACAACCTCTGGATATGACGCTGAGCACGTGCACTCAACTTCTTTGGTCGACCATGGCGAGGCCTGTTCTGAGTGGAACCTGTCCTGTTAAACCATTGTATGGTCTTGGTTATAGCCTATGCCATCTTTATGTGGAGCAACAATTCTTTTTTTTAGATCTTTAGAGAGTTCTTTGCCATTGAGTGCCATGTTGAACTTCCAGTGACCAGTATGAGAGAGTGAGTGCGATAACACCCAATGCTCCCCATTCACACCTGAGACCTTGTAACACTAACGAGTCACATGACATGGGGAGGGAAAATGGAGTCAGTTAAATCTCTTTTTTGGCACAGTTTGCCTGAGGAAAAAAGCTGCCTAATAATTATGCACACCTTGATAAAGGGTGTTGATCTCCTTAGGCCACAACCTCCCTCATTACACAAATACACATCAATGGTTGCAGCATACAACAAGCTAGTTTACTGCTCAAGAAAATGTATAATTTCTCACTCTTTGCCTCTTCCCTGGGCCAGTTGATAACCTCCCATGGCTTCCAATACCACCTCTATGCCGACGACACCCAGATCTCTCTCTCCACTCCTCAACTCACCCCCTCGATCTCCTCACGGATATCAAACTTACTGAATGACATATCGGTAGGGATGTCACACCACTTCCTCAAACTCAATCTTTCTAAAACTGAGCTTGTTATATTTCCTCCTCCCCCCCCATGACTTTACCATTAAACTCAACAACACAAACATTGGTCCCTCCACACAAGCCAGGGTGCTGGGTGTAATCCTTTTACTCTGACCTCTCCTTCAGGCCCCACCTCCAATCACTGGCTAAATCCTGCAGCCTTAACCTCTGCAACATCTCCAGATTTTGACCCTTCCTGACTAACGACACCACAAAGCAACTTATTCACTCCTTGATTATTTCCCACCTTGACTAATCCAACTCTCTCCTTAATGGCCTACCCTTATGCAGGCTATCCCCCCCTTCAGTCTATTATGAATTCTGCTGCTAGACTAATACACCTCACTAACCGATCCGTGACTGCTGCTCTTCTCTGCCAATCCCTTCACTGGCTTCCCTTACCCCACCGTATAAAATTCAAAATGCTAACCACAACATACAAGGCCATTCAAAACATCGCCCCCATCTACATCACCAACCTCATCTGCAGATATCGCCCAAATCGTCCCCTCCGCTCCTCCTAGGACCTCCTGCTCGCTAGCTCCCTTGTTACCTCCTCCCATGCTCGCCTTCAGGACTTCTCCAGAGCCTCTCCCATCGTCTGGGACTCCCTGCCCTGGTATGTCCGATCAGCCCCTACCCTATCCACCTTTAGGAGATCCCTGAAAACTCAATTATTCAGGGAAGCCTATCCCACACCCACCTAACAACTGTCCCAGAGCCACCCTCATCAAATCATTCTCTGCAGCTATTACCTTTTGTACCACCACCCCCCTCCCTTTAGAATATAAGTTCTACGAGCAGGGCCCTCCTGTACCTTCTGTATTGAACTATACTGTAATTGTGCTGTCTCCCCTCTACATTGTAAAGCACTGTGTAAACTGTTGGCACTATATAAATCATGTATAATAATAATATTAAAGCCGAGTTCCACCCAAAAATGGAACTTACGCTTTTCGGAACCCTCCCCCCACCCTCCGGTGTCACATTTGGCACCTTTCAGGGGGAGGGGGGTGCAGATACCTGTCTAATACAGGTATTTGCACCACTTCCGAGTATTGACTCCCACGGGAGTCACGCCCCTTCGCCGTCACCCCCCCCCCCCGCTGTCTTCTGGGAAACACACTGTTCCCAGGAGAGAGCGGGGACCAGTGACGGCGCCCCGTGCTACTCGCGCAAATGCGCAGTAGGGAACCGGGCAGTGAAGCCGCATGGCTTCACTTCCTGATTCCCTCACTGAGCATGGTAGCACACAGCATCCGAGGATCGAGCGATTGCTCAGCCTCGTCTGCCGACATCGCGGGCGCGCTGGACAGGTAATTGTCCATTTTTTAAAAGTCAGCAGCTGCAGTATTTGTAGCTGCTGGCTTTTAAAAAAAAATCGGGAGGACCTCCTCTTTAATAATAATAATAATTTCAAAGAGTAGCAAGTCAACAGGCTTTTGTTCATTTCAAGTGGGTTTTCGGGGAGGTTAACTGAAGGTCAAATGAGTCTGTCAGTTAATTCTGAATGATCCCTAAAGTATCTGGAACTGATGCCATTGAAGCAAGCCCAAAACACGTTAAAGAAAACCCTTTGTGAAGCTTCAGGCACACAGTTGAAATATATATATATATATATACTGTATATATATATATATATATATATATATATATATATATATATATATAATATATATAGGTATTAATCTACCAAAGAGTACTGTATATAATTTTCTGCAGCCTCTCTAGGGCTACAGTCATCCCTGCCAGACATTATAATAAGACCTGTGACCTCCACTACAGATACAGCAGAACAGCAGCTCTTGGACATACTCCCAGCTTCCTAATTGGATAATGGAGGAGCGGCAGCGGATGAGGCTATTCCTATGCTCATTCTGCTATTTCACGTCTGCTAGCTTTATTTTTCGTCATACATCAGCCACCTAAGCTGGTCAAAGTAGAATTTTGTTACAACAATTTCATTTTAGGAACGTTATTTCGATTTTCTGATCCTTAGTGGGGTCAAATCAACATTACATTTAGTGTGATGTAAAATGTAATTCTAAACAATGTGCTGTACAGTATGTGGGTATTGTTTTGAAAATTACATTTATTGCAAAATCTAAATCACCAAATCTTGATTTGAAAATCTACCCGTGTACAGCCAGTAAAGTGCAGTGGAAAAAAAAAAGCTGCATGACAATGGATGAATGGAGCTCCATGGAGCCCCCTATAGTCTATGATATGGGAGCACAGAGGTGAGCTTTTATTTATAGGCTTTGCTCCCCCTCCATGGAAAGCTGTATGGTGGATGTCCCCTTTATTGCCCCTAGCAGTTGTTTTCTTTGAATCATTTTCATGTGTTCCTGTCCCTCATTTCTCTTAGTGTTTCTGATTCTCCAGAAATCTAATAGGTGTTGCTAACAATAGAATTGTTTTTTTTTTTATTTTATTTCCTTTTGCACACTTTCTGAAAGCATTCCTGAAATTCTGAAAATAATACCACCCTGTCTGACATTCAGAGGGAACATGCTGTACACTCCTTTCCATTATATCTCAGGTGAATTGTTTCCTTATGTAGCACACAGATCCTTTACCCTGCTTACCTCCACAAGCAGAACGGGACACACCATGCCACAAGCCCAATATCCTCCTGATAAAAGAGGGTGAGCGGTGTTATCTGTTTTGGGTCCTGTAGCGAGTTACCTCCTTCCGTTGGTTCTCTCCCCTAGAGTGTAGGGAAAAGTCTATTCTCTCTTTGCATTCAATAAGGCCATTGTCCAAACAGTATTACACCCAATAAAGAAAGGTATATTTTGCTTGCGTAGAAACTTGATAGGAAAGTTGGAGATAGAGAATTTAACAGGGAGGCAGGTTCAGGCACGTGGCACTTAACTGTCATTTATCTCCACTTAGTCCTGAGTGGGCTTTGCTCACCCGGATAGTCCCCTCTCACGGTCCTAGCAGCCGGTGTGGAGCATGGAACATTCACTTTATATTTCCTAAGGATACGATCAGGATATGAACTTCTGAATCCCGAACTTCCCAGCACTTGTAACACTTGAGACCAGGGTTTTTTTATTTAAAAAAAATAAAATAAAGTTAAAAAAAGGCCAGTTTGCACAGGAGGTGAGGAGAGGTGGAGAGGAGTCAACATCATATTAAGGGGGAAGATCCACTTTAAATTACTTCTTTACTTTGTCTCTCTGCAGGAACTTCCTGTAATAAAGACCGATCACTGCTGCTCTCTCTCCTTGTGCAGGGTTACCGGTCTTATCTCCTCCCCCTCCTGTAGTTTCCTGCAGGCAGCTTGTAGTGGATGGAGCCTGATGGGCCACTCCCACACCTTTGCTCAGGCTATGTACAGCACAGTGATGATGTCACTGCTACTTTTGCATGGCTATAACTATTCTTTTAAAGACACAAAAATGAGTTGATATTCATAAGGGCTATTGAAAAACACATGTAGCTGAATGTTTTTGTGTTTGGAGTTCACCTTTAAGTATTTTGATCCATTAATACATTCCATTCTCTAGTGCAGCTAGTGATATGAAGACCTCTTTCTTCTTTTTCTATTTTATTTCTCTGCTTCTATCTTCTAAAGCACTTTTCCTGTACAAAAAAATCATAGGTGTCCTTCTGCGCTTTCACTATTACGATGATGAAATACATCCACCCTCGGTCAGCTTTTTTTTTTGTCATGTAAATATCTGAAATAATTTTGTCTAATTCTCCCGGCCCGTTGCCATGGCAGTTTATGCCGGAGCTCTGTACATAACTGACAGGTTTGTACACACTTCAGGTGGCCCTGTTTAGCATGTACACCTTTTTCAATTATGTAACCAGATCCGCTGATACCTCTGTGATTAGACAGCTACTTAGCGACGGCAGACGGGCCCCTTTCGTTTTTGATGGACTGATTAGAATAATTATTTGTGTTTAATACTGCCTGATGCTATTTTTATCAGCCCCTTGTGCTAATCCCAGAGCTTTTTAATTGAGTGGACAGATCTGAGAGCACTTAAGTGACGCGCGGCGTTGTGGCGCTCCAGCAGGAGTTCTTCATTAGGGTGAACGACCCACAGAGACATTAAGCAATCAGACGGCAAAGTCATCCTCGACATACTTCATCTGGCCCGGATTTACAGTGGCTCAGCAAAATTAAACCGTTAGGCCGCATGCAAGCCAAAATATAAACACTTTTTAATTGGGGTTCATGAAGCATGTGGAATTTAGCCTGTGTAGCACAGGGATCGAGCAATTTTTGTCACAACGTCAAAGCGGAAAATTGACAACCGTTAAAGGTGGCCTTCAGCTAAAATGAGGAGTTTTCAACTTTCTCAGGGAACACAATCTACCTTGGTAATAAAATATACCAGCGCAAAAATCACAAGCACATATAAACAGCAGCTGAACACTCCAAGTAAATATACAACACCCCAGATCAGTATAACATAAAAATAGTTCAGCGCTAATTAAAGTTCATGAGAAAAAAATTCATATAGGAAAGCACACAGAATTCCAAATAAAGTGACGATGTGCCTTGTTAACAATGGACTCCATGTAAGACATGTAAAACCTCCACCTTAGGCACTCTATGCCTCTCACCTCAACGCCAGGACCCCTTAGTTAACAAAGGGTCAAACAGGCTTTCCCATAAAGGGCAAATATCCAGGAGAGTGGTCACAGTGGTCTTCCTGGTGTGGATCTTATGGAGATGCCCGATGAATTCATACACGGAAATCCCATCAGGATAATTATATCGCAGATGATCACTAGTATCCCGAGATATAGGAATAAATAAGAGACATCTAGTGCTCTCTGCTAATCTTAATCTTAAATGTTTGCTAGCAGAGAGCACTAGGTGTCACTTATTTATATTGGTAAACACAGATATATATAGTCCATAAAATTCCCAGCACTCAGCTATTATTGGCTAGTATCCCAAGAGTAAGCCAACTCTGTCATGAAAATAAATGGGAGGCAAGAAGGGGAAGTGCCATCTAAGTGTAGCAAGTTAAAAACTATTTAAAATCCCTGTCAGCGTTCCTGGTTTTGTGTGGCACCGCTGACGGCCACTCCATTGCCCTAGGCGGATCTAACAGGACAAGAAAGCGGAGGCTCCATTGTATATTTGATGAGCACGTCTTTCCTTTTGTTCTTGTATGTTTTTGTTTTCCAATATCTTTATTCAAGTAATTTTAACAAATACAGTATCAGCATTTACCATTGTAATTGGAAGTAATTGTACATTAACAAGTCGTTGAAGGTTCAGTTACATTACTGATAAACCTATATGCACGTGAGGCTTAATACAGCATCATCCACCTATTAGGGTCAAACCTAAACCAAACTTGCGACCCACTATCTGAACTTCTACGTTGTCTCAGAGACCATAATTGGTCCAAAGATCCATTGAAAGGCAAATTTAGATGAGTGGAAAGAAGGACAAACACAGATATCAGAGAGAAGAATAGAGGGTAGTGAAGGGGGGTGCACTCCGGCCCTGGAGGAAGATACTCCCGAGCCAATCCCATCGCATTATGTAGTTGTGAGATAGTTGATCCAGGGGTCCCATATTTTGTCAAACCATGCAACCTTATCATTTAAAATTGCAGAGAGGCATTCATTCACCATTATCCATGATAGTTTGTCTTTCAGAAGGTAAAAAGGGATTGTAGGAGACCTCCAAGATTTGGCTATAGATATTCTTGCTGCAACAAATATAAAGGCTATGAGTCTCTTCATTTGTTTTGATGTTCCCTCCACTGGGCGTCCCAACAATGCCTGTAGAGGTGATTTAATGAGGTTCACTTGGGTCAATGAGTATATAAAGTTATATGTGCGTATCCAGAACCTTCGCACTTTCAGACACGTCCACCAAGTGTGAAACATAGTCCCGTCCGTGTTACATCCTCTAAAGCACTGTGGGGGGGGCCCCCGGGACATAGGCTGCTACCCGCGCTGGGACCATGTACCACCTCATCAAGACTTTATAGTTTGCCTCGATCAAAGAAGTATTAATATATGATTTGGATGCGCATTGTACCATTTTGCTCCACTCTTCTGTTGCCAAGCTGGTTTCTAGATCCTGCTCCCATTTTTGCGTGTAAAACAACTTTTGAGAAGTCGAGGATAAAATACTGTAGATCTGTGATATGTGGCCAGTGTGTTTGTCGAAAGTCCTGCAGAGATTTTCCATTGAGGTGAATGTGGCTAGGTCAGAGGTGCGATTCAGTGTCGCCAAGAAATGCGCTATCTGGGTATAGTGGTATATTTCCGAATTTTTGGAGATGATACTTTTCCTGAAGGACTTGTTTCGACAAAACACCTATGTGGTCACAGAGATCCACTATTCATAACAAACCTTTATTAGTCCACCATGTAAAATCGTGGGGGTGAAGACCCGGGGTGAATGAAGGATTGTTAAACAATGAAGCCAATGGGGTGTGTGGGGATTTAAATCTATAAGTGGTTACCAGCCGGTCCCATAAATTTAGAGAAAAGAATAAAGTCGGGCACAATATTGCCTGTCTATCTTTCCCTTTTCGTTATTATTATTATACAGGATTTATATAGCGCCAACAATTTACGCAACACTTTACAATATAAAAGGAAGACAATACAGTTATAATACAATAAAATACAAGAGGATTAAGAGGGCCCTGCTCAGAAGAGCTTACAATCTAATAGGGTGGGGCAGGTGGTACAAAAGGTTGTAACTGGGGAATGAGCTGATGGAAGTGGTAAAAGTTGGAGACGTGATAGGCTTCACTAAAGAGATGAGTTTTCAGGGATCGCCTGATCGCCTTTTCATCCACATTAAGTGGCTAGTCTCCTTATTTGGGTATAGGGAGGACTCCAACGCCATCCAGAGTGGTCTGGGCTGTCGTGTGTGGAATCGAATCAGTTGGGACAATTGTGCTGCGTGGTAATACTTAATCAGATCAGGCATTCCTAGGCCTCCCCTTAATTTCGGTGTGTATAATGTTCGTCTATTCACCCTGGGTCTTTTGTGTCCCCATATATATTCTAACAATTTTGCCTCAAATTTCTTAAGATCTGATCCTATTATTAGGGAGTCCTAAACAGGAATTATACTTTAAGTAAAACGGTCATTTTAACCGAGCACAATCGATCGAACCATGAAGGATGGTTATTTGACCATCTTTTGAGATCCTCTACTTGTATGTTTTTATTACCGCTGTTATATTAAAGTGTTTTCAACTTCCTGCACTTAGATTTTTATTGGTTGAACTAGATGGATGTTTTTCAACCAGACTAACTATGTAACCATGTAAGATAGTGCTTACCTTTCTTCTCCCATCAGCCCTCTCCTGTTACCAGATGGCTTATCAGAGGGTGAAACAATAGAGTATTGTTTCTCAACCTTCTTAACATCGAGGAACCCTTGAAATAACTTTGTGTTTCAAGAAACCTCTGTTAATAATTACTATATCTATATCTCATGTTACATTAGCATGATGGTCAGTGATGAAGAATGCTCCTTACATTTGTGGTCAGTAAAAAGAATCGTCCTTTATAGATAGTTAAAAAGATTATTGATGACATTGGTTACTTTTCTGAGAGGCAGAATTTGCTCATCGCTCAAGGAACCCGTGGTAGCCTCTGGAGGAACCCTAGGGATTCCATGGAACCCTAGTTTAGAGGGGCAAGATTGCAGACCTTACCAGCCTGTCCAAAAACAACCTCTTGGCAAGTCCTGATTAGGGTTATCTTCTAGCGCCCTGTAATTATTAGGTGATCTCCCTAATATATCGATTTGGTGACTGTGAGCTATCATCAATGAGAAAGGAAAAAAAAATGTTGATAGAGAAAACAGATTGCTATGGCAACAGACACTTTTCCTTTTGCATATTTTGATACATTAGCTGTTTTCTAACAAAAGAAGTGTAAAGATATATATATATATATATATATATATATATTTCTGTTTATACTAAGAACAAAAATCAAAAAGCCTCACTTTTAAAAATAGAATACATTGTTATATTTGAATTAGTCACCTAATATGCTAGGATGTATTGTAAAGTCGTATATAAATAAGTCAGTAGCTCCTGTTACATTCTATGTATATGTGTTTTAATGTTTTATTCATTTAATCTAAAACAAGTTTTGTTGTGCTATAGTTCCCCCCCCCCCCCCCCCCCGTTGGCTATTTAAATGTATCTAAATGCAGAATGAAGTGTATTCATCCCTCTTCCAAGGAGAGCTGTAGAGAGAGTACATTGTTCATCTCTTGTCCCCAGGAGAGCGTAATAAGAAGTAGTCTGGTAATTACTGAGAACATTAATAATCAACTCATAACCTGCACAATACACACTAAACATTAGAGCGATGTATAGTTGAACTTTAAAAGATACCACATGTGTGTTTGAAAGAGCTAAGAGAATGTCTGCACCTATAATATTCCTTAAATCTTTTTAGATAATAAGAATAATTTTATATACTTGTTCTGCTTTACTTAAACATAATAATTCACATAGAGATTAGTAGGCACTAAAGGTTGCATTTATCGGTATGCCAGAACAATCCAATTAGCACTCCAGTTGACTCAGGACAAACCACCTTAAAGCGGGGGTTCCGCGGCCGATCTTTTTTTTTTTGTTTTTTTTGGTGCATGCAATGGTTTTTTACATCACAATGTAATACTCACTTTTTGGGTGACTTCAAACCTCCCCTGTCCGTTTTCGTTGAAAAGATTAACTTATAAAAATCGATATAGGGAGTTTCCATTTTGCTTGTGGGCATTGTGAAGCCCACAAGCACTGACTTCCTAGAAGCGGTGAATGCTCATCTCCCGGCATTCACCGCTCTTTCCCGTGCATGAGCAGTGTTTACGGCGACCAGTGCCGTAAACTTCCTGGTTGCCATCACAACGGGCGGCGTCATTTAAAGTTCACGCCCCGTTGTGATGGCATTCACAGCAATAGAAACAACGCGGCGTGACTTCTTGCTAGAAAATCTCGCAGGATTTCGAAGGATGGCGTTCCGCATTGTATCTTGGGAAGCACGACACTGTGCTCCCAGTATACATTGCGGAGAGCTCCCAGAGAACACTGCGGCGTTGGGGAGACGCCTACTCCCGCGGGAGGGAAAACCCAGAAGTCTGCAATATTAAGGTATTTAAAAGAGAAAAAAAAAAATCCTAGGGCAATTGTATCTCTATGTTGTGCAATGATGCGGATAGGATAGTCTTGTTATTTGGGTGGACCTCCGCTTTAAAGCTGAATTCCAGAAATTCAGACAGTTTGTAAAAAGTGCAGACACACTATGGGATTGATTTACTAAAGGCAAATAGACTATGCACTTTGCAAAATGCAGTTGATCCAGAGCTTAGTAAATGAGGTAAAGCTTCACTTTGTAAAGAATACCCAATCACATGCAAGAAAAAAAAAAAAAAAAAAAACAGCATTTTTGCTTGTACATGATTGGATGATGGAAGTCAGCTTGCTCACTGTGGTGCATACATGTGTTATTTCCATCCAAAGTCTGCCAAAGAGACACCAGAAATCATCCAAAAAATCTTGAATCTTGTTCCGAGTGCACTAAATTGTGGCCTCAACATCCAGACTGGCTCCCCAAGCCGTCGTTTATAAAATAAAGAAAGCTTCCAGGGAAAATCTTTTTTTTTTTTATATACATGAAAGTTTTGCTGCAGCATGTTCTATACATTGTACAGATGCACCACTTTGCACTAAGACTAAGGGGACCCCCCAGGCACTATATTTAGAGGATTTTTTTTTCATTTTTATTGTTTCACTTTAAGCATCATTAAAATCATTGCTCCTTTAAAAACAATATTTTTAAAAAATACATGTCCCCCAGGGCTGTACCCGGACCCCCATACCATTTTTATGACCAAAGACCTGCATATAAGCCTTCAAAATGGTGAATTTAGATTTTTAAAGTTCGGGTCTAATAGACTTCAATGGGGTTCAGGTCAGAACTTTTGCAATGTACGAGAGTTCTGGAGCGAACCGAACCAGGGGGGGTGTTCAGCTTAAACCTAGTGAACTTATAGGGGGGGAATTAACAAAGAGTGGTACAAACAGTGCTGCTCCTAATTAACAAAATGGGTCCAGGCCCCTTTTTTTTTAATGAGGAGCCATAAGTTTCCTGTTCTCTGTCTCAGCACTAAGAACAGGAGAGCTGGAGCTGGTCCCGTTCCATTCCGTGATAGTCAGTCTACCTGTCGGGTCGCGGGCGTCCATTTTTCAAAAGTCGCAGCTTCCTCCTGGTCCATGATAGGCATTTGACACTGTGTTCCGCTACCGCCTATCATGGAGATCCTCTCATCCTCGGACTCAGTTTCCCAGCAGACACTGTGTTCAGTGTTCCGCCAATCGCGGACCTTCTTTCATCCTCGGACAAGAGGCAGTCCATGATAGGCGGAACACTGAACACAGTGTCTGCTGGGAAAGTCAGAGGATGAGAGGTCCTCCGTGATAGGCCTATCACGAACCAGGAGGAAGCCGCGACTTTTGAAAAATGGATGCCCGTGACCCGACAGGTACACTGACTATCACGGAACAGGACCAGGAGGAAGCCGCGACTTTTGAAAAATGGACTCCCACGACCAGACAGGTACACTGACTCGAGTATAAGCCGAGGGGGCTATTTTCAGCCCTAAAAAAAAGGGCTGAAAAACTCGGCTTATACTCGAGTATATACGATATATATATAATGTTTGGGGGTTATGAGTGAATTTCTAGCAAAACTTACTGATTTAAATATGTAAACCAAAAAGTGCCAGAAAAGGCCTGGTCTTCAAGTAGTTAATTAAGTTTCATACTGAAATAGAAACTGGCAAGGATGGCACAGACAGACCTGAACACATCTATTTGCTCTGTTAATGTGGCACATGCCAGCTCCCAACAGGAAGCTTAGTTAATTCCTCCGTCTATGTTTAATTACAGTATTTTATACTGTAAGAAATGCATTACTTATTGTGTAAGTATGGAAAACAGTTTTGGAAAATCTAATAAAAACGTTATTAAACTAGTAAATAACCCCCCAGACAATTATATTCATGTGGCGGCAACAGCCAACATTCAGGGAACTTTTAACAATTTACTTTGAACTGCTGACTCATTATTAAGACATGACCTCAATGTATAATTCAATTTAAATTTAAAAAAAGAAAACAGAGCAAAAAAAAAAGGTAAAAAAAAAAAAGAGGTAAAATGCTGTGTTGAAACATTTTAGGGCATTTCATCCGTAATTAATTTTGCCAAAAGCAACTTAAAGCCTTTAGTACAGAAGTGGTAAATAATGTATTGTGAGTCAGCTCTTGCAGCGATGAAAAGGGAACTTGAACTGTGCAAAAAGCAAAATTACATAATAATCGAAAGCCCTCTAAACCTTCTGTGGATGCACGGCATACGTGGTGACGTCAAAAAACAAAATTAGTTCCAAAACTTGTTTCATTTATAAACTTTCTTTAAAGGGGACAAGGGGAAATCCTCCAGGTCTACACTGAATGGACTGAGATATATCGGGAGGGAAAATATTAGATTCTCTGTGCACTGGGCCATGTGTGATCTTATTTCAGCAGTCATTCAGCACGGATGCTCATTCTGCCAGACACATGGATGACCACTTCAATGAAATGTATTCATTCTTGAATGAAATATGTTTATGGAATTTTGGAATAGTAAAAAAAAAAAAATGGCATCCTCACATTAGACAGTCAAATATGATAACTCAATTATAATAACTCAAAATTAATTACCACTATTAATTCCCTTTAAAGTGTATTTAAAACCATTTTTTTTTTTTTAGTTTTGGTTAGAGAAGAGATTGGATAAAACCCCAATTTTTTGGAGGAGATTTCCCTTCTGGAGACACCAAAGGAAGGGTCTATCACACCTGTCTAATTTTTATAGATAAAAACTCACACATTTGGATGCATGAATATGCATTTTAAAGTGGTTGTAAACCTCAGACATGAAATATGAACAAAGCATATCCTTCTGTAGTGTGTACTTGTCTCAATTAAGGGTACTAAGTGTGATTTCTGTCTGCTGCTTTATCCCTCTGCTATCATCATTCTGACAAGTTTTCCTGACACCAAGACAAAAAAAAAAGGTGATGGGAGGAAGCTCCAGCACACAGCCTGTGATTGACAACCTCATCTCTGTTCCTGTGTGAAGGGCGTGTGACCCTTCCCTCCAATCAGCTCTTAGAGCTTTCTTTATTGAGCTCTGCAGTGTGTAATTTTAGCTCTATGCCTCCTGTTTTCTGACATTTTAGACAAGCTTGTCTTTAAATGACTGTAGAAAAAATACTGCAGATAAACAGATGCAACTTATGTAGGAGGATTTGTTTTATCTCTGTGTATCAACCGAGGCCAGTCACTTCACTGGGTATATGTAAAGGTTTAAGTAAAAACCCCATTATTTCCTATTAGGGTGGTTCCAATCTACAGTGTGGGGTTAATTTACTAAAATTGGACAGTGCAAAATCTGGTGCTGTTGTGCATGGAAACAAATCAGCTTCCAGTTTTTTTTCTCTTTGTCAAAGCTTAACCTCCCTGGCAGTAATCCCGAGTGTGGCTCAGGTTTAATTTTCTGTACCAAAAGCGGTAACCCCGAGCCACACTCGAGATTACGCCGCAGTATCCAGGTAAGGTACTTACCTTGTCCCTACGATCCTGCAATGTCCTCCCGCTGTTTCCTCCGGCTGGATCCTCCGCCCGATGTATCTGTGTTCCGGGTTCTGTTTCCTGCGAGAGTCGCAACGCATGGGGGCGGAGACCGGTGATAAATTCAAAAAAGTACAAAAAAGTACAAAAAACAATACACTGTAATCTGTAGATTACATTACTGTATCAAATCATTTCACCTCATTTTGTCCCTAGTGCTTTGTCCAGTGCCCTGCCTGCACTTTTACCATTCTTTCTGCCATTCTTTCTGGCTGGAAACTTGAGATTGTCCATAGCATCCAAAAAGTGTCCCTTTATGTCAAAAGCCGTTTTAGACCGGCTAGAAAACAGAAATAGTAAATTAGAATCACTTGCAGAATTGAGCGATAGCGATTTGTGGGGAAATTCATCATCAGACACTGAAAGTAATGACAGCGACAATTCTGCGACTGAGCTCAGTGATGTGCGAACTTGATGCTCTATTGACTGCGGTACGGATCACGCATCGCTGAGCTCAGTCGCAGAATCGTCGCTGTCATCACTTTCAGTGTCTGATGAGGAATTTCCCCAAAAATCGCTATTGCTCAATTCTGCAAGTGATTCTAATTCACTATCGCTGTTTCCTAGCTGATCTAAAACCACTTTTGACGTAGAGGGATGCTTTCCATTGTCCTGATTGTGACGTTGGACTTTGTGCAGTCCAGTGTTAATTTTGTCGACTTAAAGGACTAAAACATTTTAGTTGACTAAATGAATACTATTTTACTCAACTAAAATACGACTTAAACTAAAACAATTGAGAAGACTAAAATACGACTAAAACTAAAATGGCCTTTTAGTCAACAGACTAACACTAAAACTGAATTGAAATTTGACTTAGAAACTAACACTAGTCTGTAGTGCATATTCATACCTCAATACTAGTGATGAGCCGAACACCCCCGGGTTCGGTTCGCACCAGAACCCGCGAACGGACAGAAAGTTCGCACGAACTTTAGAACCCTATTAAATACAATGGATGCGAACGTTCAAAATCTAAAGTGCTAATTATAACGACTATTATGCATGTTATTGTCCTAAAAAGGGTTTGGGAACCTGGGTTCTGCACCAGGGGACATGTATCAATGCAAAAAGAAGTTTTAAAAACAGCCGTTTTTCTGGAGCAGTCATTTTAATGATGCATAAAGTGAAAAAAAAAAAAGTCAAATATTCCTTTAAATATCGTACCTGGGGGGTGTCTAAAGTATGCCTGTGAAGTGCCACGTGTTTCCCGTGTTTAGAACTGTCCCTGCACAAAATTAAATTTCTAAAGGAAAAAAAGCCATTTAAAACTGCTTGCGGCTTTAATGTAATGTCTGGTCCCGGTAATATGGATGAAAATCTTTAAGAAAAATGGCATAGCTACCCCATCACACACCCCCCCCCCTACCCCAGCCCATTATCAGCCCCTTTGGATCTTGTATGGATATTAAGGGGAACCCCGCACACAAAATAAAAAAGGCCCTATATACTCTGAACAGCCATATACAGGCGGTGCATACAAGACAGGGACTGTAGGTTTGTTCTTATGTAGAATCTGTTTGTAATTTTGAACAGGTACATTGTTTAAGTGTAGCTCCAGGCAAAAAATCTATTTTTAAGCTTTTTGGAAAACATAGGGAAGGGTTATCACCCCTGTAACATTTGTTTTGCTGTCTGTGCAGTGTGCACCTGTTCAGAACAGTTCACCTCACTTTCCGTCCTAATGACAAATGTTTTTTGAAAATTTGGGGTTTTTATTGAAACAAGAATTGGTGATAAAGCATCAGTGGAGAGGAGACACTTTTTTTCCCATATTAACTCTTACAGGAGAAAATTTGCCTTCCTAGGGGTAGATTTCCTTTCACTTCCTGTTGTATCCTTCCGTTTGCAAGGAGGAGTCGTTTGTAAGTTGGATGTTTGAAAGTAGGGGCCTGCCGTATATACTCAGCTGAAATTTGCCCCTTTACATGTTGGTGTTGCCACAACACTGTGAGCCCTCACAGTTACTCTTGGTGGGCGCATGAATGGGCCCTGCTGTGAATTATTAGATCAAGAATTGTAATTGCATGCCCCTGTTGAACAGGGGCTGAAAAATTGGGCCTTTGGTGGTGGTGGTGGTGGTGGTGTTGACACAACACTGTAAGGCCTGACAGTTACTCTTGGTGGGCGCAGGAATGGGCCCTGCTGTGAATTATTAGATCAAGAATTGTAATTACATGCCCCTGTTAAACAGGGGCAGAAAAATTGGGCCTTAGGCACTGGTGCCACAACACTGCAACCCCTCACAGATACTGTACTTGGAGCACAGCAATGAGCCCTGTTGCAAAGTATTGCATCAAAAATTGTAATTACACGCCCCTGTTAAACAGGGGCTGAAAAATTGGGCCTTTGGTGGTGGTGGTGGTGGTGGTGTTGACACAACACTGTAAGGCCTCACAGTTAGTCTTGGTGGGCGCAGGAATGGGCCCTGCTGTGAATTATTAGATCAAGAATTGTAATTACATGCCCCTGTTAAACAGGGGCAGAAAAATTGGGCCTTAGGCACTGGTGCCGCAACACTGCAACCCCTCACAGATACTGTACTTGGAGCACAGCAATGAGCCCTGTTGCAAAGTATTGCATCAAAAAATTTAATTACACGCCCCTGCCAAACAGGGGCTGAAAAATTGGGCCTTAGCCACTGGTGCTGGTGCCACGACACTGCAACCTCTCCCAGATACTCTAGTTGGAGTGCAGGAATGAGCCCTGCTGCAAAGCATTGCATAAAAAATTGTAATTACATGCCCCTGTTAAACAGGGGCTGAAAAATTGGGCCTTAGCCACTGGTGCCACAACACTGCAACCCCTCACAGATACTGTACTTGGAGCACAGCAATGAGCCCTGTTGCAAAGTATTGCATCAAAAATTGTAATTACACGCCCCTGTTAAACAGGGGCTGAAAAATTGGGCCTTAGCCACTGGTGCTGGTGCCACGACACTGCAACCACTCCCAGATACTCTAGTTGGAGTGCAGGAATGAGCCCTGCTGCAAAGCATTACATAAAAAATTGTAATAACACACCCCTGTTAAACAGGGGCTGAAAAATTGGGCCTTAGCCACTGGTGGCGGCACCCAGAAACAAAAATGTTCTTCCAAGCTATCATCGTCAATCGGATCATTGAGGAGGAGGAGGATAGTCAGTCAACATAACAGGACAGTCTCTCAGCATCAGCATCAGTCTTGAAGGGATGTGACATTTAAAAAATAAATTAGTCTGTTATATCAGCTTCAGGTGTTTGGTAGCTAGTGGTGATCCAAGACTGGTTCATCTTTATGAAGGTCAGTCGATCAACAGAGTCGGTGGACAGGCGCACCCTGTGATCCGTGACAAATCCTCCAGTAGCACTGAATGTGCGTTCTGAAAGAACGCTGGATGCAGGACAGGCCAGTAGCTCAAATGCATACTGTGCAAGCTCTGGCCAGTGATCCATCCTCAAGACCCAGTAAGCCAGAGGATTTTCGGTGGGGAAGGTGTCCAAGTCTGACCTTGCCCCTAGGTATTCCTGCACCATGTATATCAGACGCTGGCGATGGTTGCTGGAACCGATCATACCTTGGGGCTGCGGACTAAAGAATTGTCTGAACGCTTCGGTCAGACGGCCACCTTCCCCACCGCTCCTTCTTTGACTGACCGAAGCCTCAGCAACTCGTTGTCCAGGACCAGGAGTTTGTAACCTCCCAGTCTCTGGGAACGCGTTGCACAGACCTTTCTGCAAGGCCTCCCGGAGTTGTCTCATCCTCTGCTCCCTCTGCGACGGTAAGATAAGGTCCGCAACCTTACCCTTGTACCGTGGATCAAGGAGAGTGGCCAGCCAGTAATGGTCCCTCTCCTTGATCCGAAGAATACGAGGATCCTTCCGCAGACTTTGCAGGATCAGGGAGGCCATGCAGCGTAGGTTAGCTGAGGCATTCGGTCCGGAGTCCTCTGGGTCACTAAGGACGACATGATCCGCAGCCACCTCCTCCCAGCCACGTACGTGTCCACTGGTTTCTTGGGACTGTAAATCATCCCTAAAAGACTGCTGCTGATGATGCTGAGTGCCAGGCTCCACCTCCATGCTGACACAATCCTCCTCCTCCTCCTCCTCTTCTTCCTATGCGATGGGTGGGACAGAAGGAACACTGTCTGGGTAAAGGGGGCCTTGAGAGGCAAGGAAGTCCTCCTCTTCCTGCCTCTGTTCTGCCTCAAGTGCCCTGTCCATTATTCCACGCAGCGTATGTTCCAACAGGTGGACAAGAGGTACAGTGTCACTGATGCATGCACTGTCACTGCTCACCATCCTCGTGGCCTCCTCAAATGGTGCCAGGACAGTGCATGCATCCCTGATCATGCCCCACTGGCGTGGTGAAAAAAACCCGAGCTCCCCTGACCCTGTCCTGGTGCCGTAGTCGCACAGGTACTCATTGATGGCCCTCTGCTGCGTGTGCAGCCGCTGCAGCATGGCCAACGTTGAGTTCCACATGGTGGGCATGTCACATATAAGGCGGTTCTTGGGCAGGTTCAACTCCTTTTGCAGCTCAGCCAGGCGAGCACTGGCATTATAAGATCTGTGGAAATGCACAAGACTTTCCTGGCCTGCCTCAGGACATCCTGTAAGACCGGGTACCTGCCCAAGAACCGCTGCACCACCAGGTTAAGGACGTGAGCCACACAGGGCACATGGGTCAGTTGTCCCTGTCGGAGAGCGGAGAGAAGGTTGGTGCCATTGTCGCAAACTACAATTCCTGGCTTAAGCTGGCGTGGCGTCAACCACCTCTCGGCCTGCCCCTGCAGAGCAGACAGAACCTCTGCCCCAGTGTGGCTCCTGTCCCCCAAACACACCAGCGCAAGCACGGCATGGCATCTTTTTGCCTGCGTACTTGCGTAGCCCCTTGAACGCCTACGGAGCACCGCTGGTTCCGAGGACAAAGCACAGGAAGAGGCCACGGAGGAAGAAGAAGAGGAGGGGGTGGAGGACAGAGGTGTGTCACAACCATTAGTAGAATTTTGGAGGCGTGGCGGTGGAACAACCTCCAACACTACTGCACCTTGTCCTGCATCCTTCCCAGCTGCCAAAAGAGTGACCCAATGGGCAGTGAAAGAAAGGTAACGTCCCTGTCCATGCCTGCTGGACCATGAGTCAGCGGTAATATGCACCTTACCACTGACCGCCCTGTCCAGCGAGGCCAAGACATTGCCTTCCACATGCCGGTAGAGAGCCGGAATCGCCTTCCATGAGAAAAAGTGGCGTTTGGGAACCTGCCACTGAGGAACCGCACATTGCACAAACTCACGGAAGGGGGCCGAGTCTACCAACTGAAAAGGCAGCAGTTGAAGCGCTAGCAATTTAGCCAAGCTAGCATTCAACCGCTGGGCATGTGGATGGCTGGGAGTGAACTTCTTTCGACGGTCCAGCAGCTGGGGCAGGGAAATTTGCCTGCTAGAATCGGACGTCGGTGTACTGCTAGCAGAGTGTCCGCAAGTACTTGGCTGTGACACACCTAATTCTACATCTTCATTCCTCTCAGAGCATGTTTCAGAGAGGACTGAAGGTATAGTGGGGTTGGAGATCCCAGCTGATGCGGTGCAAGAAGAGGTCAGCTTTGTTCTTTGGTGTGGGTCTTTAAGGTAGGCTTGCCAACGAGCTGCATGGCAGGTCAACATATGTCTGGTCAAGCATGTGGTGCCCAAGCGGGTGATGTTTTGGCCACGCGATATACGCTTGAGACATATGTTGCAAACAGCAGCTGTGCGATCTGATGCACTCGACTCAAAAAAGGCCCACACCAAAGAACTTTTTGAATAACAGGCAGACGCAGCGCCCTGCACAGGCGGAGCTCTGCGGTGTGATTCCGTCGGTGTGCTGCCCTTACGCTGGCCCCCCGAGGGCATCCTGCCTCGTTGAAGATGTGCCTCCTCCTCATCCTCCTCCTCTCTCCTATTAGGCACCCACGTGGAGTCAGTGACCTCATCATCCCCTCCCTCCTCATCACTGGAGCCAATCTGGCAGTATGCTGCAGCTGCTGGAACATGACTGCCAGATTGGTGTCCTTCTTGAGCATCCCCTCTCTCTGCTCTCACGCTACTGCCTTCCTCTAGCTGGGTATCATCATCAGACCCTTCGAAACGCTGGGCATCCTCCTGGAGCATGTGCCCAACACTGTGCTCAAACAGTTTGGGGAACTCCTCAGGAGGACATGGTTGGTCTAGGGAAGGAGTGACTGATGATGACATTGATACCAGGGAAGAGGACGCTTTGGCAGCTGCTTTGCCAGTACCCTGAGCCTGGGTGAGAGAGGATGAGGAGGATGAGGAGGGCTTGGTCATCCACTCTACCAAGTCTTCGGCATGATGCGGCTCAACACGTCCAGCTGCCGAAAAGAAGGACAAGCGTGTCCCATGGCCACGTGCTGATGGCGATGCACCGCGTCCACGACCAGCACTGTTGTCTCTAGACACAGAGCCTGCTTGCCCTCTTTTATTGGCTCCTGACTGTCTGCCTCTCCTTGTTTGCCTTCCAGACATTCTAATGGCCTGCAGGGAAATGGGAAAAACAGCAATACAGGCTAAGTTAAGGTGTAATATGGTCAGGAGGCACACTCCGCCCGCTGTAAGTGCCACAAAATCCTGTTGGTGTAACACACCAGGAAAAAGCAGCAATACAGGCTAAGTTAAGGTGTAATATGGTCAGGAGACACACTCCGCCCGCTGTAAGTGCCGCAAAATCCTGTTGGTGTAACACACCAGGAAAAAGCAGCAATACAGGCTAAGTTAAGGTGTATAATGTGCAGGAGGCTTAGCAACAATGACACTGACACTGTCCCCTACCTATCCTTCTCTCTCCCTGCACACAAGGTTTATCAAAGTATATGACACTGACACTCTCCCTGCCTATCTATCTCTCTCCCTGCACACAAGGTTTAGCAAAGAATATGACACTGACACTGTCCCCTGCCTATCCTTCTCTCTCCCTGCACACAAGGTTTATCAAAGTATATGACACTGACACTCTCCCTGCCTATCCTTCTCTCTCCCTACACACAAGGTTTAGCAAAGAATATGACACTGACACTCTCCCTGCCTATCCTTCTCTGTCCCTACACACAAGGTTTAGCAAAGAATAGATTTCACAAGATTTGACACTTTCCCTGCCTATCCTTCACTTTCCCTGCTCCGGAACACACTACACAAGGCCGCCGCGCTGGCGGCCTTTTATAATGTGGGGCGTGTACTAAACCCCCTCAGCTATACAGGTCCTTCTCAAAAAATTAGCATATTGTGATAAAGTTCATTATTTTCTGTAATGTACTGATAAACATTAGACTTTCATATATTTTAGATTCATTACACACAACTGAAGTAGTTCAAGCCTTTTCTTGTTTTAATATTGATGATTTTGGCATACAGCTCATGAAAACCCAAAAATCCTATCTCAAAAAATTAGCATATCATGAAAAGGTTCTCTAAACAAGCTAATAACCTAATCATCTGAATCAACTAATTAACTCTAAACACCTGCAAAAGATTCCTGAGGCTTTTAAAAACTCCCAGCCTGGTTCATTACTCAAAACCGCAATCATGGGTAAGACTGCCGACCTGACTGCTGTCCAGAAGGCCATCATTGACACCCTCAAGCAAGAGGGTAAGACACAGAAAGAAATTTCTGAACGAATAGGCTGTTCCCAGAGTGCTGTATCAAGGCACCTCAGTGGGAAGTCTGTGGGAAGGAAAAAGTGTGGCAGAAAACGCTGCACAACGAGAAGAGGTGACCGGACCCTGAAGAAGATTGTGGAGAAGGACCGATTCCAGACCTTGGAGGACCTGCGGAAGCAGTGGACTGAGTCTGGAGTAGAAACATCCAGAGCCACCGTGAACAGGCGTGTGCAGGAAATGGGCTACAGGTGCCGCATTCCCCAGGTCAAGCCACATTTGAACCAGAAACAGCGGCAGAAGTGCCTGACCTTTACTTTTTTCGGATGAAAGCAAATTTTGCATGTCATTCGGAAATCAAGGTGCCAGAGTCTGGAGGAAGACTGGGGAGAGGGAAATGCCAAAATGCCTGAAGTCCAGTGTCAAGTACCCACAGTCAGTGATGGTCTGGGGTGCCATGTCAGCTGCTGGTGTTGGTCCACTGTGTTTTATCAAGGGCAGGGTCAATGCAGCTAGCTATCAGGAGATTTTGGAGCACTTCATGCTTCCATCTGCTTAAAAGCTTTATGGAGATGAAGATTTAATTTTTCAGCACGACCTGGCACCTGCTCACAGTGCCAAAACCACTGGTAAATGGTTTACTGACCATGGTATTACTGTGCTCAATTGGCCTGCCAACTCTCCTGACCTGAACCCCATAGAGAATCTGTGGGATATTGGGAAGAGAAAGTTGAGAGACACAAGACCCAACACTCTGGATGAGCTTAAGGCCGCTATCAAAGCATCCTGGGCCTCCATAACACCTCAGCAGTGCCACAGGCTGGTTGCCTCCATGCCACGCCGCATTGAAGCAGTCATTTCTGCAAAAGGATTCCCGACCAAGTATTGAGTGCATAACTGAACATAATTATTTGAAGGTTGACTTTTTTTGTATTAAAAACACTTTTCTTTTATTGGTCGGATGAAATATGCTAATTTTTTGAGATAGGATTTTTGGGTTTTCATGAGCTGTATGCCAAAATCATCAATATTAAAACAAGAAAAGGCTTGAACTACTTCAGTTGTGTGTAATGAATCTAAAATATATGAAAGTCTAATGTTTATCAGTACATTACAGAAAATAATGAACTTTATCACAATATGCTAATTTTTTGAGAAGGACCTGTAATTGGCCACAGGCATCCTGCCTGTGGCCAATCATTGCTCTCCTCGCTGCCGGCGCTGTGATTGGCCAAGCATGCAGGGTCACAGTGCATGCTTGGCCAATCACAGCGCCGGGATTACACTGCGATGGCGCAGTGTATTGTGGGCCGTTCGCGTCACTCGAATTTGGCGCGAACGGCCCAAATCGTTCGTTGTTCGCCGAACGCGCGAACAGCCGATGTTCGAGTCGAACCTATGTTCGACTCGAACACCGAGCTCATCCCTACTCAATACCATAAATAATAACATATTCAATTTTTCACTCCAGCAGTATATAATGAGTTTGGAAATTGTAGAGAAATGTTAACTAATGCATTACAATTTAATTACACCCATTAAATTTTAGATGACTAAAATGAGTTTTAGTTGACTAAAATGTACTGGAGATTTAGTCGACTAAATACGACTAAAACTAAAAACAATTGCAGAAGACTAAAATGGAACTAAAACTAAAATACCATTTAATGCTGGAAAAATCGGGCGAAAATCGGTCGTTCAGACAGTTCTTTCGTTTTTCACTTTATCATACCCGGAATGTCTACTAGACTCTGGTTTGGACAGATTTAAGTGAGTTATTCCTAAGAATTACAGGCCTACAATATAAAACGCCAAATTTCCATGCAAAACACTGTACCGCTTTGACATTCAAAAAATAATAATACTGCCAGGGAGGTTAAAGTGATTGTAAAAAGTCTTGTTTTTTTTTTTTTTTAAATAACACACGTTATACTTAATGCCTATGTGCAGTTGGTTTTGCACAGAGCAACCCGGATCCTCCTCTTCTCGGGTTCCTCTTCGCTGCTCCTGGCCCCTCCCTCTTGCCAAGTGCCCCCACAGCAAACAGCTTGCTATGGGGCACCCGAGCCAAGCTGAAGATCTGTGTGTCTATTCAGACACAGAGCTGCCGTTTGGCCCCGCCCCCTCTCTCTTCTGATTAGAGAACTGACTTTGATTGACAGCAGTAGGAGCCAATGGTGCCCCTGCTGTGTCTCAGCCATTCAGGAGAGAGAGTCCCGGATGGCCGAGGGACTCATGGACGTCGCTGGACAGAGATGGTTCTTAGGGGGTGCTGGGGAGACTGCTACACACAGAAGGCTTTTTTTATCTTAATGCATAGAATGCAATATAATAAAAAACCTATTGGCTTTACAACTCCTTTAATTGAACAAGCCAAAGTTAGAAGCTGATTGGCTACCATGCACAGTTGCACCAGATTTTGCACTCTCCAATTTTAGTAAATCAACCCCATTGTGGTGCCGTTTGGTGTGAAAGGGAATGGTAAGCCATGGGCCCATTCACATTGAAATGTGTGCATTACCAGGCATGTTGCAACACACATGGAATAGTATGAATCCTGCTAAAGCATAAATCCCCTGCTAGTGGGCCCATTGACACCAGTCAGGTCTGTTGTGGTGCATTATGTCACATTATAACTTGCACTGCAATAAGGCAGCATATTCATCTGAATGGGCAGTCTAATGCAACACAATGGACCAAAAAAGGACTGGTTGCATTTATCTAGGCACAGAGCACCACAACGCGCAGTTGCAGGGTGCTGTAGGCGCGTTGGGGTGTTATTCACAATGAATGGACCCGCAGCACACCAACGCATATAACGCAGGTTACTGCAGCACAGTATGATTGGGCCACAACAGTTGTCTCCAGAGCAAAAGACATCAAGGCAAAATAGAGAGTAAATCTCCTAAGTGGGCAGGCACATATACAGCAATAAAAAACCTGAGAGGGGTTGTATCTCTTCCCTACTTTATTCTAAATTAAAAAGTTTTGGCTTAGGATCTACATACACTAGATTACCAAAAGTATTGGGATGCCTGCCTTTATACGCACATGAACTTTAATGGCATCCCAGTCTTAGTCCGTAGGGTACAATATTGAATTGGCCCACCCTTTGCAGCTATAACAGCTTCAACTCTACTGGGAAGGCTGTCCACAAGGTTTAGGAGTGTGTCTATGGGAATGTTTGACCATTCTTCCAGAAGTGCCTTTGCACAAAGCAAGGTCCATAAAGACATGGATGAGTGAGTTTGAGGTGGAGGAACTTAACTCGCCTGCACAGAGTCCCGATCTCAACCCGATAGAACACCTTTGGGATGAATTAGAGCGGAATAGACTCCCTTCAGAGGTGGTTCTGGCCAGCTCAGTAGATTGCTTTAAGAAAGGTCTGGATACTTAAGAAATGTATATACCGGTAATATAACTGAGTACTAACATTTATAGGTAAAGTTGATCCGGGGAAAATCTGATTGCCTCTCGGGGGATCAGGAAGGAATTTTTTCCCCTGCTGTAGCAAATTGGAGCGTGCTTTGCTGGGGTTTTTCGCCTTCCTCTGGATCAACTGTGGGTATAGAAATGGGTAGAAGGCCTGGCTCGCATTATCCATAGTTACATAGTTAGTCAGGTTGAAAAAAGACACAAGTCCATCCAGTTCAACCATAAAGTAAATATAATAAAAAATATCGTACAATCCAATTATATTTACTTTATGGTTGAACTGGATGGACTTGTGTCTTTTTTCAACCTGACTAACTATGTAACTATGGATACTGCGAGCCAGGCCTTCTCGTCCAAACTCAGTGCCTGACCTCACAAATGCACTTCTGGAAGAATGGTCAAACATTCCCATAGACACTCCTAACCTTGTGGACAGCCTTCCCAGAAGAGTTGAAGCTGGTATAGCTGCAAAGGATGGGCCAATGCAATATTGAACCCTACGGACTAAGACTGGGATGCCATTGAAGTTCATGTTGTAAAGGCAGGCGTCCCAATACTTTTGGTAATATAGTGTAGATACTATCCAATGTTTTTTTTTATATTTAAAATGAAAAAGTTTTGACTTGGGATCTACATATTATCCAATGCTATTTTTATTTTATATTTTATTCCAAATTAAAACGTTTTAGCTTAAATACACATACTCTCCAATGTTTTTTTAAACTTAAAATTCAAAAGTTTTGACTTAGGATCCACATATTATCCACAGGTGTTTTTTCTTCTTATGCCCTGTACACACTATCGGAAATTCCGACAATGAAAGTCCGATGTGAGCTTTTGGTCGGAAATTCTGACCGAGTGTATGCTCCATCGGACTTTTGCTGTCGGAATTTCCCCCAACAAAAGATTGAGAGCTGGTTCTCAATTTTTCTGACGGAAAAAATTCCAATCGGAAATTCCGATCGTCTGTAGCAATTCCGACGCGCAAAATTCCGACACATGCTCAGGAAACAATTAGACGCATGCTCGGAAGCATTGAACTTCATTTTCTCGGCTCGTCGTAGTGTTGTACATCACTGCGTTCTTGACGGTCGAAAGTTCAGAGAACTTTTGTGTGACTGTGTGTATGCAAGCCAAGCTTGAGCCGAATTCCGTCGGAAAAACCATCCAAGGTTTTTCTGACGGAAATTCCGATTGTGTGTACGCGGCATTATGCTAGTTTTTTGGTTATATGTTTATGTAATTTTTTTTTATTTTTCTCTATTTCATGACTTTTTCACACTGAATGCCAAATTTCATCAGATGCTTTTACGAAGAGCCCCCTTAAGATAGATTTGTATGTTCCACAGTCTGAACTCCAGGTTTTTTTTTTTTTTTCCTTTGACAAACAGTATCTCTAGGGAGCTCCAATGTACTGTAAATGTAATTTGCAGTTCCAAACAATTATGGTCTAAATAGACTAAATCTTAAGGGAGTCTGCTTCTTTGATTTACAAATTTGAATCACTTAAAATCCAATCAGCCCAACTGTTCAGGTTTTCCATTAGTCGCCGGCTACACGAAGAGGTTCAAGGCCAGAGCCTGCTTACGAGCCTCACGCCTCACTTTAAGGCGTTACTTGAGCGTCCTCCCCGGCTCGACCTTCATGCCGCCAAAGATTGCTCGCTGACGTGGTGAATTGTTACCATATTAAAACCTTCGATTTTCAGTAACCAGTGTTTTATAGGCCGGCAGATTGCCTTTGCTTTTGGGAATTTGCTGTAACATATTGAGCTTAACAGATTTATGCAGGAACGTAAAACAAAAATAGTGTAGCAGGCGTTTGGAATTTTTGAACACGAGGGGATTCGGCTTGCAGATGGCTGGTGCAAATAATGACATTGAGTAATTTAGCCGGGGACGGTAATCTGCTTTTTGACAGAATACATTAACATTTACCTGACGCGTACAGGTGTTTGGTTAGTGCTGCGCCGGCATGGCTGAGAGTTGCACTTTGGTAAAGGTTTTTTTTTATCTTGAGAAGGATTGTTAAAAAGCTTTTTCACCTTCTGATGACCTAAAGGGAAATTCTACTGTTAACCCTTTCAGAACCCCTCCGTCCCCTGTTTAGTGATGCTGTTTTCATTGGGGTAAAAGCAGAATGCTCCCAGATTATCATGTAATCAAAGCTCAAATTTACCAGCTGAACATTGGTGGGCTGTCCCATAATGCCCTAGAGCAGCCTTTCTCAACCTTTTTACCCCAGGGGAACACTTAAAATAATTTCAGGTCTCGGGGAACCTCTAATAAAACACATTCAGTCAGTGGGAACAATGCCCCTTACTTTGGTGGTCAGTGAGAAGAATGCCCTTTTTTACAGTAGTGGTAAGAATGGCCCCCTTACAGAGAGCCAGAAAGATCATTGGTGTCATACCACTGGCTCCTCCAAGTGGCATTGGCTCAGAATTATGTCGGCACCATCAAACAGGAGGTAAATCAGCCACAGCTCAAGGAACCCCTAGCCACTTCTGGAGGAACCCTAGGGTTCCACGGAACCCTGGTTGAGAATGGCTGCCCTAGAGCTCCACAGCATCCAATCCATCACTATAGCAGGCGTAGGCTACCCGAGGTAGCCCTCACTCCTGGTGGGTTCCATCAATTAAAACAATTTAAAAAAAAACAGCTACTGCTCTGGTCACTCAACTCTACCCCCCACCGGAAAAGACTGGTCCCTGATATGCCTCCTACTCGCCAGAAGATCCATCCTGAATAACTGGACCTCCAACACACGGCTAAACACCTCACAAGTCAAAAGAGACCTCTTACAACTACTATTCAAAGACAAACTCAACACAGACTTATCGCATGAAAAGACCAAAACACGTTTCTACCACAAATGGCAACCTTTTATGGTCTCAACACTCACTCCTATGGATCAGGCGAAATTCAAGGAACTTTCATTCTCATACCATGGGCATCCCTCAACACCGTAAGCGAGGCTGCTTTCTCCAACTGAAAGACCAACAACCTAAGGTACCCACCTTCCGACGAGACTTCATTCTTTGTGCGAGATCATCTCTCGCCCACCAACCTCTTCTCTTCTTTCAAACAAAATAACGGAGAACGCTATCCTCGATACCGCAGCCACAACTTCAATGTCTACCCCCAAGTTACCTCTTTAGTAAGAATTTGGTGCTCATCCCCTCCACTCCCCCTTCCCCCCCTTTTTCTTTCCCCACACCTCCTCCTAGATCATTCATTTGCATTTACCTGGTAACTCTATGAACCATCCTCTTTAGATCCATCCGGTTACCCCCTTTTCTTAATTTTTAATCTGAAGGTTACTACTTTTGATCTGTTACAAGACACATTGTTACTGTTATGTACTTTGCCACTTTCTTCATAACTGCTTTTTTTTTCTGTACAAAAAACACTGATACTGTTGAAATTATACTCTGTATGTAGTATCTTTCAATAAAATCTAATAAAAAAAAAAAAAAAAGATCAATACAAACATAAATACATGCATACATACTTAAATGAAAAAAAAAGAATAGAGATACATTTTTATAATATTACATTACAAAATATCAAACTTTTTTTTTTTTTTGGAGACCACTTTGAGGGCCTTCTGCCCTTGATCTGAGGGCTGTCTAATTTGTGAGAAAGATAATGGAAAATGGAAGCACTCATTTGTATCTGTGATGTTCTGTTCATTCCCCATATTCAGGTTTTCATTTTTTTTAATATTATTATTAATATTACCATACTGTATATACTGTATATAATAATGCAACACCCTCTAGTATGTGCTAGATGTTAGTGCAGGTTTCTTAGTGTAGATATGTTAGTGTAGGCAAATTTATTTGGCTCAGAGCTAAGTCTGAGCTGTGAATCTGGGTCAGGGTTCCGTGACTCAGGGCTGGATAACTCATCCTAGCATCCTCTCTGGTGCCTCTCCCTGTTTTCTGGGACATTGGAGAATGTTCTAGACATAGTGGGTGGAAGCTAGGAGGGGCTGCTTGGAATATTTATGAGGGCCTCAGCCAATCCCCAGTAAAGGGCTGACAGGGGGCAGGCCACCTCATAAATAGGCATGAGTCATGCCAGATGGGAAGTCGGGTGTAAGATGGAGATGGGGTGCTGAGGAGGCTGTCAGTGGCCTTTAGGGGTGCCCCTAGTCTGGGGGGGTGACCTTGGGCCAGGGCTCAGGTGCTGGAAGGATCCTGCCAAAACACACAAAGGGAGTCCTTCCTGGAGGCACGGGGGTAGGGAGTGAGGACAGCAGTACCAGGTCAGCCCTACTAAGAGATCCCCTGAGAGTCATCCGGGAGGGCTGGTGAGCGTCAGTCTGGAGGACTGTGGTGGAGAAGTTAGCCTGGAGGGCTATTGAAAGGGGAGCTGCCTGAAGAGGTGGTGCTGGGATCAGTAGCCACAGGAGTGATACAAGCCAGACACTGTAAATTCTTGCTATACAACCAATGACCCTCAGGTTCCTGCCTGTAATTGGTCATTGCATCTAATCTGACTGAGTGACTATCAGATCTTCACAGTGATCCAGCTGGGATCTGCAAGGAAGTGTGTGCTGGAGTGAAAAGGAGGAGCTGTATATAGAGACTGTATATAGGAAGAGTTGTCCCTGAAGTTTGTTGTTTAAGTCAAGTGGGAATTCCATAACCTCCCATCCCTATTCAAGTTATTATCCCTCAATAAATAGCAAAAACAAAGTCATGGACAATTCTCTGACTCTGGAGTGCCTGCGAAGATTCGGTGTGCCTGGCTGTACAGGGTAAGGGAACCCAGTTCATTTGCGGCCCTTAAGGGGGTGCGCTACAATAATAATATTAATAATTATTATTATTTTTATTATTATTTAAAGTTTGGCATAAATTATTATTATTATACAGGATTTATATAGCGCCAACAGTTTGCGTAGCGCTTTGCAACAGTGGGGCAGACAGTACAATTACAATACAATTCAATACAGGAGGAATCAGAGGGCCCTGCTTATTAGAGCTTACAATCTTGGAGGGAGGGTTAAGTAATACGAAAGGGTAATAACTGTGGGGGATGGGCTGATGAAGAAAATAAAAGAACAGTTGTTAGGTGGAGGCAGGGCAAGCTTCTCTGAAGAGAAAAGTTTTCAGGGATCGCATAAAAGTAGATAGATTTGGAGATAGTCTGACAGATTAGGGTAGGGTATTCCAGAGGTTGGGAGAGACTCTGGAGAAGTCCTGGAGGCCAGTATGGGAGGAGGTGATGAGGAAGCTAGAGAGCAGGAGGCTCTACCAATTTACCAGCTGCAATTTGGCGGGCTGTTCCATAGAGCTCACAGTAGTGTATTTAGGTTTTGTGCTGCCCTAGGCCTGACTAAACTCGTGCACCCCTAATTTAAATATGACCCACCTCTTCCTGTCAAGACCACACCCCTGAAATTTTCGAGTGGGGACACTAGTTCCGAGGGCCATTGAATTCCCTTAATTTGCATAGATTTCCTCTCACTTCCTGTATGGCTATGGGGCAGGAAATGAAGGGAAATCTCTGCAATGGGACAGGGATGGTAAAAAAGAAACTGACAGGGGCTATAACCCTCCCTTACTCTCTCCAAAATGAAAAAAAAAAAAATGTTGCCTATAGTTCTACTTTAAGCACAAATTTCTGATAATTTTATGGAGAGGACTAAGAAGATATAACCATGCCAATGGTGCAGCAGAAAACATAGCACAGTGAGGAAGGTTTGTGGTCCAGGATGATAGGACAGTCAGAATTAGTCGATTAGAAGCAGCGCCCCCCAACCCCCCACAGTTGCGGAATGCCGGTCGACTGCATACCCGAAGCACTGCGGCTGCTTTATGGGAGCGCTAGACTAATTTGCCGGTCAGCCCAGTTCGCCCCATAAGACTGTTAGTGTAGCGCAAGCCGGCGGGGACTCTTTCCATGCTGCCCCCCTACAAAGTGCTGCCCTAGGCCTGGGCCTTGTTGGCCTAGGCCAGGATACAGCGTTAGCTCTACAGCATCCAATCCACCACTATAGCAGGCGTAGGCTACCCGAGGTAGACCTCACTCCTGGTGGGTTCCATCAATTAAAACAATAAAATGATCAATGCAAACGTAAATACATGCATACATACATAAATGAAAAAAAGAATAGAGATACATTTTTATAAATTTCCTTTTAAAAGTTTTATTTTTTTGGAGACCACTTTGAGGGCCTTAATCTGAGGCCTGTCAAATTTGTGAGGAAGATAATGGAAAATGGAAGCACTCATTTGTATCTGAGATGTTCTGTCTCATTCCCCATACTCAGGTTTTCATATTTTATTATTTTTATTCAAAATTATTATTATTAATATGATTATTATTATATCTTATACTTCATATAATGATAATGTAATAATAATAATACAAATAAAATATTGCTATACTGTATCTAATAATAATAATATTACTAATAATTATTATAATACTGTACTTTAACAAATAGTAGCAATAATGATGATAATAATAATAATAAGCATGCGCACAAGTATCATTATGATCATTATGATTATTATTAGATACAGTATAGTATTATTATTATTATTATTATTATTATTATTATTATTATTAACGGAGAAGATAATAGAAAATGGAAGCACTCATTTGTATCTGAGATGTTCTGTCTCATTCCCCATATTCAGGTTTTCATATTTTATTATTTTTATTCAAAATTATTATTATTATTAATATGAGTATTATTATATCTTATGCTTCATATAATGATCATGTAATAATATTAATGCAAATAAAATATTACTATACTGTATCTAATAATAATAATAATAATATTACTAATAATTATTATAATACTGTACTTTAACAAATAGTAGTAATAATAATGATAATAATAATAAGCATACGCACAAGTATCATTATGATCATTATGATTATTATTAGATACAGTATAGTATTATTATTATTATTATTATTATTAACGGAGAAGATAATAGAAAATGGAAGCACTCATTTGTATCTGTGATGTTCTGTCTCATTCCCCATATTCAGGTTTTCATTTAGCTTGTGCAGATGCACAAGGACAAGGATTCATTATTTTAGCTGATAGATTCAATTTGTGACAGTATTCTATCTTTCCTGAGTTAAACCTGATTAGCACATTTTGAGTAATGTTTTCCTAGCGGTTATCAATCATGCTTGTGTCTGTATTACTTAAGCGCTGGCACACACACCAAGGTCTGTTCAAACGTCTTCTCTGCTTTTATTCTTAGACATTGAGCTGGAATGCTGCTTTCTTCGTCTAAAGGGCAATTTTCCTCCCTCCTTTTCTTCCCTCAACATGGTCCTAAAGTCAAAATAGTTTTATTTATATTTTTAACCACTTGCCGACCGCCGCACCCACATATACGTCGACAGAATGGCACGGACAGGCAAATGGGCGTACAGGTACGTCCAATTTAATTTGCCGCCGTGTGACTCGATGTCCGCTGGTGTCCCGCGATCGGGTCACAGAGCTGAAGAACGGGGAGATGTCAGTGTAAACACAACATCTCCCCGTTCTTCCTAGTGACAGGTCACTGATCGTCTGTTCCCTCTCATCCGGAGCAGCGATCAGTGACGTGTCACTCGTAACCACGCCCCCTAACAGTTAGAATCACTCCCTAGGACACACTTAAACCCCACAGCGCCCACTAGTGGTTAACCCCTTCCCTGCTAGTGTAATTTTTACAGTAATCAGTGCATTTTTATAGCACTGATCGCTGTAAAAATTACAATAGTTCCAACAATGTGTCAAAAGTGCAAGAAAGAGAAAAGTTGCGCTACTGGGTGAATAAAGTGTAATCGTGGCTGCCCGCATCAGCAAATAGACATATTGCAAAAATAACATATAAAAACAAAAAATGCAGCGCCCAAAAAGTGTATGGAGGCCCAAACACACAAAGGGATTGGGACAGACAACAAACAGTGAAGAAAGTATACAGCCCACAGAGAGGCCAAGAATGTTAAATTCCAACTGTGCGTCACTCCAGATAATACCTACACATATATATAAAAAATCAAGTGTAGCTGTGTACAGTAAACTCATATAAAAGTCCAATGAGAGTGACAATGTGTGGACTGGAAACGGATGACAGAAATGTTACATGAATGTTGAAACATTAGAACATAGTCCCCATATAATAAATCCAACGAGACTTCGAGATCATAGGATACGTATGTTCATAAATCCATAGCACCCGGGGATGTGACTCCAACACCAGGGATGGGGGAAAGAAATGAATACTCTTACCCCTATATGTGGACGCACACACCAGCGGTGGTGAGTCAAACAGGCAGAAGATGTAAGTGTAGACCACACTGGATCTGTCCTCCTGGAGCAGCAGCAGATGAAGCAAACTCAGGGAATCTAATCCTCTCCAGGATGTAGGCACGAAATTTCCAAGACGTCAGTGTATCAAAGATCACATAAAAAAAATGGAACAGAGGAGACTCCTCATAGTGCAGGTTCAGATGGCAAGATAAAAATCACATTTATTCAGGAACAAGTCACAAAACACACATGGTGTGAAAAATAAAACAAGAAAACATGCAGGCTTCCATGCAGAGACTTGCAAATATGGTGATCACAAAAATAGTTTCAAATAACGGCGTAGCAGCAAAGCAGGTTCATGTACCCGACATGTTTCGCATAAGGAATGCATCAACTGGGGCAATGTGTCAAAAGTGTCCGATGTGTCCGCCATAATGTCACAGTCACGATAAAAATTGCTGATCGCCGCCATTAATAGTAAAAATATAAATAAAAATGCCATAAATCTATCCCCTATTTTGTAGACGCTATAACTTTTGCGCAAACCAATCAATAAACGCTTATTGCGATTTTTTTTACCGAAAATATGTAGAAGAATACGTATCGGCCTAAACTGAGGAAAAATTAGTTTTTTTATATATTTTTGGGGTTTATTTATTATAGAAAAAATAAATTTTCGCTCTATTTTTGTTTATAGCGCAAAAAATAAAAACCGCAGAGGTGATCAAATACCACCAAAAGAAAGCTCTATTTGTGGGAAAAAAAGAACGTCAATTTTGTTTGGAAAAACAACGTCGCACGACTGCGCAATTGTCAGTTAAAGCGATGCAGTGCCGAATCGCAAAAAGTGCTCTGGTCTTTTTAAGTGGTTAATGCATTCCCTTCCTCAGGGTAAAAATCACCCCACTACTTGCACCCCCCTTTATCCCTAAACTTACCAGAGATCTGTCCCAATGGCAGCACCACTCTCCCCTCTTGCTGGTCTCATAGGAGACCCTGAGGCTCCATAGGCTCCAGCTGCTGTCAATTTCCTATGAAGAGGGGCTTATTAGCACTGTATGTGTCTATGGACGCACACTAGGGTGACCACATTTCCAAACTACCATTCAGGGATACCCTCCCTTCCCAAAAATCAGCTTGTGCTGTAATGAATCACAGCACAGTGATTGGACACAAGAGGCGGGATTTATGATTTCTCCAATCACAAGCAGGGGGCGGGGATTGTGCTACTCCAGGCATTCCTGGCCAGGACAAGTACTGTCAGTGAGTAAAGCGGTGATGTGGAGGCCTTTTTTGGGGGCATCAGATTGGCCGGCGGGGGGGGGGGGGTGGCTGTGTCAGTTTCATTCCGTGACACTGTATTGTCCTGGAATGAATGTGCCCGGGACAGACCTGCAAAATGTGGGACTGTCCCAGGCAATCCGGGACATGTGGTCACCCTAACGCTCACAGCTTGGATCTTGAGTGTGCACGAACAGGTACCCCCATAGCACAAGACTTGCTATGGGGGTACCCAGAGGAAGAAGGAGTGGACAGTGCTGATGGGAGACCACCAAAGAAGATGTAAGGGATAGTTGCTTAGAACAGGTCAGTATAACATCTTTATAATTTTAACACAAACATTTTTTTTTTTTTTTTGACAAAGCCCACTCAGAGTACTCTATATATGTAATAGTGGATTGTAATTTTTTTCATTTTTTTTCTTTTTATTTGTTGAACTTGGGGTGACAAAAGCAGTTTTTATGCATGCAGTGCTCCATTACCCCCCGGGATTGGAGAAAAAAAAATATTCTTGCTTGTTTATGGCATACCATGAGATAATTTCTCTTAGACCCCCTTCACACTGGGTCGTTTTGCAGGCGCTATTGCGCTAAAAATGGCGCCTGCAAACTGACCTGAGACTGACCTGAGACAACCGCTGCTGTGTCTCCAGTGTGAAAGCCCCTTTCACACTGGAGCGGTGCGCCAGCAGGACAGTAAAAAAAAGTCCTGCTAGCCGCATCTTTAGAGTGGTGAAGGAGCGGTGTGTATACCGCCCCTCCACCGCTCCTGCCCATTGAAGTCAATGGGACACCGCGGCTATACCGCCGTCAAAGCGCCTCAGCAGAGGCACTTTGCGGTGGTTTTTAACCCCTTCTCGCCCGCTAGAGGCCGAATATTTCCGCAAAATTGGCGCTTTACCGCCGACGCACCACCCGCCCCAGTGTGAAGGGGGCCTTACATAATTCAAAATTTGAAGTCTGGGTCTTGCCTTTTTATTTTGTTATGATCATAATCACTAATCACCCTTGAGAGCCTTATACTTCCTTTTTAAAAAATAAATAAATGCAAATAAATTAAAGCTTTGTAAATGCAATAAAAAAAGATATATTTTTAAATAATAAACCTGTTATACTCACCTGCTCTGTGCAATGGTATTGCACAGAGCGGCTCCAAACCTCCTCTTCTGGGGTTCCCCTCCAGTGATCTTAGCTCCTCCTTTTTTGTGTCTGCCTAAATAGCAAGCACTTGCTATGGGGGCAGACATGTGGGCTTGATCTTAAGCTGGGCTGTGTGCGCCCATTAAAAAACACACAGGGAATACATTAGGGTAAAAAAAATAATTCCTTTGGAACCTGAAGTAAAGGGAAAAAAAATGTTAAAGGGGTTGAAAAACCCTCGTGTTTTTTCACCGTAATGCATTCTATATCTATATGCTTTATGAATTTGAAGGCAAAAGGCCCGTGTGCATGAGCCCAAAGAGACTCATTTTGGACTATTTTTTATAGACTATTGTAGCGGACCCTCACTCTCCCTCTTGGTTATGGTGAATGGCTTGTGTTTAGGGGTACCGAGAAGAGGAGAGTGCAGGAACACTACGCCAAGCTCTCCCCTCATAAGAGGCTTGAGCCAAGTTAGTTGATTTACCTCCCGGGTCTGTCCACTGCATACGAGGCCTTGTTGTTTTCTGGAAGCGTGTCTGCCAATAATAGAGCCCCAAACCAATCGAAAGTCCAACACTCCTTTATTTCTCGTAACACAACCAGTTGAACTTCCATTAACAATGAACATGGGGGTGTGGGAACGAGTAGGCCCAGACACAACTGTACTCTCCTATTCCTTTTTAGCGAATAGGCCTGGCGCACGGTCTCTGCCACCGACTGTGAGTTTTGGTCGCTGCCACCGACCGGATGAACTGTAAGGGCTCTGCCACAGGCCTAATTGCAGGCCTCTGCCACTGACCTGAGTGAATTAGCTGGATCGCTGCCACCGGTCATTGAACGTGGACTGAACTTCCTTGTTGAACTTGGCCCCTGTTCGGGAAAGATATCCCTCCGGGCGGTCTCCAGAGGTTCACCCGGCACTGGCAATCTGCTGCACCAGGTCTTTGGGTGAGTCCCTCCTCCGGTCCCTTACGCCTCTGGATTCGGGTGCCCCACTCCCGGGGCCCCCTAGGACAATCCCTCCCTTGCGGGACCCAGCGGAAGGTACTGGGCCCCAGGCCTCCGGCTGAGTACCTCACCCCAGACTGAAGGTGTCTGGGATGGAACACGAACTCCAGGTGTCCAGGCCTAGGCCGCCTGGACACCAACCGCAACCACAGCCCTCAGGCTGAAGGTGCCCAGGACTCGATCCCCGTGGCGAAGATGTCCGCTCGCTTTATACCTTCTCCCAGGATGCACGGCGGGTTCCCCGCCCCGCCGTACAACCGCTGCGAGAGGTCACAAAGGGTACAGCACTGCAGCGATGGTTCAACCCTGGCTCAAAGCAACAGCGCCACCTGCTGGGCCGCAGGGAACTATGCATCACTGGTGTCCTCACCAGTTTAAAAAGTACATACCCGCTACACTCTCCCCGCTGTCATTTGACACTGGTCCCCAGCGTCTGGAGCAAACCATGCCCAAAAAGGGTCATCATAGCCTGATCCAGAGACCGACTAACAAATCCCAAAAATAAATAAGTATTTTTTTTTCGGAAAATTACCAACAATTGTGCCTGAACCTGACCTGAAAGGGAAAGGAGGGAAACAAACAGCACATAACCACATTATCAGAATTACATGTTCACAACAACATTCCCTTACACCCATCCTGACTAAGACCCACCCCATTCTCAGTGGTCTTGATGAGATGTTCTCCTGCAGAGGGGAAAAGAACGTTAAACACACATATACCTGACACATATGTTTGTGTAAGAATGAAAGAACCTCTCCGTAGAGAAGCCCTTTCCTTCTATAAGTGTGTGAGTGAATAGTGAATATCGATGCGCAACACTGCCACCTGGTGACAGTGTCGCGGTAACTGCACTGGTTGAAGATCTTCTTCTCTCTTTGAACTTTCTAACTACCCCAAAGTCCATGATCACTTTGCGGGATGGAAGAATGAAGAACAAGGAACGGCAACAGTCCTTCAATTCCTTCAGAGAGCACAAACACCCATAACACAGGTACAGTCACTGGGTTTTTCCCGGGAAACAACCCCGGAAAGTTCAGCAGCAACAAACACTAGGCAAGGAGACTTTTCTCCTACTAACAGAATCTGGGATGCGGCAAGACAAGGGGCTTGAAATGCTTATCCACAGTCTCTATGTGATATTCAACATCCTCTCCTTCTTTCCGTCGAATCAACACTTTGTCAGCATGGATGTGCCGACCCAACATCCACTCTGCTTTACAGTCCTTGAACCGCTCAGAGGTTTTTCGGGGAACACGCAAGGTACCTGCGGGCATGTGGGACCTGAAGGTGCGTCCACACAAATTCGTTGTACCAGCGGTCCCGGCAGACTTCCACTTCGTACAGAAGCTCCTTGGGTAAGTACGGGTACTCCCACCCATACTCAGGAGCAACTTTTTGGCCGAAAAGACGCTGAAGTCTCGCCAGTGGAGGCATAGTGGCCCGGTCTCCCTCACCCGGTTGGACGATGGCGTCTGGATGACGAGGTGCCTTCACCACCTCCACTCTAGGCATAGGCGGCCGCAACAACAGTCTCTTTTCCCCGGTGCAAGATGCAGGAGGCACCGGAGGTAGAAGGGCAGACTGGGGACGGGATCCCTCCTCAGGCGCTGGTGCCTCCACCCGGGGTGTACTATCCCCTGTAGACATGGGTGGATCCCTGACTCTGCGGGACGAGGAGAGAGGCATCTTGTCCCAGCCCTTCTTAGCAAAAAGTTCATCTATGATGACATTGCCTCCCGGATCGGAAAGCGACTCTAGGTCGGAGGTGTCACACTCCTCTGCGGGCAGGTAGCCTGTAGTGGAGACTGAATTGTGGACACACAGGGCCGTGACTCCCCGACACCTCCGCCCCAACTCCAAGTCCCTTTGTCTGGCTTACCTCGGCCCAAAGTTGAGAAGGAATGTCCGGCACTCTTCCGACCGGATCCATCCGGGGCAGCCGTGGGCAAGCAGGGTGATCCACCGCGACCACTGGACGGGGCAACCAAGCCGGTCTTCCTCTTTGGCGGTGGATGTTGGGAAACAGTGGTGACCGAGTCAGCATCCTCGGATTTCTCCCGTACCTCAGTGATTGCGACCTCCCTTGCGGTCGCTGCAGTGCGCACAGGGATGGCTGTAAAAGCAGTGATTCCTCCTTCATGAGTGGTGTGGCCTGTAGCACGGTTGAGGTGGATGATTCTGGGTTTTTCAATGGTTGGTTCCACCTCAAATGAGAACTCTCCGCAGGCCTCGCAGCGCCCAAATGGCTTCAGCTGACACACCAGTCCCGAACATCTGGGACAAATCAAACCCAGGGCCTCAACGTCCATGCATGAGTACATGGCGAATCGTCCCCGGGGCTTTAGCCGAATCCCTGTATCCGTTATTGGAGCAGCAGTAGTCCGACTCGTGGTAGTGAGGATGAATAGGAATCCACGATGCATTGGTGAACATGGCGACTCTTTAATGATCCATTGCGCACTGCCTTGTTGGCACCAAAGTCCCCACGTGTAGTCCTTCACACGATTGGACTCCTCCCTTCTTGCACTCCAGTTCGCAGGCTTTCTCTTTCCCTGTGGATATAAAACAACAACAATAACGTGAGTCCACAAAATGTCCATACATGTATCCGTGATAGGAAAAAATATTTGAAGCCACACGTGAAACAATATGGGTCATCACAACTTCTGAAGATGAAGAGAGGTAGAATACCCTTACCGGAACAGGTGGATCTGCGGGTTTAAGGCAGATCAAAAAGGCGTTGAAAAGACTCAGTGGTGGTTCCCTTCTACTTGTCTGAAACACACGAATCTCAGATGAAAACTCCCCGACAGGTTCCCCGACTTGGAAGCAGACTCAGGATTCAAAAATGATCTCCATAGACATCAGATAGGACAGAAACCACCTTGAATCCAGAAGTTCTTTCCGGAGTAGCTATCGCACATAGGGAGAGAGCTTCAACTCCATCGACCAACCATAGGAAAAAATTTAAAGAAATGCTCCGATAGTGCAGGTCAATGCAGGTTTATTAAAACAAACAAAGTAAAAGTGATCACATAAGCATATAAAACATTAAAAAGGGCAATGAGTAGAGTAGTGAGCAAGCCTGACGCGTTTCGTACTAGTGTACTTCAACAGGGGCACCTGTTACCTGCAGTGGCAAACCTCTATATTTTAGTCGGTGACATCTCAGTCAGCACCCCCACACACACACACTTACCCAAGCAGGACCCGGCAGACGGGTTGCGGGCTCCGGTAGGCAGTGTCGGGCTTCAATGGGCTGCAGCTCTGGTGATAGCAGCGGGCAGCGGTGGGCTTCAGCGGGCAGTGGTAGGCTTTGGCGGTTGCAGGCTCCGGTGTCGGCGGGCTGCTATGGATGGCGGGCGGGCTCCTGTGTCTTCTGTGCGGCACCTCCCTTCTTCTCCTTGGCTTCCAATAGGATCGCCTGTCCTTTCAGCCAATGACAATAGACCCGCTTCCAGATTGGCCGGGAGGAGGATCACAACTAGAGGATCACAACTGGATGGGATCCAGGGTGGGGTCCAGAGGCAATGCTCATCGTCCCAAGCCCACCCTATTTTGAAGCCTATTAGAGTCTCTGGCTCTAATCAGGTGCTTCAAAAAACACCCCGCCATAGGAAATTCATGCGCCCGGTGTCCTGAACGGGGCAGGGCGCATGGATAGGGAGGGCGGTAAGGCATGCATAGGTGGGCGTCACGCCTGTGTGCCCACAATGGACGGGGCGCCCCTGGTTCACAGCCAATTGGTGACACTATGGAGTGGATTTTCTAGAGGCGAATAGACTGTGCACTTTGCAGTTGCTCCAGAGCTCAGTAAATGAGCAGAAGCTCTGCTGACTTCCATCATCCAAATAAAAATGCTGTTTTTCAAATTTTCCTTGCATGTGATTTGGGATTCGTTGCAAAGTGAAGGTTTTTCATTTACTAAACTTTTAAGTAACTGCACTTTGCGAAGTAAATCAACCCCTATGTCGCTTGGGAGCTCCACCAAGCAGATGTTTGGCAAAGTAGCCGCTCTGTTCCAAAGGTATCATTTTTTTTATACAGTTTTACAGTTCTTCAGCTATCCGCAAAATCCTATGGGTTTCCAAGGCAAGACCGCAGCTTCTGCCATTTCTGAAGTTGGGCTGTGAGGCCCTTGTGAAGCAGATCAGCGTTGCTAAGAGCCATTAGACTCAGAACTGCTCAGCGGAAGGGGACTGTAGAGGTTGACACCCTGCTGATGAGCACCAGAGGGGCAAGTGTAGAGGTTTTCCCAATTTGTTTCCTGAAAGTAGAAAAGCTCTTTAACATGCTTCGCTTGAGCTTTGAAATGAAACTTCTGTGGTAAATAAAATGAGCATCCTGCACATTCAAGTTTTACAAAAGGAGAAATTTTGGACTAGCTGCTCTTACAAGAAGGGAGCCTTATTCAGAATGTAAAGAGCAGAACGGCAGGAAGTCTCAGCCTCTTGTTCTAATCTCCTATTCCAGAGGAATCTTGCAGCACACTGCAAAGGTCAGCACCGACACGAACACCTTCTGGCAGACAATGATTAAAAAATATATTTATAATAATTCTTTCATTTTTTATTTCCTGTCTGCTGCAGAAAGACACACTTTCGTGCTTGGCTGGCTTTCAGGAATTTAACTCCTGATGCCCATAGGTTTCCCTGAGAGTGCTAACGTACAGCATTATGTGAGAAGTACTACGACAACCCTTGTTCTCCCTCATGTGTGGGAGTAATGACCCTTCAAACACCTTCTCAGTGCCAGAAATAGGGGTAAAATGTTCTGCGTTTGTAGGCGGGGCCTTGAACACGGTATCTACTTTGTAAGAGCTCTGCACACATGATGTATTTAGCACTATTGAAACTTTATGGACTCATTTACACTTGCTTCAACTTCAATACACAACTGTGTTTACTCTTTTTAAATCATAATCACAACAGAAACTATCCAAATGACCCTGATCAAAAGTTTAAATACCCCAGTTCCTAATACCGTGTATTGCCCCCTTTAACATCAATGACAGCTTGAAGTCTGTGACAGGAGGGTCACTTTGGACACAGGGCGAGCCAGGAAATAATGGACATTAAGAAATATATCTTGGGCTACCTAAAATGGGTCTGTAATATTTATCCACCATATCCCCAAGGATATCTGTAAAGGACTATTTACTGTTTCTGAACTGAACAGGTTAATTGAGAGGTGCTGATGTGTCACCTATCTGCTTGTGTAATGCTAATGAACCTCACCTATGCTACAGGTCCTTTCATTGAGATGATGTGGATTGGAGCTTAGTAGACCGTCTGGCTGCCTATTATTATGGGATGTTTAAGTGTCTTCTGTGAGGAGGGGGGGGAATCACCCCTCCTGCTAAGACTGGTTATCAAAGGAGAAGTTTGAACACACCTGACCTGTATCACCATTGTCATTGGACAGTTTAACCCGCCCTGTTCTCCCAAGGATGGGAGGGAAGGGTTTTGAAGAGAAATGTGTTACCATGTGTTTTGAAAATAAAGTAATTCCCTGTTTTGGAACTTGAAATACAGAGCGTTGTCTCGTATCTCTGGAAGCATTAATCCTATGGGAAGTGGTCGCCTGGCTGTGGAGGGTCGATAGTGGTTGTGTGTTCAGAGAGGGAATATTCTAAACGGCGTTAACCCCTTTCATATTGGGGGGTGTCGTTACAAAGTCTTTTGTAGTATTTGTGGGTAAAGCTCTTTATCTTCTCAGATGGTAAAGCTGCCCATTCCTCTTGGCAAAAATCCTCCAGTTCCTGTAAATTCTTGGGCTGTCTTGCATGAACTGCATGTTTGAGATCTTCCCAGAGTGTCTCAAAGTGGCTCAATGATATTGAGGTCAGGAGACTGAGATGGCCACTCCAGAATCTTCACTTTATTCTGCTGTAGCCAATGGCAGGTCGACTTGGGCTTGTGTTTTGGATCATTGTCATGTTGGAATGTCCAAGTACGTCCCATGCACAGCTTCCTGGCTGATGAATGCAAATGTTCCTCCAGTATTTTATAATAACATACTGCATTCATCTTGCCATCAATTTTGGCCAAATTTACTGTGCCTTTGTAGCTCACACATCTCCAAAACATCAGCGATCCACCTCCGTGCTTCACAGTAGGAATGATGTACCTTTCATCATAGGCCTTGTTGACTCCTCTCCAAATGTAGCGTTTATGGTTGTGGCCAAAAAGCTCAATTTTGGTCTCATCACTCCAAATGACTTTGTGCCAGAAGGTTTGAGGCTTGTCTCTGCTGTTTGGCGTATTGTAACCATGCAGCTCATCTTTCTTCAAGTGCCTCCTTATTGTGCATCTTGAAACAGCCACACCACATGTTTTCAAAGAGTCCTGTATTTTACCTGAACTTATTTGTGGGTTTTTCTTTGAATCCCGAATAATTTTCCTGGCATTTGTGGCTGAAATTTTAGTTGGTCTACCTGACTGTGGTTTGGTTTCAACAGAACCCCTTATTTTCCACTTCTTGATTAGAGTTTGAACACTGCTGATTGACATTCTCAATTCCTTGGATATCTTTTTATATCCCTTTCCTGTTTTATACAGTTCAACTACCTTTTCCCGTTGATCCTTTGACAATTCTTTTGCCTTTCCCCATGACTCAGAATCCAGAAACGTCAGTGCAGCACTGGATGAAAGGTGCAAGGGTCTGTCAGGAGTCCATAAACTTGTTGACCTTTTATACACACACACTAATTACAAGCAAACAGATCACAGGTGAGGATGGTTACCTTCAACCACTTGCCAACCGCCACACACACATATACGTCGACACAATGGCATGGGCGTACCTGTATGTTCCTTAAAATTTGCCACCCAGCGAGCGCGCGCCGCTGGGGGGCGAGCAAATGTGCCCGCCATGTGCTTCGTGAGTGTGTTTGCGGGTCCTGGGAACTCGATGTTCCCGGGTGACCCTCGATTCCGGTCAGCAAAGGCAGAACAGGGGAATGCCTTTGTAAATAAGGCATTCCCCTGTTCTGCCTAGTGACATGTCACTGATCAACTGTTCCCCGTGAACAGTGATGGTAGCTCTTCCCCCTAACAGTTAGAAGCACTCCCTAGGGCACACTTAACCCCTTCAGCGCCACCTTGTGGTTAATCCCTTCACTGCCAGTGTAATTTTCACAGTAATCGGTGCATTTTTATAGCACTGATCGCTGTAAAAATGGTCCCAAAAATGTGTCAAAAGTGTCCGATGTGTCCGCCATAAAGTCGCAGTCACGATAAAAATCGCAGATCGCCGCCATTACTAGTAAAAAAATAATTTATAGTAAAAATGCCATAAAACTATCCCCTATTTTTTAGACGCTATAACTTTTGCCCAAACCAATCAATGTACGCTTATTGCGATTTTGTTTTACCAAAAATATGTAGAAGAATACGTATCGGCCTAAACTGAGAAAAAAAATGTTTTTTTGTTTTTTTTAAAATGGGGATATTTATTATAGAAAAAAGTACAAAATATTGCATTTTTTTCAAAATTTTCGCTCTATTTTTGTTTATAGTGCAAAAAATAAAAACCACAGAGGTGATCAAATACCACCAAAAGAAAGCTCTTTGTGGGAAAAAAAGTACGTCAATTTTGTTTGGGAGCCACGTCGCACGACCGCGCAATTGTCAGTTAAAGCGACACAGTGCCAAATCGCAAAAAGTGGCCTGGTCTTTGACCAGCTAAATGGTCCAGGGCTTAAGTGGTTAATAGCCATTCAAAGCTCTTTGAGTCAACTTGTGTGCATGTTATCAGGTCAAAATCACCAGGATATGTAAACTTTTGATCAGGGTCATTTGGGTAGTTTCTGTTGTCATTATGATTTAAAAAGAGTAAATACAGTTGATTGATAATAAATGACTTCAGCCAACCACTAACCATGAGTGAAGGAAAAGTTTTTGTGTTATCATTCATATTCTCTGAAAAATGGCCAAGAAATCATAAATTCAGCCAGGGTATGTAAACTTATGAGCACAACCGTGTATATATATATATATATATATATATATATATATATATATATATACGTATATATATATATATATATATACACAGTGGGTACGAAAAGTATTCAGACCCCTTACATTTTTCACTCTGTTATATTGCAGCCATTTGCTAAAATCATTTAAGTACATTTTTTTCCTCATTAATGTACACACAGCACCCCATATTGACAGAAAAACACAGAATTGTTGACATTTTTGCAGAATTATTAAAAAAGAAAAACTGAAATATCACATGGTCCTAAGTATTCAGACCCTTTGCTCAGTATTTAGTATTTGCACCCTTTTGATGAGTCTTTTTGAGAAAGATGCAACAAATTTTTCACACCTGGATTTGGGGATCCTCTGCCATTTCTCCTTGCAGATCCTCTCCAGTTCTGTCAGGTTTGATGGTAAACGTTGGTGGACGGCCATTTTTAGGTCTCTCCAGAGATGCTCAATTGGGTTTAAGTCAGGGCTCTGGCTGGGCCATTCAAGAACAGTCACGGAGTTGTTGTGAAGCCACTCCTTCGTTAGGGATGAGCTTCGTGTTCGAGTCGAACATACGTTCGACTCGAACATCGGCTGTTCGATCGTTCGACGAAGATCGAACGATTTGGGCCGTTCGCGCCAAATTCGAGTGACGCGAACGGCCCACAATGCACTACGCCATCGCAGTGTCATCCAGGCGCTGTGATTGGCCAAGCATGCACTGTGACCCCGCATGCTTGGCCAATCACAGCGCCGGCAGCGAGGAGAGCAATGATTGGCCACAGGCAGGATGCCTGTGGCCAATTATTGCTGAGGGTGTTTAGTACACGCCCCACACTATAAAAGGCCGCCAGCACGGCGGCCTAGTGTAGTGTGTTCCGGAGCAGGGATAGAGCAGCATAGGCAGGGACAGTGACTGTTATTTCTTTCTTGCTTAACCTGGATTCCTTTAGTTTAGGGAAAGAGAAGGATAGGTAGGGAGAGTGTCAGTGTGTTTTGTGCTTGTGCTATAGTGTGCTTAAAAAAAACATTTATTCTAGGGACAGAAAACTGTAGGTAGGGACAGTGTCAGTTTCTTTCACTCTGCAAGTCCTTGTTTCCAGGGACCTGGAAGGACAGTGAGTGAATTGTCCTTGTGCTATATTGTGCTTAAAAAAACATTTATTCTAGGGACAGAAAACTGTAGGTAGGGAGAGTGTCAGTTTCTTTCACTCTGCAAGTCCTTGTTTCCAGGGACCTGTAAGGACAGTGAGTGAATTGTCCTTGTGCTATATTGTGATTAAAAAAAACATTTTTTCTAGGGACAGAAAACTGTAGGTAGGGAGAGTGTTTTTTTTCTTTCACTCTGCAAGTCCTTGTTTCCAGGGACCTGGAAGGACAGTGAGTGAATTGTCCTTGTGCTATATTGTGCTTAAAAAAAAACATTTTTTCTAGGGACAGAAAACTGTAGGTAGGGAGAGTGTTTATTTTCTTTTACTCTGCAAGTCCTTGTTTCCAGGGACCTCTAAGGACAGTGAGTGAATTGTCCTTGTGCTATATTGTGCTTAAAAAAAACATTTATTCTAGGGACAGAAAACTGTAGGTAGGGAGAGTGTCAGTTTATTTCACTCTGCAAGTCCTTGTTTCCAGGGACCTGGAAGGACAGTGAGTGAATTGTCCTTGTGCTATATTGTGATTAAAAAAAACATTTTTTCTAGGGACAGAAAACTGTAGGTAGGGAGAGTGTTTTTTTTCTTTCACTCTGCAAGTCCTTGTTTCCAGGGACCTGGAAGGACAGTGAGTGAATTGTCCTTGTGCTATATTGTGCTTAAAAAAAAACATTTTTTCTAGGGACAGAAAACTGTAGGTAGGGAGAGTGTTTATTTTCTTTCACTCTGCAAGTCCTTGTTTCCAGGGACCTGTAAGGACAGTGAGTGAATTGTCCTTGTGCTATATTGTGCTTAAAAAAAACATTTATTCTAGGGACAGAAAACTGTAGGTAGGGAGAGTGTCAGTTTATTTCACTCTGCAAGTCCTTGTTTCCAGGGACCTGGAAGGACAGTGAGTGAATTGTCCTTGTGCTATATTGTGATTAAAAAAAACATTTTTTCTAGGGACAGAAAACTGTAGGTAGGGAGAGTTTTTTTCTTTCACTCTGCAAGTCCTTGTTTCCAGGGACCTGTAAGGACAGTGAGTGAATTGTCCTTGTGCTATATTGTGCTTAAAAAAAACATTTATTCTAGGGACAGAAAACTGTAGGTAGGGAGAGTGTCAGTTTATTTCACTCTGCAAGTCCTTGTTTCCAGGGACCTGGAAGGACAGTGAGTGAATTGTCCTTGTGCTATATTGTGATTAAAAAAAACATTTTTTCTAGGGACAGAAAACTGTAGGTAGGGAGAGTGTTTTTTTTCTTTCACTCTGCAAGTCCTTGTTTCCAGGGACCTGGAAGGACAGTGAGTGAATTCTCCTTGTGCTATATTGTGCTTAAAAAAAACATTTATTCTAGGGACAGAAAACTGTAGGTAGGGAGAGTGTCAGTTTATTTCACTCTGCAAGTCCTTGTTTCCAGGGACCTGTAAGGACAGTGAGTGAATTGTCCTTGTGCTATATTGTGATTAAAAAAAACATTTTTTCTAGGGACAGAAAACTGTAGGTAGGGAGAGTGTTTTTTTTCTTTCACTCTGCAAGTCCTTGTTTCCAGGGACCTGTAAGGACAGTGAGAGAATTGTCCTTGTGCTATATTGTGCTTAAAAAAAAACATTTATTCTAGGGACAGAAAACTGTAGGTAGGGAGAGTGTCAGTTTATTTCACTCTGCAAGTCCTTGTTTCCAGGGACCTGTAAGGACAGTGAGTGAATTGTCCTTGTGCTATATTGTGATTAAAAAAAACATTTATTCTAGGGACAGAAAACTGTAGGTAGGGAGAGTGTTTTTTTTCTTTCACTCTGCAAGTCCTTGTTTCCAGGGACCTGTAAGGACAGTGAGTGAATTGTCCTTGTGCTATATTGTGCTTAAAAAAAACATTTATTCTAGGGACAGAAAACTGTAGGTAGGGAGAGTGTCAGTTTATTTCACTCTGCAAGTCCTTGTTTCCAGGGACCTGTAAGGACAGTGAGTGAATTGTCCTTGTGCTATATTGTGCTTAAAAAAAATATTTTTTCTAGGGACAGAAAACTGTAGGTAGGGAGAGTGTCAGTTTCTTTCACTGTGAAAGTCCTTGTTTCAAGGGACAGAGAAGGACACCTGAAGGTAGCCCTTATTGCTTTTTTCCCATCTCCCTGCAGGCCATCTATTAGAATGTCTGGAAGGCAAACAAGGAGAGGCAGACAGTCAGGAGGCAATAAAAGAGGGCAAGCAGGCTCTGTGTCTGGGGGCAACAGTGCTGGTCGTGGACGCGGTGCATTGTCATCAGCACATGGCCATGGGACACGCTTGTCCTTCTTTTCGGCAGCTGGACATGTTGAGCCACATCATGCCGAAGACTTGGTAGAGTGGATGACCAAGCCCTCCTCCTCCTCCTCATCCTCTCTCACCCAGGCTCAGGGTACTGGAAAAGCAGCTGCCAAAGCGTCGTCTTCCCTGGTATCAATGTCAGACAAATCATCAGTCACTCCTTCCCTAGACCCACCATGTCCTCCTCCTGAGGAGTCCCCCGAACTGTTTCAGCACAGTGTTGGGTACATGCTCCAGGAGGATGCCCAGCGTTTCGAAGGGTCTGATGATGAAACCCAGCTAGAGGAAGGCAGTAGCGTGAGAGCAGACAGAGGGGATGCTCAAGAAGGACACCAATCTGGCAGTCATGTTCCAGCAGCTGCAGCATACTGCCAGATTGGCTCCAGTGATGAGGAGGGAGGGGATGATGAGGTCACTGACTCCACGTGGGTGCCTAATAGGAGAGAGGAGGAGGAGGAGGATGAGGAGGAGGCACATCTCCAACGAGGCAGGATGCCCTTTGGTGGCCAGCGTAAGGGCAGTACACCGACGGAATCACACCGCAGAGCTCCGCCTGTGCAGGGCGCTGCCTCTGCCCGTCATTCAAAAAGTTCTTTGGTGTGGGCCTTTTTTGAGGCTAGTGCATCAGATCGCACAGCTGCTGTTTGCAACATATGTCTCAAGCGTATATCGCGTGGCCAAAACATCAGCCGCTTGGGTACCACATGCCTGACCAGACATATGTTGACCTGCCATGCAGCTCGTTGGCAAGCCTACCTCAAAGACCCACACCAAAGAACAAAGCGGACCTCTCCTTGCACCGCATCAGCTGGGATCTCCAACCCCACTATAACTTCAGTCCTCTCTGAAACATGCACTGAGAGGAATGAAGGTGTAGAATTAGGTGTGTCACAGCCAAGTACTTGCGCCCACTCTGCTAGCAGTACACCGACGTCCGATTCTAGCAGGCAAATTTCCCTGCCCCAGCTGCTGGACCGTCGAAAGAAGTTCACTCCCAGCCATCCACATGCCCAGCGGTTGAATGCTAGCTTGGCTAAATTGCTAGCGCTTCAACTGCTGCCTTTTCAGTTGGTAGACTCGGCCCCCTTCCGTGAGTTTGTGCAATGTGCGGTTCCTCAGTGGCAGGTTCCCAAACGCCACTTTTTCTCACGGAAGGCTATTCCGGCTCTCTACCGGCATGTGGAAGGCAATGTCTTGGCCTCGCTGGACAGGGCGGTCAGCGGTAAGGTGCATATTACCGCTGACTCATGGTCCAGCAGGCATGGACAGGGACGTTACCTTTCTTTCACGGCCCATTGGGTCACTCTTTTGGCAGCTGGGAAGGATTCAGGACAAGGTGCAGTAGTGTTGGAGGTTGTCCCACCGCCACGCCTCCAAAATGCTACTACTGGTTGTGACACACCTCTCTCCTCCACCCCCTCCTCTTCTTCTTCCTCCATGGCCTCTTCCTGTGGTTTGTCCTATGAACCAGCGGTGCTCCGTAGCCGTTCACGGGGCTACGCAAGTACGCAGGCAAAAAGATGCCATGCCGTGCTTGCGCTGGTGTGTTTGGGGGACAGAAGCCACACTGGGGCAGAGGTCCTGTCTGCTCTGCAGGGCCAGGCCGAGAGGTGGTTGACGCCACGCCAGCTTAAGCCAGGAATGGTGGTTTGCGACAATGGCACCAACCTCCTCTCCGCCCTCCGACAGGGACAACTGACCCATGTGCCCTGTGTGGCTCACGTCCTTAACCTGGTGGTGCAGCGCTTCTTGGGCAGGTACCCGGGCTTACAGGATGTCCTGAGGCAGGCCAGGAAAGTCTGTGTGCATTTCCGCAGATCTTATAATGCCAGTGCTCGCCTGGCTGAGCTGCAAAAGGAGTTGAACCTGCCCAAGAACCGCCTTATATGTGACATGCCCACCAGGTGGAACTCAACGTTGGCCATGCTGCAGCGGCTGCACACGCAGCAGAGGGCCATCAATGAGTACCTGTGCGACTACGGCACCAGGACAGGGTCAGGGGAGCTTGGTTTTTTTTCTCCACGCCAGTGGGGCATGATCAGGGATGCATGCACTGTCCTGGCACCATTTGAGGAGGCCACGAGGATGGTGAGCAGTGACAGTGCATGCATCAGTGACACTGTACCTCTTGTCCACCTGTTGGAGCACACGCTGCGTGGAATAATGGACAGGGCACTTGAGGCAGAACAGAGGCAGGAAGAGGAGGACTTCCTTGCCTCTCAAGGCCCCCTTTACCCAGACAGTGTTCCTTCTGTCCCACCCATCGCACAGGAAGAGGAGGAGGAGGAGGAGGAGGAGGAGGAGGATTGTGTCAGCATGGAGGTGGAGGCTGGCACTCAGCATCATCAGCAGCAGTCTTTTAGGGATGATTTACAGTCCCAAGAAACCAGTGGACTTGTACGTGGCTGGGAGGAGGTGGCTGCGGATCATGTCGTCCTTAGTGACCCAGAGGACTCCGGAGCGAATGCCTCAGCAAACCTACGCTGCATGGCCTCCCTGATCCTGCAAAGTCTGCGGAAGGATCCTCGTATTCTTCGGATCAAGGAGAGGGACCATTACTGGCTGGCCACTCTCCTTGATCCACGGTACAAGGGTAAGGTTGCGGACCTTATGTTACCGTCGCAGAGGGAGCAGAGGATGAGACAACTCCGGGAGGCCTTGCAGAAAGGTCTGTGCAACGCGTTCCCAGAGACTGGGAGGTTGCAAACTCCTGGTCCTGGACAACGAGTTGCTGAGGCTTCGGCCAGTCAAAGAAGGAGCGGTGGGGAAGGTGGCCGTCTGACCGATGCGTTCAGACAATTCTTTAGTCCGCAGCCCCAAAGTATGATCGGTTCCAGCAACCATCGCCAGCGTCTGATAAACATGGTGCAGGAATATCTAGGGGCAAGGTCAGACTTGGACACCTTCCCCACCGAAAATCCTCTGGCTTACTGGGTCTTGAGGATGGATCACTGGCCAGAGCTTGCACAGTATGCAATTGAGCTACTGGCCTGTCCTGCATCCAGCGTTCTTTCGGAACGCACATTCAGTGCTGCTGGAGGATTTGTCACGGATCACAGGGTGCGCCTGTCCACCGACTCGGTTGATCGACTGACTTTCATCAAGATGAACCAGTCTTGGATCACCACCAGCTACCACACACCTGATGCTGATATAACAGACTAATTGATTTTAACATGTCACATCCCTTCAAGACTGATGCTGATGCTGAGTGCCTGTGCTGTTATGTTGACTGGCTATCCTCCTCCTCCGAGTCCTCAATGATACGATTGATGATGATAGCTTGTAAGATCATTTTTGTTTATGGGTGCCGCCACCAGTGCCTAACGCCCAATTTTTCAGCCCCTGTTTAACAGGGGCGTGTAATTACAATTTTTGAAGCAATACTTTGCAACAGGGCTCATTGCTGTGCTCCAAGTACAGTATCTGTGAGGAGTTGCAGTGTTGTGCCACCAGTGCCTAAGGCCCAATTTTTCAGCCCCTGTTTAACAGGGGCGTGTCATTACAATTTTTGAAGCAATACTTTGCAACAGGGCTCATTGCTGTGCTCCAAGTACAGTATCTGTGAGGAGTTGCAGTGTTGTGCCACCAGTGCCTAAGGCCCAATTTTTCAGCCCCTGTTTAACAGGGGCGTGTCATTACAATTTTTGAAGCAATACTTTGCAACAGGGCTCATTGCTGTGCTCCAAGTACAGTATCTGTGAGGGGTTGCAGTGTTGTGCCACCAGTGCCTAAGGCCCAATTTTTCAGCCCCTGTTCAACAGGGGCATGTAATTACAATTCTTGATCTAATAATTCACAGCAGGGCCCATTGCTGCACCCACCAAGAGTAACTGTCAGGGCTTACAGTGTTGTGGCACCAGCACCACCATCAAAGGCCCAATTTTTACTACCACTGTTCAACAATTATATGTAATTAAAATTCCTGATATAATAGTTGACAGCAGGGCGTTCCAGCACCAACCAAGAGTAACTGTGAGTGCTTACAGTGTTGTGCCAACACCAACAACTAAGGGGCCTATTTCTGCAGAGTATATACGGCAGGTCCCTACTTTCAAACATCCAACTTACAAACGACTCCTACTTGCAAACGCAAGAAGACAACAGGAAGTGAGAGGAAATCTACCACTAGGAAGGAAAATTCTCTCCTGTAAGAATAAATATGGGAGAAAGGTGTCTCCTCTGTACTGATGCTTTATCAGCAATCCTTGTTTCAAGAAAAAGACCACATTTCAAAAAGAGTTGTCATTGGGACGGAAAGTGAGGTGAAATGTTCTGAACAGGGGCACAGACAGCAAAACAAATGTTACAGGGGTGATAACCCTTACCTATGTTTTCCAAAAAGTTTAAAAATAGATTTTTGGTCTGGAGCTACACTTCAACAATGTACCTGTTCAAAATTACAAACAGACTCTACATAAGAACAAACCTACAGTCCCTGTCTTGTATGCACCGCCTGTATAGGGCTGTTCAGAGTATATAGGGCCTTTTTTATTTTATGTGCGGGGTTCCCCTTAATATCCATACAAGACCCAAAGGGGCTGGTAATGGGCTGGGGTAGGGGGGGGGTCATGGGGTAGCTATGCCATTTTTCTTAAAGAATTTCATCCATATTACCGGGACCAGACATTACATTAAAGCCGCAAGCAGTTTTAAATGGCTTTTTTTTCCTTTAGAAGTGTCATTTTGTGCAGGGACAGTTCTAAACACGGGAAACACGTGGCACTTCACAGGCATACTTTAGACACCCCCCAGGTACGATATTTAAAGGAATATTTGACTTTTTTTTTTTCACTTTATGCATCATTAAAATGACTGCTCCCGAAAAACGACCGTTTTTAAAACTTCTTTTTGCATTGATACATGTCCCCTGGTGCAGAACCCGGGTTCCCAAACCCTTTTTAGGACAATAACATGCATAATAGTTGTTATAATTAGCACTTTAGAATTCGAACGTTCGCATCCATTGTATTTAATAGGGTTCTAATGTTCGTTCGAACTTTCGGTCCGTTCGCGGGTTCTGGTGCGAACCGAACCCGGGGGTGTTCGGCTCATCACTATCCTTCGTTATTTTAGCTGTGTGCTTAGGGTCATTGTCTTGTTGGAAGGTAAACCTTCGGCCCAGTCTGAGGTTCTGAGCACTCTGGAGAAGGTTTTCATCCAGGATATACCTGTACTTGGCCGCATTCATCTTTCCCTCGATTGCAAACAGTCGTCCTGTCCCTGCAGCTAAAAAACACCCCCACAGCATGATGCTGCCACCACCATGCTTCACTGTTGGGACTGTATTGGACAGGTGATTAGGGATGAGCTTCGTGTTCGAGTCGAACATACGTTCGACTCGAACATCGGCTGTTCGATCGTTCGACGAAGATCGAACGTTTTGGGCCGTTCGCGCCAAATTCGAGTGACGCGAATGGCCCACAATGCACTACGCCATCGCAGTGTCATCCAGGCGCTGTGATTGGCCAAGCATGCACTGTGACCCCGCATGCTTGGCCAATCACAGCGCCGGCAGCGAGGAGAGCAATGATTGGCCACAGGCAGGATGCCTGTGGCCAATTATTGCTGATGGGGTTTAGTACACACCCCACACTATAAAAGGCCGCCAGCGCGGCAGCCTTGTGTAGTGTGTTCCGGAGCAGGGAAAGAGAAGCATAGGCAGGGACAGTGTCATTATTTTTCCTTTACTATTCCTGGATTCCTTGTGTTTAGGGACAAATAAGGATAGGTAGGGAGAGTGTCAGTGACAGTGTGCTATTCTGTGCTAATCCTTGTTTGTAGGGACAGAGAGGTACAGTGAGGGAAAGTGTCAGTGTGCTATTCTGTTCTAAAACTATTTTGCTGAACCATATTTTCAATCCTTGAGTTTAGGGACAGAGTAGGACAGTGAGGGAAAGTGTCAGTGTGCTATTCTGTTCTAAAACTATTTTGCTGAACCATATTTTCAATCCTTGAGTTGAGGGACAGAGTAGGACAGTGAGTGAAACTGACAGTGTGCTATTCTGTTTTAAACCAATTTTGCTGTTCCATATTTTCAATCCTTGAGTTGAGGGACAGAGAGGTACAGTGAGTGAAACTGACAGTGTGCTATTCTGTTCTAAACCAATTTTGCTGTTCCATATTTTCAATCCTTGAGTTGAGGGACAGAGAGGTACAGTGAGTGAAACTGACAGTGTGCTATTCTGTTCTAAACCAATTTTGCTGTTCCATATTTTCAATCCTTGAGTTGGGGGACAGAGAGGTACAGTGAGTGAAACTGACAGTGTGCTATTCTGTTCTAAACCAATTTTGCTGTTCCATATTTTCAATCCTTGAGTTGAGGGACAGAGAGGTACGGTGAGTGAAACTGACAGTGTGCTATTCTGTTCTAAACCAATTTTGCTGTTCCATATTTTCAATCCTTGAGTTGAGGGACAGAGAGGTACAGTGAGTGAAACTGACAGTGTGCTATTCTGTTCTAAACCAATTTTGCTGTTCCATATTTTCAATCCTTGAGTTGAGGGACAGAGAGGTACAGTGAGTGAAACTGACAGTGTGCTATTCTGTTCTAAACCAATTTTGCTGTTCCATATTTTCAATCCTTGAGTTGAGGGACAGAGAAGGACACTCGTAGAAATTATCAGTGTGCTATTCTGTGCTAAATCTTGTTTGTAGGGAGGGACAGAGTAGGACAGTGAGGGAAAGTGTCAGTGTGCTATTCTGTTCTAAAACTATTTTGCTGTTCCATATTTTCAATCCTTGAGTTGAGGAACAGAGAGGTACAGTGAGTGAAACTGACAGTGTGCTATTCTGTTCTAAACCAATTTTGCTGTTCCATATTTTCAATCCTTGAGTTGAGGGACAGAGAGATACAGTGAGTAAAACTGACAGTGTGCTATTCTGTTCTAAACCAATTTTGCTGTTCCATATTTTCAATCCTTGAGTTGAGGGACAGAGAGGTACAGTGAGTGAAACTGACAGTGTGCTATTCTGTTCTAAACCAATTTTGCTGTTCCATATTTTCAATCCTTGAGTTGAGGGACATAAAGGTACAGTGAGTGAAACTGACAGTGTGCTATTCTGTTCTAAACCAATTTTGCTGTTCCATATTTCCAATCCTTGAGTTGAGGGACAGAGAGGTACAGTGAGTGAAACTGACAGTGTGCTATTCTGTTCTAAACCAATTTTGCTGTTCCATATTTTCAATCCTTGAGTTGAGGGACAGAGAAGGACACTCGTAGAAATTATCAGTGTGCTATTCTGTGCTAAATCTTGTTTGTAGGGAGGGACAGAGTAGGACAGTGAGGGAAAGTGTCAGTGTGCTATTCTGTTCTAAAACTATTTTGCTGTTCCATATTTTCAATCCTTGAGTTGAGGGACAGAGAGGTACAGTGAGTGAAACTGACAGTGTGCTATTCTGTTCTAAACCAATTTTGCTGTTCCATATTTTCAATCCTTGAGTTGAGGGACAGAGAGGTACAGTGAGTGAAACTGACAGTGTGCTATTCTGTTCTAAACCAATTTTGCTGTTCCATATTTTCAATCCTTGAGTTGAGGGACAGAGAGGTACAGTGAGTGAAACTGACAGTGTGCTATTCTGTTCTAAACCAATTTTGCTGTTCCATATTTTCAATCCTTGAGTTGAGGGACAGAGAGGTACAGTGAGTGAAACTGACAGTGTGCTATTCTGTTCTAAACCAATTCTGCTGTTCCATATTTTCAATCCTTGAGTTGAGGGACAGAGAGGTACAGTGAGTGAAACTGACAGTGTGCTATTCTGTTCTAAACCAATTTTGCTGTTCCATATTTTCAATCCTTGAGTTGAGGGACAGAGAGGTACAGTGAGTGAAACTGACAGTGTGCTATTCTGTTCTAAACCAATTTTGCTGTTCCATATTTTCAATCCTTGAGTTGAGGGACAGAGAAGGACACTTGTAGAAATTATCAGTGTGCTATTCTGTGCTAAATCTTGTTTGTAGGGAGGGACAGAGTAGGACAGTGAGGGAAAGTGTCAGTGTGCTATTCTGTTCTAAAACTATTTTGCTGTTCCATATTTTCAATCCTTGAGTTGAGGGACAGAGAGGTACAGTGAGTGAAACTGACAGTGTGCTATTCTGTTCTAAACCAATTTTGCTGTTCCATATTTTCAATCCTTGAGTTGAGGGACAGAGAGGTACAGTGAGTGAAACTGACAGTGTGCTATTCTGTTCTAAACCAATTTTGCTGTTCCATATTTTCAATCCTTGAGTTGAGGGACAGAGAGGTACAGTGAGTGAAACTGACAGTGTGCTATTCTGTTCTAAACCAATTTTGCTGTTCCATATTTTCAATCCTTGAGTTGAGGGACAGAGAAGGACACTCGTAGAAATTATCAGTGTGCTATTCTGTGCTAAATCTTGTTTGTAGGGAGGGACAGAGTAGGACAGTGAGGGAAAGTGTCAGTGTGCTATTCTGTTCTAATACTATTTTGCTGAACCATATTTTCAATCCTTGTGTTTAGGGACAGAGAAGGATAGGCAGGGGACAGTGTCAGTGTCATTGTTGCTAAGCCTCCTGCACAATATACACCTGAAGGTAGCCCTTATTGCTGTTTTTCCCATCTCCCTGCAGGCCATCCATTAAAATGTCTGGAAGGCAACCAAGGAGAGGCAGACAGTCAGGAGGCAAAAAAAGAGGGCAAGCAGGCTCTGTGTCTGGGGGCAACAGTGCTGGTCGTGTACGCAGTGCATTGTCATCAGCACATGGCCATGGGACACGCTTGTCCTTGTTTTCGGCAGCTGGACATGTTGAGCCACATCATGCCGAAGACTTGGTAGAGTGGATGACCAAGCCCACCTCATCCTCCTAATCCTCTCTCACCCAGGCTCAGGGTACTGGCAAAGCAGCTGCCAAAGTGTCCTCTTCTCTGGTATCATTATCTTCATTAGTCAATCCTTCCCTAGACCCACCATGCCCTCCTCCTGAGGAGTCCCCCGAACTGTTTGAGCACAGTGTTGGGTACATGCTCCAGGAGGATGCCCAGCGTTTTGAAGGATCTGATGATGATACCCAGCTAGAGGAAGGCAGCAGCGTGAGAGCAGAGAGAGGGGATGCTCAAGAAGGACACCAATCTGGCAGTCATGCTCCAGCAGCTGCAGCATACTGCCAGATTGGCTCCAGTGATGAGGAGGGAGGGGATGATGAGGTCACTGACTCCACGTGGGTGCCTAATAGGAGAGAGGAGGAGGAGGAGGAGGAGGATGAGGAGGAGGCACATCTCCAATGAGGCAGGATGCCCTTGAGTGGCCAGCGTATGGGCAGCACACCGACGGAATCACACCGCAGAGCTCCGCCTGTGCAGGGCGCTGCCTCTGCCCGTCATTCAAAAAGTTCTTTGGTGTGGGCCTTTTTTGAGGCGAGTGCATCAGATCGCACAGCTGCTGTTTGCAACATATGTCTCAAGCGTATATCGCGTGGCCAAAACATCAGCCGCTTGGGCACCACATGCTTGATCAGACATATGTTGACCTGCCATGCAGCTCGTTGGCAAGCCTACCTTAAAGACCCACACCAAAGAACAAAGCTGACCTCTTCTTGCACCGCATCAGCTGGGATCTCCAACCCCAGTATACCTTCAGTCCTCTCTGAAACCTGCTCTGAGAGGAATGAAGGTGTAGAATTAGGTGTGTCACAGCCAAGTACTTGCGGGCACTCTGCTAGCAGTACACCGACATCCGATTCTAGCAGGCAAATTTCCCTGCCCCAGCTGCTGGACCGTCGAAAGAAGTTCACTCCCAGCCATCCACATGCCCAGCGGTTGAATGCTAGCTTGGCTAAATTGCTAGCGCTTCAACTGCTGCCTTTTCAGTTGGTAGACTCGGCCCCCTTCCGTGAGTTTGTGCAATGTGCGGTTCCTCAGTGGCAGGTTCCCAAACGCCACTTTTTCGCATGGAAGGCTATTCCGGCTCTCTACAGGCATGTGGAAGGCAATGTCTTGGCCTCGCTGGACAGGGCGGTCAGCGGTAAGGTGCATATTACTGCTGACTCATGGTCCAGCAGGCATGGACAGGGACGTTACCTTTCTTTCACGGCCCATTGGGTCACTCTTTTGGCAGCTGGGAAGGATGCAGGACAAGGTGCAGTAGTGTTGGAGGTTGTTCCACCGCCACGCCTCCAAAATGCTACTACTGGTTGTGACACACCTCTCTCCTCCACCCCCTCCTCTTCTTCTTCCTCCATGGCCTCTTCCTGTGGTTTGTCCTCGGAACCAGCGGTGCTCCGTAGGCGTTCAAGGGGCTACGCAAGTACGCAGGCAAAAAGATGCCATGCCGTGCTTGCGCTGGTGTGTTTGGGGGACAGGAGCCACACAGGGGCAGAGGTCCTGTCTGCTCTGCAGGGGCAGGCCGAGAGGTGGTTGACGCCACGCCAGCTTAAGCCAGGAATGGTGGTTTGCGACAATGGCACCAACCTCCTCTCCGCCCTCCGACAGGGACAACTGACCCATGTGCCCTGTATGGCTCACGTCCTTAACCTGGTGGTGCAGCGGTTCTTGGGCAGGTACCCGGGCTTACAGGATGTCCTGAGGCAGGCCAGGAAAGCCTGTGTGCATTTCCGCAGATCTTATAATGCCAGTGCTCGCCTGGCTGAGCTTCAAAAGGAGTTGAACCTGCCCAAGAACCGCCTTATATGTGACATGCCCACCAGGTGGAACTCAACGTTGGCCATGCTGCAGCGGCTGCACACGCAGCAGAGGGCCATCAATGAGTACCTGTGCGACTACGGCACCAGGACAGGGTCAGGGGAGCTCGGGTTTTTTCACCACGCCAGTGGGGCATGATCAGGGATGCATGCACTGTCCTGGCACCATTTGAGGAGGCCACGAGGATGGTGAGCAGTGACAGTGCATGCATCAGTGACACTGTACCTCTTGTCCACCTGTTGGAGCACACGCTGCGTGGAATAATGGACAGGGCACTTGAGGCAGAACAGAGGCAGGAAGAGGAGGACTTCCTTGCCTCTCAAGGCCCTCTTTACCCAGACAGTGTTCCTTCTGTCCCACCCATCGCACAGGAAGAGGAGGAGGAGGAGGAGGAGGATTGTGTCAGCATGGAGGTGGAGGCTGGCACTCAGCATCATCAGCAGCAGTCTTTTAGGGATGATTTACAGTCCCAAGAAACCAGTGGACTTGTACGTGGCTGGGAGGAGGTGGCTGCGGATCATGTCGTCCTTAGTGACCCAGAGGACTCTGGACTGAATGCCTCAGCTAACCTACGCTGCATGGCCTCCCTGATCCTGCAAAGTCTGCGGAAGGATCCTCGTATTCTTCGGATCAAGGAGAGGGACCATTACTGGCTGGCCACTCTCCTTGATCCACGGTACAAGGGTAAGGTTGCGGACCTTATCGTACCGTCGCAGAGGGAGCAGAGGATGAGACAACTCCGGGAGGCCTTGCAGAAAGGTCTGTGCAACGCGTTCCCAGAGACTGTGAGGTTACAAACTCCTGGTCCTGGACAACGAGTTGCTGAGGCTTCGGGCAGTCAAAGAAGGAGCGGTGGGGAAGGTGGCCGTCTGACCGATGCGTTCAGACAATTCTTTAGTCCGCAGCCCCAAAGTATGATCAGTTCCAGCAACCATCGCCAGCGTCTGATATACATGGTCCAGGAATACCTAGGGGCAAGGTCAGACTTGGACACCTTCCCCACCGAAAATCCTCTGGCTTACTGGGTCTTGAGGATGGATCACTGGCCAGAGCTTGCACAGTATGCAATTGAGCTACTGGCCTGTCCTGCATCCAGCGTTCTTTCAGAACGCACATTCAGTGCTGCTGGAGGATTTGTCACGGATCACAGGGTGCGCCTGTCCACCGACTCGGTTGATCGACTGACTTTCATCAAGATGAACCAGTCTTGGATCACCACCAGCTGCCACACACCAGATGCTGATATAACAGACTAATTGATTTTAAAATGTCACATCCCTTCAAGACTGATGCTGATGCTGAGTAAAAAAGAAAAAACTTGCGCCACCTAGTGTATATATGAAAAAAGGCTGCACCTAAAATTTCAGTGATGGCTGAAAACAATGTGAATAGTGAGAGATAAGGGCGCTCAGTGATAATAACCTAATATTAATCAATAATTAAATTGATATACTTACACCTCCCTAAAATATATAGTGCAATAAACAAATGGATATATGTAATCACAAACTAATAAAAAATCAATGTGCCAGTGATTCCTAAAAGAAACAAATAATGATATATAGTGTATCAAAGTCCAAAGAAATCCACAAAACGTCCCACAACGATAGTGAACAACGTATAGGTTTCTTGCATATATAATATAAATCTTCAATCTTCAATAAACATGATATTTATAAATAGACTCTTGTGACTGTTCAAATCCACCTTCACCAAAAGCAGTGACACCCGATAGTGCTGAAGTAATGATGGCAGCTTACCCCAACAATATGACCCTTTTACCTAAAAAAGAGGTCAAGCAGGCTTTCTGCAAGTATCAACTTGCCAGATATCAAAGCTATGATGTCCACAAAGCAGGCAGCGATGGATGATGGGATAAGAACTCCGATATTATGCAAATTAGGAGAAGAGAAGCAAAAAATAGTGTAATACCATTTATTGCACAGAATAGTTTAAAAGCCAAAAACGCGCTTACTGTAAAAGTGCCCCGACCCGGCACTGAGGCTGTAAAAGCGTGGGTATACGAATGGCAGTCCCAGACCTGTGGATATTGGCGTGCGTTCCACCTCTTCGGAACGAACAGCCAGCGGGACCGGAAGTGACGTCAGTTACGTGACCTGTATTGCGCCTCGACGTACGTTTCGGGTTCCGTCATCAGGAAGCGCTACAGGTCACGCTCAGAATACAATATTTATGTTGCTCTTAATTTGAATATGGGAGGGGATATATACGTAGGCAGCCTCTGTCCCGGCAGAGCGGCACAGCATATTATGCACATGTACACAGTGACAGCATATATATTAATATAAATCAATACAAAAATAGTAGTTTATATAAAAAAATTAAAAATGGTTATAAACCAATCCCAGATATTAAAATAAAATAATTATAAAAATATTAAAAAAATATATAAAATTTATATAACTAAATGAGATAAACAGGGCCATAATAGATGGAGACCATTATTCATTTGTAAGGAAGCAGTTCAAGTCCAAATCAATATTTAAACCAAAGGGCTGCATCGTTCTAAGTCGGTATAGCCATTGAGTCTCATTCTGTGATATGGATTTCTTTAAATCTGTTCCTCTCCAGTGTCCCACGACCTTGTCAATCCCATAAAAGGTCATTTTTCCAGGGTCCTGATCATGGTATTGGGCAAAGTGACGTGAGACACTATGGTTAGGAAATCCTTTAAGAATATTTGTTACATGTTCATTTATCCTAACTTTTAGCTCCCTTGTAGTCCTACCTACATATTGGAGGGAGCAAGGGCACTCCAGGACATATGTGACATGCCTGGAGTCACAGGTTATGAGGGGTTTAATATCAAATTCTTGATGTGTGACATTGGACCTGAATTTGCTAATTTTCCTAGTATATCTTTTGGTTTTTCGACAAGATTTACATCGAGTACAGTAGTGGAAACCAGAACCATCTAAAAAAGTAGGAGGTTTCTTGGGGGGATCAGGTATATTAGGCGCAATCATGTTTCGCAACACTGGTGCCTTCCTATAAATAAATTTCGGTTTGGGAGGTAAAATTTTGGCCAAATCATTATCCTTAAGAAGAATAGGCCAAAATTTTTTTAAAGTTTTTTCTACATCCCTATATTGCCTATGAAAACCTGAAAGGAAGGCTAGTTCACCCGAGAAGGGAGGTTTTTTCTTTGAAACCAGAAGGGATTCCCTCTCCATCAAAAGAACTTCATTTTTGTTTTTATCAAGTGTGTGTTGGGGGTAACCCTTTTCCCTAAACCTCTCAATGAGAGTGGCAGCTTGCGTTTCAAAGTCTGAGATTTGATCACAATTACGCCTAATGCGCATAAGTTGCCCCTTAGGGACTGCCCCCAACCACTGGGGATGATGACAACTCGATGTAGGCACAAATCCATTCCTGTCTGTAGTCTTGAAATGAGTTTTCGTGCCTACTCGACCATCTTTTTTAACTAATGTTAAATCTAAGTAATTGATGGAGGTAAGACTGATTTCTGCTGTAAACTTGAGACCATAATGATTTATATTCATGGCCCCCAAGAATGTTTCAAACGAGGGTAATGATCCCTCCCACAACAGAATAATGTCATCAATATATCTTTTATAAAAGATCAAACACTTGGAGATGTCAAGGTAGATGGACTCATTTTCCCATTTATTTAGGACAAGGTTAGCCACACTGGGGGCATAACGAGCCCCCATCGCCACACCTTTAATCTGGTTATAAAAACGACCCCGTGCCCAGAAATAGTTGTTACCCATTGCTAATTGTAATCTTTCACCCAAAAATTCTATTTGATCCCCAGATAAACTGGAATGCTCTATGAGGGCCAATTCGACCGCCACAGAAGCATCTCTCTGCTGGATATTGGTGTAGAGAGACTCTACATCTATGGTAACCATCAAGGTCTCCTGGGTGACTACTATAGAAGACAGTAATTTGATAAGTTCTCTGCTGTCTTTGAGATAGGACTTCCCTTGTATGACCAAGGGTTGTAAATAAATGTCCAAATATTCTCCCACCCTGGAGTAGAGGGACCCAATACCACTCACAATTGGTCGCCCAGGGGGATTGTCAATATTTTTATGGACTTTCGGTAGTATATATAACACCGGCGTCCGGGGCACTCGGGGTATAAGGTATTGGGCTTCTTTGGTATTCAGTATATTTCTATCAGCTCCCTCCGTCACCCATTCCAATAATTCCTCCTTTAATCTCCTCAAAGGATCACCTGAGAGAAGTTTATAAGTATTTTGATCTCCTAATAGGCGATCAATTTCATCATGATATTTTTGTATGGGAAGTACCACTACCCCCCCCCCCCCCCTTATCCGCGGGGCGAACAACAATATCTTTATTTTTCTCAAGTGATCTAATCCCCTCCATCAATAATTGGTTGTGTCTACCCTGCTGGATTTCTAGATCTCTAATGTCATCTTGCACCATATGCTTGAAAACCTCCACATGATGATGTGAACCTTTTTTTAGGATTAAATGTGGAATTGTTTTTCAATCCACTATGTGAATAGATGCTACCCTCTCCAACCGAGGGAGTAATGGGTAGTTGGGATGCAAAGTGTTTTTTAATATTTAGTTTCCTAATATACTTTTCAATATCAATAAAGAGATCAAATTTATTTAGTTTCTTATCAGGTGCAAATTTCAAACCTTGTGATAGAACTTGTAACTCCGCCTCCGAGAAGTCAATTCCTGTAAGATTGAAAATGCCACCATTTAATTGTCTCGCGGCCTTTTTCTTTCTGGTTCCCCCCCACACACCAGATGCTGATATAACAGACTAATTGATTTTAAAATGTCACATCCCTTCAAGACTGATGCTGATGCTGAGTGCCTGTGCTGTTATGTTGACTGGCTATCCTCCTCCTCCTCCTCAATGATACGATTAACGATGATAGCTTGGAAGATCATTTTGGTTTATGGGTGACGCCACCAGTGGCTAAGGCCCAATTTTTCAGCCCCTGTTTAACAGGGGCGTGTAATTAAAATTTTTGGTGCAATACTTTGCAACAGGCCTCATTGCTGTGCTCCAAGTACAGTATCTGTGAGGGGTTGCAGTGTTGTGCCACCAGTGCCTAAGGCCCAATTTTTCAGCCCCTGTTCAACAGGGGCATGCAATTATAATTATTGATCTAATAATTCACAGCAGGGACCATTGCTGCGCCCACCAAGAGTAACTGTCAGGCCTTACAGTGTTGTGGCACCAGCACCACCATCACCACCACCACCACCACCAAAGGCCCAATTTTTCAGCCCCTGTTCAACAGGGGCATGCAATTATAATTATTGATCTAATAATTCACAGCAGGGACCATTGCTGCGCCCACCAAGAGTAACTGTCAGGCCTTACAGTGTTGTGGCACCAGCACCACCATCACCACCACCACCAAAGGCCCAATTTTTCAGCCCCTGTTCAACAGGGGCATGCAATTATAATTATTGATCTAATAATTCACAGCAGGGACCATTGCTGCGCCCACCAAGAGTAACTGTCAGGCCTTACAGTGTTGTGGCACCAGCACCACCATCAAAGGCCCAATTTTTACTACCACTGATCAACAATTATATGTTATTACAATTCCTGATATTATACTTGACAGCAGGGCGTTCCAGCACCCACCAAGAATAACTGTGAGTGCTTTCAGTGTTGTGCCAACACCAACACCTAAGGGGCCAATTTCTGCAGAGTATATACGGCAGGTCCCTACTTTCAAACATCCAACTTACAAACTACTACTACTTGCAAACGGAAGAAGACAACAGGAAGTGAGAGGAAATCTACCCCTTGGAAGGAAAATTCTCTCCTTTAAGAATTAATATGGGAGAAAGGTGTCTCCTCTCTACTGATGCTTTATCACCAATCCTTGTTTCAATAAAAACACCACATTTCAAAAACAGTTGTCATTGGGACGCAAAGTGAGGTGAAATGTTCTGAACAGGGGCACAGACAGCAAAAAAAATGTGACAGGGGTGATAACCGTTCCCTATGTTTTACAAAAAGCTAAAAAAAAGGAATTTGCCATGGAGCTACACTTAAACAATGTACCTGTTCAAAATTACAAACAGATTCTACATAAGAACAAACCTACAGTCCCTGTCTTGTATGCACCGCCTGTATACGGCTGTTCAGAGTATATAGGTCCTTTTTTATTTTGTGTGCGGGGTTCCCCTTAATATCCATACAAGACCCAAAGGGGCTGGTTGTGGGCTGGGGTAGGGGGGGGGGGGGGGGTTGATGGGGTAGCTATGCCATTTTTCCTAAAGATTTTCATCCATATTACCGGGACCAGACATTGCATTAAAGCCGCAAGCAGTTTTAAATGACTTTTTTCCCTTTAGAAATGTTATTTTGTGCAGGGACAGTTCTAAACACGGGAAACACGTGGCACTTCACAGGCATACTTTAGACACCCCCCAGGTACAATATTTAAAGGAATATTTGACTTTTTTTTTCACTTTATGCATCATTAAAATGACTGCTCCCGGAAAACGTCCGTTTTTAAAACTTATTTTTGCATTGATACATGTCCCCTGGTGCAGAAGCCTGGTTCCCAAACTCTGTTTCGGACAATAACATGGATAATAGCCGTTATAATTAGCACTTTAGAATCCGAACGTTCGCATCCATTGTATTTAATAGGGTTCTAATGTTCGTGCGTACTTTCGGTCCGTTCGCGGGTTCTGGTGCGAACCGAACCCGGGGGTGTTCGGCTCATCACTACAGGTGATGAGCAGTGCCTGGTTTTCTCCACACATACCGCTTAGAATTAAGGCCAAAAAGTTATTTTTGGTCTCATCAGACGAGAGAATCTTATTTCTCACCATCTTGGAGTCCTTCAGGTGTTTTTTAGCAAACTCCATGCAGGCTTTCATGTGTCTTGCACTGAGGAGAGGCTTCCGTCGGGCCACTCTGTCATAAAGCCCGGACTGGTGGAGGGCTGCAGTGATGGTTGACTTTCTACAACTTTCTCCCATCACCCGATTGCATCTCTGGAGCTCAGCTACAGTGATCTTTGGGTTCTTCTTTACCTCTCTCACCAAGGCTCTTCTCCCCCGATAGCTCAGTTTGGCCGGACGGCCAGCTCTAGGAAGGCTTCTGGTCATCCCAAACATCTTCCATTTAAGGATTATGGAGGCCACTGTGCTCTTAGGAACCTTAAGTGCAGCAGAACATTTTATGTAACCTTGGCCAGATCTGTGCCTTGCCACAATCCTGTCTCTGAGCTCTTCAGGCAGTTCCTTTGACCTCATGATTATCATTTGCTCTGACATACACTGTGAGCTGTAAGGTCTTATATAGACAGGTGTGTGGCTTTCCTAATCAAGTCCAATCAGAATAATCAAACACAGCTGGACTCAAATGAAGGTGTAGAACCATCTCAAGGATGATCAGAAGAAATGGATAGCACCTGAGTTAAATATATGAGTGTCACAGCAAAGGGTCTGAATACTTAGGACCATGTGATATTTCAGTTTTTATTTTTTAATAAATGTATAACGTTTTTCTGTCAATATGGGGTGCTGTGTGTACATTAATGAGGGAAAAAAATGAACTTAAATTATTTTAGCAAATGGCTGCAATATAACAAAGAGTGAAAAATTTAAGGGTGTCTGAATACTTTCCGTACCCACTGTATATATATATATATATATCTATATATATTTTTATTATTATTATTTTTTTATTTCCGGGTATTCCAGTTCTTAGAAAACAATCTTTCTGTCATCTACAACAAAGCCTTTTATTTCCAATACAGACATATATTTATCACTCAGGCTAGCAACAACCCTTCCTGTGGTTTCCAAGAAGAATCTGTAGTTATTACCGTTCTGTATGTGACCTCCACTGATCAATAATGGTTAGATGCCATTGAAACAAGCAAATAGTTCAATTTAGACTCTATTGTTGGAGTCATATTATAGAAAGAAATGTATATGTCATTTATAAATGTTATCTTTTTATGCACACCTTCGAGCAGCAGCAAACATCTTATAAGAATATGAAGGATGGAGGATTTTTTTTTTTTCCTTTTTATTTGTGACATTTTTTACCACAAAGCTTCATGGCGAGCATTGAACTTGCAGAAGGAGCTTACATAGGTTAATAGGATCTTTTGTGTATGTAGAAGTGTCTCTATCTATCACACTTAAACACACACAATAGATCTTATTAACCTACCAGACTGTTTTCGGATTGTTGAAATAAAATGAAACCCATGGAAAAAACATGCAAGCACAAGGAAAGCTTCCATGATAGTCCCCTAGAAGAAAATGACCATAGGTCCTTCAATCAGCAAGGCAGCTTCTTAGCCATTCTTCATCCTATCTCATATTCCACAGTCACCATGCTAGAAGTGTCAAAGGTACTTTTCTGTAGGGTTTGCCTTTTGCAAAGATACGCCAGCTTTTCGAACAATATATTTGGCCTTCGTATAATTCATCTCGGTTGGTCAGAGAGGTTCTTGGTGCAGGAGAGGTAAGTTTACATTAGGGAAGGTCATAGGCGTGCGCACAGGGTGTGCCAGGTGTGCCTGGGCACATCCTAATCACGCTATGCTGCACAGATTCCCTCTGCTGTTTGGCTGCAGAAGAAGGGACTGGGGAATCTCTGTCTTAAAAGTGAGACATCAGGGGTCTGTTTAGACCTCTGATATCTCACCAAAGCCCCCCAGTGGAGCTCATAAAAATGTTTCTAAAAAAAGAAATAAATAATAATAATAATATATTATTAAATGAAATTGTAAAAAATAGAAAAATTGTAAAAAAGTTATGATAAAAAAATAATAAAAATAAACTACTGACATGAATCTCTTCCCTACTGACCCTGTCCTCTGCTCTACTGAGATAGATACAGTCATGCTCGAAATTGTTGGCACCCCAGAAATTTTTCCAGAAAATCAAGTACGGTATTTCTCACAGAAAAGTATCGCAGTAACACATATTTTGCTATACACATGTTTATTCCCTTTGTGTGTATTGGAACAAATCAAAAAAAGGGAGGAAAAAAAGCAAATTGGACATAATGTCACACAAAACTTAAAAAATGGGCTGCTCAAAATTCTTGGCACCCTAACTTAATATTTGGTTGCACACCCTTTGGAAAAAATAACTGAAATCAGTCGCTTCCTATAACCATCAATAAGCTTCTTACACCTCTCACCCGGAATTTTGGACCACTCTTCCTTTGCAAACTGCTCCAGGTCTCTCTTATTGGAAGGGCGCCTTTTCCCAACAGCAATTTTAAGATCTCTCCACAGGTGTTCAATGGGATTTAGATCTGGACTCATTGCTGGCCACTTTAGAACTCTCCATCGCTTTGTTGCCATCCATTTCTGGGTGCTTTTTGACGTATGTTTGGGGTCATTGTCCTGCTGGAAGACCCAAGATCTCGGACGCAAACCCAGCTTTCTGACACTGGGCTCTACAGTGCGACCCAAAATCCTTTATTAATCCTCAGATTTCATGATGCCTTGCACACATTCAAGGCACCCAGTGCCAGAGTCAGCAAAGAAAAAAAAAACTTAAATGAACCTCCACCATATTTCTCAGTAGGTACTGTGTTCTTTTCTTTGTAGGCCTCATTCCGTTTTCGGTAAACAGTAGAATGATGTGCTTTACCAAAAAGCTCTATCTTGGTCTCATCTGTCCACAAGATGTTTTCCCAGAAGGATTTTGGCTTACTCAAGTACATTTTGGCAAACTGTAGTCTTGCTTTTTTATGTCTCTGTGTCAGTAGTGGGGTCCTCCTGGGTCTCCTGCCATAGCCTTTCATTTCATTTAAATGTTGACGGATAGTTTGCGCTGACACTGATGTTCCCTGAGCCTGCAGGACAGCTTGAACTTCTTTGGAACTTGTTTGGGGCTGCTTATCCAGCATCCGGACTATCCTGCGTTGCAACCTTTCATAAATTTTTCTCTTCCGTCCACGCCCAGGGAGATTAGCTACAGTGCCATGGGTTGCAAACTTCTTGATAATGTTGCGCACTGTGGACAAAGGCAAATCTAGATCTCTGGAGATGGACTTGTAACCTTGAGATTGTTGATATTTTTTCACAATTTTGGTTCTCATGTCCTCAGACAGTTGTCTTCTCCTCTTTCTGTTGTCCATGCTTAGCGTGGCACACACAGACACACAATGCAAAGACTAAGTGAACTTCTCTCCTTTTTATCTGCTTTCAGGTGTTTTTTTATATTACCCACACCTGTTACTTGCCCCAGGTGAGTTTAAAGGAGCATCACATGCTTGAAACAATCTTATTTGTCCACAATTTTTAAAGGGTGCCAAGAATTTTGAGCAGCCCATTTTTGAAGTTTTGTGTGACATTATGTCCAATTTGCTTTTTTTCCCTTTTTTTGATTTGTTCCAATACACACAAAGAGAATAAACATGTGTATAGCAAAACATGTGTTACTGCAATACTTTTCTGTGAGAAATACTTGATTTTCTGGAAAAATTTCTGTGGTGCCAACAATTTTGAGCATGACTGTATATATATACACACACACACACGTGTTTGAGCTTTGGGTGCACACCCTAATGCCATGGTCTGCGCACACCTATGGGGAAGGTTAATGTAAGTCTGGAAGCTACAGAGGGGGTTAGTATTAGGGTTATAGAGATAGTCAAAGTTTTGGCTATGACTAAAGGTATAGGGAGGGTTAATGTAAAGGTAAAATTGATATTAAACACTTATTGTGCGTGTTTTTTGTTTTTTTTTGAAGAGTAGGTCCACATTTACATTATATGACTTGTTCTTATTTAAAATTGTCCCTTTCCTTTTCCACCAGCTGGTCTCCAAACCACAGACCTATAACCCCCCAAACTTGCTTGCAGATGTCTTCTGCTAAGAATACCTCCATGGCTGCCTGTTCCATCGATTCCTGAACCGAGCAGTGTGTGTCTATTGATTCATGCAACACCTGCAAGCTGTGCTTCTAATCCCTGCTCCCAGCAATGGGAATGATGGCGGTAAGAGTCTATCACTCTGCTGCCCTCAGTACCTTCCTCTAGTTTAGGGAATGGCGTAAATCATCCAGTAAGCGGCAAGCGGTAAGGGACCTCAGTTATAACAGAAGTAAACCAATCCATAAAACAGTTTCATTTCCGGCACGTGCCAGAAATGTAACACTCCCATTGGTTGTGCTTTCAACCAAACTGTCAAACCATCCAATGGCTGGTGTCAAAGCTGATCACATGTACAGCATCATGGCAGTTGTAGATTAAACAAAGGCAAAGATGACAGCTTCCTTGGCTAAAAATGATAGGGGGGTTTACTTCCACTTTAAGTGTTTGTCGACAGGGGGTGCATAGAATGGTACTAGAGCATTATTTATCTAAATGCATTAACCACGTACGTACCGCCCGCCGGCTCTTTGAAGCAGAATATTGTTATTATGGTTATGGCTTGTTCAGCGGGCAGTCCATTTTAAGATAAATTTGGTCTTATCGGTGGATTCACCGTGAGATCACTTTTATCGGTGGCGGGAGAGGGGCCCCCCCTCCCACTGATCTCCAGTGCCCTCCGCCGCTTAGCGTAGCCGCCGGCAGTGGCGGAGGCGATCGTATCCTGTCCCCTGCTTGGCATGGAGCTGAGTGAGGGGAAGATGGCCCCCCTCGGCTCCATATGATTGCAGGGCAGAAGCGACACCAAAATTTCACTTCTGCCCATAGCTCTTAAAGGGACATTTTAGTGTAAATATGAGATCTGAGGTCTTTTTGACCCCAAATCTCATATTTAAGAGGACCTGTCATGCTTTTTTCTATTACAAGGGATGTTTACATTCCTTGTAATAGGAATAAAAGTGACACTAATTTATTTATTTTTTTAAAGAACAGTGTAAGAAATAAAAATAAAACAAATAAGAAAAAAAAAAATGTTAACGCGCCCCGTCCCACCGAGCTTGCATGCAGAAGCGAACACATACGTGAGTAGCTCCCACATATGAAAGCTATGTTCAAACCACACATGTGAGGTATCACCGTGATCGTTAGATCTCCTTTGTAACCTTAAAACATGCAACTTGTAGTTTTTGTTTAAACGTCGCCTATGGAGGTTTTTAACCACTTAAAGGGGTTGTAAAGGTGTGTTTTTTATTTTCTAAATAGGTTCCTTTAAGCTAGTGCATTGTTGGTTCACTTACCTTTTCCTTAGATTTCCCTTCTAAATGATTTTTTTGTTTTCTTTGTCTGAATTTCTCACTTCCTGTTCCTCCTCAGTAAGCTGTTCAATAAGCTGTTCTGGATGACTAACCACCACTCGGATGATAGTGTGAAGTTTAGTGAGGAGAAACAGGAAGTGAGAAATTCAGACAAAGAAAATAAAGAAAAAAAATCATTTAGAAGGGAAATCTAAGGAAAAGGTAAGTGAACCAACAATGCATTAGCTTAAAGGAACCTATTTAGAAAATAAAAAACTAACCTTTACAACCCCTTTAAGGACCGGACCAATAGGGACCATAATGACCAGAGGTGTTTTCACAATTTGGCACTGCGTCGCTTTAACTGACAATTGCGCGGTCGTGCGACGTGGCTCCCAAACAAAATGTATGTCCTTTTTTCCCCACAAATAGAGATTTCTTTTGGTGGTATTTGATCACCTCTGCGATTTTTATTTTTTGCGCTATAAACAAAAATAAAGCGACAATTTTGAAAAAAATGCAATATTTTTTACATTTTGCTATAATAAATATCCCCAAAAAATATATAATTTTTTTTTGCTCATTTTAGGCCGATACGTATTCTTCTACATATTTTTGGTAAAACAAATCGCAATCGGCGTTTATTGATTGGTTTGCGCAAAAGTTATAGCGTTTACAAAATAGGGGGTAGTTTTATGGCATTTTTATAATTTTTTTTTTTTTTTACTAGTAATGGCGGCGATCAGCGTTTTTTTTTTGTGACTGCGACATTATGGCGGACACATCGGACACTTTTGACACATTTTTGGGACCATTGTCCTTTTCACAGCGATCAGTGCAATAAAAATTCACTGTTTACTGTGAAAATGAAACTGGCAGTGAAGGGGTTAACCACTAGGGGCGCTGGAGGGGTTAAGTGTGCCTAGGGGAGTGATAACTACTGTGTGGGGGCGTGGCTACGAGTGACATGTCAGCGATCTCCGCTCTGATTACACAGAGCGTAGATCGCTGACAGTGTCAGTAGTGGAGCAGGGAGATGTTGTGTTTACACACACATCTCTCCGCTCCATGCCTCCGTGAGACGATCGCGGGGATCCCCGTGGCGATCGAGTCCGCGGGACCCGCGACCCGACTCACGGGGAAGGCAGGGGGGTCGCGCGCGCGACCCCGACAGCAGTTAAAGGGCCACGTACAGGTACGTGATTGTACCTCCAGGTGTCCTTCTGCTGACGTATATACACAGTGGCTGGTCCTTAAGTGGTTAAGGGTAAAAGGTTGTCACCATTCCACCAGCGAGCCCTTTTTTTTTTTTTATTTAAATGTATTTATTGTTTTCAAAACATTATACATGTCAAAACAAAGCAGAGAAAAGCGGAATAATATCAGTACAATATCTTATTAATGAAAAGAAAACCTAATGAGCATAGGGCTATGGCTGCTAGTGCCATCAAACCCATGATTGATCACCAGGGATAGGGATGTGGGTTGGATTTTTTGGGCACTGATAACACGACAACAAAGTCATATAAAAATATATTTATTACATAAAAGGAACTATACAATTAAAAACATAAGCCAAACCCCACAGCAGAAAAACAGTGTTTGTAGGTAACGGAGCCACCGTCACACTCTGTTTTGGGTGGAGAGAGGCAAAAACCTCGACCGGTTTTGCGGTAAACACTGCTTCTTCAGGAGGCTCTGAACAATACATAATATACAGTAAGTACACTAGCAAAAACATACATATACAGTACATAGAATTACAATTTTAAATACTGTGAGTACAGTTAATATCAGTATTGCCAATCCGCTCACCGTGTTTGAGGTTTTTGCCTCTCTCCACCCAAAACAGAGTGTGACGGTGGCTCCGTTACCTACAAACACTGTTTTTCTGCTGTGGGGGTTGGCTTATGTTTTTAATTGTATAGTTCCTTTTATGTAATAAATTAGCTGTCTGGTGCTGCCGCCGCCATTGCGGGTAAGGGAACCCGGCAGTGTAGCCTTTCGGCTTCACGCCAAGAACCCTACTGCGCATGCGCGAGGCCCCGCTCCTCTCTCCTAATGGCCTGGCGGCCGGGGAAGGAAGAGGGAGCCCAGTGGGGACGTCACGGGTCAAAGACAGTTATCCTGTTAAAGTATAACTAAAGGCAAACCTTTTTTTTTTTGTTTTGAAAAGAGTGGAGAGGTCTTAGAACACCTATTAGGTCTTTAGTGTGCTCTGTGCCCCTGTTAGGGAGATTCACCCCCTCTATGTGTCCTATTTACCATTATCATTGAACGTGAAAGTAAAAGAAAATCCCAAAGTTTGGGTTGTCCCAAGAAAAGTAATAGAGGGGATATATTCCAATGGGGACATTAGTTCTGGTGACCTGGAGGTCCCCAAAGGAGTCCCCTAATGTGCAGGGATTTTCTCTCACTTCCTGTTTTGGATAAGGTACAGGAAGTGAGGGGACATTTCCCCAATGGGGCACAGATGGTAAAAAAAAAAAAAAATCGGACAGGGGTTATAACCCTCCCTTACTTTATACAAAAAGAGAAAAAAAAAAGTTTTGCCTGTAGTTTCACTTTAAAGTAAAAAAAAAAAAATACTAACATTTAGTACCACTTTCAGTTTGCAGGGAGGGAAAGACCAAGTGTTAGACCTAAATTGAGGGTTACTGTGATGGTTAGTGTTAGGTTACAGAGGAGGGGCTATGTGAGGTTATGAGAGAGGGGGCTTAATCTAATGGGAAAGTTAAAGTTACAGGGAGAGTAAGGGTTATGGCGGGGATGGGGGGGGGGTCATATGAGCGTTATAGTGGGGGTTAATTTTATAATGATAATTACTATTAGAATTACAGAGAGAGTACTGGGAGGATTAGTGTTGGGGTTACAGTGAGGGTAAATATTACAGGAGGGCTAATATTACAGGGAAAAGTAGTGTTAGAATTACATGGAAGGTTGGTGTTACAGGGAAGATTAGTGTTAGGTTTACAGGGCAGGTTAGTGTTACTAGAAAGATTAGTGTTAGGGTTACAGAGAAGGTTAGTGTTAAAATTACATGGAGGGTTAGTGTTACTAGAAAGATTAGTGTTAGGGTTACAGAGAGGGTTAGTGATACAGGAAAGATTAGGGTTACAGGGAGGGTTAGTGATAAAATTACACAGAGGATTAGTGTTACAGGGAAGATTAGTGTTAGGGTTACAGGGAGGGTTAGTGTTATAATTACATGGAGGGTTAGTGCTACAGGAAAGATTAGTGTTAAGGCCCGTACACACGGTCTGACTTTTTGCCAACAAACTTCAAAATCATCAAGTTCTCCAAAAAATCCGACCGCGTGTACGCTCCATCGGACAAACTTTTTCGGTTTTCATCGGACAAAAGTTGGCTCTGCAAACGGACAAACTTTTCGGCAACAAAAGTCCGATGGTGCAAAGTCCGACCGTGTGTACAGAAATCCATCGGACTGTTGTCTGCAGTATAAATACGCATGCCCAGAACCAATGTTAAAATCAACCAACAATAGCAGAAGTTGACCAAAGAGCAGAAAAGAGCAAAAAAAAACGGGGGTTAGTACTAAATTTCCAGGGATGGTTAGGGTTAAATGGAACATTAGTGTTAGGGTTACTGGAGGGTTAGTGCTAAAATGACAGGGAGGGTTATTTTTAACAGTGTTACGGTTTCAGGGAGGGTTAGCGTAAGGGTTACTGTTAGAGTTACAGTGAGGCTTAGAGGGATAGTTAGTGTTAGAGTTACAGGTAGAGTAAAGAAAGGTTTAGTGTTAGGGTTACAGGAAGAGTTAGTGTGAGAGTCCCTGTTGGTGTAGAGGTACAAGGACAGTCAATATGAGTGGGGCTTACAGAAGGGCATTGCTCTCAGTGCTGATAGATCTGAGAAAGACTCTTGAAAGTAATGATAATTTTTGGGGCAGAGAACGTCTCCATAGCATACTATTTGTAGCAGGACCCCCAAAAATGGGGTCGCAATGTTGCAAATTTAGGGGCAGTCTGAGCAATAGTATGGCACAGACTCTACAATTCTGTTTATATGGATTCTGCCCTGCCATGTTGTTGTCTGGTGTATAGTTCCCCTGGGCCTGTGGTGGCGCTGTTGCACAGGTCTTGGGTTGAACCACTGGTGACATTGTGGTGTGATTGGGTGTCCTCTTTCGGCTGCTGTGCTGTTGGCGGAGTTCAGCCTGCTGCGCATGCTGGGAGAGGGTACGAAAAGGGGAGACGCCATAAGAGGAGAGGAGAGGGAGAGAGTTCAGGGGAGGACCCCTGGTGGCGAAGTCGCGCCCGTTGGCCTTGCTGGCCTGGGGTGCGTGAACTGGTCGAGGAGTCTCGGGCACCTTTGGCCCGAGGCTCCGAAGCTCCAGGTGGGCCCAGTACCTTCAACTGGGTCTACAATCAACACACTGGAGTCCCAGTGGACCCGTGTGAGGGTGGCTCGCTCTGAAGGAGAGGAAACCGGGGGGGACCTGTCTGATGGATCGGTGGAGAAATTCACGGTGAAGGAGAAGCCTGGTTACCTATCAGAGGGAAGGATTTGTGAATTGCAGTATAGCCCCTGTAGTGTGTCCCATTGGCACCTATGGTCTCTACTAGTCTATGGGAGTTTCAAAGTTCTAACTCAGTAACTAAAGGATTCTGTGGCAGAGGATCTCTTAGGCCTCATACACACGGCCGAGATTCTCGTTGAAAAAAACATGTCGTTTTTTTCGACGAGATTCTTGGACAAGAAACTTGTCCCGGCCGAGTGTACACACGCTCGTTTCAAAGAACCCGCGGTTCTTTGAAAGGAGTGTACGCGGTGACGTCATCGACTACGTCGAGCATGCGCTCGTCACATTCGATGCCGTCGCCGCCATCTTGGTATACCCTACGTATGCCTAGGAAGCTACCGCGCATGCGTCAAATTCATTTCGAACATGCGCGGGCTTCCGGGCGGATAGGTAAGTGTACACACACTCACTTTTCTCGTCGAGAAACACGCCGAGGAGAATCTCGATGAGAAAATAGAGAGCAGGTTCTCTATTTTCTCGTCGAGGTTTCTTGTCGGTTTTCTCGACGAGAAACCCGCTAGCAGCGTACACACGACCGATTTACTCTGCAAGACCTCTCTGCCAGCAAGTTTCTTGCTGGTTCTTGCCGAGAAAATCGGTCGTGTGTACGAGGCCTTAGACTTGTCCGTGAAGGGGACTAACTTAAAGAAACTGTTTGTGCTTCACTCCGGCTGCTAGAACTGTGAGAGGGATCTATCCGGGTGAGCAATTCACACTTAGGCTTGAGTGAAGAATAGGGAAACTGGGTGCCGCGGGCCTGAACCTGTCTCCCTACCTACTTTGTCGCTATCTTCAACCTATTCCCAACTCTGTTTCAAGCAAGATAAAATAAACTTGTCTGTTTGGAGTTTAAACATTGTCTGGACATTGGCCTTCTTTCGGGGAAAAGAACAGACTTTTCTCTATATTCTGGGGACAAGAACCAATGGAGGGGAGGTAACTCGCTGCAGGACCCAAAATTGTAAGAACACCGCTCAACCTCTTATACCAGGAGGATACGGGCATGTGGCACGGTGTGCCTATATCTCTGCAAAGTGAAGGTAGGCAGAAGAAAAGGGTCCGTGTGCTACATATTTATTTATGAAATGGTCTGTACTTAAAGGTAAAGGCAGCTGAAGTTATGTTCTCAATGTTTAATGCAAAAGTCAAGCTTTGCCACCCATCCCTTGCACCTTTCTATTGGTCGTTTAACCACTTAAGGCCCGGAAGGAAATGACCAGGCCATTTTTTATAATTCGGCACTGAATCGCTTTAACTGACAATTGCGACGTTGTACACAAACAAAATTTATGTCCTTTTTTTCCCCACAAATAGAGCTTTCTTTTGGTGGTATTTGATCACCTTTGTGGTTTTTATTAATTTTTTAACAAAAAAAGAGTGACAATTTTGAAAAACACACAATATTTTTTGCTTTTTGCTATAAATAATATCCCAAAAAATAATTAAAGAAAATAAATTTCTTTATCAGTTTAGGCCAATATGTATTCTTCTACATATTTTTGGTAAAAAATAAATAAAATCGCAGTTAGCTTACATTGATTGGTTTGTGCAAAAGTTATAGCGTCTACAAAATAGAGGATAAATTTATGGCATTTTTATTATTCTTTTTTTTTTACTAGAAATGGCGGTGATCAGCAATTTTTAGCAGGACTGCGACATTGCGGTGGACAGATCGGACAATTTTGGGTCCATTGACATTTATACAGCGATCAGAGCTAAAAATAACCACTGATTACTGTATAAATGTCACTGGCAGGGAAGGGGTTTACACTAGCGGGCAATCAAGGGGTTAAGTGTTAGCTAGGTAGGTGTTTCTTACTAAGGGGGGGGGGGCGTGTACTGACTGGGAGTAGAGAGAGATCGCTGTTCCTGATCACTAAGAACAGCGGATCTCCCTTCTTCCCCGTCAAAATGTAGATCTGTCTGTTTACATTGACAGATCCCAGTTCTGGCTCTCTGAGGAGCGATCGTGTGCCGCCGCTGGACATAGCGGCCACCGGCCATGCGCATTGGCTTCGGCGTCCTAGAGCTCTTACAGCAGCCAATGTACACCTACGGCGATTCATGCAGCCTGCCACAGTATAATGACGGCGGCTTGTTGGCAAGCGGTTAATGTTATGGGCACCTTCATTGGCCAACTGTAAGTCTCAGGAGGTCCAAGGAAGTGGGCCATGTCCAACATTTCCCTATAAAAATGAAGACATTCATCTGACAATAACTTTGGACCTTCTGTACATTGTATCAATTGGTTTTGAATAAAGATATTGTCTACCCTTACATTTTTTTTAAATAGCTTACTTAAAAATTGTTGAGGTTTTTAAGAGGTTCTATTAACCTGTAAATACATCCAGAGTGCTATTTTTTTAATTTTAATCGAAGGATTTAATTTCTATCTGGATCTCCAGCAGGGAGATTTCCCCTCATTTCCTGTCCTGGTGACCTTTTATTATATACATTGAAACAAAAAAAGTTGAAGGTTCTTTTACTCTTGTGATTTGCTGCCCTCTACACCTGACACTTGCTCAACAACTTTTGTTTTTCTTGGCACATAACTGTTGCTGCTTAATTTTGAAAACAGAATAGTAATATTCGATTTTGCCGGAAAACTTTGCAACATTAAAGGCCACCAAGATTTCAAACATTATATTGATTTTCATGGTGTTTATTTTTTTTCTTATTGTTATACTGAAACCTAATAAAATTTCATTACAGTGTTCGGAGTTGTAATGACAGAACATTGCTTGAAAAATGAAATAAACCTAGGATTGGTTATAAAGCACACACAAGAAATGGGATACCAAAAGGTTGCCATGGTTAAATTTTGAAATGAAAGGAGTATTTAAAGGGCAGACATGTTTTTAGGGGATGGCCTCTTGTATTTTGCACTTACTGGGTGAATGACCTTTGAAAAGTGTTCTCCTTTTTTATCGGCTAGAAAATGACAAATAAAGAGAAAAAATGTGGGAGCAGAAAAACTTGCTTTGTTTTCTCATAATGGCTTATGGATTTTCCCTGCAGGGATAAAAGTCAATTTGTATGATTTTCTGTATCTGAGACAGTTGTTAAATTCCATGAATAGTATTTTTCCCCCTGACTTGCTTCTAATAAATGGATAGATTTAAAACGTAGAATCTGATTCTGCAGATTTTATTGTAACATTAAAGGTGAAAAATTCAGTTAAAATAGAAAAATAAATGTTGAGATCCTTGCTCAAGCAGTTAAGCAAACTCCAGGCTTAGTTGTACTGTACCAGACCATCCCATTTAATTTAATTTGTAATCTGACATTCCTGGAACACACCTGGGGGTGATGCTAGGGCACACCTGCTGGAGATCCTGAAACATACCTGCTGGTTATCTTAGAACACATGTGCATGTTATTATAGGACACAAAGAAGGTGTCCACTACCCCCACCTATAACTGGCCATTGTAGCAAGTAGCATTGGAAGGCAACATATGATATAAACAAGGCCAAGGATAAATCTAAGGAAAAAGCCAAGCTTACTCACCGACCAGACCAGGCTGGTCGGTGAGTAAGCTTGGACCTTTCCTTGGATTTATCCTTGGCCTTGTTTATATTATTATTATAGGACACACCTGTTGGCTATCCTGGCATACAACTGCTGATGATCCTATAACACCACTGCTGGTGATTCTGGAACATACATGCCAATTATGCTCAGACACACCTGCTGATAATCCTAAAACTCATCTACTGGTGATCCTGGGACACACGTGCTGATGATCCAGGAACACATTTACTGGTGCTCCTAGTAACATACCTGGTTATCCTGGGATACACCTGCTGATGATCCTGGTACACCTCTGCTGGTGATCCTGGAACACCTCTGCTGGTGATCCTGGAACACACTTGGTTTTCCTAGGACACCCCTGTTAATAATCCTGGAACACATCTACTAGTGATCCTGGAACAAACCTGGTTATCCTGGAACACACCTGCTGATGATCCAGGAACACATTAACTGGTGCTTCTGAAACATACCTGGTTATCCTGGGACACACTTGCTGATGATCCTGGTTCACCTCTACTGGTGGTCCAGGAACACACTTGGTTTTCCTGAGACACACCTGTTAATAATCCTGGAACACATCTACTGGTGATCCTGGAACACACCTGGTTATTCTGGGACACACCTACTGATGATCCAGGAACACATCTACTGGTGCTCCTGGAACAGACCTAGTTATCCTGGAACACACCTGCTGATGATCCTGGTACACCTCTACTGGTAATCCTGGAGCATACCTACCAGTTATCCTCAGACACACCTGCTGATAACCATAGAACACATCTACTGGTGATACTGGAACACACTTGGTTTTCCTCTGAGACAACTGTTGATAATGAGGAAACACTTCTATTGGTTACCCTGGGACACAGCCTGGGATACAGCCACTGATGATGCTGGGACACATCCACTGGTGATCATTAACCACACCTGGTTATGCTGAGACTTACCTGCTGATGGTGCTGGAACACATCTACTGATGATCGTGGAACACACCTGTTGCTTATCCTAGAACACACCTGCAGGTTATTCTGCTTGAGATCTGCTTGAGATCCTGGACACACCTGCTGCTGATTCTTGAACACCCTCCTTATTGACTCCAGCACGTAGAAAGCCTTATGTGAATATTACTGGGACTATTGCCATGCACGCTCATTGAGTTGCCTATCCAGTCTGCACATGCCTCCTGCAGACGTCATAGTTCACATACATCTTAAAAACATATATCTCTAAAAAAAGTAAAAGGACTAAAGTTTACAGACAAAGAGAACCTTTGTAATATGATGTACAAAGGTATGTACAAAGAATATGGCTGATCTCTCCTACTGACAATGTTTGTTGCCCTGCTAGTCTTTACTTTTTAATACTTTGATCAGCATCAGAAAGCCTGGCTTGTATATCTGTATGTTTATCAACATTGGCATGCATCAGTTAACAATTATATACTGCATATACTGTATATTCATAGATAATTAAAGCTATACATCCAACTCAGAGTCACTTTTGTGAGTAAGAATGCAATACCATGAGTTAAATAATAATACAAAAAAATAGAAATTAGTTACTAAAATTGCAGCTAAATGTGTTAAGTACTTTGGTGTGGGCTAAAAAATTGATTGCATTTTTTGGTAAACCTCGTACTGAAGGAAGAAACAGAAAAGCACAGGTACGCAAAGTCAAGCAGATTTAAGAAAAGAAGAAAAAGTAAGGGGTTTGGAAATTGGAAAGTAAGGGAAAAGGAGACTTGAGGGACGAAGTGGGCCCTCAAGTTAAGCCATCTACTAATAATAAATTATTTTAGAGGATAATTACACTAACAAAGTCCACTATCACAGCTAAGCCCTGTGCGTCTTTTAGCCAGGGTGTCCGCACCTTACAGAATTCATGCTGAGAGTATTGATGATACTAGTTAGATTGCCATTAATCATGAATCCATAGACCCAACACTACACTAAATCACATATATTCCCATGGGGCCTCTTCTCCCAAGTGATCATTTGTTTGGCTGCCCAAAAAAATGAAAGTGACCATTCTCTGTTGGAATTTTTTTTGTTTTGATCCCAGGGATTATATTATGAAGTACAAATAATAATAATATCATGACGTAGGGCAGGGATATGCAATTAGCGGACCTCCAGCTGTTGCCAAACTACAAGTCCCATGAGGCATAACGAGACTCTGACAGCAGCAAGCATGACACCCAGAGACAGAGGCATGATGGGACTTGTAGTTTTGCAACAGCTGGAGGTCCGCTTATTGCATATCCCTGACGTAGGGCTTCAAGGGGATTTTTGCTTACTGTTTTCGATTAGTATATGTAATATCCCAGCCTTTCTCAACACTCTTAACATGGCCCCTTACACCTGTGGTGATTAGGAAGAATGTCCCTTACATTTGTGGACATTGTTAAGAAGACCCCCTACACCTGTGGTCATTGGGAAGAATGTCCCTTACGTTTGTGGTCAATGAGAAGAATGTTCTTTACATTTGTGGTCCTTGGGAAGAAGTCCCCTTTCATTTGTGGTCATTGGAAAAAATCCTTCTCTTTTAGACAGCTAAAAGGATTATCTCAGTGGTTATTTATCGGAGAGGCAGAGGTAGCTTAATGTTAGAGGTATTCCTAGCAACCTCTGGATAACTCTATAGCCCAAATACTCTAAACCATAAGGAACTCCACCAGATATGAAGAATGATGCCACCTTATGAAAACTACATATGCTATAAATGCTAATAGACAATTGGAGATGCCCTTATGAATTGAGGGGAAAGCTCCCAAATGGGGACAAGACAGCAGTAAAGACCTGAATGATTTTCTAAGGGCCGTGTTGATGGACTGGGATTAACATTTTTGTGACTCAATTTCTATATACTTAGATTAGCATATATACTCTACTAGTAGTAAATATGATCACAAGCCTGGGAATTTAGCCAGTGCATACAATAAAGCAAAATGCAGAAGCAGAGATGCCAGTCATAAAAACATCCAATTAAACGGAACATAGTGGGGGCTATTTACGAAAGGTAAATCCACTTTGCACTGCCAGTGCACTTGTAAGTGCAGTCACTGTAGATCTGAGGGGAAGATCTGAAAGGAGGGGAAGCTCTGCTGATTTTATCATCCAATAATGTGCAAGCTAAAATTATGTTTTTTCTTTTCCTTGCATGCCCCCCTGAGATTTACAGCGACTGCACTTCCAAGTGCACTTGTAGTGCAAAGTGGATTTGCCTTTTCGGAAATAACCCCCATTGTCTCTTAAACTGCATCTGCATTCTACTTTAAAGCATAGCAAGCCTGTACTCCAGTGGTCAGACTGCTGCTGACACGCCCCTCTGCACAGCTAAACACTGGGGACATCAGTGTATTGCTGTTACTTTTCCACCTGCTGAACAGAACCCCCTGCAGTCACCACCCCCACTTCTCAAAGCCCCTTATGCAGCTGAGAACAGAGGTCATGTGATCACTTATTAAAAAGAATGCAAAAAAGATATATGTATATACACTTTTTCATGTCCATATACTCCATGACTTGGAGAAGGTGGCATATTTTTTCATTCGGCTCTCGGGTGTTGCCGCCGCCCTTCCTTGTAAGGGAAACCAGAAGTAAAGTTTTGTGGCTTCACAGCCAGTTCCTTACTGTGCATGACCAAAGTACGCTGCGCTTTGTGAATGGCCCGGTGGCAGGGGAAGGAGGAGAGGGGCTGTAACGAAACGTCCCACACTCCGCTTGAGTACTTTCGTCATATACAGCTTCCTCCCAGTCTGAATATAGATATCAGATATTCCAAACCGCTGAAAACTACAAACAAGACAATACTCGTTTGTTTGGTGAACATGGACTGTTTATTAGAACCAAAATACAAGTCTTATATACAGTAGAAGAGGAGGGTTCCTACCTCCTGCTTATATTACTCTAACAATACACCTGTAACTAGAAACATAAATTAACATGAGCTAACTAACTAATCCCTTAATGCAGCCGATGGGACTCCGTGCCCCCCTGGGCATTGTTATGATAAATCAGGATTTCACTGCAGGTCAGACTTGTTGTCACCGAGCTTCACAGAGTAGATTATACATTATCATAAGTATAAACACAGGACACCTTCTCACAATAGCAGGAGCTCCAGCAGGAGTCGGCCCGTCTCCTACATTGTACAGAGGCCAATGTGATCAGCTCTCTCAACTAACATGTTGAGTTCAGAATCAAACAAACCAAGAATAGTCTTTACATATATCCTGGGAGATATTGTGGATAAATATTACTGTCCCATTTTAAGTAATCCAAGATATATTTTCTCAGTCACCCTGAGGTGCATGGGGAGCTGAACCAAGGGTTTCCCAACCTTTCCAAGGGATTCTGTGTTCCACAGGGGCCAAACTTCCAGGGGACCTTGCTGTGGTACCCGCACCCCCCCCCCAAAGATGCCAAATGTTGCAGCAGAAGAGGAGAGGAAGCAAACACGAGGAGCTTCCCCTTTTGGGTGGAGCGCTGCTTTAAGTATTCTTTGCAAAGTAAATTTCCACAACATTCATGAAGCTAAGAGGATTATTCCCCTGTAAAGTGAACAGCCTATTTGCTTTTAGTAAATCATCCCCTGTGTGAGCTAGGTTGGGCAGTTCATAGGATACCACCTGCCTAAGCTTCCAAGTTATTCTCAAGAAAATACATAAAGCTAAATAAGGAAGAAAATACAAGTAAACCTACCAATTATAATCATTATATAGTGAATATTCAAATTCTTCAATAAGCCCAACTGTGATGGGGTCTCTATTGAATATAGAACAGCGAAAAAAAAAAAAATCTTCTGTATATATATAAATAAATGTTTTGCCTTGCATTCCTATTGTAACTTAATGGGTTGTTTTAAAAAGTAAGGGTTCACAAATAGTGTAAGTTATATGGAGGTCCTAACACATCCTTTAAGAATCAGGCTTGGTCCTACTCTTTACTTCCTCACTATTGGCCTCCTAATATAATAAACAACTTTTTTTTGACCAAACAGGGGGAGAAGTAGGGCGGATCATTTTTGACTTTTAATGTAAAGTCAGGATTTGCATGTAACTGTACCTATATCTTTTTACATTCCATTCACACCTGTGGTTGTGCTTTACTGCGAACCCTGGTGTTGCTCTATTATGGGGGCCGTGTCAATGCTTCATACATTTCTTCAACTTTATTGAAATGTCCCAGAGAGAAATTCCATAAATCTTTAATCTATTTCCCATGGTGTGTTTTGATGCGATGTACTTCGTCGCAACACACACAAAATAAAGCTACATGTTACATTTTTTAATGCATAGGGCTCAAGGCTAATTGTCTTATCCATGCATTGGGACTGTGCCCAGTGCAAACCAACGCATATGGTTTGAATGTGCTATAAATCTTCTGGAAATGTTGACGTGTTTTTTATGGAACGTAAGCTCTGCTTGTCTATTTTTTGTCCATGAGCTTAATTTGAATTAGCCAGGTGCTTGTCAGGTTTACTTTATTGGAACAATATAGGTAAAGAATATGTATGTAAGGCCCCGTAAGACGTCATATGTGATGAAACGGATTGGGGCAGAGCTACCTGCCGTGATGTCATCACACTCTCGGAAGTGGGTTGCAATCGGTCTGGACTGTATTACTAGATGTGTGGTTTTACTTCTTTCATGTAAGTGCATATTGGTTGCTTTTAACAATAAAAAATATACAGTTTTACACTATATGGGGTGTATGGTTTCCTTTCTATTTAAACATGTGACTGTACACCTGATTGAATAACGGAGATGGATCTCCCCCATTTTATCAACTTGGTGGATCAGAGTGCAAAACCTGGATGAACCGTTGATATGTTTGTAGAGCGCTTTATGACTTTTCTTTAATCAGAGATTCATCGGTTTTCGGTAAGCCTTTAGCTGTTTATTTCTGGTGGCAGTGACCTAGTCTGGTGATTGATTCAGAACACCTTTTCCTCATAAGTGTGTGGAGGATTCATCATTATGCATTATTACATTTCTTGGACTTGTGTGGACTTTCACTTATATGTTTTAACTTTAAGTTTATAAAATTGTTGATAATTCAGTGTATTTCTGTTTGTGTAGGGCAGCACAGTACATATATTAAAGAATATGTATGATGTTGAATATTTTGCTGCCTTGGATAACAGTGCCAACTTGACCAGAAAAAAAAAAGGGGAATTAAGTTGGGGTTACCTTTACCTATGTGACTCTCTTGATTTGCGGTTCCATAGTTCTATTACCCTTTCAGTAAATGATCACGCCAAGCCTGGGAATCAAATTGTTTTTCTCCAATAGAGCTGCGATGCAGACAATAACAAGAACGGAGAATCATTTTAAACTGCAAAATTCCATTACATAAAATTTGGCTTGAATGCAGACTTCTCTGACTAGAAAAGGACATTTTTTTCTCCAGCATTACCGCAGCCTTTTTAGCACACCCACCGTAAAATAAAAAGCGTATTTTTTTATGCTCATTTTGGCATGCAGATTTTCTTACAGTCTGAATGAATTCTTTTGGGCCTTTGAATTAAAAGCTGTAGCTCGTCAACGATGCAAGGATCAATGCACTCCATGGTTCTTAAAATTGAAATGGGAAGTGTAATGGGCGCTGTGTTTTTTATTGAATTGTTTTACTTGCCGAAACAGCTTATGCACAAACACTTCTTCGTGTAATGTTCTAAAACATCTTTTGCGTGGCTCCTATGTGTTTATTTGGTCCTATATCATTTTTTTTTCTTTAGCTGACGTGACCGCACTGCAGAGTAGGAGGGAGGCATGGTAGACTGTCTGAGAGGGGATATATCATTGTGACAGAGGAAAATGACGAAAACATATTTCAGAACCTTCCCAAACATTGCAGAGAAATGAGCCACAGCTTCTGCCAGAGCAAAAACCAGAACAAGCATCATTACCAAACAACGGACATGACAGTGATACTTGGGGAAATTTTTGAAGAATGACAACCCTATGTTCCCTATGTTATATCCACAGTTAATTAGTAAAAAACAAAACAAAAACAAAAGTAAAAGAAGAAGGCAAAAAAAAAAGACAACAGCAAAAAACAAAACCACTACGTTTAGTATTGTCATAAAGGTAGAATAGTCAAGCCAGAGTTTCAGTTTTTGGTAGATAAAGGAAAGCAAACAATCAACCTCTTACATCTCTTGGGGACTCTTTTGGTCATAACTCTTTGTTGAGTTCTCAAGTCTCCACACCTTCTGTGGCCAATACTTAGACTCTGGAAGATCTACTTAGAGACACATCTATGAACAAGCCTCTTGTCCAATATATACAAGCCTTTTGTCGAATATATACAAAGAACTGTTACCCAATGTGCATATGGGACTTGAAACTCTTAAAGCTAGATGGGTCGAGGGCTTTCCCACAATGGATACAGAAGATTGGGAAGATATGTGGATGTGCTCTTTCTTACAACTGATCTCCGCAAGGGACAGACTGGTTCAATTCAAGATTCTACATAGAGTGCATTTTACACCCGTACAATTACACAAAATCTACCCAGCTATTCCAGATTCCTGTTAGCGGTGTGCAGCACCCTCAGCAGATTTCATCCATATTTTCTGAACTACAGATAAAAACTTTCTGGACTGAGGTCACCACATTTATTTTAACAGCATGAACCATTCAAATCCCATTGATGGTGGAGGTGTGTCTGTTGGGTCTTGTAGACCCGCTGGCTTACCTCTGGGTGGTAAGAACCCTTCTGGGACTACTGCTTTACTATGCACATAAGGCCATTGTGCTTTGGTGGAAATCCCATGTTGTACTATCCATTCATATTCACAAATGATTAGTTAACTCAGCGCTACCATTATACAAGGCCACTTATCTATCCAGAGGTTGTGCTAGGAATTTCCATAAAATGTGGAATATCTGGGTGGAATCTCCATCCACAAACCCAGACTCTCTAGATGACTAGTGAGTATCACACTATGCAATTCATCCCTGCTTGGTTAGTAGAACCTTGTTTCTATGCCCCACCAGGTAGTTGATTGTCTGGGTACCTAGGTTCTGGGAGAGAGTTCTTCTCATCACAGGGCCTGGCACTGAGGGTTGTTTGGTGAAAAATCATGTAATCCAGTAGGCATGGGGGGTCAGAGCGTACTAATTTTTGTTTTTATTGTTTTCCTTTATTTCTTGTTTTGCTGTGTGCTGAGCCAGGGTATGCCCAAGTGTTTTTTTCTTTGTACTTTAAAATTGAAATTTGCAATAAAAATAATAATAAAAAATATATATAAATGTGCCTACTTTCCCTGATGGATTTATTTTTATTTTATATTTTAAAGAATGTAAGAGGAGCTAGAACACGTAAAGCTAAGCGGCAACTCACTAAACTGCGGGAATTATGATAGGAGGATCCTGTACATCTTGAGTATTTAAGACCGACATTGCCAAAAAATAGGGGTTGGCTCTGCCGACCAGACCTACAATTAAACTATCAATTGTTACGTAGACTGATCTTTTAATTATTACAACTTTGAATATTTATACTTGTAAGAACTCCACACAGTTCATTGCTCGTTATTTTATTATATTGGATATGACTCCTATGCGACAATATATCCTATATGGTATGGCATGGACTGACCACTCTTAACATGTCCTGGAAACACGTGATATTCAAAAAAGTGGATTTTAAAGGTGGGTGTTTCAGAAAACATCACAAACAACTTAAAAATAAGTCATTTTTAGTCAATAGAAATCTTAAAACAAATAGGGGATGTACCATCCCCTTTACCTAAAAACAAGATACATATTAGAACATCGTTCCATACAGGACATAAACTCCTTAATTTATGATAATAATTGAAACACCACTACTAATTTTCAACACTAGAAATATGGCACCAAATCTATGGTTGTCTCAACTTGGCGCAAAAAGTGTTGATGGAAATTTTGCATCAAACGATTCTCAATGCATTACGCCAGAAAGGGCATCTTCAGGGCCATAGGGGGTTTATTTTATTCTGTGGAATGAAGACAAACGTATGCAACACAGAAAAAATAAAGCGCCAATACAAAAAAGATACTGTATATACATACAGCCAAATAAGATGGGAATGTATATTACGCATGGTACTCATGCCCTGTACACACGATCGGATTTCCGATGGAATAAAATCCGATGGAATTTTCCGTCGGAATTCCGATGAAGCTGACTTTCATCAGTCTTGCCCACACACCATCAGGCAAAATTCCGAGCGTCCAAAACGGCGTGACGTAAAACACTCCGAGCCGAGAAAAATGAAGTTCAATGCTTCTGAGCATGTGTCGACTTGATTCTGAGCATGCGTGGGTTTTTTCTCCGTTGGAGTTCCACACAGACGATCAGAATTTTCTATCGTTTTCTTTTCCATCGGAAAAATTTAAAACATGTTCTATTTTTTAATACCGATGGAAAAAAAGTCAGATGGGGCCCACACACAATCGTTTTTTCCGATGAAAAAAGTACATCAGACTTTTTTCATCGGAAAAACCGACCGTGTGTATAGGGCATTACTGTGCCAATTTTTATCTGATGCCCCTTGTTGATTGTTCTTTTACATGAAAAAGTTAATTAACTTTGACTTGGGATATATTTATACCTATATATTATTAAGACCACCTCTCCCTTAAGTCATCTGTTTTCCAAATTATCAGAGCTCACTGCAAGGTAGCCCTTCAATCCCTTTTTGTTAATATGTTTGCCACTTTGCAGAACAACCTCCTCAGATCTTCTCTGTTCATCCTATATATAATGTATGGAGATTTTCAGAGCCTTTGTATAAAGTATTTATTTTCTCATATTTTCCCTCATCAGTTTTGAAGATTTATGTAACATCATTTAGCATGCTCTTTTAAAATGTCAATCTTCAAATGTATTATTTCTGTTAGAAAACCAATCTGGATAATATGTTTCCCTTTTTTTTACTCTATTGTTTCAATCAAACTCATGGGGGGTCCTGGACAGCTTTCATGCAACTGCCTCTATTTTTTAACAAGTTTGTTTAAATCCCCAGACCTTTTCTCTCCTTTGCCTATTTAAGGGTTCTGGTCTGATAATAAACCAAGGCAGTTTAAGCCTTTAAATATGTTTGGTTATTGAATGTTCGTTTGATTTTCTGATTTTCTGATTATGGTGTCAAATTGACTATCGTTTTTGACCACAGTGATGAGTAAAATCGAAAAAGTATGGATCAATTGAACAAAATTGAACAAAATTCTAATAGTGAATGTAGTTTTCATTTAAGAAAAATTATACTTATTGTAATGCACATTTGTGTCACGAATTCGGACGTAGGATTCAAACCATTGGCAATCACACAAAAAATTTCAGGGTTTACATACAAAAAATATTTGAGTCCATAATGGTACTATAAAATGGTCTAACAAATCATTTTTCAGAGTTTCAGTACAAACATTTAAACAAAATTCTACTGATGTATTGCCAGCTAAAAGTCTTGAGTTCATTGACTGTGTGACTAGGCAGACGGGGAGAGGAAAATGTGAAAGGGAGTCAAGAGCTTCCCTGGCTGGATAGAAGGATACAGAATATTTTCATACCATTTTTTTTAACATTTCTTTTTAGTTGTAACCATAAAAATACCTACAGAACCATTATACGTTCACATTAAAATGGCCTGTGGAAACAATAACTTTGACATCCACTGTTTTACAAGGTCAACACTCCATCTCTTTATGCACACCTAAACACTTCCATCAAAACTTGAAACTGGTGGAGATTTAAGAATCCATATGTAAAGTAATGGTATGCCCTTACAACCAATATATTACCATTAGCAATTAGATGTGCATGTAGTGACACCACACCAATAATTACTAACAATGTTGTGCAAAATAAAGTACATAAATTATCCAAGCCACCTAAAAGTACATGAGCCACCTTCAGTTTGAAGATTCGCTCCACACCATATAGTGACACCCAGTGAGTCGTGAAGATGCTAAACACTCACCAGACCACTATGTTAAAAGCGCTTTTAAAATCATTCCTTACATATCCAGGAACACCCAACATTGACTGGCCGAACACTTCTCCTCCAATTGATTACTCACATATAACAAAGTAACCAAAAATAGGATTTTTATAACAGCTTACCTGTAAAATCCTTTTCTTGGAGTACATCACGGGACACAGAGCGACATAGTCATTACTAATGGGTTATATAGATACCGTCAGGTGCTGGCACTGGCAACTTCCAAAACCGGAAGTACCCTCCCCTATATAAGCCCCTCCCATCCGGGAGCACCTCAGTTTTGTAGCAAAGCAATAAGTGTCCCCAAAGAGGGGCGGGAGCTCTGTGTCCCGTGATGTACTCCAAGAAAAGGATTTTACAGGTAAGCTGTTATAAAAATCCTATTTTCTTTCTCGTACATCACGGGACACAGAGCGACATAGTCATTACTAATGGGATGTCCTAAAGCAATGCCAAATGAGGGGGGGGGGGATACACCATATATAAGCTGAGCGCTATCAGACATGAGGATCTTTTGCGGCCTGCAACACACTGCGCCCAAAGGCGACATCCTCCTGACTTCTAACGTCCACCTGGTAGAACCTAGTAAACGTGTGAACTGAAGACCATGTTGCGGCCTTACAGATTTGAGCCAGGGAGGCCTGGTGATGCACTGCCCATGAAGTTCCAACTGCTCTCGTGGAGTGCGCTCTAACTTTGAACGGAGGCGGTCTCCTTCTCAAGCCATAGGCTTGTATTATGACCTGTCGAATCCACCTGGCTAAAGTAGATTTTGACGCTGCCTGACCCCTTCTGGGGCCTTCCGGCAGAATAAACAAAGTATCCGTTCTGCGAATCTGAGCAGTGGCTTTTAGATAAGCTTTAACTGCTCTTACTACATCCAAAGAATGCAATAACTTTTCCTCTACCGAAGTAGGTTTGGGGAAAAAAGAAGGAAGAACCACATCTTGGTTCAAATGAAACCTCGATACCACCTTAGGAAGAAAGGCTGGCTGAGGACGTAATACTACTCTGTCCTTATGGATAACCAGATATGGCTCTTTACAGGACATAGCTGCTAATTCCGACACTCTTTTAGCCAAACAAATGGCTACTAGAAAAATCAATTTCCTGGTGAGAAGCACCAAGGAAATATGCTGTAATGGTTCAAATGGTTGTTTCTGTAAAACCGACAGAACCAAGTTTAGATCCCATGGACATATGGGAATATTAACCGGAGGACTAATACGCATCACTCCTTGTATAAAGGCTTTGACTAGTGAATGCGAAGCCAAGGGCCTTTGAAAAAATATTGACAAGGCCGAAATCTGACCCTTGATAGTACTCAAGGCAAGCTTCCTATCTACAGCCCATTGTAGGAAGTCCAGAATCCTACCTATTACGTATTTACGTGGATGCCATTTCCTGGCCTCACACCAGGCGATGTACGCCTTCCAGATTCTATAATAGATCTGCCTGGATACCGGCTTCCTGGCATTGATCATGGTAGATACCACAGCATTAGAGAGCCCTCTCTTTTTTAGAATGTGGGCTTCAATAGCCAGGCCGTCAAACCTAGGGCTGGTAAGGAAGGGTGGTATATCGGTCCTTGCGAAAGCAGGTCCGGACGATGTGGGAGGGTCCAAGGACTCCCCACAGACATTTTTACAATCTCCGCGTACCATGCTCTTCGGGGCCACGCTGGAGCCACCAGAATCACTGGTTTCTTTTCTACCCTGATTCTGCGGAGTAATCGAGGTAACATTATTGTGGCGGTGGGAATGCATATATCAGCTTGAAGTGATCCCAAGGGAACACTAGGGCATCCGAACCGCATGCTAGGGGATCCCTTGTCCAAGAGACAAACCTGTCCACTTTTGTGTTGAATCCGGATGCTAGCAGATCTACATCCGGTGTTCCCCACCGCTGACATATTGTCCGGAAAACCTCGGGATGAAGGGACCATTCCCCTGGGCATAATTGTTGGCGACTTAGAAAGTCCGCCTTCCAATTCTCCACTCCTGGAATGAATACCGCAGATATGGCTGGGACATATCTTTCTGCCCATCTCAGGATGTAATTTACTTCCCTTTGGGCTGCACGACTCCTGGTGCCCCCCTGACGATTGATATATGCCACTGCTGTGGCATTGTCTGATTGAATTCTGACAGGGGACCCTTGGAGTTTGGATGTCCATGCTACTAGGGCATACCGAGCTGCTCGTATCTCTAAGAGATTGATGGGCAGGGCCTTTTCCGCATCCGACCATCTGCCCTGGAGAGACCATTGCTCCAGTACTGCTCCCCAGCCTATAAGGCTGGCATCTGTAGTGACCACCTTCCAGGAAATCGGACTGAAGGATTTCCCTCTTTCCAGATTCCGGGGAACCAACCACCAGCGGAGGCTCTTGCGAACGGAAGGGGACAAGGACATTGGTAAGTCCAGAGCCTGAACTTTTTTGTTCCAGGCTGACAGTATGGCCCTTTGCAACTTCCTTGAATGGAATTGACCATAGGGTACTGCTTCGAATGATTCCACCATTTTTCCCAGCAGCCTCATGCACAGGCGTATGGATGGCTGTCTTTTTGAACCCACTAAGTGGATCAAATCTCTCAAAGACGACCCCTTTTCTTGAGGCAAGAAAATTTTTCTCTGGTCTGAATCCAGCCTTAGCCCCAAGTATTCCAGACTTTTGACTGGTTTTAGGGCTGACTTGTCTCGGTTGATAATCCAACCGTGATATTCCAGATACTTGATTGTCTCGTGAACAACCACTTCTAGTTTTTCCACTGAGTGGTCTATCAGCAACAAGTCGTCTAGATATGCCATTATCGTTACACCTCGTGTTCTTAGATTGGCCAATAATGGGGCCAGAATTTTTGTGAACACTCTTGGTGCTGTGGCCAGACCGAAGGGTAAGGCTCTGAACTGAAAATGGCGCCCTTCTACCGCAAAGCGTAGAAATTTTTGGTGGGCTGGAAAGATGGGAATGTGCAAATAAGCATCTTTGATGTCGATCGAGGCTAACCATTCCTCCCCTTGTAGGGCAGTGGCTACCGATCGGATCGACTCCATCCGGAAAGTCCTGATATGTAGGAATTTGTTTAGCCCTTTTAGATTTAATATGGGCCTCACGTCCCCGTTTGGCTTCGGGACTGTAAAGAGGTTTGAGTAAAACCCGAACCCCCATTCTTCCAGGGGAACCTCTATAATTACTGCTTGGAGCAATAATTGTTCTAGTGCCAACAGGAGGGATCCTCTCTTCTGGGGATCCCTTGGCACGTTTGACCTTATAAAGCGGGAAGGAGGGGAGTTTTTTAACTCCAATTTGTATCCCAGATTTACTGCGGAGAGCACCCATCTGTCTCGGATCGTGTCCCGCCAGGTCTCTGTGAACAACTGAAGTCTTCCCCCCACCCGATTGGGTGGGGGCAACCCTTCATGCATTTGACTTTGGGGGAGGTTTTGTACCTCTCCTGATCCAGGGCTTCTTGTTACCCTGCAATTGTCCCTGATTTTTACCTCCGGGATTTGACCGAGGAGGCCGTCGAAACTGTTTCACAGCCGATGTCCTAGGGACTGGAGAAGCAGGCCTCTTAAAAGAGGGACCTCTAACTCTATTTTTAACCGGCAAAAGTGTACTTTTACCGCTGGAAATTCTCTGGATATATTTGTCCAGGTCTTCCCCGAATAAGCGTTCCCCATGAAATGGGAAGCTGACCAGCAATTTTTTACAGGGAGCTTCAGCAGACCAGTTTTTGAGCCATAGAAGCCTGCGCATATGTACCACAGACAGCGTAAGGCGGGAGGCCTGATGGATTGAATCCTTTATAGCGTCCACCGCAAAGCATAAGGCTCTAGGTAGATCAGCTAGGGCAAGAGCCTGCTGATCTGGCAAGTCCCTTAAGACCTGTTTCAACTGATCCTTCACTGCTTGGCAGACCCCAATAGCTGCCACTGCTGGTTGTGTCACCAATCCTGCTGTAGAGAAAGCAGATTTTAATAAGGACTCCAATTTTTTATCTATTGGGTCCTTGAACATTTGGACATTATCCACCGGACATGTCAGTGATTTATTCACACAAGAGATGGCTGCGTCCACTGTAGGGACCCTCCATTTTCTGATGAACTTATCCTCCATGGGATAGACCACCGGAAATCTCTTGGGGGGAGTAAATATTTTGTCAGGATGCTCCCAATCCTGGTAAATGAGCCCTTCCAGTAAAGGATGGATCGGAAAGGAACAAACAGTCTGGGGAGCTTTTAGCGACCCCAACGAGGAGACAGAAGTGGATGATGTCTCCGCAAGTGGCATTTTAAATGCTGATCGGACCATATCCCTGTATGGGACTGTTGCTCTGTTAACAGGCACTCTGAGGAAGGAGACGGAGATCGGGCGCTTTTCTCCTGTGACAGGGAAGCCGCGATCAATGCTGACAATCTCTCTTCCAGCCCTCCCAGAGCTGAGGAAAAAACCTCCTCTGTTACATACACAGGAGCAGGTGAACTGAGGACAGCCACAGTACCAGGTACTCCTGAGGGTGCTCTACGGTCACTAACCTCTGATTCTTCAGGGGAGACTGGTGCAGCCAAAGCATGCCCAAGATCCTCAGAGCCCGATGGAGACCCCCTATTCCTCCTGGAATTTCTAGTCCCGGAGTTTTTAGACGGCATATTCCTAAGCCACAAAGCTGAGGTATTCCAGCCGAAATACACCAGTTACTGACAATAGTCTAGCATAAATGCTGCTATAAGAAACAGTTGGTGTCTACTAATGTGCCTTTCTAGGGGATGCCTGTATCAACCGCTTGCTGTATGCCTTCTTTAAATGTTGCCAGCTCTGTCTCTGTACTTCATAGCCAGCTCACCACACAAAATTGTGGTTTTTAACTTGCTGGGACGCCCGCACATGCGCAGAAGCGCTGCGGCGGGCACAGAGTGTCATCCCCCAGGCTCCGCCCCTTTCCCGGCTCACCTCTATATATAGAGGCGCGTGCACGCGCACGCGCGCGGCCACGTGCGCCTTCGGCGCTAATTTCGAAAATGGAAACCAGGGACAAGAGCCAGGGCCCCTTTGCCGCAGGCCGGGGGATGGACGAGCATTGCAACATGGCAGAGGAAGCAGTTTCCCATAAGAGAACTCACCATCTGCCTGGACTCGCTCTGATGAGAAGAAACTAGTCCACATGACAAGAAACGTTCCACAGCGGCCTCTAGTGGACAAACACAGGTACCGCAGTCTAATATATTAAATATATATATATATATAAAAAACATTTTTTTTTTCTTGACCACCATTAAAAATTATTACATTTTTTTAGCAGTTACAGGCATGCACAGATATTAGCGGGAATACCATTAGGTAACAGACAGAAAGACAAATTAGGCTTGGGGGTCCCCCAATAGAACCAAGTTCCTGGGGGCCCCCACTTACCTGTTCCCCGCCGCAGGACTTTGTTTGGTCCACAAAAGCCCAAACTTCACCTATCACGGCAGGCATTGTAATCAAACCTTCAGGGACCGGGTTCCCAAGGATTCCACTCCCCTGGACCTGTATAGCACCCTGCACAGAAAACATCTTGGTCGTGGGTATGACCAGAGCTCTGGATCCCAGGGTCCAGCTCTCCTAAGAGAAGCATTACAGGCAAAACCTTGCTCTTCTTTGCAAGGCCCGGGTACCGACCGTTTAGCTATGAAGCTTTTTTGGTCGGATCCGGAATAGCTTACTGAGGCCCAAAAGAACCTGTACGCAAGCTCAGTGAAAAACACATGTTTCTTCTTGGCCAACACCTTAGACACTGGCAAAAAACTGAGGTGCTCCCGGATGGGAGGTGCTTATATAGGGGAGGGTACTTCCGGTTTTGGAAGTTGCCAGTGCCAGCACCTGACGGTATCTATATAACCCATTAGTAATGACTATGTCGCTCTGTGTCCCGTGATGTACGAGAAAGAAAGAGCGAAAGCTACTCACAGTAGAGTAGATTTATTAAATGCAGTATATAAGGAGCCTGTGTGCGTTCCAGTTACCTGAAGTCATGTGGTTGGAAGTTGCATGGCAGAAGGTTCGCCTCTATGCATTTCATCAGGACAATGTCTTCCTGAAGACATCATCATAATGAAATGCATAGGGACAGACCTTCTGGGCCATGGTGAAAGGTGTTTTATCACAATGATGTCTTCCTGAAAATATCAATGTGCCGAAACGCGTAGAGAAGGACCTTCCCCCAAGCAACTTCTGGCCACATGTCTTTTGGTAATTGGAATGCACTGGCTCCTGGTTACGGAGGAGCGGCAGTTCAAGTTTAATTCAAAGTATACAATTGGGGCTATATTGGTGCCGATCGGGCACCTTTTTATGTAAGAGGCAAATCGCTTGTTTTATTGGTTTAGTCCCTATATATGAAATAAACCTACTGCACTATGATTATCTTTACATCTTTGTGCTTACTTTACTATATGTGAGTAATGAATTGAAGGTGAGACGTTCCACCAGCCTATGTTGGGTGTTCCTGGCTATGTGTCACGTAACTTCAGGTAGAGCCTGACGAGCAGATGAAGGCCTCTTGTACAGCCCCAGTTCACTGGCCACTGAGGTTGCAACAGTGGCTGCGAGAGCACGTGATGTAGGAGTGCCTGCGATGTTCTTCATAGCAGGTGAAGCAGCCGGCAGCAGTAGTGGAGCTGCGGGATATGGCTGTGGATGCAGGTACGTTGTGGATGCAGGGGTACTGTAGGTGCAGGTAGGTTGAAGGTGCCGGGGTACTGTGGAGGCAAGTACATAGAGGCTGTAGCAAGTGGAGGAGACTGGTGCAGAGTCAGATGAGCCAGGTTATACATGGAAGATCAGGTACATCAGAGACATCAGGCAAAGAATGGTCAAAGTTCAGGCAGAGGTTTGGCAACAGAGAATCAAGAAGATAAAGGAGAATCAAGGTCAAGCAAGCCTGGTCAGGAGTGGAGATAATCAGAGTAGTTAGGAAGCCAGGTCACAATCAGATCAAAGGTAGGTACAGGAAAAGGATACAGGGGAAAGCTGCAGATCAGACAGCAAGACCCTAGTGCATCCGCCATCCTTATATATGGCATTTGGGCGCCAATGCTAATGGGCACGATCGCGCGGACATGCCTGCCAGGAAGGGTATCTTTGGAATTGTGCCCATGCATGCGCAATGGCCTCTGCCTTTGCACATCCGCTGTGCTATGGCCAGCATGTACCTGACACCATGTGAGAAATGATATCAAGTGCTTATTGACAATTTTTAACAAAGCCGTCACTGGTGGTCTGCTGAGTGTTTAGTATCTTCACGGCTCACTGGGTGTAACTATATGGTGTGGAGTGAATCTTCATACTGAAAGTGGCTCTTGGACTTTTAGGTAGCTTGGATAATTTATGGACTTTTTTTTGCACAACATTGTTAGTACTTATTGGTGTGGTGTCACTACATGCATGTCTAATTGCTAATATTTGTTGCATTATTAATTGCACGTCTAAATATTAATATTAATTGATGATTTATTCTTGTCACTAGATGTTTCGTTTTTGGCACATGTTCATTCATCTATACTACATGATACGTATCGTTTATGATTTGCTATTATTTTGAATAATCATTTATTTATTCACTATTTACTATTCATGTAATTTTATACATATTTATACATTCGGTTAAGGGTTGGAATTTCAGTTGGTTTCACACACATTTTTAACCTGTATTGGTTGGATATTTTAAGCTTACTATCAGCGCCTCCTGTATTCTATTATTTATTGATGTGTGTGGTGTTTGCAGTTTTAAGAGTTGAATAAGAGAAAAAGAGACAGCTAGAGGATGGGGGCGATAAAGGAACAAGAGAAACGGGGGGGGGGGGCGAGAAGGGGGTAGGGCCCAAGAGGGATTTGGGGGGACGTCGGATGGGTGGTACACGAGTTGCCAATAATGAGGTTGTATAGAATCTGCTTTCACAAATCTAGTATCCTGTGGTCAAAATCTTAGGGAAAGGATGTGGAAATCCAGGGATACCAGGTCCGTCAGAATTTAGGCATTGCGTTTTGTAGTTGGACCGTCTGTTTTTCATTAGTATCCAGTGCACTTTGGGTTTGACCTTCTGAAATAGGAATACATGGTGATAGCTAGCCTTGTGTGGTTTTTATTTTTAAAAGCACCCACACATTTACAATAAAAAGTGATGTCCTTAAAAAATATGCATTATGCTCTGCTTGCTTTGGGAGGAGAGCCCATTCATGTGACTTGTCCTTCCTTCATTCATGGAAGGCTCACGTCTGTATTAAGGAGAGAGAAGTCCACAAGATATTCCCACCACAGCCTGCATTTTATGAATGGGCTACAAAGTGCAAACAATAAAGTGGAATAATCTAGCAGTGTATAGTGGAAGGCAGATAGACTGATTATAAAACACCCCCGCTTTCTGTGAATTTTAAGTAACCTCAGCAGAGGATATGTGGAGCCTGCAAGAGTCATCCACTCCCACCTTTTGCCCTCTCTTTCATTTCTGTGGTCACTGCGAACGCTCTCACTGGTGGCCTGATGATGTCTATATGATTCCTAAAATGTATTGTATATCTGCACATACATACAGTATGTCTGCAATGCTGTCAGTGAATATATATATATACAGTGTGTACGGAAAGTATTCAGACCCCCTTACATTTTTCACTCTTTGTTACATTGCAGCCATTTTCTAAAATCATTTAAGTTCATTCTTTTTCCTCTATAATGTACACACTGCACCCCATATTGATAGAAAAACACAGAATTGTTGACATTTTTGCAGATTTATTAAAAAAGAAAAACTGAAATATCACATGGTCCTAAGTATTCAGACCCTTTGCTGTGACACTCATATATTTAACTCAGGTGCTGTCCATTTCTTCTGATCATCCTTGAGATGGTTCTACACCTTCATTTGAGTCCAGCTGTGTTTGATTATACTGATTGGACTTGATTAGGTAAGCCACACACCTGTCTATATAAGACCTTACAGCTCACAGTGCATGTCAGAGCAAATGAGAATCATGAGGTCAAAGGAACTGCCTGAAGAGCTCAGAGACAGGATTGTGGCAAGGCAAAAATCTGGCCAAGGTTCCAAAAAAAATTCTGCTGCACTTAAGGTTCCTAAGAGCACAGTGGCCTCCATAATCCTTAAATGGAAGACGTTTGGGGCGACCGGAACCCTTCCTAGAGCTAGCCGTCCGGCCAAACTGAGCTATCGGGGGAGAAGAGCCTTGGTGAGAGAGGTAAAGAAGAACCCAAAGATCACTGTAGCTGAGCTCCAGAGATGCAGTTGGCAGATGGGAGAAAGGTTGTAGAAAGTCAACCATCACTGCAGCCCTCCACCAGTCGGGGCTTTATGGCAGAGTGGCCCGATGGAAGCCTCTCCTCAGTGCAAGACACATGAAAGCCCGCATGGAGTTTGCTAAAAAACACCTGAAGGACTCCAAGATGGTCAGAAATAAGATTCTCTGGTCTGATGAGACCAAGATAGAACTTTTTGGCCTTAATTCTAAGCGGTATGTGTGGAGAAAACCAGGCAATGCTCATCACTTGTCCAATACAGTCCCAACAGTGAAGCATAGTGGTGGCAGCATCATGCTGTGGGGGTGTTTTTCAGCTGCAGGGACAGGACGACTGGTTGCAATCGAGGGAAAGATGAATGCGGCCAAGTACATATATATCCTGGATGAAAACCTTCTCCGGAGTGCTCAGAACCTCAGACTGGGCCGAAGGTTTACCTTCCAACAAGACAATGACCCTAAGCACACAGCTAAAATAACGAAGGAGTGGCTTCACAACAACTCCGTGACTGTTCTTGAATGGCCCAGCCAGAGCCCTGACTTAAACCCAATTGAGCATCTCTGGAGAGACCTAAAAATGGCTGTCCACCAACGTTTACCATCCAACCTGACAGAACTGGAGAGGATCTGCAAGGAGGAATGGCAGAGGATCCCCAAATCCAGGTGTGAAAAACTTGTTGCATCTTTCCCAAAAAGACTCATGGCTGTATTAGATCAAAAGGGTACAAATACTAAATACTGAGCAAAGGGTCTGAATACTTAGGACCATGTGATATTTCAGTTTTTCTTTTTTAATAAATTTGCAAATAAGTCAACAACTCTGTGTTTTTTTGTCAATATGGGGTGCTGTGTGTACATTAATGAGGAAAAAAAATGAACTTAAATGATTTCAGCAAATGGCTGCAATATAACAAAGAGTGAAAATTTTAAGGGGGTCTGAATACTTTCCGTACCCACTGTGTGTAATATATATATATATATATATATATATATATATATATATATACAGGTCCTTCTCAAAAAATTAGCATATTGTGATAAAGTTCATTATTTTCTGTAATGTACTGATAAACATTAGACTTTCATATATTTTAGATTCATTACACACAACTGAAGTAGTTCAAGCCTTTTCTTGTTTTAATATTGATGATTTTGGCATACAGCTCATGAAAACCCAAAAATCCTATCTCAAAAAATTAGCATATTTCATCCGACCAATAAAAGAAAAGTGTTTTTAATACAAAAAAAGTCAACCTTCAAAAAATTATGTTCAGTTATGCACTCAATACTTGGTCGGGAATCCTTTTGCAGAAATGACTGCTTCAATGCGGCGTGGCATGGAGGCAACCAGCCTGTGGCACTGCTGAGGTGTTATGGAGGCCCAGGATGCTTCGATAGCGGCCTTAAGCTCATCCAGAGTGTTGGGTCTTGCGTCTCTCAACTTTCTCTTACCAATATCCCACAGATTCTCTATGGGGTTCAGGTCAGGAGAGTTGGCAGGCCAATTGAGCACAGTAATACCATGGTCAGTAAACCATTTACCAGTGGTTTTGGCACTGTGAGCAGGTGCCAGGTCGTGCTGAAAAATGAAATCTTCATCTCCATAAAGCTTTTCAGCAGATGGAAGCATGAAGTGCTCCAAAATCTCCTGATAGCTAGCTGCATTGACCCTGCCCTTGATAAAACACAGTGGACCAACACCAGCAGCTGACATGGCACCCCAGACCATCACTGACTGTGGGTACTTGACACTGGACTTCAGGCATTTTGGCATTTCCCTCTCCCCAGTCTTCCTCCAGACTCTGGCACCTTGATTTCCGAATGACATGCAAAATTTGCTTTCATCCGAAAAAAGTACTTTGGACCACTGAGCAACAGTCCAGTGCTGCTTCTCTGTAGCCCAGGTCAGGCGCTTCTGCCGCTGTTTCTGGTTCAAAAGTGGCTTGACCTGGGGAATGCGGCACCTGTAGCCCATTTCCTGCACACGCCTGTTCACGGTGGCTCTGGATGTTTCTACTCTAGACTCAGTCCACTGCTTCCGCAGGTCCTCCAAGGTCTGGAATCGGTCCTTCTCCACAATCTTCTTCAGGGTCCGGTCACCTCTTCTCGTTGTGCAGCGTTTTCTGCGACACTTTTTCCTTCCCACAGACTTCCCACTGAGGTGCCTTGATACAGCACTCTGGGAACAGCCTATTCGTTCAGAAATTTCTTTCTGTGTCTTACCCTCTTGCTTGAGGGTGTCAATGATGGCCTTCTGGACAGCAGTCAGGTCGGCAGTCTTACCCATGATTGCGGTTTTGAGTAATGAACCAGGCTGGGAGTTTTTAAAAGCCTCAGGAATCTTTTGCAGGTGTTTAAAGTTAATTAGTTGATTCAGATGATTAGGTTAATAGCTCGTTTAGAGAACCTTTTCATGATATGCTAATTTTTTGAGATAGGAATTTTGGGTTGTCATGAGCTGTATGCCAAAATCATCAATATTAAAACAAGAAAAGGCTTGAACTACTTCAGTTGTGTGTAATGAATCTAAAATATATGAAAGTCTAATGTTTATCAGTACATTACAGAAAATAATGAACTTTATCACAATATGCTAATTTTTTGAGAAGGACCTGTATATAATTGTTTTGATAGCTTTCTTGAGTTGTTACTTAATAATATATTGGTTCGTTATATTGCATATTAAATTAAGGCTAATATATATATTTTTTTCTCTTTTCTCTCCTTTTTTTTTGTTTAAAAAATACCTGATCTCTTTAAGGTAAGTCAACTGATTTTGTTTTACAGTTTGAAACTCATTTCATAATGTATATACAATCAATGTATATTGTGAAGCACTGGTGGGAAGTATTGATGTATGCGTCACCTAGGTGTCTCACCTACACATGAGCGGCTCCAGTTTATGACTGTTGTTGAGAAAACAAACTTTTTGTTTTATCTGAATCCTAATAAGTTCTGTTTTGGGTCCTGAAGGCTTTGTAGAGGTTTGGTTTGGATAAAGCCTCCAGTTCTTGGATCCACATCATTTCTCGTAGCCCAGCCTCATTATTAGTTTCAGTCTTTATATATGTGAGTTGACTGATGCTCTGGGCTCTTTCTCTGTTGTGGGAGCCTGCTGCTGGGTGAAAACACTCACTGCTGACAGAACACTAAAAAGATACAAGATCTGCCTGTTTTTTTTTTTTTTGAGGAACCCAATGTGGAGCACCCTGATAGTCAGAAATCAACCTGAGTTTAGTTAGTGGTTCAGACAAGCAGATGTTGTATTTGTTTTATGCCATGGATGTACAAAGCCCTCCTGCATCAGAACTGTGTTTGTTTCCTGCCTTGCAGAAAAAAAGAGCAGGGCAAACCTGCTGTGACTGTTTCTGGGGGTCCCAGTTTCATGCATGGTTTATCGCTGCCAATATCACGTGAGCATGCCCCCCTTACAAGAAGTGTCCCTATATGTAGATCTCCAGAAATTGTTGTATATTTTCTGGATACTTATGTAGCACTCACCACCCTGTTTCTTCTTTTCTGCCACTCTGCAGTCAGGGCACACCACTATACTTGCCCGGTATCCAACTCCATGTATGGAGAGGCGAGCGGTGTTAGATTTGTGGGCCTTGCGGCGAGTTACCTCTCCAGAGTGGATCCCTGGTCTCCGTTGTCTAGGCGGAAGTCCCTTTGTAATAAAGCCAATGTCCACACAGGTGTAAAACCTAAGCAGCAAGGTTTTATTCTTCTCTTATGGTAAAACTTGGAAGAGAGAGAGAGAGAGAGTAGAAACGACAGTGTTCAGGCACGCAACACTCAGAGAACACTTTCGTCGCCACTCAAGCCTGAGTGGGTATTGCTCACCCGGATAGTCCCTTTGAGAGCGGTCCTAGCAACCGGAGTGGAGCACAGAGGTCAGAGATGATGGATCCCCCTTTAGGTAGGCCTCCAGGCCTCTCCCTGAGATACTTTGAAAAAGCAAAAAATATCGGAGCGCAAAAGTGCTCCAATAAGAGAGAACCGTCAGTGAAGTGAATCAACTACACCTGATGTATTTGTTGCAAAAAGAGAGACTTTATTTGTGAAAAATGACACATGGTGAGAACATTTTTAAACAAACTCCTAGCAGGAGATTAGGCCTCCAGGTAACCTAAATCAAATTTATAAGAGTAAAAAGTATAACGTTATAATTAAAAAACAGATATTAAAGGACATGCTACTGTGACTATCTTGAGAAATATAGCTAGTGAGACCTGGAATTCACAGTAATAAACTGATATAAACTGAAGAGTACATCCCACTAAATAATGTGGAAAGATGGAAGTTCATATGGAAGTTCATATGGATTTGGTCAAACGAAGTGGATCCCGTCCATAGGACGAATCACACTGTTGATATGAATCAAATTTAGCAGTTGTGGATTCAGTGAATTTTATTTACATCATATTGGGCTCTCCCCGAGATAGCAGTACCGTCGTTATCTCCGCCGGGACTGATCTTCCCCTGGAACTCCTTCCCTAAAGATGGGCCCCCTTCAACCGGGCAGCCTGGGATCCTTATCCGAAGCCTAGGCCCTCAATAGGAGAGCTGGGCCTACTATACATCAGCAGAGCCCCAGGTTAAAGGTGCCTGAGACCAAACACACGCATTCCGTGCCATGAGGGCTACAAGACACTCTCACTGGACCAGAGGTCCCCCTCAATGCCTTGGGGTCCCCCTGGAATCGCCTCACGCCAAAAGGCATCTGCCCCCTTTGTACCCTCTCCCAGCATGCACAGCGGGTAGACCACACCCACTGCACGGCTGCCGAGAGAAGATACCCAATAGTGCTACGATACCTCATGTGGTTCAACCTGAGCCCGAAGTGACAATGCCACCCCCAGGCAACAGGGAACTGTACTGACAGGCAGCATCGCACCCAGAGCAGAAGCACAATTTGTTCTAATCAACAGGTCCGAGCCCAACTATTGGCTTGGACCACCCCTAAATTTACACATATAGCATCCCATAAATTGGGATGGGCGCTACACTTACATTGGGCCAACTAGGCTCGATGTAAGTATTTATATTTGGAGGGCCAATGGGTATGCTGAAAATCACTGTAGTAGTCTGCACTGCATATAATGATAGTTGTGATCCTGCAGGTGGTGCTCCATCAGCTTCACTGTTGCACATTGAACACAGTTGTGACGGTAATGTTTGTTCAGCAAAAGCTTTAAATGTCTCATGGATGGGACATAGGCTCGCCTATTAAAAATATATAATTACCAAGAAGCCTTTGCTGTTTTAGTAAACCCACATAGCAAAGTAAAAAAAAAAAATGAAAGCCGAGTTATAGTCCTAGAGATAAGCGGTCAGATTGTCTTTGTACAAACAACCTTTATTTTTCTAGTCTTACCTCCACTTTCCTGTTACAGCAATTATGCAGAGGGTTCATGCAGACCAATAGGTACCCTGTGCACTATAATGTAACAGACCTGGTCAGGCACACCCTCTCTTCCTATGTAATACATCTCTATGCAAGGGTCCATGAGCTGAGAGATGTGACTGTTACTGAGCTCTGCCAGCACAGAGCTTTACAGTGTTCAAACTTTTACCCAAAACAGCTGCAAATCAGAACATGGGGCGAAGCTTCCACTGCCCTTTATCACTGTGATCTAAATAGAATGCTTTTATTTTATTGTGTCTGCGGGTCTCCTTTTATATACTAAGCAAATAAAATGCTGCATAATTACAATGATGGATAAGAGAAAACCAAAACAATTTTCAGCTATTTTTTTTTTCCTCCTCCTGTTTACATTTTCGCAAATGATGTCTTTTCACAGAAAATGTACTTTTATTGTCGCAATAACACTTTAAGAAATAATTAGCGTTCTGTTAATTTGCTGCTGTGAAGAAAACTGATATACACGGTGTACAGGGATAAGATGCTAAACATGGCAAAACATAATGCCAATAATGTAACCATCTAGCCAAGTCCAGGATAATATGTGCTGTATTTTGGTTAAAAGAGCTAAACGTGTAATGTATTTATTGAGGAGGATCTGTCACTTACATATAAGCAGATGACACATGAATAAACATATTGCACATTAGGTTCAGCTGCTGTATATAGTTTCTTTAGAATGTATACATTTGCATGCTGACGTGATGTAACCAATTTCTGGGAGAATATGTTGACGGTATGTAGGGATAGGGCTGATCTGACTTCTAAAACACCTGAAAAGTAAAAAAATATATACCGTATATACTCGAGTATAAGCCGACCCGAGTATAAGCCGAGGTACCTAATTTTACCACAAAAAAATGGCAAAACTTAATGACTCGAGTATAAGCCGAGGGTGAGAATGCAGCAGCTACTGTAAGCGGAAAAGAGGATCAACAATGCCCATTTGCAGGCCCCACTGTGCCCATTGCAACCTCACTGTGCCAACCTCACTGTGCCCATTGCAACCTCACTGTTCCAACCTCACTGTGCCCATCGTCACTGTGCCCATCGTCACTGTGCCCATCGTCACTGTGCCCATCGTCACTGTGCCAATCCTCACTGTGCCAACCTCACTGTGCCCATCGTCACTGTGCCCATCGTCACTATGCCAATCCTTACTGTGCCAATCCTCACTGTGCCAATCCTCACTGTGCCCGTTGTCAGTCTACCTGAAATTGAAAGGCTGCGGGCGTCCATTCATTGTTTAAAACTCGCGGTCTCCTCCTGGTCCCTTCCGTGATAGGTGTTTCTCAGCAGACACAGTTCCACCTATCATGAACATTCTCTCATCCTCGGACTCAGTTTCCCAGCAGACACTGTTCAGTGTTCCGCCAATCACGGACGTCCTCTTGTCCGAGGCTGAAAAGGCGTCCGTGATTTGCGGAACACTGAGCACAGTGTCTGTTGGGATGGGTGAGGATGAGAGAACGTTTGTGATAGGTGTTTCTCAGCCGACACAGTTCCGCCTATCACGGAAGGGACCAGGAGGAGACCGCGAGTTTTAAACGATGGACGCCCGCAGCCTCTCAATATTTTCAGGTGCACTGACTCGAGTATGATGCCGCGTACACACGATAGTTTTTAATGACGAGAATTTTTTTATTTTTTTTAAATGGTCATTAAAAATGATCGTGTGTGGGCTTTCCAGCATTTTTCCTGATGAGAAAAACGCAGAGAATCACGACGAGAAAAATTGGAACATGCTCTAATTTTTCACGTCGTTTTTTACATCGTCGTTTTTCTCGTCATAAAAAAAGGCTGTGTGTGGGCTTTAACGATGTGAAAAAAAATGCGCATGCTCAGAATCAAGTATGAGACGGGAGCGCTCGTTTTGGTAAAACTAGCGTTCGTAATGGAGATAGCACATTCGTCACGCTGTAACGGACTGAAAAGCACGAGGCTGAAAAGCGCAAATCGTCTCTCAACAAACTTTACTAACATGAAGGGTGGCGCCATCCGAATGGAACTTCCCCTTTATAGTGCCGTCGTACGTGTTGTACGTCACCGCGCTTTGCGCAAACATTTTTTCCACGATAGTGTGTAGGCAAGGCAGGCTTGAGAGGAAACACGAAAAATCACGTGGATAAAAATGCAGTTTTTTTCAATGACATTAAAAACGATTGTGTGTACGCGGCATAAGCCAAAGGGGGCATTTTCAGCCCAAAAAAAAGGGCTGAAAATCTCAGCTTATACTCGAGTATATACGGTGTGTGTGTGTATATATATATATATATATATATATATATAGATATATATAGATATATATATCTATATATATATACCGTATAATTATTCATACACACATGCAAGGGTTGTACCAAAAGTAATGTAAAAGTGGGCATAACCTTTTTATTAACTAATATAGGCCTTTCAAATTTCACATGCTGGTAGAGCAACTCTTTCTCTATAGTAACTCTTCTACTTTTTCATTGCAAGTACATAATGGATTCCAAGCAGAAGCAACTACTATACTGTCATTGAGTTCTTGATCGAAGGAGGGGTAAAGTTTGTCCAACATCCACAGAAAACTATAGAAAGTCTACTAAGATGACAACATTTAAACTTCCTCATCTATCTCTGCACATTGCTCTTGCCAATCACGCCATCTCTATGAACATTGTGTAGGCCTCTGTGGATGTCGGACAACCTGCACTTGTCAAGAACTTAACCACTTCAGCTCCGGACCATTTGGCTGCCCAAAGACCAGAGCACTTTTTGCGATTCGGCACTGCGTCGCTTTAACTAACAATTGCGCGGTCGTGCGATGTGGCTCCCAAACAAAATTGACATCCTTTTTTTTCCACAAATAGAGCTTTCTTTTGGTCGTATTTGATCATCTCTGTGGTTTTTATTTTTTGCGCTATAAACAAAAATAAAGCGACAATTTTGAAAAAAAAAGCTATATTTTTTACTTTTTGCTATATTAAATATCCCCCCCCCCCAAATATATATATATATATATATATATATATATATATATATATATATATATATATATATATAAAACATTCCTCAGTTTAGGCTGATACGTATTCTTCTACATAGTTTTGGTAAAAAAAAATCGCAATAAGCGTTTATTGATTGGTTTGCGCAAAAGTTATAGCGTCTACAAAATAGGGGATAGTTTTATGGCATTTGTATTAATATTTTTTTTTTAGTAATGGCGGCGATCGGGGATTTTTATTGTGACTGCGACATTATGGCGGACTCATCGGACACTTTTGGCGCTATTTTGGGACCATTCACATTTATACAGCAATCAGTGCTATAGAAATGCACTGATTACTGTGTAAATCTGTCTGGCAGTGAAGGGGTTAACCACTAGGGGGCGAGGAAGGGGTTAAGTGTGTCCTAGGGAGTGATTCTAACTTTTAGGGGGCGTGGCTACAAGTGACACGTCACTGATCGCTGCTCCCGATGAGAGGGAGCAGACGATCAGTGTCAGTGTCACTAGGAAGAACAGGGAGATGCTTTTTTACACTGGCATCCCTCGTTCTGCAGCTCCGTGACACACAATTGCGGGACACCGGCAGACATCGATCACGGAGCTTGCGACAGGGGCGCGCGCGTGCCCACACGGCGCCAAATTTAAACTGATGTATATTTACATCGATTTGCCTGTCCGTACCATTCTGCCGATGTAAATCTACAGGAGCCGCTCCTTAAGTGGTTAATGATGTCAAGATGTTCCTGCTTGGAATCCATTATCTACCTGCAATGAAGAAGAAGATGAAAAAGAAGAGTTACTATAGAGGAAGAGTTACTCTACCAACATGTGACATTTGAATGACCTATGTATGGTAATAAACTTTTTGTGCAGCCCTTGTATACTGTGTATATATATACACACACACTATATTGCTAAAAGTATTGGTCCAAATCATTTGGTTGAGGGGGGATTATAATGTGGGGTTGTTTTTCAGGGGTTGGGCTTGGCCCCTTAGTTCCAGTGAAGGGAACTCTTAAGGCCTCAGCATACCAAGACATTTTGGACAATTTCATGCTCCCAACTTTGTGGGAACAGTTTGGGGATGGCCCCTTCCTGTTCTAACATGACTGCGCACCAGTGCACAAAGCAAGGTCAATAAAGACATGGATGAGCGAGTATGGGGTGGAGCAGGGGTCAAGTCCTGGGGAAAAAAGTGTGGAAACTCCCACCCAAGATCCACTCCCCCAGCAAAAAAAAAGAAAAAAAACCTACACTGACGGTAGTGACCTATATACACCGACACACCTACACTGACTGTACTGACCTACCTGACCTACACTGACCTACCTACACTGACCTACCTACACTGACGGTAATGACCTATATACACTGACACACCTACACTGACGGTAGTGACCTATATACACTGACCTACCTGACCTACGCTGACCTACCTACACTGACCTCTATACACTGACATTTACATACACATTACACTGTCTGACCTACCTGAGCTCAGCGGTGTCACAGCAGGCACTACTGCAGTCAGTCATTCCGTCAGAGGAGGAGCCTGGAGGGGAGGAGAGCCGAGGAGCCTGAAGGAGAGGCTAAGGAGAGCCGGAGAGGAGAGAAGAGCCGCCGGCCCGAGCGCCGAGCAGGGATGTGGCGCGGCGGCCGATTTGTAATTCCTGCCTTCTGCAGTCTGCAGCGCCTATGATGGGCGTCACATGGCATTGGACCAGTGGGACATCCATCATAGGTGTTGCGCAGGCTCCAGAAGGCAGGACCTGCTGTTATGGCACTTGGCGAGTCGGCAGGACTCGGCCACACTCGGCCACATTCGGCGGCGCTCGGGATCAGATCGGTCCCGGTGCTCGCCACTCAGGGGCTGCAAAGGGATCTAGATAGATATATATATCTATCTATCTAGATATATATTTATATGTTTTTCAGTGTTTTTGTTTGGGAAAAATTGAAAATTCTGCATATTAATATATTTATAGCGCAGCACCTTCCTGAAGACTGTTTTTTACAGATGTGCTGCATAACAGAACTATATGGCTGATCAGATTAAATACTGTTTGTAAATGACTCAGATGAGCAACACTACCCCCTGCCCCAGCACATACACAATCATTTGACATAGTCTTTTATACAAAGGTTGCCCACAAGCAAACGGACGGTGCTGAGATTTCTTAAAAAAGCCCAGCGTGCGTTTCAAACTTAATGTCTTGGATGTCCTGTGCACTTTAACCACTACCATACCACGCAAATTCCAGCACTCCTCTCCTACATGTAAAAATCATAATTTTTTTGCTGGAAAATTACTCAGAACCCCCAAACATTATATATGTTTTTTTTTTAGCAGAGAATCTAGGGAATAAAATGGCTGTCATTGCAACTTTTTATGTCACACAGTACTTGCGCAGCAATTTTTAAAATGAGATTTTCTTGAAATAAAATCTTTCATGAGAAAAAAAACTGTAAAGTTATGCCCCATACACACGATCGTTTTTCTTGCCATTTTTTTTCTTGCCGTTTTTCATGTCGTTTTTTTTCATGTTTCCTCTCAAGCCTGTCTTGCGTACACACCATCATTTAAAAAAACGATCAAGCAAAGCGCAGTGACGTACAACACGTACGACGGCACTATAAAGGGGAAGTTCCGTTCGGATGGCGCCACCCTTCATGTTAGTAAAGTTTGTTGAGCGACGATTCGCTCTTTTCAGTCTCGTGCTTTTCAGTCCGTTACAGCGTGACGAATGTGCTATCTCCATTACGAACGCTAGTTTTACCAGAACGAGCGCTCCTGTCTCATACTTGATTCTGAGCATGCGCGTTTTTTTTTCACCTCGTTAAAGCATACACACTATCGTTTTTCACGTCGTTAAAAAAAACGACATGAAAAACGACGTGAAAAAAGAGAGCATGTTCGAAATTTTTAATGCCCGTTTTTCACGTCGTTAAAAATGCTCTGGAGCCTACACACGATCATTTTTAATGGCCATTTTTTTTAATGGCATTTTTAACGGCATGAAAAACGATCGTGTGTATGGGGCATTAGCCCAATTTTTTTGTATAATGTGACAGATGATGTTACGCCGAGTAAATAGATACCTAACATGTCGCTTTAAAATTGCGCAAACTTGTGGAATGGCTGCAAATTTAGGTACTTAAAAATCTACATTTTTTTACAGGTTACCTGTTTAGGGTTACAGAGGACGGTTCACGGTGATACCTCATATGTGTGGTTTGACCGTCGTTTACATATGCAGACGTGACCTACGTATGCGCTCGCTTCTGCACTTTATTTTTATTTTTTTATTGTTTATTTTATGTACATTTTTTTATTTTTACACTCTCCCTTTAAAATGTTATTTTTTTTTTATCACTTTTATTCCTATTACAAGGAATGTAAACATCCCTTGTTATAGGAATAGGGCATGTTAGATCCTCTTTATGAAGAGATGTGAGGTCTATAAGACCCCACATCTCTCCTCCAGTCTGGAAAGCCTGAGTTAAACAAAAAACAAAAAAAATGATCTCAGGCTTTTCAGCTGAGTCCCCAGCATTGATTACTTCATAACGTTGCACCCGGGACTCATAGAGACTGTCGGGGACCATCTGGCCCACGGTTTTCTCTATGGCTAACTTCTGGCGCCGGCGGATTCCTTCTCCGGCCCGCTGATCGCATGGGCGAGCTGGTAGAAGCACCGGAGGCTGCCATCTGTAAGAACGATCAAGCGGCTGTGATTGTTCTTACGGTGCAGGGAATCTCGTGCTGAAAAAAATGTTATCTAAATGATGCCTGTAATTGCAGGCATCATCCAGATATCCCCACTGAAAGCCCAGGACGTCATATGACATTCTGCGGTATGGAAGTGGTTAATGTCTATTATAATCTCATTTAAAAAATAATGTTAAGCATCAGCTAATAAACTTTGTAACATTTAGAAAATAGTAATAAATTGACCAAACCTTTAAATAAAGGTGCTTTGTGCACCCTCAGCAAAATCCACACCAATTTCCATTTTTTGCTCAATTAGAAACTGTGCCATGAAAGAACAGCTGTGGACATCATAAATGAAACAAGTTCATTTGTTCACTTGTGTATTCGTTCATAAGTTGTTAGATATTTCCTGTATTTGGTTAAAGGGAATGCATAATCTTTTTAATGATTTTTCTAAATTAAATTTAATTCAAAATGTAAAAGAGATTAGCTAAATTAAAAAAAAAAAAGATTATCAGTCCATAGCAATTTAATATTCCTTATTTCTTTGTATAGTTTGTACTTTTATATACACATGAACACTCATATTTGCTCATTATATTCTGCATATATATATAGGTCCTGCTATGCAGTGCTACACAATGGTTGTGCCCCTTTCACGTGGGTGTGTGAATGGATCCCCCCTGCTAAATCACAGCAGAACATGATATATATATTTTTTTTCTGCTTTTACCAAACCGGAGCTCTCTGGACCATTGTTGGATTTATAGATGCCGTCATGCCGGACAAACATGCATTTCTTTATATCAGTCTCCATCATGTTTTCATGTTTTTTTGGATGGACGGACTAAGAGATATGCATTCATTTACCTCCGCCTACCCATAGACTTACATGGAACTTCAGGTCCACTGGAAAAAAATGATCAGGGGACCTGAACTTATTACCTTTGTGAAAGGCCCCGTCGTATCATAATAATTGCTAAAAGGTAACTTCACTTTCCTGCAAAAAATATATAACAAATTAAAAAAATATATTAAAAAATAATATAAAAAAATATATAATTGATACATAAGTCATATTGTAGTTCAATGTTGTTAAAAATTACCTTTCAATCTGCAGCTGCTGTAATTTTCTGTAAATTTCAATACATGGCAGCCTGAAGGTGTTCTGTACACTGAGCACTCCCAGAAATGTAATTTTCTGGTTGCGTGATTGGTTCTCTGATTTCCCTATAAATCTGCACTAAGCTACAAGTCATATCATAGGCATCCTCTGCAATAGGAATTTCAGTTTTGGTGAGATACTTCCCAAGGGTTAAATTTAAGAATGGGCCTGAACATCCCCCAAATCGGTTCGCACCAGAACACCTGGAACAGGCAAAAATTTCTAGCGAACATGCAAACCCTATTAAAGTCTATGGGATACGAACATGACGAATCAAAAGCCTTAATTTTAAAGGCTTATATGCAAGTTATTGCCATAAAAAGTGTATGGGGACGCGGGTACTGCAATGCAAAAAAAGTTCTTAAAACAATCGTTTTTTCAGAGCAGTGATTTTAATGATTCTTAAAGTGAAACAATAAAAATGATGTAAAAATGTGTAGAACATGCCGCAGCAATAGTGACATTCCTAAAGGAAAAAAGTAATTTAAACTTGCTTGAGGCTGTAATGTATTGCCGAGTCCGGGCAATATAGATGAAAAATCTATGAAAAAAATGCCAAAATTTTTAAGACAATTGGTGTGGGCCCCCCAAAAATCCATACCAGACCCTTTTTTGAGCATGCAGCCTAGCAGGTCAGGATTGGGGGAGGGGACAAGCGAGCGCCTCCCCTCCTGAACCATACCAGGCCACATGCCCCCCACATGGGGAGGGTGCTTTGGGGTGCACCAAAGCACCTTGTGCCCATGTTGATGGGGACAAGGGCCTCTTCCCGACAACCCTGGCTAGTGGTTGCCGAGGTCTGCCAGCAGGGGGCTTATCAGAATCTGGAAGCTTCCTTTAACAAGGGGGCCCCCAGATCCCGCCCCCCCCCCTATATGGATGGGTATCGGGTACCCATTCACCAAAAAAGTGTAAAAAACTAGAAACCACAAGAGACAATTTTTGACAATTCCTTCATAAAAAAATTAAAAAATAAGTGTCCCGCGTTGTACATCCACCGTCAATCACACCGCCCCACGAACCCGAAAAATTGAAAAACAGAAAAAAACTCTGTCTCTATGGGTGGCCTCTCTGCAAATGCTGTCTTTTCGCTTTGACAGCTCTTACAGTATATAGGCAAGGGCAGGGCCACCCGCTGATGTAAATGAATGACCCCGCCCCCTATGACATTATATGATGTCATATGACATCAGAAGGGGGTGGGTCACTCGGTTAGGTCACAGGGTGGCCCCGTCCTTGCCTATATAACTGCTGTCAAAGCCAAGAGACAGCAGTCGCTGGGAGGCCTCCCATGGAGGCGGAGCTTTTTTTGTTTTTTCTATTTTTCAGGTCCATCAGTCGGCATGATTGAAGATGGATGAACATCGCTGGACATTTTTATTTTCTTCTTCTTTTTTTTTTTTAATAAAGGAATTGTCAAAAACGGTCTCTTGTGGTTTTTACTTTTCAACACTTTTTTTGCTGAATGGGTAGGGGTACCCAAAGGGTCTGGTATGGATTTTAGGGGTGACCGCACGCTGTTTTTTTTCTTAATTCTGTCATAGGGTTCCCCTAACCACTTCAATACACTGTATTATATTATATATACTACACTGATGGCACTATATACTCTGTACTGTATTATAAATACTACACGGACTGCACTATATACTCTGAACTGTATTATATATACTACACAGACTGCACTTTATACTCTGCACTGTATTATATATACTACACGGACTGCACTATATACAGTGTTTTGATGAGAAAAGTTGGAGCATTGGCATCCCTTCAAAAGTATTTAACTAGGGATGGGCTCGATGTTCAAATCGAAAAGGTGGACATGTTTAATATCGGTTTACTTGGTGTAACATCATCTTTTATATTCTCCCAAACAATAGAGTATTATATTGTGTTTTTGTGCATTAAAATTCATTAAAGTGTATTTTTTCCAAAAAGTGTGTGTTTGAAAAACTGCTGCGCAAATATTGTGTGACATAAAAATAAGCAAAATCCACAATTTTTTTTCCTAGGGCCTCTGCTTAAAAATATTTATAATGTTTGGGGGTTCTAAGTGGTTTTCCAGCACAAAGATTATGTTTTATACATTTTGGAGACTGGAGAGGAATATCAGAATTGGCCCAGGCTGGCAGTGATTAAATCCTTGCAATGTAGATTAATCACCCAGAAGGGATTGCTTTCTTTTTATTTATTTTTTAAACAAAAGTGGAGGTATTCTTTAAAGTGAAAGTAAACCCTTCCTATCGTTTCCAGCCAAGGAAGCTGCCATCTTGGCCTCTGTTTAACCACTTAAGCCCCGGACCATTTGGTAGCTAAAGGACCAGAGGTGATTTCAGAATTTTGCACTGCGCTGCTTTAACTGTAAATTGTGCGGACATGCAATGTTGTACCCAAACGAAATTCGCGTCCTTTTCTTCCCACAAATAGAGCTTTTTTTTAATGGTATTTGATTGCCTTGCAATTTAAATTTTTTGCGATATAAACGGAAAAAGACCGAAAATTTTGAAAAAAAAATGATATTTTCTACTTTTTGTTATAAGAAAAATCAAATAAACTCAATTTTAGTCATTTAGGCCAAAATGTATTCAGGCACATGTCTTTAGTAAAAAAAATGTCAATAAGCGTATATTTATTGGTTTGCGCAAAAGTTATAGCGTTTACAAACTAGGGTACATTTTCTGGAATTTACACAGCTTTTAATATATGACTGCCTATCTCATTTCTTGAGGTGCTAAAATGGCAGGGCAGTACAAACCCCCCCCCCCAAATGACCCCATTTTGGAAAGTAGACACACCAAGGAAATTGCTGAGAGGCATGTTGAGCCCATTGAATATTTTTTTTTGTCTCAAGTGATTGAATAATGACTAAAAAAAAAAAAAAATTACAAAAAGTTGTCACTAAATGATATATTGCTCACACATGCCATGGTTATATGTGGAATTGCACCCCAAAATACATTTTGCTGCTTCTCCTGAGTACGGGGATACCACATGTGTGGGACTTTTTGGGAGCCTAGCCGCGTACGGGCCCCCGGAAACCAAGCACCGCCTTCAGGATTTCTAAGGGCGCAAATTTTTGATTTCACTCCTCACTACCTATCACAGTTTTGAAGGCCAAAAAATGCCAAAATAGCACAAAACCGCCCCAAATGACCCCATTTTAGAAAGTAGACACCCCAAGGAAATTGCTGAGAGGCCTGTTGAGCCCATTGAATATTTTTTTTTTGTCCCAAGTGATTGAATAATGACAAAAGAAAAAAAAATTACAAAAAGTTGTCACTAAATGATATATTGCTCACACATGCCATGGTTATATGTGGAATTACACCCCAAAATACATTTTGCTGCTTCTCCTGAGTAGGGGGATACCACATGTGTGGGACTTTTTAGGAGCCTAGCCACGTACGGGACCCCGAAAACCAAGCACCGCCTTCAGGATTTCTAGGCACAAATTTTGGATTTCACTCCTCACTACCTATCACAGTTTTGAAGGCCATAAAATGCCAAAATAGCACAAAACCCCCCAAATGACCCCATTTTGGAAAGTAGACACCCCAAGCTATTTGCTGAGAGGCATGGTGAGTATTTTACAGCTCTCATTTGTTTTTGAAAATGAAGAAAGAAAATATTTTTTATTTTATTTTATTTTTTTCAATTTTCAAAACTTTGTGACAAAAAGCGAGATCTGCAAAATACTCACAATACCTCTCAGCAAATAGCTTGGGGTGTCTACTTTCCAAAATGGGGTCATTTGGGGGGGTTTTGTGCCATCTGGGCATTCCATGGCCTCCGAAACTGTGATAGGCAGTGAGAAGTGAAATCAAAAATTTACACCCTTAGAAATCCTGAAGGCGGTGCTTGGTTTTTGGGGTCCCGTACGTGGCTAGGCTCCCAAAAAGTCTCACACATGTGGTATCCCCGTACTCAGGAGAAGCAACAGAATGTATTTTGGCGTGTAATTCCACATATGCCCATGGCATGTTTGAGCAATATATCATTTAGTGACAACTTTGTGCAAAATAAATAAATAAATAAATAAATTTTATTTTTTCCGCAACTTGTGTCAACATATAAAATATTCCATGGACTCGACAAGCCTCTCAGTATATAGCTTGGGGTGTCTACTTTCCAAAATGGGGTCATTTGGGGGGGTTTTGAACTGTTCTGGCATTTTATACACAACATTAGGAAGCTTACATCCACTCTTCTAACCACTTGAAGACAAAGCCCTTTTTGACACTTTTTTTTTACATGAAAACATTTTTTTTTTTGCAAGAAAATTATGTTGAACACTATATATATTTTTAAAGCAAAGGCCCTACAGATTAAAATGGTGGGTGTTGCATTTTTTTTTTCTACACAGTATTTGCGCATTTTTGGGGAAAAAATACAATTTTTTTTAATTTTAATGCACTAAAACACACTATATTGCCCAAATGTTTGATGAAATAAAAAAGATGATCTTAGGCCGAGTACATAGATACCAAACACGACATGCTTTAAAATTTCGCACAAACGCGCATTGGCGACAAACTACATACATTTTTAAAAGCCTTTAAAAGACTTTACAGGTTACCCCGTTAGATTTACAGAGGAGGTCCACTGCTAAAATTACTGCCCTCGATCTGACCTTCGTGGTGATACCTCACATGCATGGTGCAATTGCTGTTTACATATGACGCCAGACCTACGCTTGCGTTCGCCATTGCGCAAGAGCAGGGCAGGACAGGGGTGCTTTTTTTTTTTTTTTTTTTTTTTTATTATTAATTTTGCTTTTTTTTTTTTTAAATCGTTCCTTCCATATTTTATTTTTTTTTATCATTTTTACTGTTATCTCAGGGAATGTAAATATCCCCTATGATAGCAATAGGTAGTGACAGGTACTCTTTTTTTGAAAAAACTGGGGTCTTCTAGACCCTAGATCTTTCCTCTGCCCTCAAAGCATCTGACCACACCAAGATCGGTGTGATAAAATGCTTTCCCAATTTCCCAATGGCGCTTTTTATATCCGGGGGGGGGGACATTCCCTCCCACTGCTTGTAAAAGCAGTCCAGAGGCTAATTAGCCACTAGGATTGCTTTTACATGAAAGCCGGCCGCTGGCTGAAAAGAATGATACCAAGATGATACCTAAACCCGCAGGCATCATTCTGGTATAAACATTCAAAGTCCAGCAACATACCAGTATGTTGCTGGTCCTTGTTGGACATGTATTGTAATCTTTTTTTTTTCATTCAGCCAGTTGGCTGAACGAAAAAAGAGATTGATTGGTGAGTATGCCCACCATTAGAATACCGCCCTTCATCCACCCACTTCTAATGATGGGCATACATGCACCATTTATATATGCCGAAGCATGGGGGCATCCTCCCGCAAAAAAGTTATGCCGCACACACATGGTCGGACTTTTCCACGGGCAGGCCTCCGTCAGAATTTCGACCGTATGTACGCGGCATTAGGAGCAAAATCGCTCCTCCGCCCCAATGCTTCGGCATATATGCTTTTTTTTTTTAACTGTGGTGGTGAAATCACCTCCTACAGCACTGGAGTGGCAGGGATCAGGCCTGTCTCTGCGAACGCTGCAGTTATGTGTGTTGTGTTTTGTAAGTGACAGTGATCGATCGATACTGCACTTGGGTGGCCTGGGCTGAACGGAGGGGCAAAACGCAGGTGCTAGCAGGTTTCTGGGCTGATCCCGCTAACACTGCATTTTTGGGAACCCTAAACTGCTGGGGACGCTAGTATAGATCTGATCAGATCAGATATTGATCTGTTCAGATACTATACCACTAAGGGGGGTGTATGCTTCACGCGTGGGTGTTAGCGTTACTGGCACTAACCTGACGCTGCCTGGGGTGTGACGCAGACCCTCTCTGACGCTAAAACCTAATTGATATCACCCGCCGGGCGATCAGGGGGTTAAACCTTTATTGGGTTATATATACGGCGGGTGCCCTGACACTATAAAAAGCAAACTAACTAACCAGCGTCACCTGTAACACTTATATGGTGATCACTGGTGAAAGGGTTAACTAGGGGCAATTAGGGGGTTAAAACCTTTATTAGATAATATTTGGGGGTACCTGACGCTATAAAAACCTGCGGCGAACCTAAAAAAAATTACTGGCTACCGATCGGCATCACCGACACTAAGACAGCGATCAGAAAAACGATTGCTTAGCGACAGTGGTGATAGGGGGTGAAAGGGTTACCTGGGGGGCGATCAAGGGGGTTAAACCTTTATTAGATAATTTATGGGTGTACCTGAAGCTATAAAAACCTGCGGCGAACCTAAAAAAAATTACTGGCTACCGATCTGCATCACCGACACTAAGACAGCGATCAGAAAAACGATCGCTTAGCGACAGTGGTGATAGGGGGTGAAAGGGTTACCTGGGGGGCGATCAAGGGGGTTAAACCTTTATTAGATAATTTATGGGGATACCTGACGCTATAAAAATCTGCGGCGAACCTAAAAAACATTACTGGCTACCGATCTGTATCACCGACGCTAAGACAGCGATCAGAAAAATGATCGCTTAGCGACGGCGGTGCTAGGGGGTGAAAGGGTTATCTGGGGGGTAATCAGGGGGTTAAACCTTTATTAGGTAATATATGGGGGTACCTGACGCTATAAAAACCTGCGGCGAACCTAAAAAAAATTACTGGCTACCGATCTGCATCACAGACGCTAAGAGAGCGATCAGAAAAATGATCGCTTAGCGACAGTGGTGATAGGGGTGAAAGGGTTACCTGGGGGCGATCAAGGGGGTTAAACCTTTATTAGATAATTTATGGGGGTACCCGACGCTATAAAAACCTGCGGCGAACCTAAAAAAAATTACTGGCTACCGATCTGCATCACCGACGCTAAGACAGCGATCAGAAAAATGATCGCTTAGCGACGGCGGTGCTAGGGGGTGAAAGGGTTATCTGTGGGGTGATCAGGGGGTTAAACCTTTATTAAGGGGGGGTTAGGGGGCTACACTGGACCTAAAACTAACTTTAGTGACACTTTTACAGTCACAAATGTCACTGATTGCAGTGATCAGTAAATAAATGGTCACTGCAATCAGTGACACTGTGACTGGGGGCTGGGGGGTGATCTGGGGGGGCCTGGGGGGGGCGATTTGTGTGCCTATGTGTCCTGGTGTCAGTGTGCTGTTTGTGCACTAACCTGTATGTCTTCTCTTGTACGGCGCTCGGTATATGTGAGCGCCGCATGAGAGATGACATCACTTCCTCCTGCTTCTCCTGCCTGTGTTTACATTACAGGACAGAGGAAGCATTTTCATTCGCCGGGAGCGATCGCGGGGGGGGGTGGCCGGAATCGAACGGCCGTCCCCTCATCTCGGATCGCTCCCCAACGAATACCGACCGCTCACTGTATAGGAGGGGGGTCCGATCGGACCCCCCAACTGTACAAAGGCAATCACGTACACTGTACGTGATTGTGCCTGTTGGTGCTATTCTGCCGACGTACATATACAGTGAGCGGTCGTTAAGTGGTTAATCTTCATCTGCCATGATGTTGCACAAGTGATCAGTTATGACCAGCGTGTTCCGGGAGGTAACTGTTTTTTAAAACTGCTAAATCGATGGGTTTACTTCTGCTTTAACCACTTGCCGATCTGCTCACGCCGATATATGTTGGCAAAGTGGCACGTTCACGTAAAACAACGTAATGGTGGCCGGTGGGCGCAGTCGTGGGTATGAGAGCCGGAACAGGGATTTGTGTGTGTAGCGCTACCCCCAGTTAAGAGAGCCGCTGGTTTGTTTTCTCGGGCCCTGTATACAGCACCGCCAACCCCCGGCAATCTGACTCGACCCACTCTGGCACAGTTAGTCTAGGGATAGCTTCCTATCACTCTCAGGTGTATGATACTTAACAGTTCCTAAATAGACAGACAACACTCTGAGGCAGGAATATGAATAGGTAATAGCTTTACTATAAAATGGTGGCATAAAAACATGACATGCAACACTTACATGGGTCTGCAGAACCCTGTATCAACCAATGCTACAGAGGCAGCACTATAATATGGTGCCGCGCAGTATCCACCACGCGGAGCTATTATGGCGTGCGCGCCCTAAGACACAGCAACACAAACTTTATAACTTTCCCCACCTATGTCAGGCCTGACAGTGTATGAAATAGTCCCCTTTCCCTAAGGGAGTGAGATTTTCTTCACCGGCCAGCTTTCGTTGGTGCACTTGAAGAAATGTACCAATTGTAATCCAAAAAGGTGGTAACTCGTAGCAACAGTATGCAAACGGGGGGGGGGGGGGTAGGCACTTCAACTCTGTCCCAACTACCCGACCCCCAAAGAACACTGGTGAGCGAACAGTGGGCCTAGGCAGTCTATATGCCTGAATATAACTCAGTCTATGGATATGGGCAGGTGCCCGCTCACCGTTCCAGGCGCGATCCCAGCCTGTGTCTTCCACTGCGTGTGTCCGTCGCACACAGCGTCTGCAACCGATCGGGTCCCCGATCCAACTGGAGTCCTACACTGACGATCCAGGATCCACCCAGGCTCTGCAGGACGGTGAAAGGCTCTTCGGACTTCGGGTAAGGCCTTAGGCTTCAGGCCTTACCCCACAGCAGATCCGCGCAGGATGACTTGTTGCTTGAAGCGCGTTGTCCCAAGAGAGCGAGCTTCCCCCACCCTTCTCTTAAGTAACCTCTCCCATGAGTCTCTGTGGCGGGACCTCCGCCCTGAGGCCGAATGGGGCTCTGGGTACTGTAGTCCCGGAGCCTTAAAGAAGACCCCGCTACATGTGTGTAAACGTACAAATCCCTGTTCTGTCAGGGGAGAGGAGACAGATTGTTTGTTCCTAGTAAGTAGGAACAGCGATATGTCTCCTCCCCCAGTCAGTCCCATCCCCCCACAGTAAGAAACACTAACTAGGGAACACATTTAACCCCTTGATCGCCCCCTATTGTTAACCCCTTCCCTGCCAGTGACATTTACACAGTAATCACTGCATTTTTATAGCGCTGATCGCTGTGTATATGTCAATGATCCCAAAAATGTGTCAAAAGTGTCCTATCTGTCTGCCGCAATGTCGTAGTACCGCTAAAAAAACAAATCACCGTCATTGCTAGTAAAAAAAAAAAGAATAAATAAAAATGCCCAAATGCCATAAATCTTTCCCACAGTTTGTACAAGCTATAACTTTTGCGTAAACCAATCAATATACGCTTATTGCAATTTTTTTACCAAAAATATGTAGAAGAATATATATTGGCCTAAACTGATGAAGAAATTTGTTTTTTAAAAACATTTTTGGGGATATTTATTATAGCAAAAAGTAAAAAATATTGTTTATTTTTTTTCAAAATTGTCCCTCTTTTTTTGTTTATAGCACAAAAAATAAAAAAGGCAGACGTGATCAAATGCCACCAAAAGAAAACTCTATTTGTGGGAAACATTTTGTTTGGGTACAGCGTTGCACGACCACTTAATTGTCAGTTAAAGCGTTGCAGTGCCGTATCGCATAAAATGCCCTGGTCATTAAGCAGGAAAATCTTCCGGTCTTTAAGTGGTTAAACAGAGAGTCTTGAGTCAAATACACAACTCCCTCTATTGGTCAACCTGCACATCCCTATATTGAATACAAAAGTAATACAAAAGTAATATGGAGGAGCAAGGACGTTACAATGTGGAAATTGTATTTAAAATGTATTTAAAGCTGAACTCCAGGCAGATACAGAACACACAACTGAAGGCAGCTAATAAATAGTTAGGAGGATTAAACAAAACGGCATGGCTAGCTAGGCACTGCCATAAGAGACATGTACTGTACAATGCAAAGCAAAAAATCCCTTTCAACCCAGAGGGTTGGGCATTTAATAACATTACAAATGCACAATTTCCTTAAACAACATACAGGGTGCCGGACTATGGATTCCAATAGGGGGCGGGGGGGGGGGGTTTGAAGCACGTGATTAGAGTCAGAGGCTCTATAGACTTCAAAAAAAAGGTGGGATCGGGGCGGCAAAGGGTGGGTTCGGGGCAGGATCCCGAGTTGTGTGACAGGGCAGGATACCACCCAGCTGTGTGACAATAGCGAATCAATATTCGCTATTTTCACACTAAATCTTCTCCCTGACAATCAGGAAGCGGGTCGTGAGACCCATTTCCTGATTAAACAAAACGTCAGGCTATCCTATTGGACGTCTAGCGCCTAGGAGGAGGAAAGAGCAAATGCACGGCAGAAGCCGCCGTGCTGGATGAGAGGACACCAGAGCCGCTGTCCGCTAGTGAGTGCCGGACTGACTGGCAGACAGCAAGTGGGGGGTTGTGCTGTCGCCGCCCGCCCGGGGGGGGGGATATTTGCCGCCCCCCCCCCATTTAAAAAAAAACACCAGCTGCCACGGACTCCAAGTGATTTTATTTTTTTGTATTTTTTTTTACAAACAGCAGCTACGGAGCACTACCACTTGTAAATTATAGATTCTCACTGAGGGAAGACATATTGGAATATGGAAGTCCCCTTTAGAATAGGATCCCCCAGGCTTCCCCCCAGGTGAATGAGTATGGGACATATAATACCTCTTGTCACCTATTTACAAATAACAGAAATAATAAGGAAAAAGTCCCCCCCCCCGATGTAAAATTACTTTCTCCAGCGGTGTAGATCCACAACAGTGACGATAAGCAATGCCATTAACCCGCTGTCACAATGACCTGGCTCTAAAACTATGCTATCCAGATGTTATTTCTATTGCAAATTACAGACCCCCAGCACCACTGGAATTATGGATGATGACATTGACCAAATATGGTCATAACTAGGGATGAGCTCAGATTGCTTCGAACATGAGCCTGAACCCGTCTGAGCTATCCTGACAGCAAGTAATCACTGTGAACAGCCAATTATAAGCAGCGGTGACATTCCCTGCCATGCAGCTGTGCATACATGTGGTTGTGGGCCAAGAGATGCCTCCACCACTTTGGACTGGTTGTGTGACAACTCAGGCAGGTTTAGACTCATGCCCGAGCCAACCTGAGCTCATCCTTACTCATAAAAAGGCCCTTCTCCCCATCAACAGGGGCCAGGTGTCCTGCAAGGGGGGAAGGGACTTGGCGGTCTCCTACCTTGCAAGGTATCCTCCCAATGTTGAGGGCAAGTGGCCTGGTATGGTTTCTGAAGATTGGGGGACCCGCTGGCCCTCCCCTTGTTCTTCCTATTTCTTTGACAACTGCTCTCCTCATTTCCTGTCCTGCTGCCACAAGGATGGGCAATGAGGTAACATCGATCTGATGGGGTCACGGAGGTATTGGAACGTTTCTACTGTTGAAAGGTAGCCTGACCTGTGACTCAGATTTGAGAGAAAATAGGAGTATTACAAATTGACATAATCTTACCATAAACTCATTTTGAAGTTTATGTGGATTATAAACTGGGATTAAAGGCAAAGCTGTTGTTTGTGAAAAGTTACATTTACCTTTAGTACAGAGAACGATGATAATAGTATAAGATATACAGCCAGCAATAGGAGGGTGACACATTGATCAAACAAGGTCTTATAAATCACGCATGTCCTAGTGTTCCCAATGTCTATTAAAAAATGATATGTGGTACACACATCTCCATCGGCCCTCCACCATGCGCTGTATTTCATTTCATTGCGCACATCACTCCTGCAAGTAAACACAGCTGCTTTTATTTATCAAAGTGTGTTAAGGGAAAACTAGCTAAGTACGCCTGCATTGCCTCAACCAATCTGACTCAAAGCAACACCATGGAAAATGCCATTTGCTTGATGGAAACTATATCCGACTATCTGCTATAGGGCTTTCAGTGCTCTCTCTAGAATTTTCATTATCCCAGTTGCTTAGAGGTACCCCAAGAAGGAACTTTGTACAGATGCTTATGAAATCTGTAATTTAAATTAAAAAAAAAAAAAGCTTTTGTTTATTACACATAATGTGATCTCTACATCTTCTATTAAAGCTGAAGCTTAGGTATGGCAATTTTTATATAGCTTCATTGGCCCAGCCGAATTAAGTGGTTGGAAACACATAAGTAATGAAATCACTCCATTGGCACATCCCTACACACTAATTTGAAAACAAAAACAAACCCCTTGGATCGGACTTTAAAGATGGACCACAACAAAGTATTAAAAATCTATTCTTTATTGTAAATAGAAAACATAAAAGTAGATATTTCCACATGAATGGACACGATTAAAAGCATGTATTCACAACTTGTACAAAGTTTGACCTACCATGGCCAATTGTATTCAAGTCAATTGTTACCTTGTTTGCAAGATATAGTAGTATATATTTCTTACAGTAGTAAAGGTGGGAGAATACTGTATTTATTGGCGTATAACACTCACTTTTTTACCCTGAAAATAGAGGGTAAACTGTGCCTGCGTGTTATACACAGGGGGCTGTGGAAAGTTTTTTTCCTGAAACTTCCCTCTTAAAATTAGGGTGCGTGTTAATACGCCGATAAATACGGTAGTTAAATATGCACGGAATTGGGTAATATCTAAAAACACATGAAGAAGGGTGGAGTGATTAGGGAGGAAGGGGAGGGGTGGGGAAATGTAGGGTGAGGTCCCACAGAGACCAACACTAAAGTTGGCACCCTTTTGTTTTTTTTTGTTTTTTTTTATTATTATTATTATTATTTTTTTATTTTATTTTTTTCACGAAATAAGGAGCCATTAAGCACCTTTCTTTAAACATAGTTTGAACAATGTTATCTTTCTTTCTTTTTCACTGGATGGGGTGAAATTTTGGCACCCTACACAATGGAAAGTCATTATTATTTGGGGATCTTGGGGGTTCCTTTTTTTTTTTTGGGCAACGAGGTGTTATTAACCGCTTCAATACAGGGCATTTTCACCCCCTTCCTGCCCAGACCAAGTTTTTGTTTTCAGTGCTGTCACACTCTGAATGACGATTGCGCGGTCGTGTGGCTCCCAAACAAAATTGATGTCCTTTTTTCCCCAAATACCACCAACATTCATTTGGTGGTATTTGATCACCTCTGAGGTTTTTTACTTTTTGATTTAATAAATATCACCATTTTTTTTTTATTTTTTATATTTTTTCCTCAGTTTAGGCCGATATGTATTCTTCTACATATTTTTGGTTAAAAAAATTGCAATAAGTTTATATTGATTGGTTCTTGCAAAAGATATAGCGTCTACAAAATAGGGGATAGATTTATTGCACTTTTATTTTATTTTTTTACTAGTAATGGCGGCGATCTGCGATTTTTATTGTGACCACGACATTGCAACAGACATATCGGACCCTTTTGACACATTTTTGGGACCATTCACATTTATACAGCGATTAGTGCTATAAAACTGCACTGATTACTGTGTAAATGTGACTGGCAGGGAAGGGGTTAACACTAGGGGGCGATCAAGGGGTTAAATATGTTCCCTAGGGAGTGATTCTAACTGTAGGGAGAGGGGACTCACAGGGGGAGGAGACTGATCTGTGTTCCTCTGTACTGGGAACACACCATCGGTCTCCTCACCTCTGACAGGACGTGGATCTGTGTGTTTACACACACAGATCCACGGTCCTGCCATGATCACGGGCAATCGCGGGTGCCCGACGGACATCGCGGCCTCCGGGCACGCGCACCGGATGCCGCCCGCGCCCCCTAGATGGCCGGGAAGCCCAGGACATTATGTGACGTTCACTCAGGATGGGAGATCCCTCCTGTGGATGTCATTTGACTATGGGCGGTATTGAAGTGGTTAAGCCCCTCTTTAAATGTATTTTGAATATGGGGCCACAAGACAGGGGTATGTGTGGGTTTTTTTTTTGGTAACGAGGTGCTATTAAGCCCCTCTTTAAATGTATTTTGAATATGCGGCCACAAGACAGGGGTGTTTTTTTTTTTTTTTCTCTCCTTCTCATTTCCTCCCTCTGGTGAAGGGAAGAGATCAAGGATCTAGGGTATTCTTGGGGAGGGGGGTTATTATGTTTTATGTTTAGGAGTGTATTTGTATAGATACTCTGTGTAGTATGGTTTTTTTTTTGTCATTTTTGTCTTGTATGTTGAAACTTGTTACAATAAAGAAAAAAAAGTGATTACACAAAAAGTTAGTCCCTGTGCGTCAAGGCGTTTCACTGATTCGCTTCCTCAGGACACAACACAGAAAAATGACACAGGATAAAACAGGCTTTACTTGTCTGGATATGAGCATGCCCACGCAAAAAAAACTCCCCCCACGTGGTCAGATATATTCAAGAAGTTGATAGTGGAAAAGCGTATATTTGAAAATTGACACGAATCCAGATGGCCAAGAATAGAAGGGTACTAATGGAACAGGTGTATCTATTTGGATAAGTGGTAATCAGTGGGACCACTGCTAAGTTGAAACAAGTAGGCACAAAATAAGAGCCTGTTGACAATACATTACTGAGTGCAGGACCAAATACAGAAGGGATAAATAAAGGCACTTTTGCCAAACCATCAAAGCTGATATGTGCAGCCTGGAGGTAACCCGGGAGAGGACCCTGTTTTATCCTGTGTCATCCTTCTGTGTGTCCTGAGGAAGCAAATCAGCAAAACGCATTGACTTACAGGGACTCACCTGTTACTTAGTAACAATTAACTTGAAAAATTTATTTTTAATATATTGTTGTGGCCCAATTTGCCTTTAACGTCCTATCCTAAAGGTTTGTTTTTGTGGTTGGAAACACTTTTACATAACCAGTGAAGAGACTGGCCTCATGTGATATACGGGGATGAAATAAAACCTCCTACATAAGTTGTACCTGTTTATCTGCAGCCATCCCTCCTCTACAGCCATTCAAAGTCACGAATTTATACAGCTTGTCTAAGATTTTAGAAAGCAGGGGTCATAACGCTGAAGTTACATTCAGTGAGGCGAGCTGAGAGTTGATTGGAGGGAAGGGACCTCCCCCACTCCCTGCCCTTCACACTGCACATCACACACAGATAGGGCTAATGCTTTCAATCACAGGCTGTGTACTGAAGCCCCCTCCCTGTCACATTTTTACCTCTTGGTGTCAGGAAAACTTGTCAGAAGTGACTCATGCAGATAGCAGAGGAACAAGGCAGCAAACAGAAATTACACTTAGTGCTAATTGAGACAAGTACATACTAGAGAGGGATATGCTTTGTTCATATTTCATGTCTGGGGTTTACAACTACTTTAGGGAGAGAGATTTGCATATGTATTTTCAAGTTGATTGGCTCCTCAACACAGCAATACATGTTCCCTGGAATTTATAAAGACTTGCGCAGACAGATTTTGGAAAAGTGTCTCTCATGCATTCTAAAAGTGGTGAAGAATGCGCCAAGTTCATATACCTCTCTAGAATTTGTGTCCATTCAGACACAGAGCTGTGGTTCGGCCCCACTCCCTCTCTCTCCTCATTGGCTCACTGACTTTGATTGACAGAAATGGGAGCCAATGGCGCCTGCTGCTGTCTCAGCCAATGTGGATGGAGAGTCCCCAGACTTTGTGGCTCTCGTGCAACATTGCTAGATTTAAATGGGGCTCAGGTAAGTATTAAGGGGCTGAGGGGGGCTGCTGCACACAGAAAGTTTTTTATCTGAAAACATAGAATTTTTTAGTTTTTTTTTAAACCTGCAAGGCAAAGTTATAATGTGCTAGTATGCATCTAATCTTACCTAAAAACAAAGTCCTCTAGCAGTGCGCTGTCACCGCTGGCAGGGCTTCCATCTTCACCCAGTCTTCCTTCCGGGTTGGCAGACTCCGGTCCTTTGTTCAGACGAGCCGCAATGACGTGCATGGAGCCGCTGTTCACAGCACAGGACTCTGAAGGAACGGTATGGGAATGCCGTTCCTTCAAAGCACATGCACCGTTGACATCACCAGCGGCTTAGCAAGAAAATATCTCCTAAAGGGTGCACCTTTAGGAGATATTTACTGTACCTATAGGTAAGCCTTATTATAGGCTTATCTATAGGTAAAAGTCAACCAAGGAAGCTTACTCCGAATTTAAGGTTGATTTGTCAAATCAAGAAGAAGCTTTGTGGCAGGATCACTGGCTATTCTATAATGAAAACTGCAAAATGAAAAAGATTAAAAAGTACATTTGAAATTACATTTACATGTTAAGAATTATATGAGGCTTTAGTGATTATGTTAAGGTCTACTTTAAAAAAAATTACAAATCTTCATTGGATTGACTAACATTCAATCCAAAAAGTGAACATTGGCTTGGTTGGGTAAAGACCAAGCTTCTCATAGAGTAGCTCACCACCAATAAATTGCCCAGCTATCTCTCGATTTGTGTTTGAATTTTCCTTTTAAATGAAATGGCCATATTGTTTCACTTCTATTTCTGGGCAAACTTCCCCAAAACTTCTCCAACAAAATCAAAAAAAAAACTTGTTGAAGTCGGCTCACCTGCAGTAATACGAGTTTAACCTTCACTTTCTATGGTGTACACCTATATTTTACGCTCCTAATAAATGTTTGTTGTTGATTTTAGTTTCTTTTCCCCAACTTAAACATTCTCTGGAGTCCCGAAACTGCCTGCAGTAATCCGAGCACCAAATTCCAGATATAAATTTTCATTGGGTTCCAGAGTTATAGTATGGCGTCTAATTCCCAATCCTCAGTGCCATATAATCGCTCTCAGCTCTGTGTTATATATGTGCCTCCTGGGCTTCAAGGAATTGTCAGTAAGAGGTATGCCATGCATATTTATGACCGGGACATCTCCTTACCAGATTGCAAGGTGTTCTTTATGTTCTAGAGCCGGTCTTGCTCAGTCGATAACTACACGGATATTTATCCTCGCACTTCCTTTTTAATGAGTGACTTCCCAGGTTGAATATTAAGGAAAGACATGGGAAAGTGCGATATAAATTGTGTTCTAAAAACAGTATGCTCGGAGGGAAACTTTAGTGCGTTTTCACTGAGTACACAGGTTGAATCATTACTGACGTTTACACAAAAATTGCTTTTCATGTGACTTTCACATATTTTTCGGCATGCTGCCCCATATTGTCATTATCTTAAATTCCTATATACAGTATCTCACAAAAGTGAGTACACCCCTCACATTTTTGTAAATATTTTATTCCATCTTTTCATGTGGCAACACTGAAGAAATGACACTTTGCTACAATGTAAAGTAGTGAGTGTACAGCTTGTATAACAGTGTCAATTTGCTTTCCCCTCAAAATAACTCAACACACAGCCAATAACCACTTGCCGACCAGCCACTGTATATATACACAACGGCAGGTCGGCTCTCCTGCGTAAACCAAAGTACCCGTACATCAGTCCATGCATGTTAAACTGCATGACGCGGGTCCCGCAGACTCGATGTCCGCCGGCCACTCGCGATCGTAGTGAGGAGAGGCAGAACGGGGATCTGCCTTTGTAAATAAGGCGGATAGACAACTCTGAGATTTGCTGTTCCTAGTGATCAGGAACAGCGATCTCTTTAGGCAGCCCAGACCCCACACAGTTAGAACACACCTAGGGAACACCGTTAACCCTTTGATCACCCCTAGTGTTAATCCCTTCCCTGCCAGTGTCATTTAAACATTGATAAGGGCATTTTTATAGCACTGATCATTGTAATAATGTCACGGGTCCCCAAAAAGTGTCAGATATGTCTGCTGCAATGTCGCAGTCCTGCTAAAAAAACACAGTAAAGCCATTAAAATAAAAAAAAGTCTATAAATCTATCCCCTATTTTGTAGACACTATAACTTTTGTGCAAACCAATTAATATACCCTTTTTGTGATTTTTTTTTTTTACCAAAAATATGTAGCAGAATACATATTGGCCTAAACTAATGAATAAAAGTGTTGTTTTATATATTTTTTGGGGATATGTATTATAGCTGAAAGTAAAAATATATACCAGTATATATTTTTTCAAAGTTGTCGGTCTTTTTTTGTTTATAGTGCAAAAAATAAAAACCACAGAGGTGATCAAATACCCCTAAAAGAAAGCTCCATTTGTGGTAAAAAAGGACATACATTTGATTTGGGTACAGCGTTGCACGCCAGCGCCAATGTTAGTTAAAGCGACGCAGTGCTGTATCACAAAAAAATGGTCTGAGCATTAAGGGGGCTAAATCTTTCCGGAGCTGAAGACGTTAATGTCTAAAGTGCTGACTGTTCTGAGTGGAACCTGTCCTGTTCAACTGATGTATGGTCTTGGCCACTGTGCTGCAGCTCAGTTTCAGTGTCTTGGCAATTTTCTTATAGCCTAGGCCAGTGATGGCGAACCTTGGCACCCCAGATGTTTTGGAACTACATTTCCCATGATGCTCAACTACACTGCAGTGTAGTTGAGCATCATGGGTAATGTAGTTCCAAAACATCTGGGGTGCCAAGGTTCGCCATCACAGGCCTAGGCCATCTTCATGTAGAGGACCAATTATTTTTTTCAGATCCTCAGAGTTTTTTGCCATGAGGTGCCATGTTGAACTTCCAGTGACCAGTATGAGAGAGTGAGAGCGATAACACCAAATTTAACACACCTGCTCCCCATTCACACCTGAGACCTTGTAACACTAACGAGTCACATGACATCGGGGAGGGAAAATTACTAATTGGGCCCAATTTGGACATTTTCACATAGGGGTGTACTCACTTTTGTTGCCAACGGTTTAGACATTAACAGCTGTGTGTTGAGTTATTTTGAGGGGACAGCAAATTTACACTGTTATACAAGCTGTACACTCACTACTTTACATTGTAGCAAAGTGTCACATGAAAAGATATCATAAAATATTTACAAAAATGAGAGGGGTGTACTCACTTTTGGCTGTGGCAGCTGAGACTTGACAGCCAACCAGCTCTCTAATATAAACGAACACCAGCTTCTAGAAACCCACGAAAAACCTCTTGAGTCCGCCAGGTAGGCATGGATGACCATGACTTGAAACCTTGCCAAGGGGAGCTAGAGAGAATGCCATGCAACACTGACAAAGCTACCATGGCAGTTGGAACCCAAGAATACCATTGCCACTCTGTTCCAGGAACGGGCACTAGGTATTTTCCACTAACTTGCTAATGTATGGGCAAAACAAACAGCATATCAGCATTTGACTATAAAAGCAGTTATTTTAAAATATTTTAATTGTTGGGCTTTTTAATACAGTTACATATTAAAATACACTATAAAAAAAATATATAACATTATAAATGTATATTTATAATATTATTGTATAAAACTCTGCACTATTAAAAAAATATAAAAATAATAATAAAAAATAAAATAGCAACCTCACAAAAAATGTGAAGGTCACATAAAAAAAAAAAGAGAAAGAATCTTTAACGTAAATGTTTCATGTATAACTCAAAATATCTGCTCACTGAGAACTATTGCTTCCTCTCAACAGCAATACATTGTATATGACTTGTATGGCAGATTTATACATTACATCTATTTTTGGCAAAACACTGTAAATAAATTCTACTCATCAGAATGGAACAAAGTTTCTTCATCCAACTTGTTCTTTTCACCTTGTGAGACAGAAGTGAAGGGGGGGGGGGGGGTGGGAGTTTGATGTTTTCAGGATGAGAAATTATCTGCTCTGGTTAACGTAACCCTTCACTTTTTATACTTCCTCAGTGAATTTGCACAGGTCACTGATTGACTTGACACAAATTTCACATATAGTCTAAGTAGCCCCTGGAGAGCACTCACCAGTCTATTAGTGCATTAGGAGCCTTAGCTGAGAGCGGGGCGACCATCACACTTTATAGCTCACCGAAAATGAGCCACCTACCGGGGGACAATTAGATAATTTGTGTCATTCCTTTCCTTAGAGGGTCACAACCAGCCTAATCCTTACTGAGACATCACTCTGCTATTAGTGAGCAGTAAAAATTAACGAGTTTCAAGCCCTGGTGGTTAGCGGATGTGGCTTAAACATGCCAGAGAGAAATCCACAGCTGCTGTAGGGTAGCCCAGGCTGCCAAATGTGCTTAAAATAGAACTCCGGTAAAAATAAAACAAGTAAACTTTCAAAAAATGTTATGTGTAGATAGCTACATGCACAGTTATATAGTCAATCCATATCTAAAGCGCAAACTTTTTTTTTTACATTTTGGATGGATAGGGGAATAGTTGAATCTACTGTTGAGGAGATTTCCAATATTTTTTTCTGTAACTTCAACAGGAAGTAAGCCGAAATCTGTCCGTGATTAAAAAAAAAATCTCCTCTTATGCCGCGTACACACGTACGTTTTTAATGTCATTTTCAAAAACACAGTTTTTCTCGACGTGATTTTTCTTGTTTCCTCTCAAGCCTGTCTTGCATACACACGTTCATTAAAAAAAACACTCGAGCAAAGCACAGTGACGTACAACACGTATGACGGCACTATAAAGGGGAAGTTCCGTTCAAATGGCGCCACCCTTCATGTTAGTAAAGTTTGTTGAGCGACGATTCGCGCTTTTCAGCCTCGTGCTTTTCAGCCTCGTGCTTTTCAGTCCGTTACAGGGTGACAAATGTGCTATCTCCATTACGAACGCTAGTTTTACCAGAACGAGCGCTCCCATCTCATACTTGATTCTGAGCATACGCGTTTTTTTCCCCTCGTAAAAGCATACACACTACCGTTTTTCACGTCGTTAAAAAAAAACAACGTGAAAAACGACGTGAAAAAATAGAGCAGGTTCTCATTTTTTTAGGCCATTTTTCACGTCGTTAAAAATGCTCTGGAGCCTACACACGATCGTTTTTAATGCCCAATTTTAAAAATGCCATTTTTAATGACGTGAAAAACGATCGTGTGTACGCGGCATTAGTTGTCATCCTAATGCCATACAAAGTGTCTATTTTTGTTTTGGTGACAATTGAAGATTTTGGATTTTTGTTCACTTTCAGTACTACTGACTTCTTTGGCTTAGACATGTGCAGAACGGCAAAATTCATTTAGTTTTGAATAGATTAGTTATGTTACTAATTTTGATATATTAATTCAATACGAAACTCATTTAGTTTCATTTCATTTAATTTTGTTTAGTTTAATTTTCGAAGGAGTTCCACATTTTCTGAACTATCAAAATTTGGATCGGTTGAAAAATGATCATCTGATTTGAATTGTATTTGAAGAATAGGAAAAAAAGTGAAAAGTAAGGCGCTAACACACATTTTCAATTTGAATATAAGCAATAAGTGAATAACAATTTAATAATTGTGAGAATTCCAAAAGGAAAAACAAATAACAAAAAATTACAAAAATCTAGACAGTCCATTAGAAAAATAGTCTTTGTGGAAAAACTCCAACCACCGTGCTCCTGGTGTTAAAGTGCCTTAAGTGCTCCTTATATTAGTGCTCCACCACAGTGTGTACAAACTGCACACTTACCGACCCCATCTAAAAAATAAGCCTTTGGTGTCTTAGGGTACCACCCTTTTTCCAGTCCCACTTTTGTAATACCTAATAGGAATCTGCCAACCACTGCCCTTTCAAATGGTCATCCTCAAACACCAATACCCAAGACCCAGGAAAAATAATAGTCCAGAATAGTATAATACCATCTATTTTAAAGGCCAAAACAGAGATAAAATACAAATTTTACACTTACAATTGTAGGTGCTAAAGTCAGCACCAACACAAACAGCCTGGTATCAGTTGTCCTGTAAACCGCTCAGTCCGAGCTGGCATACGTTCCAATCAACCAAATGTCCTAACCAGATCCAACAGGAAACTATGGCATGTATGGCGGACGCGCAGCCTCAATGCATTTCGCTTATCAGCATCATCAGGAAGCCCCCCTGCCCCAAAGCACCCCCCATGTTGAGGGCATGTGGCCTGGTTAGGTTCAGGAGGGGGGGCACTCACTCACCCCCCCTTTTCCTAGCCTGCTGGTATGCATGCTCGAAGAAGGGCCTGATATGGCTTTTGGGGGCACTCCTTTTTTTTTTTGGTGGGGTTCCCCTTATAAATCCATACCAGAAATGAAATGCCTGGATTGAGGTGGGGAACCTACGCTGCTTTTTTTCTGTGTTTTTCATTGCTTCTCTCTTTTGTTTTAAATTATCTGTCAGCTGGGACGAGTCATCGATTGCTAAAAATGCGGCGGACGGCGAACAAGCTATTCTTCACACAGAGTTTTAATCGGTCAATCATTTTTTGACTGATCCAAATTCGAATCGTTCTGAAGATTTGGGAATTCATTAGAAGACGAATATACGAAACTAAATTAAACAAATTTCAATGAAATTTGTTACCATTTCATTTGGAGATTCAGATACATCCGAATCACTGAATAACCAAAAATGTGTCCGAATTTATATTCGGGTCGAAATTAATTGCACATATCTAGTCTGGCTCCAGTATAACATATCACATTTTTGTTTTTGGATTTAGATACACTTTTGTGGTTGTAGTGGTAATTCTTTTTCTGCCATTGGGGAGATTTGCCTTCTGTAGATTCAACAGGAAGTAAGAGGAAATCTGTCCATAATTAATGTCACCCTAATGCCACTATAAGTTTCTATTTTTGGTTTGGTGACAACTAAAGTGACTTCTAGTCACCATTTTCTTCACATTGTGAATGTTTTTTTTTTTTTTTTTTTTTACCTGTTGATCCTACTGTTATCTTTTAACTTTCTTTAACAGACCAATCATGACATCTCAACAGACAAAAACAAGCCTCTCTGCTCCGTAACCCAAAGCAAGCCTTTATTGATGTTATCTTGTACAGGGCAAATCCACCTGCTCCTCTGGCTCGCCTGAAGCCAGCACCCATTGGCTGAACAGCCTTGAGCAGAGTGCCATGTTGTGGAGAAAAAGCTGAAAGAAGAAATTTGAGACAAAATAATTAGCACTAACAGGCCTCCTTACAATGGTCAGCTTTTATTAATTTAGTTAAAACCTTTGTCCCAAAGCACTAGCCTCTCCAAACAATGCTGCTGTCCAAGGGTGTCTCCGTTGCTCCTCCATAGTTAGAAGAGCCACCCTTAGAGAGGAAGTGCGTTACTAGCAGGATAACCAGATAAAAATAAATGTAAAAAAATAAAAAAATAAAAATGTAATCAGGAAAGTAATGCAGCTATCACATCTAGGGATTGGAAAGCTGCAACATATTACATTTTTGGTTTTGTGTTCAGATAAACTTTTGTGGTTGTAGTGGTGATTCTTTTTCTTATCTGTATACTGAAAAGTAAAACCTACGTACAGTATTTTGTAGACATACATTGTTTTGTTACTCCTGCCTAACTTCCCTATCAGCTAGACCAGCCTTTTTCAACCAGGGTGCCCAGGCACCCTGTGGTGTCTTAAGGTCTCTGCAGGGGTGCCTTGGCAAAATGCTTAAAACTGCCCAAAAATTGTATACAAGCTGGCAGGTGGATGAAGCCTGCCTTTCAGTTACACAAAGCTACAGATTTTCAATGTGCACCATTAGGACCTTCTAGCTGCCAACCTCCTAATGACCAATGCCATCAGCAGTTGGTAAGATGGTTGTAAGTCACCTGCACAGCATCCTTGTTTGACCCTCCCTTTCCATCTCTGAGTGATGGAGAAAACTGAGGGAGAAGAGAAACAATGGAATACTAGTCAGTACCAGTTTGAAAAAGTGTATCTGCTTTGGAAGAATAAGTCATCTCTAATGTTGGGTGTCCTATGTGTGTGGATGTTGCTGCATTTATTAGAATAGTTTTTACATTTTAGAATGTGCCTCAAGGCTGTCTATAATTCCCAAAGCGTGCCTCAAGACTATCCATAATTTTGGAGGGTGCCTTGAGACTGTCCATAATTTTGGAGGGTGCCTCGAGACTGTCCATCATTTTGGAGGGTGCCTTAAGACTGTCCATCATTTTGGAGGGTGCCTTGAGACTGTCCATTATTTTAGAGGGTGCCTTGAGACTGTCCATAATTTTGGAGCATGCCTTGAGACTGTCCATCATTTTGGAGGGTGCCTTGAGACTGTCCATCATTTTGGAGGGTGCCTTGAGACTGTCCATCATTTTGGAGGGTGCCTTGAGACTGTCCATAATTTTGGAGGGTGCCTTGAGACTGTCCATCATTTTGGAGGGTGCCTCAAGATTCTTTATAATTTTTTAAGGGTGCCTCGAGACTCTCCATGATTGTAAAGGGTGCCTTGACTGAAAAAAAGGTTGGGAAACACAGAGCTAGACTAATACTCTAAGCAGCTACTTACCAGTGCCTGCTGACTTTGTTCAATTGTTGGCCCTGAAGCACCGAATGACACACAGACAGAGCCAGCCAATCAGTGGCTGTGCCTAAACACCTTTAGAAGTGTGGCCACATGCCCCACCGCAGCCATGCTGGTGCCAACAGCTAAAAATGTTCTCTGGTAAATAAGCATTAGATTGATTTAACCACTTGACCTCCGGAAGGTTTTACCCCCTTCATGACTGGGGCATTATTTGCTATTTAGCACTGCACTTCCTTAACTGGCAATTGTGCGGTCATGCAACACTGTACACAAACACATTTTATATCCTTTTTTTTCACACAAATAGAGCTTTCCTTTGGTGATATTTGATCACCACTAGGTTTTTTATTTTTTATTATAGAAATGAAAAATAAAATATTTTCAAATTTCGTCATAAAGTTAGGCCAAAATGTATTCTGCTACATAAATTTAGTAACAAAAAATCCCAATACGTGTATATTAATTGGTTTGTGTGAAAGGTATAGCGTCTACAAACTATGGTATATATAGTGGAATTTACGCTGCTATAGTTGTAATGGTGGTGATCAGCGACTTATAGTGTGACTGTGATAGTGTGGCGGCAAATCTGGCGCTAACAAACACTGACTGGGAAGCACACTGGGACTAACATGTCAGTGACACTAATACAGTTATCAGTGATAATACTGTACACTGGACTAATGACACTGGCTGGGAAGGGGTTAACATCAAGGGGGAATTAAGTGGTTAACTGTGTGCCTAACAATGTGTAATGTGTGCTGCTTTTACTCACAGATCTGGCTACTTTTTCTCCCTGAAGTCAGATCTGATTTAAGGGAGAAGAAACAGCCAGATCTTTGTCTGTGTACAAAGTTCTGTGTGATTGTAAACACAGATCCCTGTGCTGTGATTGGTGATCAGCAGGTTTCAGCCAATATCATTGGCTGAAATCTGATGAGAAACTTGTCGGGTCCAATCACAGCAATTGTCAGTAAGGGGCAGGCGCTTACACCCCAGACCAGGATAAAAATCTTCGACGTACAGGTAAGTTGCCTAGCCTGGCTGTGCCACCTATCCACACAAGATGTATTGTGGGTGGGTGGCAAGCTGTTAAAAGTTCTAAAGCCAAAACATTTTTTTTTTTTTTTAACAAGAGTAATAAATGAAATCTGTCAGTTTTCTTATTGCAATCTCTATTTGAGGGAATTCAGTTATTTTTTTGTTGCCCTGGTTATCATTGGGACAGAACTGTAGGGAAAATCCCAATTTTTGAGCTGTCACATAAATAGAAATGGTGGAATTTTTTTTTTAGTGTGGATACTGTACCTGTTCCAGTGGCAAATACCGGTATACAAAATAAGCTTCTCTTCACTTTAGAGAAATTTCCTCCCACTTCCTGTTGGGTCTGCAAAGCAAAAACAAAAAGTAACAGACACCTCCCCAGTGAATGGGACACAGACAGCAAAAAAACACCAAAAAACAGGGACCGTAACCACTTAACGACCGCCAAATGTATATATACGTCGGCAGAATGGCACGGACAGGCACAATCACGTACCTGTACGTGCCTGCCTTCGTATGGGTGGGGGGTCCGATCGGACCCCCCTCCGGTACAGTGAGTGGCCGGGATCGCTTCGGGAGCGATCCGTGATGAGGGGGCCGCCATTCGATTCTGGCCACCCCCTCGCGATCGCTCCCGGCGAATCAAATGCTTCCTCTGCCTGTGTAATGTTTACACAGGCAGGAGGAAGTGATGTCATCTCTCATGCGGCGCTCACATATACCGAGCGCCGCATAAGAGAAGACATCAGGTTAGTGCACATAACAGCACACTGACACCAGGACACATAGGCACACGATCGCCCCCCCAGACACCCCCAGATCACCCCCCAGCCCCCAGTCACAGTGTCACTGATTGCAGTGACCATTTATTTACTGATCACTGCAATCAGTGACATTTGTGACTGTAAAAGTGTCAGGTTTAGGTCCAGTGTAGTCCCCTAACCCCCCCCTAATAAAGGTTTAACCCCTTGATCGCCCCCCAGGTAACCCTTTCACCGCTGTCACTAAGCGATCGTTTTTCTGATCGCTGTCTTGGTGTCGGTGATGCCGATAAGTAGCCAGTTATTTTTTTTAGGTTCGCCGCAGGTTTTTATAGCGTCAGGTACCCCCATATATTATCTAATAAAGGTTTAACCCCCTAATTGCCCCTAGTTAACCCTTTCACCAGTGATCACCGTATAAGTGTTACTGGTGACACTGGTTAGCCAGTTAGTTATTTTGTTATTTAGGTTCCCCGTCAGGTTTTTATATAGCGTCAGGTACCCCCATATATTTCCTAATAAAGGTTTAACCCCCTGATTGCCCCTAGTTAACCCTTTCACCAGTGATCACCATATAAGTGTTACGGGTGACGCTGGTTAGTTAGTTTGCTTTTTATAGTGTCAGGGCACCCGCCATATATAACCCAATAAAGGTTTAACCCCCTGATCTCCCGGCGGGTGATATCAATTAGGTTTTAGTGTCAGAGAGGGTCTGCGTCGCCAGAGGCAGCGTCAGGTTAGTGCCAGGAACGCTAACACCCACGCATGAAGCATACACCTCCCTTAGTGGTATAGTATCTGAACAGATCAATATCTGATCTGATCAGATCTATACTAGCGTCCCCAGCATCTTAGGGTTCCCAAAAACGCAGTGTTAGTGGGATCAGCCCAGATACCTGCTAGCACCTGCCTTTTGCCCCTCCGTCCAGCCCAGGCCACCCAAGTGCAGTATCGATCGATCACTGTCACTTACAAAACACAACACACATAACTGCAGCGTTCGCAGAGACAGGCCTGATCCCTGCGACTCCAGTGCTGTAGGAGGTGATTTCACCACCACAGTTAAAAAAAAAAGAGCATATATGCCGAAGCAGGGGGGCAGCAGGGGCGGAGGAGCGTTTTTGCGCCTAATGCCGCGTACATACGGTCAAAATTCAGACGGAGGCTTGCCCGTGGAAAAGTCTGACCGTGTGTACGCGGCATAACTTTTGCGGGATGCCCATCATTAGAAGTGGGTGGATGAAGGGCGGTATTCTAATGGTGGGCATACTCACCAATCAATCTCTTTTTTCGTTCAGCCAACATGCTGCATGAAAAAAAAGATTACAATACATGTCCAACAAGGACCAGCAACGTACTGGTATGTTGCTGGACTTTGGTTATACCAGATTGATGCCTGTGGGTTTAGGTATCATCTTGGTATCATTCTTTTCAGCCAGCGGCCGACTTTCATGTAAAAGCAATCCTAGCGGCTAATTAGCCTCTGGACTGCTTTTACAAGCAGTGGGAGGGAATGTCCCCCTCCCCGGATATAAAAAGCGCCATTGGGAAATTGGGAAAGCATTTTATCACACCGATCTTGGTGTGGTCAGATGCTTTGAGGGCAGAGGAAAGATCTAGGGTCCAATAGACCCCAGTTTTTTTTCAAAAAAAGAGTACCTGTCACTACCTATTGCTATCATAGGGGATATTTACATTCCCTGAGATAACAATACAAATGATAAAAAAAAATATGGAAAGAACAGTTTAAAAATAAAATAAAAAAAGCAAAATTAATAATTAAAAAAAAAAGCACCCCTGTCCCGCCCTGCTCTTGCACAATGGCGAACGCAAGCGCCGGTCTGGCGTCATATGTAAACAGCAATTGCACCATGCATGTGAAGTATCACCGCAAAGGTCAGATCGAGGGCAGTCATTTTAGCAGTAGACCTCCTCAGTAAATCTAACGGCGTAACCTGGAAAGGCTTTTAAAGTCTTTTAAAAATGTATGTAGTTTGTCGCCACTGCGCGTTTGTGCGAAACTTTAAAGCATGTCGTGTTTGGTATCTATGTACTCGGCCTAAGATCATCTTTTTTATTTCATCAAACATTTGGGCAATATAGTGTGTTTTAGTGCATTAAAATTAAAAAAAGTGTATTTTTTCCCCAAAAAATGTGTTTGAAAAATCGCTGCGCAAATACTGTGTGGAAAAAAAAACGCAACACCCACCATTTTAATCTGTAGGGCCTTTGCTTTAAAAAAATATATAATGTTTGGGGGTTCAACATAATTTTCTTGCAAAAAAAAAAATAATGTTTTCATGTAAACAAAAAGTGTCAGAAAGGGCTTTGTCTTCAAGTGATTAGAAGAGTGGATGTAAGCTTCCTAATGTTGTGTATAAAATGCCAGGACAGTTCAAAACCCCCCCAAATGACCCCATTTTGGAAAGCAGACACCCCAAGCTATATACTGAGAGGCATGTCGAGTCCATGGAATATTTTATATGTTGACACAAGTTGCGGAAAAAAGACAATTTTTTTTTTTGCACAAAGTTGTCACTAAATTATATATTGCTCAAACATGCCATGGGCATATGTGGAATTTCACCCGAAAATACATTCTGCTGCTTCTCCTGAGTACGGGGATACCACATGTGTGAGACTTTTTGGGAGCCTAGCCGCGTACGGGACCCCAAAAACCAAGCACCGCCTTCAGGCTTTCTAAGGGTATACATTTTTGATTTCACTCCTCACTGCCTATCACAGTTTCGGAGGCCATGGAATGCCCAGATGGCACGACCCCCCCCCCAAATGACCCAATTTTGGAAAGTAGACACCCCAAGCTATTTGCTGAGAGGTATGGTGAGTATTTTGCAGATCTCGCTTTTTGTCACAAAGTTTTGAAAAACAAAAAATGTATTTTATTTCTTAATTTTCAAAAACAAATGAGAGCTGTAAAATACTCACCATGCCTCTCAGCAAATAGCTTGGGGTGTCTACTTTCCAAAATGGGGTAATTTGGGGCCGGGTTTTGTGCTATTTTGGCATTTTATGGCCTTCGAAACTGTGATAGGTAGTGAGGAGTGAAATCAAAAATTTGTGCCCTTAGAAATCCTTAAGGCGGTGCTTGGTTTTCGGGGTCCCGTACGCGGCTAGGCTCCTAAAAAGTCCAACACATGTGGTATCCCCGTACTCAGGAGAAGCAGCAAAATGTATTTTGGGGTGCAATTCCACATATAACCATGGCATGTGTGAGCAATATATCATTTAGTGACAACTTTTTGTATTTTATTTTTTTTTGTCATTATTCAATCACTTGGGACAAAAAATATTCAATGGGCTCAACATGCCTCTCAGCAATTTCCTTTGGGTGTCTACTTTCTAAAATGGGGTCATTTGGGGGGGTTTTGTGCTATTTTGGCATTTTATGGCCTTCGAAACTGTGATAGGTAGTGAGGAGTGAAATCAAAAATTTGCGCCCTTAGAAATCCTGAAGGCGGTGCTTGGTTTTCGGGGGCCCGTACGCGGCTAGGCTCCCAAAAAGTCCCACATATGTGGTATCCTCGTACTCAGGAGAAGCAGCAAAATGTATTTTGGGGGGTTTTGTACTGTCCTGCCATTTTAGCACCTCAAGAAATTAGATAGGCAGTCATAAATTAAAAGCTGTGTAAATTCCAGAAAATGTACCCTAGTTTGTAGACGCTATAACTTTTGCGCAAACCAATAAATATACGCTTATCGAAATTTTTTTTACTAAAGACATGTGGCTGAATACATTTTGGCCTAAATGTATGACTAAAATTTAGTTTATTAGATTTTTCCTCTAAGAAAAATTAGAAAATATATTTTTTTTTCTACATTTTCAGTCTTTTTCCGTTTATATCGCAAAAAAAAATAATCACAGAGGCAATCAAATACCATTAAAAGAAAGCTCTATTTGTGGGAAGAAAAGGACGCAAATTTCGTTTGGGTACAACATTGCATGTCCGCACAATTTTCAGTTAAAGCAGCGCAGTGCCAAATTGTGAAATCACCGTCATTAAGCTGCGTAATGGCTTAAGTGGTTAAAGGGGCTGTAAAGGTTTGTTTTTCATTTTCTAAATAGGTTCCTTTAAGCTAGTGCATTGCTGGTTCACTTACCTTTTCCTTTGTTTTCCCTTCTAAATGTTTTTTTTTCTTTGTCTGAATTTCTCACTTCCGTTCTGGCTGGGGGTTAGTCAGCATACTCGCCCCCTCCCTTGGGACTACATCCCTGCGGGGGGACGCTGTGAACTTTCACAGCGTCTCCCCGCAGGGATGTAGTCCCAAGGGAGGGGGCGAGCATGCTGACTAACCCCCAGCCAGAATGGCTCGGATGATGGGGGCAAGCTTACTGAGGAGGAACAGGAAGTGAGAAATTCAGACAAAGAAAAAAAAAACATCTAGAAGGGAAATCGAAGGAAAAGGTAAGTGAACCAACAATGAACCAACAACTAGCTTAAAGGAACCTATTTAGAAAATAAAAAACGGACCTTTACAACCCCTTTAACTAGTTCCTACTACATTTTTTACACAAACAATACATTGAGAAAATCATCAATAGCAAGCCATTTTTTTTTTGCTGCTGCCCCCTATTGCACTCTTGTAGAGATTACTGTAGGCATTCACAGATGGACAACATGACTTCCAGAAAAATATGTACACTGGATATTGAACACAACAGATACCCTGCACAAGCATAAGGCAACGCAATAGGCACCACACATTAATTACACAGTTAATTATCCCATTGGTCTGCCTCAGAATATCAAAATTGCCAAAACCTGGCAAAGAGATCATAAAATAACTGTGTTGATATGAGCTGGACCTATTTAGCTCTATTTTTGTCAAAGTCAGTAAGAGCAACCTGGAAAGCACAGAAAAGAACATACAGCACCACCTGCTGGCTCTATATCATAATACAAACAATTCCTATGTAAGAAAAATATCTCACGTGTGTGCCTGAATAGATTAAAGCACACATTTCATTTGTTTCAACTAGTGGATGTTTGGCGTGCTTTACACCCCCAGGATACAGATTATACGTGTTACTCTGCGACCCATAACACGTACAGTAGGATAGACTATTTTATGGTTTCACATCACTTGTTAGACTAGGAACCGTGGTCCGAGATAGGCATACAAAAGTGGTCTGATCATTTTCCTGTATATTTTACGGTGAAGCTCCCTAACTCTATAAAACCTAAATCTACTTGGAGATTAAATGAGAATTTGCTAAATGACACGCTGACAGTGGGGGCCATAGAGGAAACAATTTCAGCTTTCATTAATGATCATAAAAATGATACAACAGCTTCTCCTATAAAATGGGAGGCCTTAAAATGTGTGTTGAGGGAAATAATAATATCACATGGCACAAGACTAAAGAAGGAAAGAGCTTCCACTATGGCCTCCCTGTTGGAAGAGATTCACAAACTAGAATTGGAACATAAATGACATTCAGTGGTTGCTATTTTTCAATCTCTTCAACAAAAGAGATCAAAATTGTATTCATTACTTGATCAGGGCTATGTGAAACATAAGGAGTGTACGCAACACATGATGTATGAACATGGGAATAAGTGTAGTACAGCACTAAAACAATCTAGAACATATATCCCTAGGGTGCAGTGCCCTTAGCGCGGCCTTGTATGTGCTACAGAACAAATTGCTTCCACCTTTCCTGAGTACTACTCCTCATTATGTAATTTAAAGGACGCAAATTCACTAACCCCAGATAGAATTTGTTCTGCGCAACTCGGTGGCTACATACAGAGCACTGGCCTACCAAATGTGCCGAAGGAGAGGGTAGAGTGCCTATCGACTCCATTTACACTGGCGGAAGTCATCCAGGCTAGTAAATCTTTGAAGCTAGGTAAGAGTCCGGGGCCTGACGGATTTTCAGGAACATTTTACAAACAATTTGGAGAACTTCTTAATCCTGTTCTGTGTAATTTGTTTAATGATATCACAGCAGACTGCCCATTCACTAAACAGACTCAGGGGGTGCATATTGCCCTTATAGCTAAACCTGAAAAAGATCCCACTCAGTGTTCCAGCTACAGGCCTATTTCTCTGATAAATGTGGACCTAAAAATATATGCTAAAGTGTTGGCCGCACGTTTACAAACAGTGATATCAAGTTTAATAGGGTTAGATCAGGTGGGATTCGTACCAAAGAGGGAAGCTCTGGATAATATTCTGAAGACTAGCCTATTGATACAGTATGCCCGGAGATCCAAGAGCCCACTCTGTTTGTTAGCCTTAGACGCTGAGAAGGATTTCGATCGTTTAGATTGGAAGTTTATGGCAGCGTCATTGGAACAAATAGGACTCCCAGGAGAATTTATACAGAAAATAATGGCCCTTTATACAGCACCGTCAGCAAGAATAAAGGTTAATGGGACATTATCTTCACCTGTTGAAACTTCTAATGGGACCCGCCAGGGTTGTCCTTTATCACCATATTTGTATATCCTGGACATGGAACATTTGGCGGTTGCTCTCCGGTCAAATTGTTAAATTCAGGGGGTTCAGGTGGGCAATAACTCGTATAAACTGAGTATTTTCGCAGATGATCTACTTCTATACGTATCTAATCCAATAATAGCCTTTCCGAATTCTCCATGAATTGGAACAATTTGGCCTATATAGCAATTTTAAAGTAAACGTAGCAAAATCTCGATGTCTTAATATTACGCTATCAGTAATGGATAAAGAAACGCTAGAAAATAACTTCCCTTTTCAGTGGGAATCACAAGCTCTTAAATTTTTAGAAGTGAATATCACCGCTTTAGAAGAAAAAATTTATGAGTTTAACTATCTCCCTCTACTTAACTATACAATTAATATACTGCAGCTCCTGGCTAAAAGGAAACATTCATGGCTTGGGAGAATGGCAATATACAAGATGGATATTTTACCGCGCTTCCTATATCTATATCAAATATTGCCTATAGCTCTTCCACTGACTTTTTTTTGATCTTTAAGATCGAGTTTACTTCGCTATCTCTGGTGTAATTCATCGGCAAGATTGCAATATGATATTCTGGTAAAGCGGAAGACAGAGGGGGGAGCAGGATTACCGCAGATGGAACTATATTATACAGCCTCCGTACTGGCTAGAATATTGGATTGGATCCACTGTGGGAGTACAAAACTATGGGTAGCCTTAGAACAGCAAATAATAGAGCTCCCATTGGTCTCTCTTCCATGGATTTCACCGAAATTGCGTCTTGTGGAACAAACGCTTCCTCCTTTGACCTAGTCCTTATTGAAAGTATGGGATAGGACGGTAAGAAGGTGGGGTGTTTCTTCAATACCAGGTCCATTAACCTCAATAATGGGTAATCCAGATTTCCCGCCTGCTATGTTACCAGATAGGTTTCTAAAATGGATAAGGCAGACTCCCCCCCCCCCCCCTGATCATACAAGCTTTGTCATCAAAAGGACTCCAGCCTCTTAACATGATAATGAACAATGATCGTAGCTATGCTGGTCAGTGGTTTCATTATCTTCAGCTTCAACATTTTTACAGTCATCTAACTAAAATTACTACATTACACAGGGACTTAACACAGTTCGAGTCCCTGTGTAATGGGGCAATAGGCTGTTCGAGCAATATCTCCACGATATATGATATACTTCTATCACACGCTACCCCAACTAGTCCATATTACATCAGAGATTGGGATAGAGAATTGGGCTATTTGATTTCTGTAGAAGAATGGAAGAAAGCTTATGTGTTAACTTTTAAATCTAATTCCGCAACTTTTATACAAGAAAAAAATTATAAAATTTTAACTAGGTGGTATAGATGTCCGGCGAAGTTACATAGAATTTCCCAGATTTATCCTAGGGAATGCTGGCGATGTGGAGGGGATGTGGGTACAATGATCCATATTTGGTGGCCCTCAGATTAGAGAATTTTGGGATTCTGTATTCCAGATCTGCTCCTATGTCACTGATGTACCGTATCATAAATCTCCAGAAATAGCCTTACTATCCATATATCCAGGGGCTCTACGAGAGGCTATAAAAGGATTGTGTCCTAATCTAATATCTGCAGCCTGAATAATTATACCCAGATACTGGAATACAAGAGTTGTACCCACTATCCAAGAGTGGGTAGCCAAAATTAATCAAATACAAAGAATGGAGGAAATAACAGCAAGTAATCAGGGGAATTATCATAAGTTTAGGGAAACGTGGTCACCTTGGATTGAGTTTTGAAATTCGGATACCTTGAGATTATATTCATGAAAATTAGTATGATTTGGATTTGGCTGGGCTGGGCATGAATGGCATGGTGTGGTAGAGAGTCGGGAGGGGGCCTCCCAGGGGAATGTGTAGGTATGTCTAGGTTTGTATTTGTTTGTAGTTGTCTATGTACGTTTCTGCCCCCTTTTTTTTGGGGTTTTGTGTGTTTGGGCAGATATGTTCCAGGACCACGTGATAGCACTAAGAATTCGCTATGGAGGATTGGGTAAAAATCTATAATAAATACCCAGGATCTTGAAGTTCGTAGTTGTTGTTTTTTTCCCTTTTTTTTTTTCTCTCTCTGTTGTGGATTTTTTTTTCTTCTATCTAGAGGTTATGCAATAGAGAGTAAGATCCTGGGTAATCTCTTGGGAATAATCCAATCCTAAAATGGTTATATATACAAGATTATGTTTTCTATGTGACGTAAGTGGAACCTGTGTGTGTCCATTTAATTTAATTTAAAAACTTTCAATAAAATATAATTAAACAAAAAAAAAAAAAGTAAGAAGAATATTACAGATAACACACACATAAAATTAAACATGGATATTTTATAATACAATTATCCGATTGATTCTTGGTGGTTGTCAGCAAAAGTGTAACACAACAACAATTGCATATAAAAAACTAATATTGTGTATAAGAACATGCATATGAAAATTTTTGAATTACATGATTACATTACAAAACAAATAACAAAAAAAGAACAATCTGAACACATTTTAGTGCAAGAAAATGTGTAAAATACAAAAAAAGTTACCTTCTTTTTTTTTTTTTACTTGCTTCAGGCAACATCTATTCCTTCAGATCTTTTGGGTATAGAATTGTGTATATGAGATTTTATGTTGTGTTTTTCCTTTTTTTATTGGTTAAGCTAGGTGAATTTTTTTAACCTGACTAACTATGTAACTATGTAAGATCTTCTGGGTCCCTTTAATCTGGCCAAGTGTGTCTACTCCCCAAAATATCATCCCTTGCTATACAACCCAAATCTTCAATATGTCCCACAATTCTCGGGTCATTCCCAGGTACTGGATTTCTTAACATATCAAAAAATGTATTTTGATTGCTTTTCTGAATACTGTATTGCAAAAAAAAATGCTTTTCTATAGAGTAGAGGAAGGATAGAACCCCTGTCGGATCTGTATTTCTAACTATACAGAAAGCAGAACAAGGGCCACATCAAGAGCCCAAAGCAATATTTTATTTATAAATCAATAGTGTGAGCCTCTGCGCTAGTGGATGGGACTGATATAAAGTATATTTATCGTGTAAACTATAAATAGGCATGTCAATGCATATACAATAATAAAATGTCGACCTGTATTGGTTGCTGCAGCCCCTGTTGTGTTCCCACAATTTGAGTGAAAATTAATATTTTATTGCTAATCAACAAGCAATCCATTGTGTTTCGAGGATTCAGGCTTCCTTCATCGGGGCTTTTGTATTGTATAATCACAAATATGGCTGGACTTTACACTGCACAAAACTGTAAGTGGTTGTAATTCAGGCTGTATTATATAACGTTTGTTCCTATTCATCTGAATCCAGCCATATTTGTAAATATATATACGACGCACAGGTCCTGATAAAGGGGGAGCATCTGAACCCCTGAAATGGGTTGACTTTCTTTTTATTCGTTATTTTGTACAATACTGATTTTGATTATCTGACCATTGGTATATTGATCCTTCTGCTTACTGTACAAATGGACATTTCTTGAGAACCCTCTTCTTTTACAGGTGTTTTGTAAGCAATCTAGCCAAAGCAAGTTAGTTTGATTTATGAAATAGCCCTTCATAACACTGGATACTAATAATAGAAGATCTAGCACTTCTATTTGTACTTTGATTTTTAACTCTGTTTCATTGTTGTAGATTTTTAGCCCCAGGCTGAAATTGAGGGAAAGGCCCTATTCACACTTAAGAATGGGGCCATCACTGATTATATACGAGAACCCCAGTAGGCTTCCCAGTGATTATATGGGGGAGGCAGCCCCAGTGCAATCAATGGAAGGCTGATAACTCCAGCAGCTAATCACGGCCATCACTCATGGTGCAATTACCTGCGGGTGATCAGCCCTGAAAACAGACTGTCTGCGTCCAGGGCCGATTACCCACTGGTAATCAGTCCTTGAGCGATTACATGTAAGCAGCAATGGTAATTTCCTTTCCAAATGATCTCTAGTGTGATAATAGAATACAATTCTGTTTAACATCATAGAATGAAACAGGTGCATTTCCTAGGTAATTACAATACAACTTCAGTTCTTTCTTTTGTTAATTCCTGTTATGTAGTCAGCGAGCTCATATGGATTTTGCTGCTATAGATATCTTTAACTATCAAGAGAGCTTCATTTGACTGTAAAAATAAATGAATTCTCTTCCCCTTCATATGTCCACTGCTGATCACCCACAGGTAATCGCTCCACGTGGGATTGCATGTGAGCAGCCACGATTAGCTGCGGGAGCTGTCACCTTCCTATTGATTTCAATCAGACTGTCTCCCGCCGCTAATCGCTGGGAACCCACACTGGGGTTCTTGCATGTAATCGGTGATGGCTCCATTTGCAAGTGTGAGTGGAGCATGTTCCTCACTTAAAGTCTGATGAATCTTTTATCACCTTAACAGAGAGATGAATCATCTAATGTATGTAGCACCCTCTAGTGTTGCTAGGTTGCTATAGTGGTTAGGTTTTTGTAGTGTAGGTAAATGGCAGACACGCCTGTTTGTTTTGATCTTGGTTGGGAGTGACTCAGGCAGAGCTGGGTTACTCACAGGAAGCATCACTGAGACCTCCCACTTCTTTCCAGAACATGCTGGAATCTTCTGGAAAGAAAGGCGGAGAGGAGAGGTGGAGCTGCCTGGAGTATTCTGAGAAGCCCTGACCAATCCCCAACCTGTATTGACAGGGGGCAGACCTCTTAAATACTCAGGGTCAGCCCAGCTGGGTATGAGTTGTTAGGGTGGAAGCTGGAGATGGAGTGCTAGGTTTTCATGGTCTTGAAGGGAGCTCCCCAGTCTAGGGGGGGGGGTGACCTTGGGCCTGGGCTCGGTGCAGACAGGACCTTATGACAACACAAGGAAGTGTCCTGTATAGGTGGCACGGGAGCAAGGAGAGGATAGCAGGAGAGCACTGCCAGGCAAGTCTCCAGGTAAAAACAACAGGTCGCAGCCAGAAGGGCTGGCGAGTGACACACAGTCAGGAGGACTGGGGAGGCACGCCTGAGGGGACTGGGAGAGTGTAGTCTGGGATGGGTGCAGAGCCATTGGAGTGGATTGTGGTGTCATGGGCAGTGGAGAGAGGCAGCTGCAGCCAGGAGGACTGGCAGGGCCTGAAGAGGTGGTACTGGGATCTGTAGCCATGTGAGACAGCTAGCATTGGGAGTACTTTTAAAGGGGTTGTAAAGCTTCGCGTTTTTTCACCTTAATGCATCCTATGCATTAAGGTCAAAAAACATCCAATGCTTACAAGCCCCCAAACCCCCTGGTTTACTTACCTGAGCCCTCGAAAGTCCCACGTCGTAAACGCGCTGGCTACTCTCCACTGTCTTCAGGCTGTTCTCGGCCATTAGCTCCTGCTGCTGTCAATCTAATCAATGACGCGGTGTGCCGGGGGGCGGGGCCGAGTGATACAGTCTTGCGGCTATAGCGCACCCGCAAGATAACCCCCTTGGGAGAGAGCTTCCCATGAAGGGGGTTAGCTATTGCGGGGAGGAGCCGAGACAGCCACGAGAGACCCCAGAAGACCAGGATTGGGGCCACTCTGTGCAAAACGAGCTGCACAGTGGAGGTAAGTATGACATGTTTGTTATTTTTTTATTTTTTTATATTTGAACCTTTACAACCCCTTTAATTCTGCTACAGCAAATGGGGCCCCCGGTCCCTGTCTGCAAAGGGCTTCTGCTTTGGGCCTGGCTGAGCCAGTGTCAGGCCTGTATTTAGTGCTAGCTGGTCTCTGGAGCGATACTCTGCAAGCAAGTTTTGTCCTGGAGGAAGAGAGGAAGTTGTTTATACTGGAGATGTGTATAGGTATCAGTCAGAACAAACAACTGAAGTAAACTAAGTAACTAAAAACATTAAAGAGTATTAGCTCACAGTACATGACCCTGTTTCAGAGAAGTATGAGCATGTAGATGAAGAAGAAATTAATTTTTTGAGGTGGAGTATAATCAATAATCAATAGGCCGGATCAGTCTCGATGACTGTCTAAGTATTGGTCATTATTGAGTGTGGTCACCTTAGGCCTAAAAGTATGTTCAAGGAAGTCCAGCTAAAACATAGTGAGGGAAATTAAGTTGGCAGGCATGACCCATCCTCTAAGGTGAAGAGGGGGTGGGCTCACCTGTGGTGTTATATCCACTGTGTCCTGTGGGTTCCCCTGACCCTATAACCAAAATCAATGGACATAGGAAATCAAGATCAAGCTTATCTCATTAAGACATATCAGTTGTGAGCACATAGAAGGCAAACCAACTAAGCCAAGATTAGCTTTAGCAAAAGGACTGCACTCAGGGGTAGTTAGATAAGTGATATATTAGGCGTTTAATTTAACCACTCCTGAGTGGAGACTCCTACTGTGTAGTTAAAGGGGAAAAAGTATCCTCAAGACTATCCTGTTGTACGCCCTGCGTCAACTGTAGCTGAGGCATCATGTGCCTGAGCTAAAAACATATAAACTTCAGGATAGAAGATAGGATGTAGTACATTGTCTTTTTGATCAACTGGGCATCTCATAATTACCTTATCTCTATCCAAGTTTATTTCCCTCCCCAAAAAAAAAAAATGTGTGCCTGGCTGGACCACAACAGCCTTTTTCATTCAGGGTTCCTCTAGAGCAGTGGTTCTCCTTTCTAGTGCCGTGACCTCTTGATAAAATTCTCCAAGTTGTGGGGACCCCCAACAGTAAAATTATTTTCGTAGAGTGGGTTGTCAGCACCTATTTAGCACTCCCTGAGTCCCTTCCACTCGTACAGTATTAAAACCCCTAATGGTACATTTTAGGATGTACAATTCTTTCTCTTTGCTTTCCTTTCTTTCTTTCCCTTTTATCTCTCTCTATCCTAATTAATTTTTTCTTTTTATTCCCCATCCCTCTCTCTAGCCATCTTTCTTGTTCTTTCTCTCCCTTTTTCTTTGTTCCTCCCCCTCTTTTCCTCTCTCTTACATGTGTTCTCTATTTTTTGCAGGGGGGGGGGGGAGATGGGATCAGTGGCAATGCTGGGGGGAGTTCTGATCAGCCAAATTAGGTGCTCTTGATTAAGGTCATCTGCTGATCTGAGAACTGTATTGGGGACTTTTAATGGCAACTATAATCACAGGTAGTGTTACTCACTGTGTCTTCGACTTTGTGGTGTCTCGTAGAAGTGACACCTATGCCAAAATCAGATGGTAGGGTCTCCTCCAGCCCCTCCCACTTCACATTCCTTACCAGTCTGCTGACTTCTAGTCTCTTCCCCCGCAGCCATGCCGTGAACTGAATGGGTGGCTGTGAAGAGGCTGAGTGGGCGGCCGCGGGCTCCAGGGCCAGCCCTGCTGGGCGGTTGCAAAAAAGCTGGGAGAGCGGTGGGAGCTTCAGGGACAGCCCAGGATTCGGTGACCCTTGGCAAATCATCATTCGACCCCCGAGGGGGTCCCGACCCCAGGTTGAGAACCACTGCTCTATAGCTTGCTAGGGGTTCCTTGAGTAGCTATTGACACCAATAATCTTTTTAGCTATCTATAAAGGAAGATTCTTCCTACTAACACTTAAGGAGCATTCTTTGTTTTGACCATCACAATAATATTCCCTGAGCCAGTAATCAGCTGAGATAGAATGGTATTTCAAGGATTCCTTCATGTTAAAAAGGTTGATGTAATGAAACCCCAGGCAGCAATAAAAACCTCACAAGGGTTCTGACACTTTACTACTCTAACCAAAACTAGAAATTAAAATTTTGGGCTGCCCAAGCAATTTAAACATTTTATTTATTTATTTATTCTTCTTGATATTTCCTGTAAGAGCATTGGAAGGCTGGACATTTCACTAAATCTCCTCTCTGACAGAAACAATTAATGAGTAGCACTTTTCATTGTGTTTCTTGTGATATCATACACTGATTTCTAGAAAGTCCACAGGGGAATGGAATAAAAGATTAGTGACTTAATCCTCACGTTATTACGCAGAAAAGAGCGGAAAGGTCTGGGAATGTAGAGAAATGGAAAACAGCCTGTATAAAGGGAGAGAGGTAATTAATTTCAACAGTCAAATGAAGCTCTCTTGATAGTTAAAGATAAGATTGGTATATCAGCAAAATCCATATGTGCTCGCTGAGTGACTACATAACGGTGATTAACAAAAGAAAGAACTGAAATTTTATTGTAATTACCCAGGAAATGCACCTGTTTCGCACTACCATGTTCAGCAGAATTTTAATCTATTATCACAGTGGAGCTCATTTGGAAGAGAAATAGCGGCGCTGCCCACAGAATCCAAGCGGAAACTTGATTATTTTCTTACTTGCCACAGAAAAATGAACTGGAATTTTACCAGTCTTGAGTCTTATTTTAAAATTATGAGGAAAAAGGGAAGCCATTGGTAAACTATATGGTCAACCGTTTGTGGACACCCGATCATCAGGTCTATATAACCTTGTTGGATATTAAATTCCAAAACCATGGATATTAATACAGAGTTGGCACACATTTGTGGCTATAGCAGTCTCAAACTTGGTTTGAAAAATATTTTGGAGTGTGTGTTTTAAAGTGTTACTAAGCTGTAAAATCAGTCTGTATATGCAGTAAAGCATGCTTGTTATACTTACTGTGGAACCTAAGGGTTAATCCTCTGCATCGTGTAAAAAGGCTGCTAGATCCTGTCTTTACCTTCTTCCAGTGTCTCCAACACCCCTCCGAATATTATAAATGGAAGGAGTCAGGCTGCACATGCTCAGTTTGGTGTGTATTGTGTATTTATTTATTTTTGTTCTTGGGAGGGTGCATGTGATTAGCACAGGGCCAATCGGCACTGTCCAGACAGAGGGTTAGGGGTCCTGAAGTTTTATAGGACGTTGAGAGCAGAATGAAAACTCCTCCTACATGCTTTAACCACACACTGATAGAAGTCACAAGACTACTATATACTGCTGATGAGAAACTGTACTTAGATGTTAAATTTTACAAAAATAATTGCATTTTCTGTGTTCTGTGTTCTGTGGGAGACCAGATACAGTGAATGCAGAGTCCTGGGTTTAGCCCAGTCAAGGAGCATTTGTGAGGTCAGGTATTGATGTTGATTGAGAAGATCTGGCTCCCAATTGATATTCTGATTCATTCCAAAGATGTTCAGTGGCCTTAAGGTCAGGGCTCTGTACAGGTCACTTACGTTCCAACCAAATGCATCAAATCATGTCTTTATGGGACTGGCTTTGTGCACAGGGACACAGTCATGCTGGAACAGAAAAGTTTAAACAACTCTGCACTTCTAACATTGTTGCTACAGTTTGAAGAGATGTAGGTAATCTTTTGAGGGGTTCACTCCAAAGGCTATATAGCAACAATGTAAACGTGTGCCCTCCTTACCCCACAATCTCAATAAAAAGGATACATCCAGCTTCTTCACAACCACCACAGCAAGGTCCTCCCGTGAAAGATTACTAACCAACACACTACCTCTAAATGTAATCCTGCCTGCTCCCAGTTTCTCCATAAGCTCTTCTGCATTCCAAGCCTTGGTTCCAGTCGCGGTAACTCACCCTGGTGAATATGAAAAAGTGTAGCGCTTATTTTTGTGAAAAAGTCAGTTAACAACACATATCAAATGTTGCAAACATACATATATATGAAATCTTAATTTCAATGACACCAAGTGACTGAGTGTGATCCGTGAAAAAAATTAATATATGTAACAAATAAATCAGAACAAATCAGTCCTCTATTGTGACCACACACAAATAACAGTCCAAAAGTGTAGAAAAAACTGCAAGGTTGAAATGAAGAGTCCCACATGGATGTGACCCTCTCTGTGAAAGGATAGAGACAACACCACCGATGTAAGGAGGAGGCTTACCAGATGGTGTTGACTTGGTGAGGTGTATACCACCCAAGTCAAAACAGGCTTATATAATCAGTCAGCAAGATGTAACCAGCTGGTCCTGAATCCGCATATCAGTCAGCACCGCAAATTCCAGTAAACACCAGGAAGTGTAAATACATGTAGTCTTGTTGGAGCCAGAGATACGGTAACCACATCACATGCGTAATGGGAAAAAAACTCATAGTGTGATACCGTACAAGGTAGTATTTATTAAAAAGGTTAAAAAATGAACACTCACATTTGGAAGAACATCATAGGCATATCACAAAGTGCAAGAGCGATGTGTGTGAATGTGTCCAGCCGACGCGTTTCAGCTAAACAGTCATTATATGGGGTGTGGACCCCCACAACAACACTGTTATTTATAGATAGAATGACCCCAGCTACAGTGACCCCGGAAATTACATCACTTCCTGTTGGTGCACAGGAAGTGGCGGCCACTATTTAAAACGTCCCATTTGATCTCAAAAAATCTTCCCATAATATAGGATACTACTGCCAACGAATATTTATTAGATTGTGTTAGATCAATACATAAATTAGCAGTATAGACATGGCCAGAACTTCTAAACCAGCCATATAGAACAGGAAGCGCCATCCAAGCCTCTCTATGAAGACGAGGCTGGATGACATCACTTCCGCTCTACACAGGAACATTGGAAAAAAATCCCCAAGCCTCACTATGAAAGCGAGGCGTGGTGATCCCACTACACCAAGCCTCACTATAGACAAGAGAGCATTGAATTGAAATCCAAGCCTTGTTCCCAAAGCGGGGCCCGGAGATCACAATGCGCCACTAATTAACCATTTGATCTAAAAAATCTGCCAGTGAATATTATATTAGATGGTATTATATAAATAGATAAATAAGCAGTGTGGACGTGGCCAGAACTTCTAAACCAGCCGTATAGAACGAGAAGCGCAATCCAAGCCTGTCCGTGAAGACGAGGCTGGATGACATCACTTCCGCTCTACACAGGAACATTGGAAAATATCCCCATGCCTCACTATCAAAGCGAGGCGTGGTGAACTCACTGCACCAAGCCTCACTACAGACAGAAGAACATTGAAATTAAATCCCAAGCCTCGCTCTCATAGCGGGCCAGGAGATCACAATGCGCCGCCCAAACCTCACCATGATAGCAAGGCCTGATACGCAATAAGGTCAAATTAACAACCAAACCCGACTATCAAAGCGAGGCCTGGTAAACTAACATCCAGCTATAGGCTGAAGGATATTGATAACATTCAAATCAGCAGTGATCTAAGAAGATGCAGCCATAGTTACATAGTTAGTCAGGTTGAAAAAAGACACAAGTCCATCCAGTTCAACCATAAAAAAATAAAAAATAAAAAATATTGTACAATCCCATATACCCAATTCTATACCCACAGTTGATCCAGAGGAAGGCAAAAAACCCCAGCAGAGCATGATCCAATTTGCTACAGCAGGGGAAAAAATTCCTTCCTGATCCCCCCCAGAGGCAATCGGATTTACCCTTGATCAACTTTACCTATAACTGTTAGTACACAGTTACCGTATATACTCGAGTATAAGCGGACCCGAATATAAGCCGAGGCACCTAATTTTACCACAAAAAATGGGAAAACTTTTTGACTCGAGTATAAGCCTACGGTGTCCATCTGCATGCCTCACTGGTCCTCACTTTGCCTCACTGTGCCCATGCCTCACTGTGTCCATGCCTCACTGTGCCCATGCCTCACTGTGCCCATGCCTCACTGTGTCCATGACTAGACTGATGTTTAACATGGGAGTCTATGGAAATGGGGCTACATGTGTGCCAAGTTTCGGGTCCAGGGGACCTACGACCAGCTGGTACCGGGTCCCCAAAATCACCAAAGAAATGGCCGTTTAACATGGGAGTCTATGGAAGGGGTGCCCGGCTTTAAAAAATCGGTGCTCCCCGACCGTAGGTCGCCCAGACAAAAAACTTTGCACAATTGTAGAGGAAGAGTGGGGTCCAGAGAACTTACGACCGGCCAGTACCGGGTCCCCAAAGTTCGGGAGATCAGGCTCAAATAGGTGACTCGAGTATAAGCCGAGGGGGCATTTTCAGCACAAAAAAATGTGCTGAAAAACTCGGCTTATACTCGAGTATTTACGGTATATTATGTACATTTAGAAAAGTATCCTGGCCTTTCTTAAAGCAATCTACTGAGCTGGCCAGAACCACCTCTGGAGGGAGTCTGTTCCACATTTTCACAGCTCTTACTGTGAAGAAACCTTTCCGTATTTGGAGATGAAATCTTTTTTCCTCTAGACCTAAAGAGTGCCCCCTTGTCTTTTGTGTTAACCGTAAAGTGAATAACTCAACACCAAGTTCACTATATGGACCCCTTATATATTTGTACATGTTGATCATATCCCCCCTTATTCTCCTCTTCTCAAGAGTGAATAAATTCAGTTCCTCTAATCTTTCCTCATAGCTGAGCTCCTCCATGCCTCTTATCAGTTTGGTTGCCCTTCTCTGCACTTTCTCCAGTTCCCCGATATCCTTTTTGAGATCTGGTGCCCAAAACAGAACTGCATATGCCAGATGAGGTCTTATTAATGTAGTGGACCCCCAAATTTGGGTTCGCTATGCTTTAAATTTAAGGGTAGCCTGAGCAATAGTTTAGCTCAGGTTCTTTAATTTTGCTTAGTATGGACTCTGCTCTGCTGTAGTGTTGCCTGGAGTGTAGTTCCCCTTGACCTGCAGGTGGTGCTGTTGCCCGGGTCTTGGGAAGAACCACAGGTGGCGTTGTGGTATGATTGGGTGTCCTCTCTCGGCTACCTGCAGTGGGCGGGTTCTGCCTGCTGTGCATGCCAGGAGAGGGTACATAAAGGGCAGACACCATGATCTGGTGTGGTGTGCCGGGGGGATTCCAAGGAGGACCCCTGGTGGCAAAGTTACGCCCTTTGGCCCCGCTGGCCGGGGTGTGAGTGAACTGGTCGCAGAGTCTCAGGCACCTTTAGCCCGAGGCTATAGAGTTCCAGGTAGGCCCAGTACCTTCAACTGGGTCTACATAACCAACCACTGGAGTCCCAGGGAACCCAAGGGAGGGTGGCCCACTCTGAAACAGAGGAAACCGTGGGAGGACCTGTCCGATGGATCGGTGAAGGAAGTCACGGTCTCGGGGAGGCCTGGTTGCCTATCAGAGGGAAGGATTCGTGAGTTGCAAGATAGCTCCTGTAGTGTGCCCCATTGGCACCTATGGTCACTAATAATCTACAAGCGTTAGGAAGTTTGAAATTCAGGAACTTAAGGATCCTGTGGCAGAGGATCTCCTGAACTTGTCCGTGAAGGGGACTTAAACTAAGTGTCATGTTCGTGTTTCACTCCGACTGCTAGAACTCTGAGAGGGATCTATCCGGGTGAACAATACCCACTCAGGCTTGAGTGGAGAATAGGGTGACTGGGTGCCACGTGCCTGAACCTAATTCCCTACTAGATTCTTCTGCTGTCTTCAACCTTTCTCCCAAAGTTATTTATATTTTGTAAAGGGCCTACATGCTCAGACCTGACCTTTTTACTATTAAAATATTTGAAGAATTTTTGGGGGTTTGTCCTACTATCTTTTGCAATCTGTCGTTCGTTTTTAATTTTTGCATCCTGGATTTCCTTTTTACATATCCTGTTATATTCTTTGTAACATTTAAACGACACTAGTGTTCCTTCATTTTTATATTTTTTAAAAGCTCTTTTCTTCTTGTTTATAGCTTTTTTAACTTTGACCGTGAGCCACATAGGTTTTATTTTTAGCCTTTTAAACTTATTGCCCATGGGAATATACTTTGCAGTGAGGTCCCAAACAGTCTTTTTGAAGAATTCCCATTTCTGTTCTGTTTATCGATGCCAATATTCCCTCCCAGTCTAAGTCCTGGAAAGAAGCCCTCATCCTTGGAAAATTTGCTCTCTTGAAATTAAGTGTTTTTATCTTTCCTGTATGTATTTCTTGCTTACAGCTAACATCAAATTAAATCATGTTATGATCACTGCTACCCAGGTGTTCCTTTATCTGAACATTAGTAATAAGCTCTGCATGGTTTGAGATTACCAGGTCCAACAGAGCATCATTCCTAGTAGGGGCCTCAATAAACTGGACCATAAAATTGTCCTGTAATAGGTTTGTACATTTTTGCCCTTTAACTGTCCCAGCAGTGCCATTACTCCAGTCATTTTCTGGGTAGTTAAAATCCCCCATTATTATCACCGTCCCAACCCTTGCAGCCCTTTCCATCCGTGCAAGGAGCTGAGTCTCCACCTCCTCGTTACCATTGTGTGGTCTATAACAAACTCCAATGATTAACTTTGAACTACGCACATCTATATGCAGCTCCACCCATAATGCTTCAGCCCCATTACACACTCCATCAACCAGGTCCTCTTTCACGCTTGCTTTGAGATCACTTCTCACATAGAGGCAAACCCTGCCACCTTTCCTTTTTACCCTGACCCTCCAAAAGAGTGCATAGCCAGGAATATTAATAGCCCAGTCATGTGAGGATTGAAGCCAAGTTTCAGCAATACCGATTATATCATAGCTCTCCTCATGCACCAGAGCTTCCAACTCACCATTTTTGCTTGGCAGACTTCTGGCATTGGTGAACAAGCACTTTAATGAATTATTCAATTTTTCTCTGGTGTTTTTCATATCATTTTTAGTATTATAAATGGCACCATAACCCTCCCCCCATCTATCCACATTCCACTCTACATTAATAGCCATGCCACACCATTAAAGGGACAGGACATATCTATTATTCAAATTAAATATAAATTCCTCAAGTCCATGTAATCACTGGTGCTATAGTCATAATAAAAGTCAAATCAAACTGGGGTCATCCCCAACAATCTAGAATGCTAATATTGGGTAATGTTTCAAAACCGACATAAATTCAACCATCAAACACAAACTAGCCATTTAAATGGCGACAAGATAGTTGACGGATATCAATTGCTATAATAAATGGGTATTCAAATTATTATTATTTTTTTATTAAAAAAGATATACAAAGGATACAATTGTAAATTACTACAACATTTTTATGAAAAATCGCCCTTGGAGTCAAGATCTATTAATAAAAGCATTAATATCCCACTCCACATTTAACCCCTGTGGGTGGTGAGTCTGTAACTCTTAAATCCAGAAAGTTATGAGTCTGGAAACTCCTCTAGTGTTGGCCCCGCCCCTCCATGGAGCAACATAACAGTCAATAATCAAGAATTGGGTCCCTGTTGGGTCACGGGCATGGTGTTGCCGATAATGCAGAGGGACCGTGTGTTTGACGCTCCCAAACTTGATTAAGTTGATATGTTCGGTTACCCTGGTCGTGAATGACCTAATGGTCCGCCCAACATATTGTTTACCACATGGACATGTCAGTAAATACATGACATTAATAGTTGCGCATGTACAAAATGGTTTGATTGGATAGACCCGGTTAATCGCTGTGGACCTAAATTCTTTGCTGGCCTTTCTCCCACAGGTGTTATACTGGCATACAAGGCATTTCTTACAGGGGTGGTAGCCTGTCCAGTTATGAAAAAATGTTGGTCTAATCGGAGGATTAATGATGGTTGGTGCAATTTTACTTTTAAGTGAGGGCACTCCTCGGTGTATCACTTTAGGTCTTTCTGGTAAAAGTGTACCGAGGATTCGATCATTCCTCAAGATAATCCATTTTTGTTAAAAAATAGCCTTGATTTGTTAGGTAGAAAAGGCTGTAAGAAAAGACCATCTAAAATTGTCTTCCCTTTCTCTTTGAGGTCTATCTGCTAACAATAGAGATCGGTCGATATTCAGAACCTTAATCATCTCATTCTCGACCTCTCGTTTGTCCTATCCCTTTTCAATAAACCGGCCTCTCAGAATGTCAGCTCGCATCCCGAAAGTTTCTGTATCAGTACAATTCCTACGAAGTCGCAGGAATTGACTTTTGGGAACGGACTTTAGGCAGGACTTATGATGGCAACTGTCTGTGGGTATGTATCCGTTCCTATCCGTAGGTTTGAAATACGTACAAACTTGAATTGATACTCAAACCTTTCTATTTCAAGATCCAAAAAACTGATTTTAGGCTGGCTAAATTCGTATGTAAGTGAAATCCCTCTGTCATTCTCATTGAGCTCTGAGAAGAAATCTTCAAGAGATTCAGGGGTGCCAGCCCATAGGAGGAGGATGTCGTCTATGTACCTGGCCCACATAATTAACTGCGTGTGTTCCAGGGCATAGCCGGCATCCTCCGCAAATAAAAGCGACCACAAATAATTATGTTGGGTGGCAAACTCTAACAAATCAACTATAAAATCCACCTGAGGTTTAGCGAGAGTGACATCCCTATTTAGAAAATCCTTAGCAGCCTACATTCCTCTCTGATGAGGAATGCAGGTGTATAAGGATGCCACATCTGCTGTGGCCATAATCACATCCTTTGTGTCTTTAAGGTAGGATGGAGTTTTGCGTACAGATGGTTGCAAAAATAAATCAATGTACCTACCAATTTTAGAGGTGACGGAATCTATCCCGCTAATGATGGGACGTCCAGGGGGATGAAGGGGATCTTTATGTACCTTGGGTAAATAATAAATAACAGGAATGCGGGGGGCTAAAGAAACAAGGAACAATTTTTCTTTACTATTTAAAATTGAAGACTCATAACCCTGAGCGATAAGACTGGTTAATTGTCTCTTGAATTTAGATGTCGGATTACTGGGTAGCTCTTTGTACGTATTCTGATCACTCAGAATTTTGTACATCTCCCCCATATAGTCCACCTTGTCCAGCAATACAATACCTCCGCCTTTGTCGTCGGAACGGATAACCAAATCCTTATTGTCACACAAGGATTTAAGACCCTGACTAGGATTATTGAAGACTCATTTAGGAGGTAATTTGGCAAGATCTTTCAATACCAGATCTCTAAACATGTTTATTGCTGGAGCAAGCTGGTTAGGGGGGTTGAACAGGGATGAGTTGGATAAACCTGAATAGACAGTACCTGACGTAGCTGCCCTCGCTATACTTCTAGTAGTATTGGAAGTAATATAGCGCGGTATGTTAATCTTCCTAATGTACTTGTGAATGTCGACAAAGGTGTCAAATTTGTTCAAACTCTGCGGGGGAGCAAATTTGAGACCCTTGTCCAAAACAATATTTTCTTCATGTGTTAAAACAGTACTACTCAGGTTGAACACTCCTTTACAGATTATGTTCGCCCTCGCTTTTTGTATCTGGCTCCTCCTCCCCCCTCTACCCAAGGTCCATAAGGATCCCCTAATGGAAGCTGCTAAGGATTTTCTAAATAGCTAAACCTGTGGATTTTATAGTTGATTTGTTGGAGTTTGCCACCCAACATAATTATTTTAATTTTTTTGGTCGCTTTTTTTTGCAGCATAAGGGAGTTGCAATGGGAGCAAAGTTTGCTCCCAGTTTAGCAAACCTTTTCATGGCCAAGTGGGAGGAGGATGCCGTCTATGCCCTGGAACACCCGCAGTTAATTATGTGGGCCAGGTACATAGACGACATCCTCCTCCTATGGGCTTGCACCCCTGAATCACTTGAAGATTTCTTCTCAGAGCTCAATGAGAATGAAAGAGGGATTTCACTTACATACGAATTTAGCCAGTCTAAAATCAATTTTTTGGATCTTGAAATAGAAAGGTTTGAGTATCAATTCAAGTTCAGTACGTATTTCAAACCTACCGATAGGAACGGATACATACCCACAGACAGTTGCCATCATAAGTCCTGGCTAAAGTCCGTTCCCAAAAGTCAATTCCTGCGACTTTGCAGGAATTGTACTGATACAGAAACTTTTAGGATACAAGCTGACATTCTGAGAGGCCGGTTTATTGAAAAGGGATATGACAATCGAGAGGTCGAGAATGAGATGATTAAGGTTCTAAATATCGACCGATCTCTATTGTTAGCAGATAGACCTCAAAGAGAAAGGGAAGACAATTTTAGATGGTCATTTCTTACAGCCTTTTCTACCCAACACAAGCAAATCAAGGCTATTCCTGGTAATGAGGAAATATGAACAACATTGGGGTATCTTGAGGAATGATCGAATCCTCGGTACACTTTTACCAGAAAAACCTAAAGTGATATACCGAGGAGTGCCCTGACTTAAAAGTAAAATTGCACCAACCATCATTAATCCTCCGATTAGACCAACATTTTTTCATAACTGGACAGGCTACCACCCCTGTAAGAAATGCCTTGTATGCCAGTATAACACCTGTGGGAGAAAGGCCAGAAAACAATTTAGGTCCACAGCGATTAACCGGGTCTATCCAATCAAACCATTTTGTACATGCGCAACTATTAATGTTGTGTATTTACTGACATGTCCATGTGGTAAACAATATGTTGGGCAGACCATTAGGTCATTCACGACCAGGGTAACCGAACATATCAACTTAATCAAGTTTGGGAGTGTCAAACACACGGTCCCTCTGCATTATCGGCAACACCATGCCCGTGACCCAACAGGGACCCAATTCTTGATTATTGACTGTTATGTTGCTCCATGGAGGGGTGGGGCCAACACTAGAGGAGTTTGTAGACTCAAAAATTTCTGGATTTACGAGTTACAGACTCACCACCCACAGGGGTTAAATGTGGAGTCGGATATTAACGCTTTTATTAATAGATCTTGACTCCAAGGACAATTTTTCATAACATTTTTGTAGTAATTTACAATTTTATCCTTTTTATATCTTTTTTAATAAATTTTTAAAATAATTTTAATACCCATTTATTATAGCAATTTGTATCCGTCAACTATCTTGTCGCCATTCAAATGGCTAGTTTGTGTTTGACGGTTGAATTTATGTCGGTTTTGGAACATTAACCAATATTTGTATTCTAGATTGTTAGGGATGACCCCAGTTAGATGTGACTTTTATTATGACTATAGCGCCAGTGATTACATGGACTTGAGGAATTTATATTTAATTTGAATAATAGATATGTCCTGTCCCTTTAATGGTGTGGCATGGCTGCATCTTCTTAGCTCACTGCTGATTTGAACATTATCAATATCCTCCAGTCTATAGCTGGATGTTAGTTTATCAGGCCTCGCTTTGATAGTGGGGTTTGGTTGTTAATTTGACCTTATTGCGTGTCAGGCCTCGCTGTCATGGTGAGGTTTGGGCAGCGCATTGTGATCTCCGGGCCCCGCTATGAGAGCGAGGCTTGGATTTCATTTCAATGTTCTTCTGTCTGTAGCGAGGCTTGGTGCAGTGAGTTCACCACGCCTTGCTTTAATAGTGAGGCATGGGGATCTTTTCCAATGTTCCTGTGTAGAGCGGAAGTGATGTCATCCAGCCTTGTCTTCACAGAGAGGCTTGGATTGCGCTTCTCATTCTATACGGCTGGTTTAGAAGTTCTGGCCACGTCCACATCGCTTATTTATCTATTATCATCTAATATAATATTCGCTGGCAGATTTTTGAGATCAAATGGTTAATTAGCGGCGCATTGTGATCTCCGGGCCCAGCTTTGAGAACGAGGCTTGGATTTCAATTCAATGCTCTTCTGTCTGTAGCGAAGCTTGGTGCGGTGAGTTCACCACGCCTTGCTTTAATAGTGAGGCATGGGGATTTTTTCCAATGTTCCTGTGTAGAGCGGAAGTGATGTCATCCAGCCTCGTCTTCATAGAGAGGCTTGGATGGCGCTTCCTGTTCTATATGGCTGATATAGAATTTCTGGCCATGTCTATACTGCTTATTTATGTATTGATCTAACACAATCTAATAAATATTCGTTGGCAGTATTATCCTATATTATGGGAAGATTTTAAGATCAAATGGGACGTTTTAAATAGCGTCCGCCACTTCCTGTCCATCAAGAGGAAGTGATGTCATTTCCGGGGTCACTCCAGCTGGGGTCATTCCATCTATAAATAGCGATGTTGTTGTGGGGGTCCACACCCCAGATGATGATTGTTTCGTTGAAACGCGTGGGGTGGTCCCATTCACACACATCGCTCTTGCATTTTGTGATATGCCTATGATGTTCCTCCAAATGTGAGTGTTCATTTTTTGATCTTTTTAATAAATACTAATAAATATTAATACTAATAAATACTACCTTGTACGGTATCACACTATGTGAGTTTTTTTCCCATTACGCATGTTATGTGGTTACCGTATCTCTGGCTCCAACAAGACTACATGTATTTACACTTCCTGGTGTTTACTGGAATTTGCAGTGCCGACTGATATGCGGATTCAGGACCGGCTGGATACATCTTGCTGACTGATTATATAAGCCTGTTTTGACTTGGGTGGTATACACCTCACCAAGTCAACACCATCTGGTAAGCCTCCTCCTTACATCGGTGGTGGTGTCTCTATCCTTTCACAGAGAGGGTCACATCCATGTGGGACTCTTCATTTCAACCTTCAACTGCTTCGTTCTGATTTATTTGTTACATATATATATATTAAATTTTTTTCCCAGATCACACTCAGTCACTTGGTGTCACTGAAATTAAGATTTCATATATATGTATGTTTGCAACATTTGATATGTGTTGTTAACTGACTTTTTCACAAAAATAAGCGCCACACTTTTTCATATTCACCAGTTTTAGCTTTGTCTCAGCTGTGTTGGCAGCTAATTTTTGTGTTCACTTTTTGCACAGCGCAGTATATCCCATATATAATTTTTTGCGGTAACTCACCCTGCACATCACCACTTCTACATTGCATGCAGGGGCGGAATTACCACCATAGCGACACACGCGGGCGCTGTGGGGCCCGGTGCAGGGGCGGATACCACACTGACATGTTGTCACTTGCACTGCCTCTGCCCAAGTCTCTCTCTCACATCAGCTGATCAGTGGCGCCGACAGAGAGACTTGTCTAGTGTTATTATGCCGTGGCCGCATTGACCAGGAGCTGGAGGAGGTGGGTGGAGCCTCTTCCCTGCACTCGTTGCTAGTGCCTGGGCCACCTAGCATCTAGCAACGAGTTACGTCAGTCACAGTGAGTCACGTCGGACTCGAGTCTCAGGCGAGTGACGTCAGTGAGTCATGTCAGACTCGAGTCTCAGAGCCAACCTGACAGGAGCTGGAGCCTCAAATAGGGGAACAGTTGTTGCTGCAGTTTAGAGTTTAGACTTGGCAAGTGACAATCTTCAACTTGTGGCAGGTGACGTGACAAGTGGACAATCCGCAACGTGTGGCAGGTAACGTGACAAGTGGATAATCTGCAACGTGTGGCAGGTGACGTGGCAAGTGGACAATCCGTAACGTGTGGCAGGTGACCTGGCAAGTGGACAATCCGCAACATGTGGCAGGTAATGTGGCAAGTGGACAATCCGCAACCTGTGGCAGGTGATGTGGCAAGTGGACAATCCGCAACTTGTGGAAAGTTACGTGGCAAGTGGACAATCCGCAACTTGTGGCAGGTGACGTGACAAGTGGACAATCCGCAACGTGTGGCAGGTAACGTGACAAGTGGATAATCTGCAACGTGTGGCAGGTGATGTGGCAAGTGGACAATCCGTAACGTGTGGCAGGTGACCTGGCAAGTGGACAATCCGCAACATGTGGCAGGTAATGTGGCAAGTGGACAATCTTCAACTTGTGGCAGGTGACGTGACAAGTGGACAATCCGCAACGTGTGGCAGGTAACGTGACAAGTGGATAATCTGCAATGTGTGGCAGGTGACGTGGCAAGTGGACAATCCGTAACGTGTGGCAGGTGACCTGGCAAGTGGACAATCCGCAACCTGTGGCAGGTGATGTGGCAAGTGGACAATCCGCAACTTGTGGCAAGTTACGTGGCAAGTGGACAATCCGCAACTTGTGGCAGGTGATGTGGCAAGTGGACAATCCGCAACGTGTGGCAGGTGATGTGGGAAGTGGACAATCCACAAGGTGTGGCAGGTGACGTGGCAAGTGGACAATCCACAAGGTGTGGCAGGTGACGTGGCAAGTGGACAATCAGCAACTTGTGGAAGGTGATGTGGCAAGTGGACAATCCGCAACTTGTGGCTGGTGATGTGGCAAGTGGACAATCCGCAATGTGTGGCAGGTGATGTGGCAAGTGATAAAAGTAGTACACACAATGCTTTGAATTTTGCATTTTATTTATTATATGTTTATTTAAATTTTTGTTTTGTTGTTCGAAATTAATATAAGTCGTTGCCTGTGTACTGTGCCACATGAGTGTGGTAATCTGTTCAATGGCATTAGTTCATTTTTTTTGTGGGGGGGGCCCTTACAACATTTTGCTATTGGGCCCTGTAATTTCTAGTTACGGCCCTGCTTGCATGCCTAGCTCTAGGCCAGCAGTGAAGCCTGCACACCTAGCCTTAGCTCGAGTCCTAGTAACTCACCCTACACATCAGCACATCTACATTTCAGACCTTACTTTCAATGCTGACAATGAACGCTAATGGGCATCCAATCAGCTCCCAGGAATCCCACCATATCTTTTGATTAGCTGATCTTTTGCCCACTCTGCACTGAATGAGTAAGGAATCAACCTGCCAATATCAATGCTAGTGCCTAGTATTAACAGTACTCTTCAATGGAAACACTACTTTTAGTACGATGCAGTGCAATTTCAGCCTGTTCAAATTAATGGGCTGGAAATGCACTGTACTCAGATTTCACAGGAATTCCAAATGTGAACTGGTATCTAGTGTCTATCTTACATTTAGATTTAGGTATAGAATTGGAGGGGAGTCCTACCTATGGAGAGCTAATCTTGAGTACAAGCACGTACTCAGAAGTTCATAGGAATAAATGAGCCTGGCAAGGAAGATTTTGACAAGTGACTGTGTAGTCTAAAGAGCATTTGCTTGCTGGACCATAGACAGATGACTGGATGACTTGGAGGTGGAGCTAGGGGAGGGGGAAATTATGGTTTATATGTAACTGGACCAAAGTTGCAGCTACACTTTACAGGTATAGTTCCTGTTTTGCAAAAAATGTAATAAAAGCACCCACATAATAAAAATTAAAATGTGCATTCATGAAATGTAGAGGCTCCTGCATTGTTTACATTACAGACCCAGGTACAGAGATGTACAGAGATACAGACCTACTATTATGGGATCAGATAAATATATAATACATTTCAAGTGCAGCAATGCCACCGTACTCATGCCAGCACAATGTACGAGTGCTTCGGCTGCAATGGAAGATGGGACTTGTAGTGTTTCCATTGAATTTAATTAAATTTAAAACAAAACGTATATCTGCATGCATAAGCATCTTAGGTGAGAGGGCCAGTGTAGGGGTGGGAGGTTTAGGAATGTTACCATGTTTTATGCTACACACTGTAGCGCTCACTCCGGTAAGGGGCGCTGATTTGCCACAGGTTCCTCTCTTAAATTAGTGCAGCAGCAGGCAGGCACACAACAGTCACTCTTTCTGGCTCAACAAACAGTCTAAGGGTTGTTTTTTTCTGAAATGCATTGTTGAATAAACTTGGATAGGGCATAGGGAGCTGTGGGATACTCCATTAACCCTGATCAGCAATGAGAGGACACTTCTCCGCCTTGGTGCAATTCCTTAGGATAGTCATTAGGCAGCAGCCAACAGTCCCCTGGATCTTGTACTCAGGTCTGAACTCACAATGTCCCTGGATACTTGGATTCGACCTTCCAATATCAGACAGACATTTCCCCAGTGAGCTCTCCAGACAGTATTCTCAGTGAAATCACTTGCTCAGCTTGAGATATTCTCAGCAAACAGGCCCCCCAGTTTTAGCATAGCTGGGGCCTTGATGAACACAGGTAGACTTTCAGCTGGGCTGCCTGGAAGGGCAGCAGCCGTATAGGCTGGGAACTTCTCCTCCTAGACAAAAGAACCCCTGCTGCCCAAGCTTCAGACTATTTATGCACTCCCCGGCCACCTACTGGGCATCCTCCTCCCAGGGATTAGCTGAGACCACATACATATTCAGGCTGAGGATCTGCTTCTTCCAGCCCACTACAATCTAGAATCCACCAGAAGGCAGGGGGGAACCATCAAACCGGAAACCAGTGGAGCCCAGAACAGCCCAAAGGAATCACAAACTGTCCCACTGAATACATTGGAGTCAGAAAGAACTAAATGTATCTAGCTGGCCTAGCAACCAATCTTGGAGGGTGTTACAACACTAAAGATGGGTGTAACATGAACCATGGGCAGAAAGGTGGACTAAGCCTTTAAAGTGGTTGTAAACCCAATTTTTTTTACTTCTACCTATAGTTAAGCCTAGAATAAGGCTTACCCATAGGTACTGTAGTGGAAATATCTCCTAAATGTGCGCCGTTCAGGAGATATTTCACCTGTAGTCCGCCAGTTATACAAACGGTACATGCGCTGGGAAGAAATGAAACTCCGTGCCGTTTCTTCCCTAGCATGTGCCGTTACCGTGCGCATGTGCGGAGTGACGTCATCGGGGCTCCGGCCAATCACAGCGCCGGAGCCGCGATCCCCGGAAGTAACCTCTGAGAGAGATGTCTGCGGCCAGAGGGGGAGACGAGGATAGTTTCGGGGGCTTCGATCTAAGGTAAGTAATTCATAATGAGCTAGTATGCTAGTCACACTAGCTCATTATGCCTTTGCCTTGCAGGGTTTTTTTTGGGCTTTTTTTTTTAAGAGGGTTTACTTCCTCTTTAAAATGTGTGTTATGAATAACATGTTTAGGGAATGGGGGCAAGGGAGTGGTTGGGTATAAAAAGTTAATTTTATGAAATAGTTTTAGAGTTAAAGGGGGGCTAAGTGTTTAAAACTTTCTCAAAAATCTCTTCAAAATAAAGGCATTCTTAACACAGCATGCTTTACCACCTAACAACACAATGCACATATTTTTAAGGCACCCTGTTGCCAGACCATTCATTTCAACAACTATCTTTCCAAAAGTCTATATGTGCATTTAATTTATTTAGGCATGTTATTGGACTGCAAAGGCTTCCCTTGTGTAGACATCGAGAAGCCCTGACCATCTTGGATTGTCAACAGCCCCAGTAGACTCATAGCTGTCACTCATGTGACACTCTACAGTATTATTCTTCTCCCCAAGCAGTAACAATAAAGGTAATGTAGGGAGGTTAAAGGGAGGGGCAGAGGAGCTGGGTCAGCACACACAGTAATTAGACACTCCCAGAGGAGGAAAGAGCTATGACTTGCAAGGAGGGAGGGGGCTAAGCTAAGGAACCAACTCTTTTTGAATAGTCAAATTTGCTAGAAAGTTCAAAGGCGCATTGAAAGTGATTAAAAACTAAATTATGAAAAGGGAAAATGCTGCAAGTAAGCATTTCAAATCCTTGCAAGCTGGTGACAGGGTCTCTTTAACTGGTGTTTTTGTTTATAACCCGGAGTTCAGCTTTTAGAACTGGGTGCTCAAGCAGAAATTGTTCGTTGGCTGGCGTCTTCGCATTTATCTATACAACTCTGATTAAATCTTCCTTGTTTCCTTTTGTTATGTTAGAGGCTTAAATTCCATTCCCACAAGAGTGACAAGTATTGATGTTCCCAGCCATTGAAAAACATATTTTCCGCAAGTGGCCCTACAAATTCAATGATTTCTTAAAGACAGGACACAGATAATAATGCAATTTGCCTGCATCGGAAAGTAACAGTCAATCTCAGTAATAGGGAGAAGATAAAGATATGTATTTTGGCTTCAAACTAAAAAAAAAAGGTAATTTAAACAAGGAACAAAAGTGTCTTTGGTGAGTGTGTAATATCGCCCCTAATGTCTTTATTCCCAGGTGAGAATGAAAAGACAGAAATTAAATAGAGACAATTTTGATAGTACGCAAAGACTGCTTAAGGTGCTTGATTATGTGCTTGTTGATGGCTGTGGCTAAAAGTTCTTGTGCTTTTAAAAAAATGTCTGCTATTAGCTTTTCATTAGCAACAAATATCTGCCTCCCGAAATAGCTATCTTTCTGAGACATCGGTCAGATAGAGAGGGTTATTACCCACTTGAAAGAGATGCAGTATAGCACAATACACAGTCTAGCTAAAATATGCCTGTTCATCGAACACAAATGAACTTGATGAGGCGGCGAATAGCATTGTGCTGACCAAGTATAATATTAAAAGAAGAATCCAGCTCATGCCATCATCCAATATTTTGGAAGGATTAAAAAAGAGTAATGCCGCGTACACACGATCAGAACTTCCGACAAATGTTCGATGGGAGCTTTTGGTCGGATATTCCGACCGTGTGTAGGCTCCATCGAACATTTGCTGTCGGAGTTTCCGACAACAAATGATTAAGAGCTGGTTCTCAATTTTTACGACAACAAAAGTTCAGATTGTGTGTATCCAATTCTGACGCCCAAAAATCCTACGCATGCTTGGAATTAATTTGACGCATTCTCGGAATCATTGTACTTAATTTTTCTCGGCTCGTCGCAGTGTTGTACGTCACCGCGTTCTTGACGATCGGAATTTCCGAGCAACATTTGTGCGACCGTGTGAATGCAAGACAAGTTTGAGCGAACATCCGTCAGAACAAAACCCACGGCTTTGTTGTCGGAAATTCCGATCGTGTGTACGCGGCATTAGAGTAAGGAAAAAGCACTGTCACTTCAACTGGTCTCCACCAGTTTCAGAGGGATCCAGTTGGCTGCCCTCACCACATTCAGATCATGCTAAAGCCCCGTACACACGGTCGGACTTTTTGCCAACAAACTTCATTTTGAGCAAGTTTGACCAAAAATCCGACCTTGTGTACGTTCCATCGGACAAACTTTTTTGGTTTTCATCGGACAAAAGTTCGGTCTGCAAACGGACATACTTTTGGCCAACAAAAGTCGGATGGAGCAAAGTCCGACTGTGTGTACAGAAAACCATCGGACTTTTGTCCGATGGACAAAACAAATAATGTTAAAATCAACCAACAATAGCAGAAGTTGACCAAAGGTTGGCGGTAAAGAGCAGAAAAACCACGTGATGTTGGAAAAAGTTTTGGGAAAGTTTGCAGAAAAGTCTTGTGGTGTGTATGCTATGTGTGTTCCCGGCCAACTCCGTTCGGACAAAAATCCACGGAAAAGTCAGATGGAAGTCCGAACGTGTGTACGAGGCTTTACACTCAGCCCTAATCCAGCTTTAATTCAATCAATAACATGCATTTCTTCCTTATTCCAACATATATTGTTGCTCATGACCTGAAGAATAGAGAGGGTTAGGACCTTTGCAGGCACATTTTATGGTGCTATGAAATTCCGCCATATTTAATTGCATCTTCTTATGCATCTTCTTCTTCTTCTGCATTTTATTACATCTTTTTCCTTATGTAATACTTTAAACTAGACATGTGCACACTGAAATATTTATTTTCGGAATTTCGGTTTCGTCCGAAAAATACATTTATTTAGTTACTTCCGAAATTCGTTTTTATTTATTTTGTTTAGTTAAAAAATGTATTTGTCCGAAAATCCGAATTAAGGTCGAATCTGTCAATTGAAGGCTTATGGTATCTGTCGAATGTTCTAAGAAGATTAGATGAAGCAGCTAAACTGTACGATGCTGCAATCGTACATTTCCGGTCAAATGCTTTGCCCACAAGCTATAGTAGAATTCTAATATTTTATGACTAGTAATAATTATATTTATTAATTATTATTACTAGTCAACCAACATTAGAATTCTACGCAGTAAGAAGTAAAATTTGCAGAAACTGTAAAAGCCGTCCGGCAAGCAAACACCCGTCCACTAAGGTACACAACGCGATGACGTCAGCACGCCACTTCTCCCGACGCGCGTTTCGTCACATGGGGCACCAGGATGACGTCAGAGTGTGGCGTGCTGACGTAATCGCGCTGTGTGCCTTATTGGACAGGTGTTCGCGTGCTGGCCGGCTTTTACAATTTCTGCAAATTTTACTTCTTACTGCGTGTAAGTGTAACTTTTAGTCTTTAATAAATATTCTTATTACGATTTACACTATGGTGAGCTCCTTTCTTTTTTGGGTTAACTTCTGGTCCTTAATCGTGACCATACAATGATCGAGTTTCCCTGGTTGTTTGCCTTGTGTTCCTGCCCCATCATATCAAGTATTTGGGAGCTGCCGTTTCCATCCCTTTGGATCAAAGGCCCTGGCAGGGTTAATAGCCGCAAGCCCATGTTAGCTTGCCTCTGGTAAGCACGCAATCTATGTGGTGGAGGTGCATGAGTTCTTGGTGTCGTCACAAGTTATATCAAGATTTTACACATGTGGCTTTGCTTAAGGACTAATTTATGTCAATATTGTGTGGTGTTGGAAGCAATTTCTAACACTTCAATTTCTAATTAGCGCAGCTTCATTTTATTTTCTCTTATCTGTATATGTGTGAATCTCATATTGAGCTGCAGCTGTATTTTTCTTTTTTTTCCTACTTGTATTGTTTATTTAGCGCGGTATCTTTCCACATTATGTATGTTTTTAACTGCTTCTTTGAATCTTCATGTCTCTATAATGTCAAATCTTTTCTATCTATGTCCAATAATCTTGGGCTAATAGAGTTAGGTGAGGCACATTCAACTGCAGGTTCGATAGACACAGATCACTATTGTCACCGTCATGTCAAATCTTCGAACTGTTGTCGCAACAAAACTAAAATAAAGCATTTTTTATGTCGGATCTTTCGAATTTCAGATTCTGCACGTTCATTATCGTTTGTCAAAACAAATGCGAAATTCGGACAAAAATGCATTTGGATGAAAACAAATGCACATGTCTACTTTAAATGCAGATATGATGAGACATTAACTTAGACCTTTACATTTTACCCTCATAGGACTTACTAATCACCAATTCTTGCCCTGTAAAAACATTGTCACTTCCATTGGTCCCCACCAGTTTGACCCATCTCATTTCTTCCTCATGAGATACTTTTGATCAAAAAGATGTTAAAACATAAAAATAAACTATAGCACTACCCCCGTAGGAGCTGCTGGTTTAAATTTGGGCCTTGTACGTTACCTCACCGTTCGTTGTCTAGGGGATGAGAGTCTACAGAAAGTTCAATGTCCACACAAGTTACAAATCCTTTTTCGTTAGGTTTATTTCACACAACTTGCATAGGTGGAGGGATGGAGGGTCAGGGGAAGGTTCAGGCACACAATGCAGATCACTGGGGAACTTCTAAGTTTCAAAAGTCACACTCACCACTCTCCTTCAAGTGGGTGTTGCTCACCCAGATAGGACCCTCTCACTTGTCCTAGCAGCCGGGGTGATGCACAAACAAAATGAAGAAATAACAGTCTCTGCCACAGATTTTAGGACAATACAAATGAACTTTTCAATAATCCTCTGCCACAGGATTTTAGTACCCGGATATCCAGCCTTACAGTTTTAGAGCCTTTAAGCCAACCCGGCACACTGTAAGGTAACATACTCTACGGTGCATCCTCCAATAAGGTCACCAGGCCTTCCCCAAGATACCAGCCTTCCGCTTGGTCCTCTTCCAGGGCAGGTCCTTCCCTGGTTTCCTCCATTGAGTGGCTTCCTCCCACAGGACAGACAGCACAGGATCACCTTCATAATGCAGGCCCCAGTCTGGATGACTGGGCCTACCTGGCAGAGATGCAGCCTCGGGCCAACGTGGCTCTGTGGCTGAAATTTCACTATACGTACCTCGAGCCAGGAGGGCCACGAGGCTAAGAGCCCCGAGAAAATGGCATCTGTCCATTAAGTACCCTTCCCCAGCATGCCCAGTGGGGAGACCACTCCCACTGGGCTGTTCCTGGGGAAAAACACCCAATACGCTCTGGCCTGCTTGTGTTCCAACACTGGCCTGGGGTGGTAACGCCACCTACAGGTAAATAGTGGGAAGTCCTTCCAAACACAGCCATAGCCGAAACAGAGGCTGATTTAACCTTAATCATTACAAAGTGTGAGCTAACTACCAGCTCAGATTCCCACTAAATTTAACATAGCGCCTGGTCATCAGGAGCAGGGCGCTACAAAACATTAACTGTTTACCCCATAGGCCTTATTAATCACCTATCCCTTCCCCCAAAAGCATTGTCACTTCCACTGATCTCCACCAGTTCCAGCATGACATTTCTGTGGACGTTCTGTACACCAACAATGTACAAAACATGTCCAGGTTGCCAGTCAGATCACATTGACAATCAACCGTAATCCAGCCCTATTTCAGGCAAGAAAGTGCATTCCTGCCTTAGTCCAATTCATACTCCTGTTTATTTTATCACATATCATTTATTCCTTATGTGTTACTTTAAGCGAAAGGACTTTGATATACCTGTATAAAAATATTTTACCCCCATGGGCCTTTGTAGTCATCCATCCCTTTCCCATACAGACAAAATCTTTGTCACTGCCACTGGCCTCCTTGAGTTGCAGGGGATCCAGTTGACTGCCCTTACTACATTCAGGTCATGCTGGCACAAATTTTGTTTTCATTTTGGATGGAGTAAAGGGGGGGGGGTGATAACCCCTGTATTGTTTATGTTTGCACTCTTTGGCCAAATGGGGAGATTTACCTTCACTTCCTGTCTTATAGACAAAACAGGAAGTGAGAGGAAATCCTGCAAATTAAGGGAATCTTTTAAGGACCCCCAGGTCACCAGAAATGTCCCCATTGGAAGAGTTCCCCTCCATTACCTTTCTTTGGACAACCCAAAGTTTGGAATTTTCTTTTAAATTCACTTTCAATTATAAAGGTACACAGGACAAATAGAGAGAGTGAATCTCCCTAACGGAGACACAGACAGCAATAAAAACTGACAGCTGTTTTAATTCACCTCCACTCTATCCAAAACGAAAAAAAAAAAAAAAATACCTTTAGGCTGGGTTCACATTTTAGCCGCATGTGGCTTGCAGCATTGGTCCGGTGCGTCTCTGATCTCCGTTTCGGGGACGAATCGGGGCCAAATTTTTGCCTGAATTAGGCACAGAAACAGAGCCAAAGACGCACAGGATCTCTGTGCAATCAGCTCCACAGCCGCCCCAGAGATATGTGAACTGACTCCATAGAGAGCCGGTCACAATTTCCTGTCATGCAAATTGTATGCGGGAAACTCCACATCCAATTTGCACTAGTGTGCACGATCGGAAATTCCGTCAAAAAAATTCGATGTGAGCTTTTGGTTGGAAATTGCGACCGTGTGTAGGCTCCATCGGACATTTTCTGTCGGAATTTCCGTCAACAAAAATTTGAGAGCTGGTTCTCAAATTTTCCGACAAGAAAAGTTCTGCTCGGAAATTCTGATCGTGTGTAGCCAATTCCGACGCACAAAAATCCTACGCATGCTCGAAATCATTGAACTTAATTTTTCTCCGCTTGTTGTAGTGTTGTACGTCACCGCGTTCTTGACGGTCGGAATTTCCGACAACATTTGCGTGACCGTGTGTATGCAACACAAGTTTGAGCCAATATTCCGTCAGAAAAAAATCCACGATTTTCTTGACGGAATTTCCGATCGTGTGTCCGCGGCATTAGTTATATTTTAATTCATACTATAAAGTGCATTTCTTCCTTATCCCAATACTTATTGCTGCTGAAGTCCTGAAGAATGGGGAAGGTTAGGTCTTTTGGGTGCAGACATGGGCGTCCGCTCCATAGGGCAAGGGGGGTCAATTGCCCTCCCCTGGATGGAGACACACTATATTTATATGGACATGGAGTGAAGCGGAATTATCCTCACAAGCTATTTCACACTGCCAGCTGGCCACGTTATCGGTAAAGCGCCGCTAGTTTTAGCGGCGCTTTACCATCATTTTAGTGGCGCTATTCGGCCGCTAGAGGGGGGGGGGGTTTAAAAAAAAATAGAAATTGCTAATCAGACAATGGCAGCTTGATCCTTCTATTAAGCTTTTGCATCAGGTTTCTCAAACCTTTGTACGCCTGCGATTTATGTCATAATGACTAAGCCCCTCCCCTTCGTGACATTTTCAAAAAGCGACCGAGCATGGATGACCTTAAAATGCTGCCCCCCCCTGAAAAAAGTTCAGCAGACGCCCATGGGTGCAGATGTTTTTATTGAATCTAATTTCTTCCTTATGCAATACTTTGAGCAAAGGTACAGTGCCTTGAAAAAGTATTCATACCCTTTGAAATTTTCCACATTTCGTTATGTTACGACCAAAAATGTAAATGTATTTTATTGGGATTTTATGTGATAGACCAATACCAAGTGGCACATAATTGTGAAGTGGAAGGAAAATTATAAATGGTTTTCAATTTTTTTTACAAATAAATATGTGAAAAGTGTGGCGTGCATTTGTATTCAGCCCCCTATACTCTGATACCCCTAACTAAAATCTAGTGGAACCAGTTGCTTCAGAAGTCAACTAATTAGTAAATAGAGTCCACCTGTGTGTAATTTAATCTCAGTATAAATACAGTTGTTCTGTGAAGCCCTCAGAGGTTTGTTAGAGAACCTTAGTGAACAAACAACATCATGGAGGCCAAAGAACACAACAGACAGGTCAGGAATAAAGTTGTGGAGAAGTTTAAAGCAGGGTTAGGTTATAAAAAAATATCCCAAGCTTTGAACATCTCACGGAGCTCTGTTCAATCCATCATCCGAAAATGGAAAGAGTATGGCACAACTACAAACCTACCAAGACATGGCCGTCCACCTAAACTGACAGGCCAGGCAAGGAGAGCATTACTCAGAGAAGCAGCCAAGAGGCCCATGGTAACTCTGGTGGAGCTGCAGAGATCCACAGCTCAGGTGGGAGAATCTGTCCACAGGACAACTATTAGTCGTGTACTCCACAAATCTGCCCTTTATGGAAGAGTGACAAGAAGAAAGCCATTGTTGAAAGAAAGACATAAGAAGTCCCGATTGCAGTTTGCGTGAAGCCATGTGGGGGACACAGCAAACATGTGGAAGAAGGTGCTCTGGTTAGATGAGACCAAAATATAACTTTTTGGCCTAAAAGCAAAACGGAAATGTGTGAACCGGCTCCATTGGGGAAACCCGTATCCAATTTGCATAAGTGTAAACCCAGCCTTACCCCATGGGCCTTACTAATCACTCATCCTTTCCCCATGTAGAGAAAAGCATTGCCACTTCCTATGGTCTCCACCAGTTCAAGTGCGATCCAGGGTGACGCCCGAAATGTACTGTGAACGGGCGGCCCACACAGGCAAAGCATTGTACTGGTACGTCGCTGCCTGTTCCCGGGTTTAGGGCGCCTACTGATCCGCTGTGTCCAATCACAGCACAGAGCCCTGAGCTGACAATCAACACAGGGCTCTGTACAGAGGGATTTATCTCTCTGTTTCTTATCCCTACAAAGCAGGGGTAAGAAACAAAGATATGTTTAGTAAAAAAGAGCACCTATTACACATAGTTAGACACACATTTAACCTCTTGGTTGCCCTAGATCTTAACCCATTTCCAGCCAGTTTCATTAGTACAATGACAGTGTATAATATTAGCACTGATTACTGTATTAGTATCACTGGTGATGTCATTGGGAGTTAGTCAGTCCCCCCCAGCATCAGTTATGCCGTGTACACAAACGATAGGTTTTACAGATGAAAACAGTCCGATGCACTTTTTTAATCAAACAAACCGATCATGTAGTGGGCCCCATCGGTCTTTTTTCCATCTGTGTTTAAAAGTAGGATTTTTAAAACAGCTTACCTGTAAAATCCTTTTCTTGGAGTACATCACGGGACACAGAGCAGCATAGTCATTACTATGTGGGTTATATAGAATTACCTTCAGGTGCTGGCACTGGCAACTTCCAAAACAGGAAGTACCCTCCCCTATATAAGCCCCTCCCATCCGGGAGTACCTCAGTTTTGTAGCAAAGCAATACGTGTCCCCAAAAGAGGGGTGGGAGCTCTGTGTCCCGTGATGTACTCCAAGAAAAGGATTTTACAGGTAAGCTGTTTTAAAAATCCTACTTTCTTGTTCATACATCACGGGACACAGAGCAGCATAGTCATTACTATGTGGGACGTCCCAAAGCAATGCCACATGAGGGGGGGGGACACACCATACATAAGCTGGGCGCCATCAGGCATGAGGATCTTTTGCGGCCTGCAACACACTGCGCCCAAAGGCGACATCCTCCTGACTTCTAACGTCCACCTGGTAGAACCTAGTAAACGTGTGTACTGAAGACCATGTTGCGGCCTTACAAATTTGCGCCAGGGAGGCCTGGTGATGCACTGCCCATGAAGTTCCAACTGCTCTCGTGGAGTGCGCCCTAACTTTGAACGGAGGCGGTCTACTTCTCAAGCCATAGGCTTGTATTATGACCTGTCGAATCCACTTGGCTAAAGTAGATTTTGATGCTGCCTGACCCTTTCTGGGGCCTTCCGGCAGAACAAACAAAGAATCCGTTCTACGAATCTGAGCAGTGGCTTTTAGATAAGCTTTAACTGCTCTTACTACATCCAAAGAATGCAATAACTTTTCCTCTACCGAGCTTGGTTTGGGGAAAAAAGAAGGAAGAACCACATCCTGGTTCAAGTGAAACCTCGATACCACCTTAGGAAGAAAGGCTGGGTGAGGACGTAATACTACTCTGTCCTTATGGATAACCAGATATGGCTCTTTACAGGACATGGCGGCTAATTCCGACACTCTTCTAGCCGAGCATATGGCTACTAAAAATATCAATTTCCTGGTGAGTAGAACCAAGGAAATGTGCCGCAAAGGTTCAAATGGCTGCTTCTGCAGAACCGACAGAACCAAATTTAGATCCCATGGGCATATGGGAGCCTTAATCGGTGGAATAATACGAGTCACACCTTGCATAAAGGATTTGACAAGTGAATGCATAGCCAGGGGCCTTTGAAATAGTATTGACAAGGCCGAAACCTGGCCCTTGATAGTACTTAAGGCAAACTTCCTGTCTACAGCCCACTGCAGGAAGTCCAGAATTCTGCCTATAACGTACTTACGTGGATGCCATTTTCTGGCCTCGCACCAAGTGATGTACGCCTTCCAAACTCTATAGTAGATCTGCCTGGATACAGGCTTCCTGGCATTGATTATAGTTGATACCACAGAGTTAGAGAGACCTCTCTTCTTTAGGATGTGGGATTCAATAGCCAGGCCGTTAAACTTAGAGTTAGTAAGGAAGGGTGGTATATCGGTCCTTGCGAAAGCAGGTCCGGACGACGTGGAAGGGTCCAAGGACTCCCCACAGACATTTTGATGATCTCCGCGTACCAGGCCCTTCGGGGCCACGCTGGAGCCACCAGGATTACCGGCTTCTTCTCCAACCTGACTCTGCGAAGGAGTCGAGGCAACAATTGTAGCGGAGGGAATGCATATATCAGTCTGAACTGATCCCAAGGGAACACCAGAGCATCCGAGCCGCAAGCGAGGGGATCCCTTGTCCGGGAGACAAATCTGTCCACCCTTGCGTTGAATCTGGATGCTAGCAGATCTACATCCGGTGTTCCCCACCGCTGACATATTGCTCGGAAGACCTCGGGATGAAGGGACCATTCCCCTGGGCATAACTGTTGGCGACTCAGAAAGTCCGCCTTCCAATTCTCCACCCCTGGAATGAAGACAGCTGATATACATGGGACATGCTTTTCTGCCCATTCCAGGATGTGACTTACTTCCCTCTGGGCTGCACGACTCCTGGTGCCTCCCTGATGATTGATATATGCCACTGCTGTGGCATTGTCTGATTGAATTCTGACAGGGGACCCTTGGAGTCTGGATGTCCAGGCTACTAGGGCGTACCGGGCTGCTCGTATCTCTAAGAGATTGATGGGCAGGGTTTTTACTACATTTGACCATCTGCCCTGGAGAGACCATTGCTCCAGTACTGCCCCCCAGCCTATAAGGCTGGCATCTGTAGTGACCACCTTCCAAGATATCGGGCTGAAGGGTTTTCCCTTCTGGAGATTCTGGGGGATCAACCACCAGCAGAGACTCTTCCGAACGGAAGGGGACAAAGCCATCGGGAAGTCTAGAGCCTGAACTTTTTCGTTCCAGGCTGACAATATGGCCCTTTGTAAATTCCTTGAGTGGAATTGGGCGTATGGCACAGCTTCGAATGATGCTACCATCTTTCCTAGCAGCCTCATGCACAGGCGTATGGACGGCTGTCTTTTTGCACAAAGCAGACGGACCAAGGCCCTCAAAGAGGATACCTTGTCTAGAGGTAAGAAAATCTTCCTCTGGTCTGAATCCAGCCGTAGCCCTAGATATACCAGGTTTTTCACTGGCTGTAGGGCTGACTTGTCCAGGTTGATGACCCAACCGTGAGACTCTAGATACTTGATTGTATCGACAATTACCACTTCTAGCTTGGCAACTGAGTGGTCCATCAACAACAGGTCGTCTAGGTATGCCATTATCGTTACACCCCGTGTTCTTAGATCGGCCAACAGTGGGGCCAGAATTTTTGTGAACACTCGTGGTGCTGTGGCCAGACCGAATGGTAAGGCTCTGAACTGAAAATGGCGCCCTTCTACTGCAAAGCGTAGGAATTTTTGATGACCTGGAAAGATGGGAACATGCAAGTAAGCATCTTTGATGTCGATCGAGGCTAACCATTCCTCCCCTTGTAGGGCAGCGGTGACCGATCGGATCGACCGGACGTTTAGAAATTTGTTTAGACTCTTTAGGTCCAATATGGGTCTTATGTCCCCGTTTGGCTTCGGGACTGTGAAAAGGTTTGAGTAGAAACCCAACCCCCACTCTTCCATAGGAACCTCCATAATTACTCCTTGGAGCAATAGTTGTTCTAACGCCAATAGGAGAGACCCTCTTTTCAGAGGGTCTCTTGGCATGCCTGACCACATAAAATGGGACGGAGGAGACTCCTTTAACTCCAACTTGTATCCCAGAGTTACTGCGGAGAGCACCCATCTGTCTTTGATCGTCTCCCGCCAGGTCTCTGTGAACAACTGAAGTCTTCCCCCCACCCGTTTGAGTGGGGGCAGCCCTTCATAGGCTTGACTTGGAGGCTGGTTTAGTACCTCTTTGGATCCAGGGCTTTTTATTACCCTGTGGCTGTCCCTGATTTTTACCTCCTGAGTTTGACCGAGGAGGCCGTCGGAACTGCTTAGTAGCAGACGTCGCAGGGATAGGAGAGGTAGTCCTCTTAAAAGATGGACCCCTAGACCTCTTTTTACTCGGTAAGAGAGTACTTTTACCACTGGAAATCTTCTGGATATACTTATCCAGGTCTTCGCCAAAAAGGCGTTCCCCATGAAATGGGAAGCTAACTAAGAGCTTCTTACAGGGAGCTTCAGCAGACCAGTTTTTGAGCCACAGAAGCCTACGCATATGTACCAAAGACAGCGTGAGGCGGGAGGCCTGATGGATAGAATCCTTGATGGCGTCAACCGCAAAGCATAATGCTCTAGGCAGATCAGCCAGAGCCTGGGCCTGCTGGTCTGGCAAATCCCTCAGGACCATTTTCATTTGATCCTTTAAAGCTTGGCAGATCCCAATAGCTGCCACTGCTGGCTGTGTAACAGCCCCTGCTGTGGAAAAAGCAGATTTTAATAAAGATTCCAATTTTTTATCCACTGGATCTTTGAACATTTGAACATTATCTACTGGACATGTCAGTGATTTGTTCACAGAAGAGATGGCTGCATCCACCGTAGGAACATTCCATCTCTGGGTGAACTTTTCCTCCATGGGATAGATCACCGGAAACCTTTTAGGCGGAACAAATAGTTTATCAGGATGTTCCCAGTCCTGGTATATAAGTCCTTCCAATAATGGATGTATTGGAAAGGAGCAATTAACCTGGGGAGCTTTTAGCGACCCCAATGAGGAGACAGCAGTAGTTGATGGTTCAACAAGAGGCATTTTAAATGCAGATCGAACCATGTCAGTTAGGGTCTGGACCCACAATCTTTCAGTCTGTGATGCTGAAAATGGTTCATCTACTGTCGATTCCTCAAAAACAGAGCTAACCTCCTCCTGATCCCCTTCAGGTAGGTCGGTCCCTTCCTGGGACTGTTGCTCTGCCAACAGGCACTCTAATGGAGGTGATGGAGATCTGGCGCGCTTTCTTTCCTGTAGAGAAGAAGCGATCAATGCAGCCAATCTCTGCTCCAATCCCTCCAGAGTTGAGGAAAAAACCTCCTCTGTTATATATGCAGGAGCAGGTGGACTGAGGACAGCCGCAGTACCTGGCACTCCCGGGGGTTCCTTATGGGTATTAACCTCTGATTTCTCAGGGGAGGAGGGTGCAGATGACTGCTCCAGATCCTCAGAGCCCGATGGAGACCCCCTACACTTCCTGAGAGGTATATCTCGGAGTTTTTTAGGAGGCATATTCCTTAGTTCAAAGCTGAGGTATTCCAGCCGCAATACACCCCTTACTGAAATAGTCTAATGCAATTTGCTGCTATGTACATCAGTGGGTGTCTACTAATGCGTCTTTCTGGGGATGCCTGTATCAACCGCCCGCTGTAAGCCCCTATATCATGCTACCAGCTCCTTTTCATGCTCTGTGTCCATAGCAAGCAGCGTGGACTGAGTCCTTTTATCTTGCTGGGACGCCCGCACATGCGCAGAAGCGATGGGCGCACAGAGCGCGTCATCCGCCAGGCTCCGCCCCCTTTTTTGAAGCTAAACCTTATAAAAGGAAAGCATGTGTGCGCGCGCGCGTGCACGTGTGCGCTCTTGGCGCCATGTAGGGAGAGGAGCCAGGGTCCCTGTTTCACCAGGACTCGGGGATGGAAGGAAACTACTTGGCAGCATGACAGAGGAATGCAGCTTCCCTGATAGAGAGCTCACTCATCTGCCTGGACTTTCACCATGGAAGGAATAGTCCCAAGAAAAAAGACGTTCCACAGCGGCCTCTAGTGGACAAACACAGGTACCGCACCTTTGTCTTTTTTTTTTTTTTTTTTTAAAACCTCCTTTATGAAAAAACATTTCCAGGTTTACAGTTTTTTTAAAACTTCCCTTATGAAAAAACATTTCTAGGATTACTTAGGCATATACAGCTATTAGCGGGAATACCCTTTAGGTAACAGGCAGAAAGACATATTAGGCTTGGGGGTCCCCTCAATAGAACCAAGTTCCTGAGGGGCCCCCACTTACCTTTTCCCCGCCGCAGGACTTTGTTTGGTCCACAGAAGCCCAAACTTCACCTCTCACGGCAGGCATTGTACTAGACCTTCAGGGACCGGGTTCCCAAGGATTCCACTCCCCTGGACCTGTATAGCACCCTGCACAGATAGCCTCTTGGTTTTGGGTATGACCAGAGCTCTGGATCCCAGGGTCCAGCCCTCCTAAGAGAGGCATTACAGGCAAAACCTTGCTCTTCTCTGCAAGGCCCGGGTACCGACCGTTTAGCTATGAAGCTTTTTTTGGTCGGATCCGGAATAGCTTGCTAAGGCCCAGAGAACCTGTACACAAGCCCAGATGAATACATGTTAACCTTGGCCAACACCTTAGACACTGGCAAAAAACTGAGGTACTCCCGGATGGGAGGGGCTTATATAGGGGAGGGTACTTCCTGTTTTGGAAGTTGCCAGTGCCAGCACCTGAAGGTAATTCTATATAACCCACATAGTAATGACTATGCTGCTCTGTGTCCCGTGATGTATGAACAAGAAAATAGAATATGTTTTAAATTTATCCGATGGTTAAAAAACCGATAGCAAATTAGTATTGTCTGTGGGGAACTCCATCGGATAAAAAACCCACGCATGCTCAGAATCAAGTCGACGCATGCTCAGAAGCATTGAACTTCATTTTTCTCGGCTCATTGGAGTGTTTTATGTCACCGCGTTTGGAACGGTCGTTTTTTTGACTGATGGTGTGTAGGCAAGACTGATGGAAGTCAGCTTCATCGGTTTTCCGATGGAAAAATCCATCGGTTTAAAAACCATAGGAAATCCGATCGTGTGTACAGGGCTTAAGTGTCAGATTGCCTTCCACACTATCACAGTCCCATTATAAGTTGCTGATCACCACCATTAGTAGTATACAAAAAAAAATCCAGTATATACACCTTAGTTTGAAGACGCCTCAACTTTCACACAAACCAATCAATATACACTTATTGGGATTTTTTTTTACAAAAGATATGTAGTAGAATACATTTTCGTCAAAATTTATGAAGATTTTTTTTTCTTAGTTTTTATATTGGACACGTTTTATAGCAGAAACTAAAAAATATTGTTTTCTTTTTTTTTTTTTTAAATGTTCAGTCTTTTTTAATTTATTTATTAAAGAATAAAAAACTCAGTAGTAATCAAATACCCCCAAAGGAAAGCTCTATTTGTTTGAAAAAAAATGATCCAAATTTAGTTTGAATACAGCGTTGCATGACCGCGCAATTACAGTTAAAGTAGCGCAGTGCTAAATAGCAAAAAATGGCCTGGTCATGAAGGGGCGTTAAACCTTTTGAATCTCAAGTGGATAGTGTATGCTATATTATTTTTTCATGAAGGCTGAGTTATCTTTTAATCACTTGCCGACCAGCCGCCACAGTTTTACTATAGCAGAATGGCACGGCTGGGCGAAACAACGTTATGTTGCGTCGCTTCGCCCTATGGCCACTAGGGGCACGCCCGCGGCATGCCGCCAGAGCCGATGCAAGCAGGCGCAATGACCGCCGGGCACCCGCGATCGCTCGTGACAGAGCGAGAACCGGAATCTGTGTGTGCAAACACTGATTCCTCGTACACACGACCGGTTTTCCCATCGGATAAAAAAACTATGGTTTTCACGTCAGAATTCCTCTCAAGCCTGCCTTGCATACACACGGTCACACAAAAGTTTGGTGAACTTTTGACTGCCAAGAATGCGGTGACGTAGAAGACTACGACGAGCCGACAAAATGAAGTTCTATGCTTCCGAGCATGCGTCGAATTGTTTCTGAGCATGCACGTTTTTTTTCCCATCGGAAAAGCATACAGACGAACGTTTTTTCCGCTAGTATTTTTTCCTGACGGGAAAAAAGAGATCCTGCTCTCTTTTTTTTTCCCGGCAGTTTCCCTGTCAGAAAAACTCCAATGGAGCATACACAGGGCCGGGATTCCCAGCCATAAGCTCTCATCGCGTTTTTTCCAACGGGAAAACCGGTCATGTGTACGAGGCAACAGATCCCGATTCTCTTAGGGGAGAAATGACTGATCGTCTGTTCATACAAAGTATGAACAGCGATCTGTCATTTCGCCTAGCAAGTCCCATCCCCCCTTCAGTTAGAACATGCAGAGGGAACACAGTTAACTCCTTGATCGCTCCCTAGCATTAACCCCTTCCCTGCCAGTGACATTTTTACAGTAATCAGTGCATTTTTATAACACTGATCGCTGTAAAATTGTCAATGGTCCCAAAAATGTGTCAAAAGTGTCCGATCTGTCCGCCATAATATCGCAGTTTCAATAAAAATCGCAGATCGCCACAATTACTAGTAAAAAAAAATAAAACTAATAATAATGCCATAATTCTATCCCCTATTTTGTAGATGCTATAACTTTTGTGCAAACCAATCAATATCCGCTTATTGCGTTTTTTGTTTTTTTTTTACCAAAAATATGTAGAAGAATATATATATCTTTGATCGCTTCTATGGCCTTGGAGGCCCAGAGTGGGCCAGGCTGGAAAGAAGAGATTTGGGGTCTTTTTGGCCCCAGATCTCTCCATAAAGCGGACCTGTTATCCCTTATATCTATTACAAGGGATGTTTACATTCCTTTTATTAGGAATAAAAGTGTTTTTTTTTTTTTTTAAAGGGACAGTGTAAAAATAAAAAAATAAATAAGAAATAAAAATTAAAGCATCCCCATCCCTCGCAGAAGCAGAAGAGAACACATACGTAAGTCACGCACACAAATGTAAGTGGTATTTGCACCACACATGTGAGGTATCGCCGCGAATGTTAGAGCGAGAGCCATAGGCAGCCTATGGCATTAGGGTGTCCACCTCCAAAGCTCATATACAGTATAGATATATATATTTATTCTATATATGGCAGTAGAGCAGTGGACGGTGTCAGTAGAGCAGAGGTTGGTGTAAGTAGAGCAATGGACAGTGTCCGTCGTTAATTTTAATTATTTTTTATTATAACCTTTTCACTATTTTATAATTTTTGACAATATTTTTTTTTTTACTATTTTTTTAGGAGCCCCATTGGGGGGCTTTGGTGACATATCAGGGTTTAAACAGACCCCTGATGTCTCACTTTTGAGATAGAGAAAGGGACTGAGAACATAAATTCTTAAAGCCCTTTCTCTGCAGCCAAGCAGCAGGGGGAATCTGCACAGCGTGATTAAGCACACCCAGGGCCGTTTGAAGGAATTTGGGCGGCCTCAGGAAGAATTTTGAAACAAGTTGAGAAGCGGGGGATGGTGCTACTGAATTTTTTTTTTTTTACCTGTCAGGAAAGTTGTTGAGCGGGAGTGGGGGGGCGATCGCGGGAGGGGGGGCCGATCGCCCGACATTAGAGTGGATGGGGGGGTTTGTCTTACCTTCTCCTCCCGTGCTGCCTCCTCTTGCTCCTCTTCCTGCTATGCGGGAAAAATTTCTTACTATCGCTGGACTTCTGGGGCCCCAGGCCAGCTCGGGGCCCCAAGCAGTTGCTTGGTTTGCCTGTCCTGTTCGGATGGCCCTGAGCACACCAGGCACACTCTGTGCACACGCCTATGGCGAGAACAATAATACTAGTGCTAGACCTCCTCTTTACCTTTAAATAGGTAACCTGTAAAGGCGTTTGAAGCATCGACTATAGAAATTTTTAAATACCGTTGTTTGTCACCATTCCACAAGCGTGCACAATTTTAAAGCGTGACATGTTAGGTATCTATCTACTGGGTGTAACATCATCTTTCACATTATACAAAAGAACTGAGTAAATATTGTGTTTTGCTTTTATTAATGCATTAAAGTGTATTTTTAAAAATAAAATCGCTTTGAAAAACTACTGAGCAAATACTGTGTGACATAAAAAACTGCAACGATAGCTATTTTATTTCTTAGGGTCTCTGCTAAAAATAAATATACAACGTTTGGGGATTATAAGTATGGTAGTTTTCTAGCAAAATCTACTGATTTAAACTTGTAAACAACAAGGGCCAGAAAAAGTCTGGTTGGCAACTGGTTAAAGGACTTTCTGGAACAATTTCATCATCTCTTTGCTTAGAGAACATTCACTTTTTCTAATTGAACATCCTGTACTCCCTGGTAAATCGGCATTGCCTATTCAGTTTCAGGTAAGCGGGATAGGCACAACAGATGTGTGTATTAACCTCTACAGAGGAGAGATTTGTTGCGAGGGGATCCTGCGTACGCGGAGAAGAAAAATGACTTACTTCTGCTGTTTCCTTTTCTATTGGTTTTGTGTGTTTCTCTCTTAAGGTCCTTGCCACACTAAGTCCTGACAGCGGCAATCCATCACAGCCTTTGTGGGCTTTCACCGGCCCAACTCAGCTTCCGAGGCTGAATGTTGTTGGTACACTACTAATAAACGGCATTCCCCACCCCCAATCCATCACATAAATGTAATTAATCGCTTGTTCAGCGCTTCCACTTTAATCACATTCACGAGCTCGTTAGGGTCGTGCTTCATCCTCGGTTGAAGGGTGAAATGATATAGTTCTTTATTAAAATATTACTCAGCGCTAATAATGGTAGTAATGTGCGACTGGGCCTATTTCTGACGCAGATATGGAATGGTTCTTCGTAGACAGCCCCAGGCCAACAGGAAAAACCACGTGTAACATTTCCATGGAGGAAATGCATTTCCTGCCAGAGGATATTTATAATAATGTACCCTTGAAAAATAAGCCCCCCGGCAGTACTACAGTGCCTTGAAAAAGTATTCATACCCCTTGAAATTTTCCACATTTTGTCATGTTACAACCAAAAACGTAAATGTATTTTATTGGGATTTTATGTGATAGACCAACACAAAGTGGCCCATAATTGCGAAGTGGAAGGAAAATGATAAATAGTTTTCAATCTTTATTACAAATAAACAGGACCTTTTTTCTCAAACAATAGGTGCTGGAACTTAACCACGGCCCCACAAAACCCCTCCCCCTACACACACCTTCCAAATCACATCAAATAGTGGGTGTAATCAGTCAAATTTCACAAAAACAGTAGGAGGGTCTTAAAGGGGCATTAAATACCAGGATTGCATTACATACATAGTGCAGAGCTGTCACTTGTAAACACAGAAACCGGACTTCTGTGTTTACAAGTGATTGTGGTGAGCAGGCAACAAAGGGTCTGAGACAGAGGTGGTGGAACTGATTTCCACCAAATTCCCCCTAAAAAAAAGCCCTGCAAATAAATATCTAAAAGTGTGGGTGTACATTTGTATGGCACCCCTCTGAGTCAATACTTTGTAGAACCGATACACAAACAAGTAATGGCGCACAAAATCCACACAAACAAATATTTCCCCAATTGATCAATAAAAATTAAAATACATCTAATAACAAAAGATGACAGGAAAACTATTGTAGACACCAAAAAGGTCTAGAAATGAAGTCCATAAAGTCTGTCCACATACTGTGATGAATGTGGGAGAAAACAGGGATGGAGAGGATCCACTATGCACAGGGCAGCCATCATAGATGAACAGAAACCATGTTCAGGGAAGACTGAAAAGCAAGGAGAGAGGCGCCTCTAAGTGCAATAGTATAAAACAACTTTTATTTGGAATACAAAGTACACTCACATTTAGGTGAATGAATACAGGCGCATAGCAATGTCAGGATGACGACCAACTGCTGCAAATCACAGGTCACAGGTTTCCTAGCTCAGCAGTGAAGGCAGGAGTGTCTCTGTAGATGTACCGGCCGGCTTCCAGGGACAACAATCCTGTGGGGTGTTGAAAGCGAGGCTTGGAACGCAGACGTGGCTGGATGGCAGAGAGTGACGTCATCAAAAATGGACGCGTTTCATGAGCGTGCGGGCTTGCGGTGTCCTGGCAAGTAGCGCTCCTTTCTCAACATGACATAAGGGCGGAAGTGCATAGGCGCCTATTATAGAAGGAAGGTGAGCTGGGTAGGGTGGTGCAAGAGGAGGGGAGTAGCCAATCAGGGGAAGGAAAGAATGGTCATGTGGTCAGAGTCACAGAAAGCTGCGGCTAAATTAGGTATACATAAAGGAGAAGAAAAGGGAAAATAAAGAGAAGAATGGGGGCGGTGGCTGCAGAGCTGGATACAGTAGTAGTGAGTATAGATCTGATGGAAATAAATAAATAAATAATAACAAAGTGTTAAAGAGCTCTAAAAGGGGGGGGGGGAAGAGATTGGCAACTGACATTAGTACAGACAGTGCTACGGCAACTAAAGTGAATGGAACATGTCTGAAAAGCGGAAAAGAGGAATTTTCTATTGGTAAAAGGGATTACTACAGATAATACAGCGGGAATATACCTGAGAAAATTAAAAGGTATCTCCATATAAATCCTCATGCCCTGAGAGTAATGTACAGGGCAACTATATATATAGATGGAATTCCCTTTACACCTCCATCCCTCCGGGCTCTGGAGTTTTTCCTGTCGCACGATCCTTTGATCAACCCTAGACAAGCCTCATTTATTATAGACGCCACTACTTTTTGCCTTACACACAACTATTTTAAATTCGATGACGATTTTTACCTACAGTTACAGGGAACTGCAATGGGGGCTAATTTTGCACCCTCGTATGCCAACCTAGAGATGGGGTATTGGGAGAAAGAATATATTTACAACAACAATAATCCCTTCTCTGGAAACATAGTTTTCTTTGGTCGCTATATTGACGACCTTATCGTCATTTGGGACGGCTCCGCAGATAGTATTCCACCCTTAATAGAGCATTGCAATAATAATCCCTTTGGTCTGTCTTTTACTTATGTCAGCAATCCCACCACTCTACCCTTTTTGAACTTGGAGCTAGCTTTTGACCGAGAGACCCGGGCTATTATCTCCAAAAATTACACTAAGCCTACCGCTGGCAACTCCTATCTTCATCATAAGAGCTGCCATTTTCCCAAATGGATCAATAACATTCCAAAAGGACAGTTCTGTCGACTCAGACAGAACTGTACCAGAGATATAGATTATATCGATCAAAGCAAGCTCCTGAAGAAAAAATTCAGTGAGAAAGGGTACCCGGATGGCCTTATTGAAGAGGCCTTCCTTTTTTATCTTAAGGGTAAACCCCCTAAAATAGTTTGTGAGGCAGAGAATCACTCTCTCCGTTTTACTACTACTTTCCATTTTGAATATAAAAAAATGGAAAGCATCTTAGCCAACCATTGGAAGATCCTTTTACAGGACCCAGCCCTTAAATCGATCATTCCTGCACGTCCCAAAGTAACGTACCGCAGAGCACCTAACCTTAAAAGCAAATTGGCTCCTAGTAAGATTCGTCTTCGTGCCTGCACCACCACGCCATTAGTTCTCATACCGCTAGTTGGCATGTACAAGTGTAACAAAATTTTATGCAAAACCTGCCATTATGTCCATCATGGACAAAAATCTTTCTCTACAAAGGGAAAAACTTTTCCATTTAAAGAGTTTTACAATTGCTCCTCTGATTTTGTAGTGTATGGCCTCATTTGCCCTTGCGGCCTTATATATGTTGGCCGCACCATACGAGCCTTGCGAGTCAGGTTTGGGGAACACAGGAGATTAATCGAAGGAGGCACTGACCCCCACAGTGTTCCCAGACACTTCTGTGTGGCCCATAATAAATCTACTAGTGGCCTCAAGGTGTGGGTGATTGAACAGATCCCCCACTCATTTACACCAGCAGAGCGGTTCAAGAGGTTATGCGCCAGGGAAACTTTTTGGATTTACACTTTAGATGTTCTCTCTCCTGGTGGTATAAATGAGGGGATCGAGATTTCCACCATTTTATAAACGTTTTTATCCCCATCTGCTATTTTTGATTTTATTTCATTACATTGATGGTTTTTTATTGTATTTCATTACAACGATGGTTATTTATTGTATTATCTATTGCATACATCCACAGGCCTATATGTATTGGATATTTTATATCCTTACTATTTTTAGTATTAATATTCTATATGCATGTATTTTTTTTTTTATGTATGTATATATTTTTGTATATGTATATGTATATATATATATATATATATATATATATGTGTATATATGTGTGTATGTATGTGTATATATATGGATGTATCTTTTTAATAATCCCCTAAAAAATATCTCTAGACATCTTTTATGTCAGGTGATATTTTTAACATAATTATTATGTTTTACGCATATTTTGTGAATATTATTTAATACCAATATATGTATATGCCTGCATATTTATTTATATATATATTTATCAGCATGACAAACATTTCTTCAGTTCATTCTTTTTCTTTCGTACCTATTGCCCACTCTTCCCTTCCCGGACCCTGCCCCTCCCACCCCTCCATTTATATCTAATTAAAATAATTAAAATATCCATTTCCCTTCTATATTATCATAATTATCACCATATATATATATATATATATATATTTATAACAACTTTCCTCTTCCTCCTATTCCATCTATATATATAGTTGCCCTGTACATTACTGTCAGGGCATGAGGATTTATATGGAGATACCTTTTAATTTTCTCAGGTATATTCCCGCTGTATTATCTGTAGTAATCCCTTTTACCAATAGAAAATTCCTCTTTTCCGCTTTTCAGACATGTTCCATTCACTTTAGTTGCCGTAGCACTGTCTGTACTAATGTCAGTTGCCAATCTCTTCCCCCCCCCCCCCTTTTAGAGCTCTTTAACACTTTGTTATTATTTATTTATTTATTTCCATCAGATCTATACCCACTACTACTGTATCCAGCTCTGCAGCCACCGCCCCCATTCTTCTCTTTATTTTCCCTTTTCTTCTCCTTTATGTATACCTAATTTAGCCGCAGCTTTCTGTGACTCTGACCACATGACCATTCTTTCCTTCCCCTGATTGGCTACTCCCCTCCTCTTGCACCACCCTACCCAGCTCACCTTCCTTCTATAATAGGCGCCTATACACTTCCGCCCTTATGTCATGTTGAGAAAGGAGCACGACTTGCCAGGACACCGCAAGCCCGCACGCTCATGAAACGCGTCCATTTTTGATGACGTCACTCTCTGCCATCCAGCCACGTCTGCGTTCCAAGCCTCGCTTTCAACACCCCACAGGATTGTTGTCCCTGGAAGCCGGCCGGTACATCTACAGAGACACTCCTGCCTTCACTGCTGAGCTAGGAAACCTGTGACCTGTGATTTGCAGCAGTTGGTCGTCATCCTGACATTGCTATGCGCCTGTATTCATTCACCTAAATGTGAGTGTACTTTGTATTCCAAATAAAAGTTGTTTTATACTATTGCACTTAGAGGCGCCTCTCTCCTTGCTTTTCAGTCTTCCCTGAACATGGTTTCTGTTCATCTATGATGGCTGCCCTGTGCATAGTGGATCCTCTCCATCCCTGTTTTCTCCCACATTCATCACAGTATGTGGACAGACTTTATGGACTTCATTTCTAGACCTTTTTGGTGTCTACAATAGTTTTCCTGTCATCTTTTGTTATTAGATTTATTTTAATTTTTATTGATCAATTGGGGAAATATTTGTGTGTGTGGATTTTGTGCGCCATTACTTGTTTGTGTATCTGTTCTTGAAACCTATTGGGCAGCACATCCCGCTTTCCATTCCCCCACCCCTTTTTTTGTTCTTCTTATGGTTCCCAGTTTTTATTTTTATTATATTATATACATATTTTCGTTTCTAGTACTACATATTTTCCCCCCCTCCCACTCCCCCTCCCCCCCCCCTTTTTTGGTCAGTTATTATTATCTTTATTCATTATTATTATTATTATTTTTTCTCCTTTTACTTTTACTTTTTATTTATTTATTATTTATTATCTAATTTTTCTTCCCCCCCCCCCCTCTTTTTATTCGTGCTATGGATCTTATTGAAGATATAGAAACTAACAAATATGCGGTCCTGGATGCCATATGGACCTTTTTCCCCACATCTCTATTTTTGGAAAACTATGTTCTCCCCAGTAAAGCACGTCACTCTATATGTGGGAAATTTAAGCAACTAGAGAGACTTGTCCAAACTACTAATCAGCAGTGGTGGGACAAATTCTTTCTAGAAAAATACCTCCACACCAAGATCTCTCCTAGGGGTCTAAGGGTGATGAAAGAATGCCAATTTCTTGAAGCCGACAACAAAAAAGAATGGGCAGAAATAGCCGAGTTTTGTACCTCAAAATGGATGAGGATACTTATCTCACACAGAACCTCCAGGTTCGAAAAACTTAAAAATGACACACACACCCTCATTAAGAATATTGTCAGTTTCAACACTCCCCTCCCCCTTTCCTGGTTTGAAATACTTAAGAAAAATACCCAAAACGATGAAGATAACCTATTACACATGAAGTTGGGGAAGTTTAGGCGTGACCTAGATGACTTCAACCAAGATAATGTTTTCACATGGAATAAAACTAAGAACATTCTTCATCGTGTTCCACCAGGCCATTTACCTCCCTCAGAAGCCTTTCCCAGTTCATCATTACTATCTGTTCTTCCACCTCAAGGCCCTGATCCCCCCCCCGTCCCTTGATGAGTCTTGTGATTCCTGGTCCTTTCGGCCCAGGGGTATCTCGCAGGCCTTTTAAGCCGACCCAGGGTCCTAGAATTCCTGACCTTAGAAAAGGACAGTTGCTTAAACCAAATAATGCAATAAATAACAAAAAGAAATACATCTCCACCCATGGTAATGCCAGTCTAATTCAAGCCTTGAATAGATTTTATAATAGATCATCTGCTCACCCGGCAGCTATTCCTTCTAGTCCCTTTACCAGCCATAGTGCTTCTACTAGCACTATGGACATCACAGTAGTTCCTCCTCCTAATTCTCATACTGACCCCTCTGTGGCCCCTTCCGAACTACCCATTATCCCTGACCCTATTGGGACTAGTTCTGTTACATCGTCTTCTTCTTTTTTAGTCTTCAGTCCTCTTCTGACAGCACCCAGAAACAACAAAAAAAGAAAACTCACCGGAGAGGCTGCAGAGGGGGACAAAATAGAAAAAAATCCCAATGCAATCAAAGTAAGGAAACTATAAAAATATTCAATTTATCTTCCCGTACCCTTTCTCCTGCCGATACTTCCCTCCTTAGTAGAGGTCTCAACTTTGCACCACTTAACAAACCTAATCCTTTCTTGCTCTTTAAAGATTTAAACAGATACACACGCAACCTAACCCTTAAGAGGCATTTTTACATTAAAGAACAAAAGGATCGTTTGACTAATATCGAATCCCATCCCACATCTCCTACCATCCCTTCCAATGTATTTTTATACAACTCCAATTTTATTGATGACATAGAAGATCCCTTGGTTGATGAAGAACTGTTTTATTTGCTTACCCAACATCCAGCTACCTCCCCTCCAGTTATTCATACTGCTTTTAAACCTCAATCCATTTTTAATCCTGTACATTCTAAAGGCCCATACATTGAAAGTTTCTATAGGGTAGTATTTGCAGACTTTCAGAAACTCTGCACATCAGCAGCCCCCAAAAAAACCAACAATCTCTCGCCTTTTGAGATTGGAGCCCTTCAAAGTCTCACAGAAGCTAGAGACATAGTCATTAGGATTGCTGATAAAGGTGGAGGAGTTGTTATACAGGACCACAATGACTATTTCATTGAAGCCAGGAGACTTCTCTCCGATAGTAAAACTTATAAAAAGATTCCAAAAGATCCCACCTCGGATTATGCGATAGAAATTGACTCTTTAGTCAATGCCGCATGTCTTGACTATGTTCTTAACAAAGTAGAGAAATATTTTCTTTTAAAGAATTTCTATCACATTCCCTACTTTTATCACCTCCCTAAAGTGCATAAATGCTTAGAAAATCCCCCAGGGAGACCGATAGTGGCCGCGATGGATAGCATCACTACGGGGCTCAGTTTATACGTAGATCAATTTCTTCAGCCCATTGTTCAGCAACTAGACTCATATATTAGAGATGGAAGTCATCTCATGGAACTACTTTCTGTGTACCAATGGGAATCCACTTACCTCTGGCTCTCACTCGATGTTAATTCCCTTTACACCTCCATCCCTCACGCTTTTGGCCTCCGGGCTCTGGAGTTTTTCCTGTCGCACGATCCTTTGATCAACCCTAGACAAGCCTCATTTATTATAGACGCCACTACTTTTTGCCTTACACACAACTATTTTAAATTCGATGACGATTTTTACCTACAGTTACAGGGAACTGCAATGGGGGCTAATTTTGCACCCTCGTATGCCAACCTAGCGATGGGATATTGGGAGAAAGAATATATTTACAACAACAATAATCCCTTCTCTGGAAACATAGTTTTCTTTGGTCACTATATTGACGACCTTATCGTCATTTGGGACGGCTCCGCAGATAGTATTCCACCCTTTATAGAGCATTGCAATAATAATCCCTTTGGTCTGTCTTTTACTTATGTCAGCAATCCCACCACTCTACCCTTTTTGGACTTGGAGCTAGCTTTTGACCGAGAGACCCGGGCTATTATCTCCAAAAATTACACTAAGCCTACCGCTGGCAACTCCTATCTTCATCATAAGAGCTGCCATTTTCCCAAATGGATCAATAACATTCCAAAAGGACAGTTCTGTCGACTCAGACAGAACTGTACCAGAGATATAGATTATATCGATCAAAGCAAGCTCCTGAAGAAAAAATTCAGTGAGAAAGGGTACCCAGATGGCCTTATTGAAGAGGCCTTCCTTTTTTATCTTAAGGGTAAACCCCCTAAAATAGTTTGTGAGGCAGAGAATCACTCTCTCCGTTTTACTACTACTTTCCATTTTGAATATAAAAAAATGGAAAGCATCTTAGCCAACCATTGGAAGATCCTTTTACAGGACCCAGCCCTTAAATCGATCATTCCTGCACGTCCCAAAGTAACGTACCGCAGAGCACCTAACCTTAAAAGCAAATTGGCTCCTAGTAAGATTCGTCTTCGTGCCTGCACCACCACGCCATTAGTTCTCATACCGCTAGTTGGCATGTACAAGTGTAACAAAATTTTATGCAAAACCTGCCATTATGTCCATCATGGACAAAAATCTTTCTCTACAAAGGGAAAAACTTTTCCATTTAAAGAGTTTTACAATTGCTCCTCTGATTTTGTAGTGTATGGCCTCATTTGCCCTTGCGGCCTTATATATGTTGGCCGCACCATACGAGCCTTGCGAGTCAGGTTTGGGGAACACAGGAGATTAATCGAAGGAGGCGCTGACCCCCACAGTGTTCCCAGACACTTCTGTGTGGCCCATAATAAATCTACTAGTGGCCTCAAGGTGTGGGTGATTGAACAGATCCCCCACTCATTTACACCAGCAGAGCGGTTCAAGAGGTTATGCGCCAGGGAAACTTTTTGGATTTACACTTTAGATGTTCTCTCTCCTGGTGGTATAAATGAGGGGATCGAGATTTCCACCATTTTATAAACGTTTTTATCCCCATCTGCTATTTTTGATTTTATTTCATTACATCGATGGTTTTTTATTGTATTTCATTACAACGATGGTTATTTATTGTATTATCTATTGCATACATCCACAGGCCTATATGTATTGGATATTTTATATCCTTACTATTTTTAGTATTAATATTCTATATGCATGTAATTTTTATTTTTTTATGTATGTATATATATATGTATATGTATATATATATATATATATATATATATATATATATATATATATATATATATATATATATATGTGTGTATATATGTGTGTATGTATGTGTATATATTGTGAGGGGGTTAGCTCGGTAGCGGGTGTGTGTGACCCCCTGGATGGGCTCCCCACACAAAAACAGGCCCAGCAGACGGAGGTTGTGGTTTTTCAAGATCAAAAGGTGCGGTTTATTTCTCTATTTACAGTGACAAAAACACAGCAAAGCAAAAGAAACATAAACAAAATAAATCCTGGTCAGCTTGACCTCTGACTAAACATGCAGGTTTCCCTAACTAACAACTGGGATCAGCCTGGTGCTGTCCTAGTCCCTAAGTCCCTGGTTTAGTAAATGTCCAAACAAATAGCCACACAGGCTTTGTCTCACCGCACAGGGGTTCACTCTCCCTAGACAGTCCACACAGGTCTGGTTCCAGGCATGAGCAAACACCTAATGAATCTGGGAGTTTTTATAGAGGCCTTAAACGAGCTGACAAGCTTCAGCTGGTCTCATCAACTCCCTGCCTGCACGACGCCCAGCCCTCTCCCTAGAGGTATGAATCATCCATGAGCCCACTAGCCTCAGCTGGGCTTCATCAACTCTCTCCCTAGTTGTATAAGTCGGCATAAAGCCTGAATCTGGGAGAAATATACCTACCCCCCTGGATGCAACCAGGTGACTTTACCTTCCTGCTGTCACATACCCCCCCCTCTTGTTTTAACCTTGGGGTTGGAACACCAGCAATCAGGCATTCATGTACTCGAGACAAAGCATCCACATTCCCCATTTGAACGCCAGGGCGATGCTTTACTGTGAAGTTGAATTCCTGTAGGGCCAGGAACCACCTATTTACTCTTCTATTTGTCTCCTTGTTTTGAGCCATCCACTTTAACGGAGCGTGATCCGTAACCATGTCAAAGTGCCTACCTAGCAGATAGTACCGAAGGGAATCTAGAGCCCACTTCACCGCTAAACACTCCTTTTCAACCGTGGCGTAATTTACCTCATGGGACTTCAACTTCCTGCTGAGGTAAATGACTGGGTGCTCTTCCCCGTTCCAGACCTGGGACAATACTGCTCCTAACCCCACATCTGACGCATCACTTTGTACGACAAAGTCTTTAGAGAAGTCGGGTGAGTACAACACTGGCTGGCTACATAAGGCTTGTTTCAAGAATTGGAATGCTGCCTCAGCCTCGGGGGTCCATTTAATCATGACCGACCCTTTCCCTTTCGTCAGGTTGGTTAGGGGCACAGCCTTAGAAGCAAAGTGGGGAATGAAGCGCCGATAATAACCCGCGATTCCCAGAAAGGCTCGTACCTGCTTCTTGCTGTTGGGACGTGGCCAACTCTGGATGGCCTCGACTTTGTTGAGTTGGGGTTTTATTACTCCCCTCCCAATGGTGTACCCAAGATATTTGGCCTCCTCCTGCCCAATGGTACACTTCTTGGGGTTAGCCGTAAACCCCGCTTCCCGGATAGAGTCTAGGACTGCTTGCACTTTTGGCAGATGTGAGGCCCAATCTGTGCTATGGACAATTACGTCATCCAGGTAAGCCGCAGCATACTTCCGATGGGGCCTCAGTATCTGGTCCATTTTCCGCTGGAATGTGGCCGGCGCATTCTGTAACCCGAACGGCATTCTCTTATATTGGAACGCCCCGTCTGGGGTTACAAATGCGGTTTTCTCTTTGGCCGACTTGGCCAGGGGAATTTGCCAATACCCTTTTGTGAGGTCAAGAGTCGTCATGTATCGGGCTGTTCCCAGCCGGTCGATCAACTCATCTATACGTGGCATGGGGTAGGTGTCAAATTTTGTAACTTTGTTCAACTGACGAAAATCGTTACAAAATCGCCAGCTCCCATCTGGTTTAGGCACCAACACAATGGGACTAGACCAATCACTTTGGGACTCCTCTATCACCCCTAAGTTCAGCATTTTCTGTACTTCCTCCCGTATTGCCTCCCGTCAGGCCTCTGGGATCCGATAGGGTTTTAACTTCACCCTTTCACCGGGCGGGGTAATAATATCATGCTCTACCCCAGATGTTTGTCCCGGCAGCTCAGAGAACACCTCCTTGTTGCGAAGCACAAACTCCTTAACCTCCTGTTGTTGGGGTTGTGACAAGGTGGCTGCTATTCCAACCTCCGGAATCACGCAACCAGTTTGAGCTGGTGACCAAGTTTCTGCGACTAGGGACTCTCTATCCCTCCAGGCTTTCAACAGATTAACGTGATAGATCTGTTCGGGCTTTCACCTTCCTGGTTGTCTGACCTTGTAATTCACTTCGCTCACTTTTTCCATTACGTTTTCCCGTGCCTTTATTAGGGTGGGGTCTTTTAACTGTTCTGTGGCAAAATTTTCCCTGTGAACCTCAAGATCAGAAAACTCCACAGTCGGTAGGTTTTCGTCTGAGGAGGTGGGCTCCTCTCCAGTTTCTTGAGTCTCGCCTGCCAATACTGACAAGGGAAATTCTGGAGAGTCCTCACCACTCTCAGAGGAGTTCTGGCTATCACCTTCCTGGTACATAGGGGCACCAGTGGGGGGCTCAGGATCATCCCACAGTTCCCAGAACTTCGGAAAATCCCTTCCCACAATGGCATCATGCGGTAGTTGAGATACTAACCCCACTGGATGAGAGAGGGTACCTTTGGGGGTCTTGAAACACACTGTAGTCACTGGATACTCTCGGGTGTCCCCATGCACACAAATAACAGCTACCTTGCTATTCCCAGAGACCTCTGTTTTAACTAATTCAGCCTTTATCAGGGTCACAAGGCTACCTGAATCCAGTAATACCACAACATTTCTACCATTAATACACATTTTGCATAAATGTTTCTCAGTTCCCCGAATGGCAGTGCATGCGACTGTCGAACACAGCGACTGACGTCTGTCCATCAGAAAGTCACATTGCATGGGTTCCTCCACAACCGGGCAATTTGCTGCAATATGTCCCGCTTGCCGGCAGCGGTAGCAAACAATCCTTTTGGCTGCCTCTTGAGCCCCCGACTTCCCAGGCTGTTCTCGCCAAACCCTGGGCAGAGCTCCCACCCTCTCACTCTCTCCCCCCTCACCCCTTGGAATCATCTTATCCGCCCCTGGGGATGGTCTGGACTTAGGGTGGAAAGTCCAAGAGTCTCTGGAAGAGGCCGTCAGGTTCTCTGCAGCCAAGTATCCCTCTACACGATCCACAAGTTTACCGGCCGTTTCTGGGTCTCCATGGCTTACCCACTTTTGAATGGCGGTAGGATAAGCTCTCAAGAAACGATCCATCACAACACGTTCCACAATCTCCGGTGCGGACAAAGTCTCTGGCTGTAGCCACTTCCTGCTCAGGTGAATGAGATCATACATTTGAGACCTGGGGGGTTTTCCAAGCTGGAAAGTCCAGTTATTCACACGCTGAGCCCGGACAGCCAGGGTGACACCCAGCCTTGCCAATATTTCAGCTTTTAGCATCACATAGTCTTTTGCTTGGTCAGGCTCTAGGTCATAGTAAGCTTTCTGCGATTCACCAGTTAACAGAGGAGCCACCAGTCCAGCCCACTGCTCCTCAGGCCACTTTTCTCTTTCAGCAGTCCTTTCAAATGTGGTCAAAAATACCTCTGGATCATCCTCTCCAGTCATTTTTGTCAATAAACGACTCACCCCAAAGGACGCGGTATTAGTGGGACGGCTTTCCTCACTGGTCTGCGGACGTTGCTGCATTACTGCTTCCATCTGTTGTTGTAGTCTCTGCTCTTGCTTCTGCAACAGGTCTATGAAGCGGGCCTCAGATTGCTGCTGGGCTTGTTGCTGGGCTGCGAAGCTCTGTTGTTGAGCTGCAAGGCTCTTTTGCAAACCTGCATTTGTCGGCTGTTGATTGGCATTTGCTAGAGCCAGCTGTTTCAGTATCTCCTCCATGCTGGCTTAAAAAAAACTGCCACTGGTTCTCCACCAACTGTGAGGGGGTTAGCTCGGTAGCGGGTGTGTGTGACCCCCTGGATGGGCTCCCCACACAAAAACAGGCCCAGCAGACGGAGGTTGTGGTTTTTCAAGATCAAAAGGTGCGGTTTATTTCTCTATTTACAGTGACAAAAACACAGCAAAGCAAAAGAAACATAAACAAAATAAATCCTGGTCAGCTTGACCTCTGACTAAACATACAGGTTTCCCTAACTAACAACTGGGATCAGCCTGGTGCTGTCCTAGTCCCTAAGTCCCTGGTTTAGTAAATGTCCAAACAAATAGCCACACAGGCTGTCTCACCGCACAGGGGTTCACTCTCCCTAGACAGTCCACACAGGTCTGGTTCCAGGCATGAGCAAACACCTAATGAATCTGGGAGTTTTTATAGAGGCCTTAAACGAGCTGACAAGCTTCAGCTGGTCTCATCAACTCCCTGCCTGCACGACGCCCAGCCCTCTCCCTAGAGGTATGAATCATCCATGAGCCCACTAGCCTCAGCTGGGCTTCATCAACTCTCTCCCTAGTTGTATAAGTCGGCATAAAGCCTGAATCTGGGAGAAATATACCTACCCCCCTGGATGCAACCAGGTGACTTTACCTTCCTGCTGTCACAATATATGGATGTATCTTTTTAATAATCCCCTAAAAAATATCTCTAGACATCTTTTATGTCAGGTGATATTTTTAACATAATTATTATGTTTTACGCATATTTTGTGAATATTATTTAATACCAATATATGTATATGCCTGCATATTTATTTATATATATATTTATCAGCATGACAAATATTTCTTCAGTTCATTCTTTTTCTTTCGTACCTATTGCCCACTCTTCCCTTCCCGGGCCCTGCCCCTCCCACCCCTCCATTTATATCTAATTAAAATAATTAAAATATCCATTTCCCTTCTATATTATCAGAATTATCACCATATATATATATATATTTATAACAACTTTCCTCTTCCTCCTATTCCATCTATATATATAGTTGCCCTGTACATTACTGTCAGGGCATGAGGATTTATATGGAGATACCTTTTAATTTTCTCAGGTATATTCCCGCTGTATTATCTGTAGTAATCCCTTTTACCAATAGAAAATTCCTCTTTTCCGCTTTTCAGACATGTTCCATTCACTTTAGTTGCCGTAGCACTGTCTGTACTAATGTCAGTTGCCAATCTCTCCCCCCCCCCCTTTTAGAGCTCTTTAACACTTTGTTATTATTTATTTATTTATTTCCATCAGATCTATACCCACTACTACTGTATCCAGCTCTGCAGCCACCGCCCCCATTCTTCTCTTTATTTTCCCTTTTCTTCTCCTTTATGTATACCTAATTTAGCCGCAGCTTTCTATGACTCTGACCACATGACCATTCTTTCCGTCCCCTGATTGGCTACTCCCCTCCTCTTGCACCACCCTACCCAGCTCACCTTCCTTCTATAATAGGCGCCTATGCACTTCCGCCCTTATGTCATGTTGAGAAAGAAGCGCGACTTGCCAGGACACCGCAAGCCCGCACGCTCATGAAACGCGTCCATTTTTGATGACGTCACTCTCTGCCATCCAGCCACGTCTGCGTTCCAAGCCTCGCTTTCAACACCCCACAGGATTGTTGTCCCTGGAAGCCGGCCGGTACATCTACAGAGACACTCCTGCCTTCACTGCTGAGCTAGGAAACCTGTGACCTGTGATTTGCAGCAGTTGGTCGTCATCCTGACATTGCTATGCGCCTGTATTCATTCACCTAAATGTGAGTGTACTTTGTATTCCAAATAAAAGTTGTTTTATACTATTGCACTTAGAGGCGCCTCTCTCCTTGCTTTTTACTTTGTAGAACCACCTTTCCCTGCAATTACAGCTGCAAGTCTTTTTGGGGATGTCTCTACCAGCTTTGCACATATAGAGAGTGACATTTTAGCCCATTCTTCTTTGCAAAATAGCTCAAGCTCTGTCAGATTGGATGGAGAGTGTCTGTGACCAGCAATTTTCAAGTCTTTCCACAGAATCTCAATTGGATTTAGGGACTTTGACTGGGCCATTCTAACACATGAATATGCTTTGATATAAACCATTCCATTGTAGCTCTGGCTGTACATTACCTGCCGCAGATTTTGTTTATCCAGCGCGATGGGATCGGAGCCGTGATATTATACAATATCGCGGTCAGGTACTGTATATTTAGGGTTGTTGTCCTGCTGGAAGGTGAACCTCCGCCCCAGTCTCAAGTCTTTTGCAGACTTTAACAGATTTTCTTCTAAGATTGCCCTGTATTTGGCTCCATCCATCTTCCCATCAACTCTGACCATCTTTCCTGTCCCTGCTGAAGAAAGGCATCCCCACAACATGATACTGCCACCACCATGTTTCACGGTGAGGATGGTGTGTTCAGGGTGATGTGCAGTGTTAGTTTTTCACCACACATAGCGTTTTGTTTTTAGGCCAAAAAGTTAAATTTTGGTCTCATCTGACCAGAGCACCTTCTTCCACATGTTTGCTGTGTCCCCCACATGGCTTCTCGCAAACTGCTGGCTTTCTTTCAACAATGGTTTTCTTCTTGTCACTCAAATGCACACCACACTTTTCACATATTTATTTGTAAAAAATAAATAAAACCATTTATAATTTTCCTTCCACTTCACAATTATGTGCCACTTTGTGTTGGTCTATCACATAAAATCCCAATAAAATACATTTACGTTTGGTTGTAACATGACAAAATGTGAAAAATTTCAAGGGGGTATGAATACTTTTTCAAGACATTGTATATGGCTACATAATTAGCAGGGGGAAAAGAATTGCAGAGCCCACAGTCTTTGTGTCACAGCCCTACCATCCTACCATCCATATGGATTATTAGTGTAAACCCTTTACTGGTAATGGCCACCCTCATATCTTTTCTGTTATGGTGTCCATACATTGATTGGAATTCATCTGGTTCAGTAGAAGTCGATCTACCAATTGACTTCTGTACAATTGCTCTGTTGGAAAAATTTTATAGCCAAAAGCAATGATCAATGTACTTTTATGGCTGGAAAGTCTCCACACTGGAAGAAAACAAAGGCATAGTGGGAGGATTCCCCCATCCACCTCAAACGTGTGGATAGGATAACCAAGTCATGTTTTTTTCGTTCAACCTGCCTAAAAGAAAATGTGAAAATGTGTGATAATGCATAGAATGCATTGAGGTGAAAAACCCTGAGACTTTACAACCCCTTTAAGTGCTCTTTTAGTCTAGGGGAGAAGAGAAGCACTTTTACTTACCCCAGCAGGTGGGGCTCCCCCATTCTCTGGCTGTGGGTTGTCCCTCAGCATCCTTACTTCCAATGCGGAGCTTTGCACTCTGATCGGTCGTGATGATGTCAGGACCTTAGAATGCTGGAACATGGGGGAGAAGACGCTGTGGAGATGGGTCTAGTGGCATGAAGGAGCAGGTAAATATGTATTTAGACCTAAATGAGCAGCTAACTCTTACAATATAGGCACAGTTCCACTGCAAGGGATAATTTTTAGATTTCCTGAAGTCAGGCTTCAGATCATATGCCTCATACACATGACCGGTTGTCCCGGCAGGAAAAAAAACGACGTTTTTCCCAACGGGATTCCTCTCAAGCCTGCCTTGCATACTGTACACACGGGCACACAAAGACCGCTGAACTTTTGACTGCCAAGAACACGGTGACGTCAAAGACTACGATGAGCCAACAAAATGACGTTCAATGCTTCTGCGCATGCGTCAAATTGTTTATGAGCATGCACGTTTTTTTTCCCCCTCGAGAAAGCATACACACAACGGTTTTCACAATGGGAAAAAGACTGCTGGGAATCCCGGCGGGAAAAAAGAGAACAAGTTCTCTTTTTTTCCCCGCAGTTTTCTCGTAGGGAAAACTGCGATGGAGCATACACACGGCCGGTTTTCCCGGCCAAAAGCTGTCATGGCAATTTTCCCAATGGGAAAACCGATCGTGTATACGAGGCATTAGTCATTGTTCAGACAGTTGAGACACCCATGACCTTGGGTGTCTGCCGTCTGGCATGAGATGCTCAGCACTGAATATGAAAGTGATGAGCGCAACTACCAAATATAAAATATAAATGTGCAAATATGCAAACACAATAATAAAGTAAAATGTGCAAATAATGATGTATCCAATATTAACTAATACACTCCAATGTTCAAATTAACTAGTAAAGTGCAAAAGTTCATGTGCAAAATATTGCTGCAAAATGAATATTTCTTGAAAAAAGTGGTGAATAGTGTCTTCAACCATATGATCTTCTACAAATCTTCTTATCGGACAAATTCTTCCAGATATATGTGCTCACAGAGCGCTTACCTCAATGCTGATGGAATAAGGCCTTAGTGAATATGCTAGCTCCTCCGGGATCTGATTGTGGTTGTCCTCCTCTTTGTCAGCTCCCCTAAATGGCGTGGATGCCTCCCGATATCACTGCGGTGTCCGTGGAGTTCCGTGAATGGGTGACTCAGCATGGGGGTAAAGAGAAGTAGAAAAGTAGAAATAGCCTCCCATAGCGTAGTATTGTATTAAAAAGGAATTTATTCAAAAATAGTATCCACAAATAGTATATTGATGTTCTAACATCAATGAAAGGAAATAACAGAAACACGGAACTCCGGGTAATGCGTCACTTCCGTCTTTTTCGGGTATATCCGGCCCTTACATGTTACGTCACATCACGTGACTTGATAAAGTCACGGAGTACAGAGTGGCACAAGTGCCTGTAAGTCATACTAACAGTAAGGCAGATGTCCACGTTGGGCAGGGAAGTTGTCAGACGGTTTCAGTAAGCAGGTGAGCAGGTAGGTGGCAGCTGATACTGGTGACAGCAGGCATAATACAGAGTCAGGCAAGCCAGGTCATACACAAACAGGATGGATTGGGTACAGGGCACAGTTAGGTGCGGAATCAGGAACAAGCAGCATCTGGAACCAATCAGTAAAGCAGGAGCCAATGGAGCAGACAAAAGCGGAGATCAGGGGACAAGCCAAAGCCGGTGCAGAGTTCAGAGAGTGGTCAAGACAAGCCGAGTCAGCAGCTGGAATCAGGATACAGAAACACAGGTTTACAGGATACACAGGAGGCTGCAGACAAAGCAGCACTGATCCTGGGCACTGGCCGAGTTTAAATAGCCCATTTGGCACAAACATCTATCACAGGTGCACGCAAGAGCCAACACGCACGAGAATGCACAGCGGCACGCCTGTGCGTGCGAGTATATGCACGTGCATATGCATTAGTCAGTGCCTAATTCTTGCAAGCATGAGAGGGAACATTGTTTTAGCCTGTGCACAGAAGTCCGTCCAGAGGCGTCATCTTGTCTATTGGCAAGCCTTTCCTTACACCACTGCTCTATTGGGTGGTGCATATAAGAAATAAGAAATGAGCATGACTATGGTAAGACAGATGCAAACTGCCTATTACTAATACGCCTATCCACTCTTGTATACCATATTAAATAACCAGATGACACCCTTTTTGGAGTAAAATTGGCTGTACCGGACATTTTATTAACAATTAACTATAAACATTTTATTTACAAACAATACTCTCCCAGATAAATCATAACCATGTTGTGGATCATTGAAGGCACTGCCCAAATTTACTTTGTATCAGCGTGGCCACACAAGGTCCCCAGTCGCAGCACGCTGACTCGAGGACAATACCACTCTGTACCTTCCAACACTGATACCCATCTTCAAATGACAGTTAAACCTTGGTTAACTGGCATCTAACCGAGGATCCCATACCATGATGGTTCCCCACTATGCCATATTGGTCCTAATTTAAAATGGCTACACCCCTTACTCAATACCCACAGATATACATTCCTAAACAAAATTAGGGCGAGAGGGTGGGAGCTGGTTCTTCGTACAGTGACCTCCGACTGACCACCCTGCAGAAACTTTCTCTGGCCACCCCGACTACACTGACCAACTACACCCCACATTAACCCTTATGGCTCATGCTTTCCCTGCTACCCTGTCATGCCAGCCCTGCGCCTAAAACTGCGTCTTTGCTACGGGCTTCTCTGAAATATCCTGGCAGCAAGTCTTGTTAGTAAATGGCAGATACAGTAAGAAAGGAAAATCCATACCTAAACTTCATAAGCAGGCAGCGGCTGCTGTAAGGGTCAGCACGTAATTACCATGTCATGAATCAATTACGGCTGATTAGTATGCACAGCAATCTGGTTAATTACATTCCGGTTATTGAAAGAAATCTTAAAATTATTAAGTCGTGTCACTCAGGGGATGAGGATGTGAATGTTTATTTTGGAAAAAAAAGAAAGTTGTTGAATTTTCTTTATTGTGTATTCTGCATTTGTCGTCTGTCTTGAGTGTAAAGGACAAGAGTCACTCAGTCTTTCCGGGTATGTTATATATTTCTTGTACAATGGGATATGAAAAACTGCAATAAGGGCTACTGTGTATGTCTTCTGCTTTCAGAAATTCTAGAATTGTTTGCGAGTTTTAAGTCACTTTTAGCAAACTGTGCAGATTTTAACATGTGTGCAAATAATTACAAAATTGCACCGGATGCAAAGTGGTCTTTTCGACAAGAAGGAAGTAACTGCTCCATGTACTTGGCAGTGCTGCTACTGCTGATTTCCTTTTGTTCATTGCAATCTAAGTGCACCTGTTAGGAAACAGAAGCCATGTAGATGATAAAGTAGTAAACCTGTCAGGAAGGAGGGTAGGGGAGATAAATGTTTTGCATGCAAACATATTGAACTATAAAAATATTAAACTATGTGTTTTTTTGTGAAACGACACTGCGTTACTTTAACTGACAATTGCGCGGTCGTGCGGCGCTGTACCCAAATAAAGTGTCCTTTTTCCCCCACAAATAGAGTTTTCTTTTGGTGGTAATTGATCACCTCTACTGTTTTTATTTTTTGCGCAATAAACAAAATAAAGACCGGAAATTAAAAAAAAAAAATATATATATATATATATATATATATTTTACTTTCTGCTATAAAACATTCCCATTAAGAAAATAAAAAAATAAAAATCTAATTTCTTTATAAATTTAGACCAATACTTATTCTGCTACACATTTTGGTAAAAAAAAAAAAAAAATACCAATAAGCGTATATTGATTTGTTTGTGCAAAAGTTACAGCGTCTCCAAACTATAGAATATATATATATATTTTTTTTTAACTAGTAATGGTGGCAATCAGCGACTTATAGCAGGGCTGTGATATTGCGGCAGACAGTCAGACACTAACTGACACTTTTTGGGGACCAGTGACACTAATACAGTGATCAGTGCTAAAAATAATGCAGAGACACAGGATCCATGCCTTCCCTCTCGTCAGAATGGTGATCTGCCTCGTTTATAGAGGTAGACCACCATTCTGGCTCTCTGCCTAATGATCTGCGGGTGCCGGTAGACATTGAGTCTGCGGTGCCCGCAGATCAACTCCCGTTGTGTATAATCACAGCAGAAGTATGAGCGGGCCACCGGCGTCATGCATGCGCCCCCTACCCGGAAGTGTCGGTTCACGTACTAGGTACGTGGTCCAGCGCAGCAGAGCCTCATTGCCGCTATATATATGTAAGTTATACAGTCAGCAAGTGGTTAAATAAATTTCAGAAATTATTATTAAACTTTTACTAAATCTGTAGCTAGCATTAAAATGATACCTTGTGATCCTAAAAGTCTCTGGCACTTCCTTTTATACTAGCAGACATGGGCATTTTACGGCCCCAGGGCCACATTCAACGCTGTTCCTGAGCAGCCAGCATGAGGTCAAACAGAATTTAGAAATCCTTGGATCCAGGCTGGCCAGTCAACAAGACTGCTTGCACCCTCGTTGGTCTGCCAGTCTCCAGGATGGCAGCGGTCGCACGTCCTCCCATTCTGAGCAGCGTTGGTCTGTAGGAGCGGCGGTTTCGCCGCCCCTTGAGAAACTGGGATGGACCATGGGAGGTGGGGAACAAGGATATGATGTGGATGAGAGCATGTGGGAAGGTGTTGCCAGGTCTCACTCTCCACCCCACAAATAAGAGCTTACACCCGCACTAGTCGGCCTTAACTTCTGCCTTGCTGTAGAAAGATTTCACACACCATGGGCTTGTATAACAGTGGAGGGAATATATAAATATCCTCATGGGCTCCCATAGACAGGCTGCACTACTGACTCTATGTACAGTATCTCACAAAAGTGAGTACACCCCTCACATTTTTGTAAATATTTTTTTATATCTTTTCATGTGACAACACTATAGAAATTACACTTTGCTACAATGTAAAGTAGTGAGTGTACAGCTTGTATAACAGTGTCAATTTTCTGCCCCCTCAAAATAACTCAACACACAGCCATTAATGTCTAAACCGCTGGCAACAAAAGTGAGTACACCCCTAAGTGAAAATGTCCAAATTGGGCCCAATTAGCTATCTTCCCTCCCTGGTGTCATATGATTCATTAATATTACAAGGTCTCAGGTGTGAATGGGGAGCAGGTGTGTTAAATTTGGTGTTATTGCTCTCACTCTCTCATACTGATCACTGGACGTTCAACATGGCACCTCATGGCAAAGAACTCTCTGAGGATCTGAAATTTTTTTTTGCTCTACATAAAGATGGCATAGGCTATTAGAAGATTGCCAAGACCCTGAAACTGAGCTGCAGCATGGTGGTTAAGACCATACAACAGTTTAACAGGACAGGTCCCACTCAGAACAGGCCTTGCCATGGTCGACCAAAGAAGTTGTGTGCACGTGCTCAACACCATATCCAGAGGCTGTCTTTGGGAAATAGACATGTGAGTGCTGCCAGCATTGCTGCAGAGGTTGAAGGGGAGGGGGTCAGCTTGTCAGTGCTCAGACCATACGCCACACACTGCATCAAATTGGCCTGCATGGCTGTCGTCCCAGAAGGAAGCCTCTTCTAAAGATGATGCACCGTGATGCGGGCACTGGGGAGCTACAGTTCATTGAGGGAATAATGAATACCAACCTTGTACTGTGACATACTGAAGCAGAGCATGATCCCCTCCCTTCAGAGACTGGGCCGCAGAGCAGTTTTCAAATATGATAACGACCCCCCAAACACACCTCCAAGACAGACTGGCCAATCATGTCTCCAAACCTAAACCCTATTGAGCATCTGTGGGGAATCCTCAAACGGAAGGTGGAAGAGCGCAAGGTCTCTAACATTTACCAGCTCTGTGATGTCGTCATGGAGGAGTGGAAGAGGACTCCAGTGGCAACCTGTGAAGCTCTGGTGAACTCCATGCCCACGAGGGTTAAGACAGTGTTGGAAAATAATGGTGGCCACACAAAATATTGACACTTTGGGCCCAATTTGGACATTTTCACTTAGGGGTCTACTCACTTTTGTTGCCAGCGGTTTAGACTTTAATGGCTGTGTGTTGAGTTATTTTTAGGGGACAGCAAATTTACACTGTTATACAAGCTGTACACTCACTACTTTACATTGTAGCAAAGTGTCATTTCTTCAGTGTTGTCACATGAAAAGATAGAATAAAATATTTACAAAAATGTGAGGGGTGTACTTACTTGTGTGAGATACTATATGTTTGGCCCAAGGAGGTGCTAGCCTACCATATTATATAAGGTTGGTTCCGTATATTGATTTGTATGTTACATTTATTTTATAAAGCGATAAAATTATTATTGAGCAGAATCAAAGAATGTTATAAAATTAATTTGGATTGTGGGGTTGATTTACTAAAACTGGAGAGTGTAAAAACTGGTGTAGCTGTGCATGGTAGCCAATCAGCTTCTAAATTCAGCTTGTTAAATTAAGCTTTGACAATAAAACCTGGAAGCTGATTGGTTTCTATTCAAAACTGCGCCAGATTTTGCACTCTCCAGTTTTGTCATTATCACAGCACGAAAAATTAAAAATGGCCTGGTATTGAAGCAGTATAAAAGATTGGAAGACAAGTGGTAAAAATAGGAGCATCCATCTGCCAATCACATTGAATTAATCCTCATGAATAGGTGTTAGCTGGGTAGTGCCAAGTAGCCAATCCTTGACTAATGCCGCGTACACACGATCGTTTTTTCTGATGAAAAAAGACAGATGGACTTTTTTTTATCGGACAAACCGATCATGTCAGGGCCCCATCGGTCTTTTTTCCATTGGTATAAAAAAATAGAACATGTTTTAAATTTTAGGAAAAAAAAAAACCATAGCAAATTGCGAACGTCTGTGGGGAACTCCATCGGAGAAAAAACCCACGCATGCTCAGAATCAAGTCGACGCATGCTCAGAAGCATTGAACTTAATTTTTCTCGGCTCTTCGGAGTGTTTTACGTCACTGCGTTTGGGGCGGTCGGATTTTTGACTGATGGTGTGTAGGCAAGACTGATGAAAGTCAGCTTCATCGGATTTCCGATGGGAAAAATCCATCGGATTTTATTCCATCGGAAATCCGATCGTGTGTACAGGGCATTAGGATCTCAATGGTTTGCCAAAATGGAGATAGGGCAAGGCTCTTATGGTCACCCAGCTCTTGGGAACCTCGGAAAAGATCAATGCCATATAGGGTGTTTTTATTTTGTTTTATTTAGTAGTTATGGCTGACATGTAGAAAAAAAAAAAAAAAAACAACTTCTAAATTCAACTCTGCTAGCAAAGACCCAGCCTGCATTTGATGATACAAAGGACATTTCACAGCATCTAACAAAATGATCTAGATTGCTCTTCTATATATTCTATTCATCCAGAACTCTTATATCACAACACTACATACCTGCACTTCACACTTTGTAATCTCTGTTTATAATCCTCCGCTTGCAACATCCTATTTGCCATTAAACCAGCCCCCTAAAACTCTCAGACGAAAGCCATCAACTTTGCATCATAAAAGAGTGTAATATGTGGTCTCGCTGACGGGAGCTCCGCCATCTCCTTCTAAGAATGGATCTCTAGTGGCTTCTCCCTAATTGCTTCACGGTTATGATACCACACAGTCAACAAAATGTAAATTTAACTGTGCTTTATCAGGAAGAGGGAAATGACAAGTCGTTTACGAAAAAGATTAAAACTCGTCTTCATTGTAAAGTGCTTATTTTTCATGTAAAACCTGCTGTATATTTTCATCTAAAGGCACATTAACTTGCACCGTTTTGTGGTGCCGGATTGTTATATTTGCATAAATGTTCCTGTTGTCTGCGTCTCCTGTAACAAAATCTCTTCTCAGTTCTACATTTTTCTTCTCTGGTTTTCTCCTGGCCTTTGGCATAGGCAAAGTATGTAGCTATTATGGAAAGGTTCCCCAATGGGGCTTTAGACAGCAAAGTATTGGAATAATGGTATTAAAACATCATTTATTGAAGAGTTGTCAAATGTCATAAACATTGAGTACAATATATGAATTCTAAAAAATATTTTTCTGGTCTGGTGATACAGTATTTTTCCACAATAGATATATATGAAAAACAGTTATGCACAACATAACATTGTGAAATGCCATATGGTGTGCGATCCCCGACGCATTTCGACCAGTGTATGGTCTCCTCAGGGGGATAATTGACTCTAAAAAAATACACATTACATATATTTAGAATTAGAAAAAAATGTCATTATATATCACATGAATAAACCAAAAATTGAATATTTACCGTTAAAAAGTGGAATCGGTATTCTGGTGACCAGAAATGGTAGCCATTGGGGAATCCGAGGGGAGCCTCATAGGCGTCACCCAAACACCCAGGAGGGAAGAGCCCACACCAAAGGGCTTGCAAGGAGCCACACTACGAACGCCCTCCAAGGGATGGTGGAGCCAATGCCTGCAAAGAGCGCCCGATTGTTAGCCGTATAGTAATTGGAGAGGGGTATAAATATTAATTCATAGCATGTTTTTCTAAAGTGTCGGTTTGACTATAAGTATTTTGGGCATATATATTGTAAAGGGACTAGCAACAGATTTGTAGGTTGCCAGTAAATAAAGTGATCAAGGCCACATATTAGCGTCCCATTGGGGTAACTGGCCAATAAAAAGTAATAATTAATTAATGTAGCAGGGTATAGTAAAATCATAATAATACAAAAATGTATTATGGTGATCCATTAACAATATTTTTAATATATTATTGATGCGACCCTGCACACCCTTGCACTTTCTGACTGTTTATATTGTCAGTCTTTCACATTTTTAAACTGCACTTTCTTGTAGATATACACGTCTAGCAAAACGCATCTATAATATATTAAAAATGTTGTTAATAATAATTTTTGTATTAATATGATTTTACTAAAGCCTGCTACATTGATTAATTATTACTTTTTATTGGCCAGTTACCCCAATAGGACGCTAATATGTGGCCTTGATTACTTAATTTACTGGCAACCTACAAATCTGTTGCTAGTCCCTTTACACTATATATGCCCAAAATACTTATAGTCAAACCGACACTTTAGCAAAACATGCTATAAATTAATATTTATACCCCTCTCTAATTACTATACGGCTAACAATCGGGCGCTCTTTGCAGGCATTGGCTCCCCCATCCCTTGGAGGGCATTCGTAGTGTGGCTCCTTGCAAGCCCTTCGAGGTGGGCTATTCCCTCCTGGGGGTTTGGGCGACGCCTATGAGGCTCCCCTCGGATTCCCCACTGGCTACCATTTCTGGTCACCAGAATACCGATTCCACTTTTTAACGGTTAATATTCCATTTTTGGTTTATTCACGTGATATATAATGACATGATTTTCTAATTCGAAATATATGTAATGTGTATTTTTTTAGAGTCAATTATCCCCCTGAGGAGACCATACACTGGTCGAAATGCGTTGGGGCACACACACCATATGGCATTTCATAATGTTATGTTGTGCATAACTGTTTTTCATATATATCTATTGTGAAACAATACTGTATCACCAGACCAGAAAAATGTTTTTATAATTCATATATTGTACTCAATGTTTAAGACATTTGACAACTTTCTTTCTTTCTAAGTACAGAAAGACTTTGATCCCATACATGTTAAATGGGGCAAAGGCGTTAATTCAGAGGAAATGGAAACAAAAGGAAGCCCCTACAATAAGTGAATGGAGAAGAGAGATGGATATAATTAGTCTGATGGAGGAGTTGATGTCAAATCAAAACGAGACTAGGGAGAGATGGAATGTGGTTTGGAGGGGGTGGAGGGAGGTCAGGGAATCAGAGATACATGGGGAGGGATAGAAAAGTGTCTTATTTTTTTATTATTATTATCTAGGCTTGGAAGCCCAAGCCTTCTGGATATATTTTACAAATTAAGGTATTATTAGAGATATTTTTAAACCAGTATGAGAATTTTTTTTTTTCAGCACTATTAGATGATTGGGTGTACAGGAAGTTGATATGACTGTCCTCGTTTTTGTATTAATTTTTGAGAATAAGGGAATAAGTCATTGGATAATTTTTTGTCTTCAATTAGGGTACTTTAGACACTTATATATGAATCTTGGGGAGTAGATATCCCCATTTTTCCCTATTACACACCTCCCCTTTATTGCTGCTTTTTTTTTTCTTCTTTCTCCTCACTATTAGGCTTGGAAGTCCAAGCCTTCAGGGTACATTTCACAAATTAGGGCATTATTAGAGATAATTTTTTAATTTAGTATGGAAATCTTTTTTTTTTGGTTTAGCACTATTATGATTGGGTGTGCATGTAGTTAATATGACTGTCCTTATTTTTGAGAATAAGGGGATAAGTCATTGGATAATTTTTCGTCTTCAATGAGGGTACCTTAGACACTTAGACATGAATCTTGGGGAGTAGATACCCCCCTCTTTCTCTAATTTACACCTTCCCTTTATTGCTGCTCACTTTTTTTTTTCTTCTCTCCCCTCTCTGCCTACCTCCCCCTCCCCCTTCCCCCCTCCTCTCTCCACTTCTTTTTCATATCCCTTCCATCATACTGTTTCTTCAAAATATCTCTGTACCCCTTCACTAAGGAGGCAACTTACCAAATTACCAAATTAATTGACTAAAAATAGTAGTTTATATAATTCCATAAATAGACATATAATGTGAGGTAGGATAGATGGATTGACTATGAAACAATGCTAAGTAAAGATATTTAGATGGGGGGAAAAAAATCCGAGACCATATAAATGTTCTAAAGTGGTTTGTAATAATTTTAATGTATGTATAATGTATGTAAACTTTTTTTATATATATATATATAAAAAAGATTAATAAAGAAAAGTAAAAAAAAAAAAAATAATTGACAACTCTTCAATCAATGATGTTTTAATACCATTATTCCAATACTTTGCTGTCTAAAGCCTCATTGGGGAACCTTTCCATATGATCTAATCTCGGGGTGTGCAGCATTTCGTCTCCCTCTTATGTGTCTTTTCCCATATCACAAGTATGTAGCTATTATTGTGACAATTCAAAAATTTCCAATTACTTTCTGACAACAGTCATCCTAACAAATAGAGAGCCAAGGTCAACGGGGACTGCATGTCTCCCCAATGCAAGTCTATAGAAATGCGAAAGCAGCTTAAGTAGGTTAACGCAGGACAACCGCACCTACAATTATTTCTTAAAATGGAAATTCGACATCCCAAAAAAAAAATCTATACTCACCTATTTGGATTTAGCATCAGTCTGATGCTGCATCGATCCACAGCCGCTTCTAAGACCGAGAACTGAATGATCAAAGTCAGCTGATTGCTCAGTTCTCAGTCTTCAGTGAGCAGAGATCTGGTGACTGTCAGTCACCAGCAATCTGCCCTGCCCCTTAAATGCTCACTGGAGTGACGGGCTGTGCAGGGGGTGGGAGCAGCTGGCTCAGTCTCCCGGCAGCTCGCTGAAAGGCTGAGCTAGCTAGAGGTCCAGGCATCTGGGTAGATCCTGACTTTAAAGTCAGAATCTTTTCAGAGCCTGTAAGTACAAAGTAAAACACCTGTGCATGAGCATGGCAAACTAGGGACAAATCCGCATGTATTCTCATTTGGCTCTGAGGAAGAGGGTTTACTCTGAAAATGTGTTAACCAGCTCGGACCCCGGACAGCGGCTCTCTGGTGTTGGAACACTATGGGTCTGACTAATTACTGTGCCATGAGTCAGTGGCTTGACATGCTGTGAACCTAAATCATTTGGGAGTATGTATTTTATCGATTTATAGTAAAGTTCCCATCGGATAATGCACTAGGCTGGTACGCCCTCTTTTGTTTGTATTTTTACAGTTCTCTCCAGAGCCTGGACAGGCTATGTGATGTCAGCCAACATGGGACTTTAGCCCACTGTCGGAAGAAAATGAGTCACAGAAGTGCAGAATGAAGCGAACTCCTGTGACCCACAAGAGAAGTAGAGCCAAAAGAGCTTTGGCCCTACTTCCCATTTAATGATCTCAAAGGCATCTCAAAATGATCTCAAAAGAATAATGCATTTTCCCTTCAAAGTTCCTCGACATTTAACAGAGTAAATCTGCTCAGCGGGGACACAGACAGTCACAAACACTTTGTTATAAATCCTCCCAGCACCAGACTCATATGTTTTCTTCTTTAGTCCAGAGTGCATGGCCCACGTTGACACCATTGCCAACCATTCGATAGAGACACCAGCACTCCACCATTACACCTCACAATTTTAATAAGGTCAAACTTCAGAAGCTATATACAAAAAGTAAAGTCAATAACAAATACTACTAACGTTTTTTAGCCATGAAGAACCTATTTCTCATGGTGACAGAGACAGACAGCCCACAAGACCTGGCAGGGTTTTTACTCCTCACCATTCTAACCAAAAGATTTTAAAGAGGTATTCCACCCGCAATTATTCTTTTTTAAGTCAGCAGCTACAAACACTGTAGCTGCTGACTTTTAATAAGGACACTTACCTGTCCTGATCACCCACGATGTCAGTCCCCCCGAGGCCGATCCCTCGGCGCTGGCAGCTCCCGGCGCCGCCATCCTCAGTAAGGGAAACAGGCAGTGAAGCCGTGTGGCTTCACTGCCCGTTTCCTACTGCGCATGAGCGAACACGGCTTCACTGCCCGTTTCCTACTGCGCATGAGCGAAGCCGCGTGGCGTTTTGTGAATGGGCCGGCTGCTCTCTGGGATACACACAGTTCCCAGAAGGCAGCGCGCCCCATTCACCAGAAGACACCGCGAGTAGGACTGAGTAAGGAGACCTGCCACGGATGATGAAGAGGAAGATTAGGGACTTCCGCATACCAACGGCTATTTCTGGTGAGTAAATTTTTTATTTTATTTTTCAATTATTTTTTACATTTTTGGGGGAAAAAAATTCAGGGTGGAACTCCACTTTAAATACCCCTAAAATAGACTTTACTAGTACCACTGTCATGACAGCTTGAAGCTTTTAGTGATCATCAAACCTTGAAACTTGCTTCCTCCATCACTTTCCATAAGGACTTGTCTTATGCCAGATTAATGTTCTGCTTTACGTCACAACTGTCTGGCATCCATCCACAATATTCTTCTCCTCCCTTTCCCTTTCTTTACCTTGCTGTCTTCCACAGTCTTGCCTAGCTTCTCTCCAACCAGGTTTCTTGTGATATGGCCTAAAAATTTGCATTTGTCAATTTTTCCTTCCAATAGCGTCTTTTCATTCTTAAAGCGGAGGTCCAGCGAAAATTCTATTTTTTTTTTACTTTTCAGACACTTACATATGCATAATGTTACACTCACTTGTTTTGTGCAATATCTCCCCCGATGTCCGGTTTCGTTTGAAAAACATAGTTATAAAAACTGTTGATGGCAGGTTTCATTTTGCTTGTGGGCATATGAAGCCCACAAGCATAAACTTCCTGGATGCAGTGAATGCTGAGCTACCAGCATCCACCGCTCGTTCCCGCGCATGCTCAGTTTGTACGGTGCGGGGCACCATAAACTTCCACGTTGCCATCACAACGGGTGTCATCGCCCCGATGTGATGGCAACAAAGAACACAAAACAAACACTTACGGAAAAAGTACCTGCTTGCCCTCATTTAAAATGGCGATTTAAGAAACACCCTTATCACGTGACCTGCGTCATCGGGTCAGTTCAGGTTTTGGGATCTCGCTATCATTAGCGGCGGGCATCCGCACTGACTCCTGGGAATACTGAAGCCTCGTACACACAACCGAGTTTCTCGTCGTAAAAAACCCGTCGATTTTCTCGACGAGATTCTTGTCAGGCTTGACAAGCTTTTTGTCAAGCTTGACGAGCTTCTTGTCAAGCTTTCCTTGTATACACACTGTCAATTCCAAATCTCGTTGTCTGCGCGGTCACATACAGCATGTACGACGGCAGTATAAATGGCAAGTTCGATTTCAATGGCGCCACCCCTTGGGCTGCTTTTGCTGATCTCGTGTTACCGCGTGTGAAGTAAAAGTTTGGGAAGAGACGATTCGCGCTTTTCAGTCTTCGTGCTTTCAGTTCGTTACAGCTTGACGAATGTGATATCTCATTTATGAAGGCTTGTTTTACCAGAAGAAGCGCTCCCGTCTCATACTTGATTCTCAGCATGCGTGATTTTTTAAGACTCGGAAAAGCATACACACGACCGGTTTTCTCGTCGCAAAACAGGCCGACGAGAAACCCGACGAGAAAATCGAGAATCCTGACGAGAAAATAGAGAGCAGGTTCTCTATTTTTCTCGTCGAGATTCCCGGCAGTTTTCTCGACGAGAAACCATGCACACGAACGGTTTTCTCAGCAAGAAAGCTCTCTCTGCAGTTTTCTTGTCGTTTTTTGACGAGAAACTCGCTTGTGTGTACGAGGCTTAACACTTAGCTCCCAGGAGACAGTGTGCCGCCGAGGATGACGAAGATAAACGCCCACTCCTGCGGGGGTCAGAACCAGGAAGTAAGACAAAAAAGAAGGCTAGACGGGTACCCACTGAGAATTTTTTTTTTAGATTTCATTTGGCAATCTATGACATGCGAGGATGGGATTAAGGTGAACTTAAATATTTGTGTGGACCTCCGCTTTAACAATGTTTGTCCAGCTGATTTTCAAAATCATACTGTTGCACCACAGTTCAAAACTTGTAATTTTTATTTTTTAGAGATATCGTGAAGGAAATGTTTTTGTGCCATACCTGAGAACAGGCTAGATTGTGTTTGCAGCAATCTTTTCTTTGTGCTTGGAGGGAGATTGTTCCTCATCAGCTCTTTGTGTGCCCTAGAAACCTTGGCTGGCCTTGATGATTCCAGCTCTGACGTCAACATCATTCTTCACGTTTTCAAAGGTACATATTCCAAAGTATTGCAAGTTGGATACTTGCTCAGTCTTTCATTTACAGACACCGAAAAGCATAACAGAACCCCCCCTCCCCCAAAGAAAAATTTGACAACACTTTTTTATTGAAAGATAGCTTAATCTCTAACATGAAAAAACTACTAGGACTTTAAAGGTACAACACCAAGAAAGAATTAAGAATAGAAAACTTGCATTTTTATTAAGCAAAACACTAAAAAATATTAAAATGTAAATGTTAAACATCCAAGTGTTGTTTCAGAACAATTGCAGTTAAATATCATGCCATTACTGATAAATTGTTCCCAGAATAGGAAGACCGCAGCTGCCACAAAGAGAGAGTGACCCCGCCAATAAAATGAATATGTATGTCGGATTAGAAGGAGGAACTGGTATAAAATAATATAAAATAATGATATAATGGATAACAGGAAGACGGGGAAAGAAAAGAAGATTTTTAAAACATTTTTTAATCTAAATAAAAAATGTCATTTATATAAAAATGACATGCAAGTGCTAATTGTCAGAAAAGAGTATATAGGGGCCTAAATACAATAATTAATAACTATGATAGCCCAGGAATCTCCAAACTGTGCCTATTTTTTATTGCCATCAATTTTATTACTTTGGTATGATTTCCACTCACTTCATGTTCCTTTGATGCCTTGTTCTTGGGACAGGAAGTATGGCTAAGTCTCTTAGAGGAATCAAAGACCCCAATAAAAGGGACATCAATTTAAAGTGAAAAACAATTTTTTCTCTATTAGAGAGATAAATAATTACCGTATATGCTCGGGTATAAGCCGAGTTTTTCAGCACATTTTTTTGTGCTGAAAATGCCCCCCTCGGCTTATACGCGAGTCACCTTTTTGCGCCTGATCTCCCGGACTTTGGGGACCCGGTACTTGACACACATATAGCCCCACTTTTCCTCTACTAGTGTGCAAATTTTGTTGTCTGGGAGACCTATGGCCGAGGAGCAATGATTTTTCAAAGCCAGTCACCCCTTCCATAGACTCCTATGTTAAACATCAGTCTAGACATGGACACAGTGAGGCATGGGCACAGTGAGGCATGGGCACAGTGGGGCATAGACACAGTGAGGCATGGACACAGTGAGGCATGCACATGGACACAGTGAGGCAAAGTGAGGCACAGTGAGGCATGCAGATGGACACCCTAGGCTTATACTCGAGTCAATACGTTTTCCCATTTTTTTGTGGTAAAATTAGGTGCCTCGGCTTATATTCAGGTCGGCTTATACTCGAGTATATATACGGTACTTTCTTCCCCTTTGCTCCATGCCACCAGAACAAGAAGGAAATGAGGGAGAATCTCACTAGTGGAAACGGACACCAAAAACCCGATAAAGATTGTCACTTCCCCACTCTGCTAATAAAAAAAAATGACCAACCCCCCCCCCCCAAACTTGTTTTTGCTGCTTTCTCAATGCAGTTAAGTACTACCTATGGAACTGTTTTATTTGCACTAACAGTTAAATCTTCAGGACAAGCTTTTGGGTGTGTCTACCCCTAATTGTAAGGTTCAAGTACTGATTCACTAAGGTTTGCAACAGTCCCTTAAAGAAAAACACATAATGTACGGGGTAATAAAGTGGGATTATGGAAAAAGGAAATGAGTGACCAATGGAATTGGAAGGGGGGGTTGGGGAATTATGGGGGTGAGGTGGTGGGAGAGGAGAGTGGCTCAGAAGTGAGAATGGTCATAAAATCTTTGATGGTGACTTACAAAGCCAAAGTCAACATTCAGTCTGTTATCTCAGGTGTAATGTTAGTAAAGGTGTAATTCCTCATACACACGACCGTTTTTTCAGACGGGAATACTACTATGGGAGCTTTTTGTCAAGAATCCAGGCCGTGTGTATGCTCCATCGCAGTTTTTCCAACGGGAAAACTGCCGGACAAAAAAAGAGATCAGGATCTCTTTTTTCCCATCAGGCCAAAAATCAGAGCGTCTGAATGAACTTTCCTTCCGACTAATTTATGTCTGAGGTTGCAGATACAGGCAACAATCTTGGCAGAGGTTTTCAACTTTTCTCCAGTTTTTTCAAAACTGCAAAATGTTTCCAGAATAAAATGTAATGCTAAATTAAACAGCAATTTTCTGTTTAACCAATGCCTTCCCTTCCATATACAATGTGGCAAATGAATGATGTCACACCAGAGGCTGTTTTCATGTGTGAAACGTGTGGTGGCCTTTGTCTTACTAAGAATAAGTATTTTCTGCAATTTACTATGTGACTATAGCGGCTTTGTTTTCAAGTGTTATGGTATTGAATCAGCTGTGCTAGCAAGAGAATTCATCCATGGTGATTCATTAATGTGTCTTTTATGCTAGGAAATATGTGCCGGTTTAAAGGACACTTCAGCTGAGAGTAATACAGGGGAAGCTATTTCTGGTTTCTATTTGCTAGTTGTCTAGCTATCTCTGCCTTCAATACTTTCTGAAACACAAATGTAAGTTCAAGTGCCATGCCACTGCTAAGAGGTCCAGATACAACTTTATTCCACTAAAAGTCAGGGGAACAATCCAAAAAGTATCTAACACGTTTTGGAGGGTCCAAAGATGCCCCCTTCAGCAGGGCTTGGAAGCAATATGAATAGACTAGAATTAAACTGAACCTTTAAAGTGATATTAAAGTTGATTATCTAAAATAAAACAACAAACATGTTATACATACCTGCTCTGTGCAACGGGTTTGCACAGAGCATCTCCGATCCTCCTCATCTTGGTTCCCTGAGCTCCCGGCCCCTCCCTCCTGCCAAGTGCACATGCAACTTCCTATGGGGGCACCCAGGCAAGCTTGCTCCAGAGCCATGGCTCTGCGTGTCCATTCATACAGTGCCACGGCTTGGCCCCACCACCTCTCTTTTCTCATTGGCTCACTGGCTGTGATTGACAGTAAATGGCTCCCGCTGCTGTCTCAGCCAATAAGGAGGGAAAGTCCCTGGGGGGCGGGGGGTGAGGCTCTTGTGCACATCGCTGGATTGAAATGGGGCTCAGGTTAGTTTTAATGGGGGCTGCTGTACAGAGAAGGTTTTTCACCTTCAGCCTTTGCAAACACTTTAATGTTATGTCTTCTAGATGGATTACTTGAAAAGCACAGGCTGTCAAACTAGATGCTGATAAGACTTGTGCATGTAATTACTCTGGAAGAAAGAACATTAAAGGTCCAGTTCACTTCTAGACAATTCGCATTATTTTTAAACTCTGATGAAGGGGCATTTTTGGACCCCCCCGGAACACATTGGCTACTTTTTGGATTGTCCCCCTGATGTTTATTGTAATAAAATGTAATTGTATCTGGACCTCTTAGCAGTGGTGTGGTGCTTAAATTTAAATTTTTGTTACATTACACAACAAGCCGAAGAGACCGTGAGGTCTTTTAGGGTGTAGAAGCCATCTGCCCGGGATTCAGATTATTTACATCAACATTCATATTTTAAAATGATTGTAAAGGCATACATTTTTCCCTAAAATTATAAACATGGTTTACTTACTTAACTGCTCTGCACAACGGTATGGCACAAAGTGGCCCCGAACCTCTTATTCTGGGGTCTTCCGGCACTCTTGGCTCCTCCTCTTCTCCAAGCTGCTTGCTATGGGAGCACTCGTGCAGGTTCAATCTGGGCTTTGTGTGATCCCAGTTACCTATCCCAGTTACCCAAAAATAAAAACACCAAAAAAAGAAAACCCCTGGACTGTTCATTGAGCTGAAGAGTGACGAGTGTCCACTTTCCTAGCTGAGGGCAACTGTTGGGAAAAGGAACCCCTTGACATCTTTCTAGCAGCTCCTTCTGGGGCAGTACTACAAATATATATCAAAATAAAAAAAATAAAAAACACGAAATGACCTTTCAGTTAGACGTAGAATAAAAATTTACTGAAAATTCACTATGAGTTTCATTCTACCTGACAATATTAGTGATTTGTAGTTTAGGGGATTAGCAGGTTAACCTGATGCCATTTTATTTTCTCTTATTTGATTCTGCAGTTGTTGCCCCTCTAGAGTGGGTTTAATTCGATGTACCATGTTCCTGATATAAAAATGAATCATTTCCACCATAATAATCCATTCTATAAACTGCAGAGAGATGCTTTACTGCACCTGTTTTTTTTTTCATGAATTATGAATCACGCTAATCTGTGATTCACCCACACCAGTACATTTTTCACAAGCATTATATAGCGCTAGCAATTTTTAATGGACTTAATGTGGCAACTGGTTTATTTGCGTGAAATATGAGGGCATTTCATTGCTGCATCTGTAAACACATTCAGATTTAATTAAAGGAAATGTGTAGTGCTTTTGTACATAGTTTTTTTTTTTTTTTCATTTATTTAATATGACCGGGACTAAATAATAACATTTTAAATGCATTTTTCTGATTTCATTTTTCATCAGGTAAGAAATAATGTACATGCATATAGGGAGTAGGGAGATCTTTGGGATGCTTTTTACTATTTTCCAATGTATCTTTATATCTGTCTCTTATTAACAGAGCTCAATAGCCCAAGCTTACATTTATACACATGTGTATGTTAGAACAGAGCCTCATAGTTGCTGGATTACTCTAATCAAAATTTCAATCACACAGAAGGAACCTGAAAGCAGGCAGTTTCTACTTTAGATAATTCATAGTTTTGCTTGGGTTTGATTACCCTGAAAGCTTGTAGAATTTGCTTTGAAGTTGAAGTTGAATTCCAAGTCAGTGGGCAGTGAATACTTTTGGGAAATATGGCCATTGTGGGGGCTAATAGTCAAACGTTTACTAAAAAAAGTGAATGCAGAGCTGGGCACTGCTAAAGGGGGGAATGTAACAAAGCAAACATATTTTTTTTAACTTCTATACGGCAGAAGTGAGGGCCCTTTCAATGTAACTTTTGGGGGCAACGTGGAGAAACAATCATTAACCCCTTTCCAGCACCTACCAACAGATCTTTAACTGGATCCTAAGGCTGGCAGGCGAAGTTCCTGATCATGTGACCACTGGGATTGTCTGTCACAGCAGTCACATGACCGGAGGTCTGTCCCACCAGCTCCCGATCGGAAGATGGTGATGACAGTTTGGTCAATGTACTGGCAGCAAGCAGTGAGTGTGCCCACTCCCACACTGCTGTCTATATTCATTACACTGGCGGGAAAAGGGTAACATTTATGGATGGACACATTGCATGCTCCTGGACTTGGAGTACAGAATAAACTGTTTTCATTTGATAAAACGGGTGAGGGGGTATAGTTTGCAACTGAATTTGTAGTTGTATTTGTAAAAAATAAAGAAATAAAGGGGAATTTCACCCAAAAGTTTGCTTTTAGTCATTGATGCAGCCACTGACTTACTTATTTGTCTTCCTGACATAATTCCAAAATGGTCTTTTGTTTATGGAGCACAATGCTGCAGACAAACCAAATCACTTTGCTTCAGGATCTCCACTCTCCCGCTTCACCGATTGATGGGTGCTAGTTACAGACCATCCATAATTCGTGCACGATATCCAACAAACAAAAAAGAGAAAGCCACTCTCCCCCTAAAAAATCGGAGAAAACTTTGATAAATATAGTCCAGTAAAGGCTTATCCACCTACAGTACTCTACTAATGCTTTTCACTCTGCTAGGAGCTTTATCTAGAGACTCTACCTAGTGGAATGAAACCCATTCGAAGAGAAGGTGGATCAGCTATGTAAAGGGCTATATTAATTAAAGTAAACTCTGGTCTTTAAGAAGGAAAGCAGCCTTTTCTTTTTTTGTTCATTGGATATGGAGCACAATGGTCCAGTTGAAATTCACATTGAGTTTTGGGTGTTCCTGTCCAACTTTGTGTGTTCCAGCTTCTCTTGGTTCAGCAGAAATCCAGTGTAAGGGCCACAGTAGGTATAAAAGCCAGGGACTCAGCATAGAGAACTCCAAGAGATGTAATAAACTATGAGGTGGTTTAAAGTGGTTCTAAAGCCAGAAGGTTTGGCTGGGCTTCTCCTATGGGTCACAGGAGTGCAATATGTTTTGCACTCCTGTGACCCATTTTCAGCAGAGAGCGGACTGAAGTCTGCACTCTGCTGACGTCACAGGAATGAATACAGGCACCGCGTCATCCCGACAATGGAAGTCTGGATCCACCAGTTGCCTGGACTGACACCCGTCTCAGCCTGTCAGCGATCTGCTGAGAGCCTAAGACGGCTGCTCCCCGCCCCTCAACAGTTCAGTGCTCCCGTGAGTGTGGAGGAGCAGAGCAGGAGAGATGCTGATTGAAAGTCAACAGCTCTCTGCTCGGGGAGCTGTGAGAACCGAGCCTTTTATTGATGTTCGATCGCTCGGTTCTCAGTGCAGAGGCGCCAGGGGACAGACACAGCATCAAACTGTTGCTGCATCCACCTAGGTAAGTATTATGGGGGGGAAAAAAATACTTCTCTTTTAAATTGGAGCTCCACCCAAAAGGAGAAGCTCCGCTTGTCTGCCTGGTTTTGACAAGTACCCATCCCCACTTTTGGCTCAGTTTGTCGTGGCCAACTAAGCCAGAAGTTGCCCCCCCTCCTTCCCCCGCAGCCGCCTCATTCACAAAGTACAGCGTACTTCGAGCATGAGCAACAGGAAACTGTCTGTGAAGCTGCAAGGCTTTCTTGATGGTTTCCCTTAGTCAAGGTGACTGCTGACAATTTTTTTGGGGGGAGCCTGGAGCTCCGCTTTAATGCAATTTCAGGTAAAAAAAAATCCTGCATGCAGCTCCCCATCTCCCCTTATACTTACCTGAGCCTGATCTTGATTCAGCAATGTGCACAAGAGCAGTGGTTCTCAGGTCTCACCCTCCTCAATGGTTCAGAGACAGGAGCAGAAGCCATTGGATCCTGCTGCAGTCTATCACAGCCAGTGAGGAGTGAATGCGGACATGGCCAAATCACGCTCTGTGTGTCATTGGACACACAGAGAAGACCTTGGGAGCCAGCATGCGTGAGCACCCACAGAGCAAGTGGCTTTCTATGGGGCAGTCGACAGGGAGGAGGAGCCAGGAGCACCAATGGAGGACCCGAGAAGAGGAAGATCAGGGCTGCTCTGTTAAAAACTATTGCAGGTAAGTATACCTTCTTTGTTATTTTAATTGAAAAATTTGCAATTTCAATCTCCAGCATCCTACAAACACTGTCATGGTTTGAAATTGGGCTCAGAGGCCATTGGCTGTAGCAGTGGAGAGGTTCATGCAGTAGTCACCTGAATGAATATACAAGATGATCCCCCTAGAGTATGAGGTGCAGGGTCTAAATACCAGCCGGAGCTCCCGATGGGGGAGATAGGTTTTGTTGTGTACTAATACAAGGTAGTAGTCCTATGAATTGCCCCAGCAGGAAGAGGGCAATTGGGGGGTCAGGAAGTGAATGAAGCAGATAAGGAAACAAGAAGACACATAGTCAATGAACAAGCCAAAAGGTTGATAACGAGTGATAGTGAAGATGAGGACAGAACCAGGTATGCAAAGGACCAATATATCAGCTGGAGAGAGCACAATACCCCGGCAAACAGGAAGTGCAGAGACATGGCTTCAAAGGAAGTTCATGGAGGAGCAATAGTTTAAGATTAACCAGAAATAAGGTACAAAGTAGGGTTGTCCAAGGGGTCAGGTAGGAAGCTGTCCAGCATTTCAGTCGACTCGCCAAGAAGAGCCACAGCCAGATACCACAGAGGTTCCAGTTTTAGATCCTGACACTGAAATGACAATTTTCTGCGGACGGACCCTTTTAAAAAGTCTTTCAAATCTCTTTAAGAAAAGTATCAGCCACAAACTTGCTATTACAGCACTGAACTATGCTTTTTGTAACACATTCTTCAAAGAAGTGATAGCAGCTCGAGTTACTTATACCAAGGCGTCTGCTAAGGGCCCATTGCTGAAATTGATTTTAGCAAATTACAAAGAAACAGTGTAGGCCACAAAGCACGCTGGGCCGCCTCTGGCAAAACTGTACGAATCTATGAGGTGATCGATAACACTTTGTTTATGTTAATTGGCTTTTGCCTCCACAAGTAGAATATTATTTTTAAATCTTTTTTTTTTTTCTTTTTTTTTCATGATGTGAACGGAATATTAGTACTGCAAAAAATAGAATTTTTTTTTGTGAGAATGTACTTTTTAAAGGACAACTTTTATAAACTTTTCAGAAAATAGTTTTTATATAATTTTATACGTTATTATATGAACACTATTTAAAGTGGAACTTTACCTAAAGAGGGAAGATCTGCTAACCCTCCTCCTCCTTCCCTCCTCTGCCTCTCTTTTTTTTCTGGTGGGGGTACCTATTTCTGGCAGGTACCCTCTCCCCGAACAGAAGTTCGGCCCTCTGCCCATGTCCGAAACCTCCTGAGACACTTTACACATCTCAGGATGCCTGACCATTCCGAAAGCACCCTGAGATGCTTGAGTAATGTCAATCCAGCTGTGAAGCTGCAGCAAGACACAACCGGCTTCCCACAAGCAATATGGCAGCTTTGAGTGTAAGTAGGTGCAGTGGCAGAAAACACTCAGAGTCCAGGTGCACAATAACAGGAATGTATTGCAATTGAAGTTTGGCAATTCAAGGTAACCCGCCCGGGAGCACTCACAGGATGTAACAGTTATGTGGTGTGCCAACAGCATATGTCTCATGAAGCGTAATGTGGCCTGACCGATCTGTACCCAAGTAGGGAGGCTTTCAAGTAGGATGGCATTTCTCTGCACTTTCCCTACTCCTCTGGAACCTTCCCCTGATGGTAAGAACTGTCCCTTACAGATGGAGACCTGTCCCTACTCTAGCAACATGTAAAATGCACGCCAATACGGGAGCCAGGGTGTTAGGTAAAGTCTGCCTGGTCCAAGATGGCCCAAGTCACATGGGGTGTAAACATCCAATTAAATATCTGCCTCCTGTGACCCAAGAAATCATAGGCTCCTCTTGACTTCCTTTCCCTCTGCAATACTACTGTGGTTGAGCACCACTTGCAGTGGAAAAAATAGACTGCACCTGCCTACATGAGGACCTGAAGACTGGCGAAGAACCGACCTTGATCCATGGACTGGTAAATGTGTCTGTATTTTAAAAGTCACAATTAATATCCATAGAGACCTCTCCCCAACCTTGGTGGAAAAGCACTTAAGTCTATTTTTATCCCAGTCCCTTGTTCAGCCCTGCCCCCAAATCTGCCTCACGTCCGGGTCAGGACTTGTATCTTACCAGTCTATATGTCATTTCTCTTTATGTCTCAATGTCCCTATGTGCCTCCTGAGACCCACTAATCACCACAGGACAGATTGCCACAATGACTACAGAAAAATCTTCCAAATCAAGAAGCTGATGGATTGTGCAAACATATACCAATAACACCCAACTACAGGATGATTATTGGGTCCACATACACTATTCCATGTTTTTCCAAGCCCTGGTGAAAAGGGGGGGGGGGTACAGCCTCTAAAACATGTTGGCTTTGCAAACATAATATCATTGAAATTAATTTTATACAGTATTTGAATATGTCTTATCCACTGTTCAATGCATTACAAAGAAGACCTAGCTTGGATTGTGTGGTACCCTTACAATGTCAGACTCTGCTGTACTTCCCTGCTCTTGAAAACAGAATTTAAACCTAAACACACAAGTGAAAAATAGGAAAAAATGTAGCGCTAATCACTAAATTAATCAAATTACATTCACTAATACCACTGTGATCATCAAACTATACCCCACGTGACATGTGATAAAATTAAAATGAAAATGAAAAAAGTCCATAAAGTACGCGATCCGGAGCTCAGGAGGGGGTGAGAGACCTATACCAAGCTTACACCTTGGGTCCGCCGTGACCGCAAAACACTGCAGTGCCATCTTACACCTTTTTGCTTGCTGTGATTACTTTAAGGCTGGTTTTATTTTCACATCATGTGAGTGTAATATTTGAAGTGTGGTTGTGTATTTTAATAAATTTGGTCGTTACTATTTTACACTATTGGAGCACTCTTTCATTTTTACATGTATAGGATGGCCGTTCACCCTCTAGTGGTTTACTAGCAAGCCTTTGAGCCGAACACGAGAGTGGGAGGCATATACAGCTGGTGAGTGCATTTTCAGAGGGGAGCTGACACGTGGGAGCTGACACGTGTGGTGGAAGATATTCTTAATTAAGAAGATTACATCTCTTTTTTGATTATTTCTTCTTTTGGATTATTACTTCACTTTATGGACTTTTTTTATTTTAATTTTATCACATGTCACGTGGGGTATAGTTTGATGATCACAGTGGTATTAGTGAATGTAATTTGATTAATTTAGTGATTAGCACTTAGCGCTACATTTTTTCCTATTTTTCACTTGTGTGTTTAGGTTTAAATTCTGTTTTCATATCTATAATTTTAAGTGGCAGCCTTAGTTTATTATATATATAATTATTTTTTCCATTGGCACAGTGGTGGTACAGGATATAAGGAGCGGTCATATCTTTATACCTATTTTCATTGACATCCCTGCTCTTACCTATTTTGTCCAGATCTGAATGTGTGGCGGGTAGCTGCCATTCCTTAACCCCTTTGTGCCTGAGGGTAAAACAAATGTTGATGCCTGAACACAATTTTGCAACTTTGACATGTGTTAGTAAAACTGTGCATATCATCACAACTTCTTTGTGCACCCAGGTGAATTATACCTTGTTTTTCAGGACCAAATTGGGCTTTCATTTGATGGTAAATGGTAATGGATATCTCCTGATTTTTTTTTTTTATCCTACCTAAAACATACTGACATACTAATTTAAAAAATGCTTAAAAAAAATCCTGTCCAAAATATACTGACCCTGACCTTAGACCCTGACCTTTGACCCAAATTTTAACCCTGGCACTGACCTAGATCAAACCTTTCTTTTTTCCAGACTTTTGTTTATTTTTTTCTCCCTGCAAGAAGAGAGTGATACAGTGTATCTCTCCCTCTATTCAGAGAGAAAGAAAACACAGGGGCGAGCCGCACAGTGACTGATCGCTGTGATAGCCAATCAAAGGCTATCACAGCGATCAGGTGAACCAGGAGTTCTGGGTCCCGATTTTTAGTACTGGACCCGAGGCTCCTGGGGAGCGTGTTTCCAGCACAAAGACAGATATGCATATGTGCGGCCACATGGAAAATAGCCCAGTTCAGTGAGACCGCATATATGTGTGCTGTCGGCGGGATGGGGTTAAATTAAATATGTTACAATGTGCATGAAGCTGGCCATAGACAAATCAACATTTCGATCCATCTATGGGCAGGCTGGTTATACTGAAGTCGATCTATCAACTAGAGCTGACCGTATTGATCATTGTATTCTGGCGGCGGGGAAACCTCCTGCTGTCAGAATATAATAGCGCAGCAGGAGGGATTCTCCCATCAACACTGAATGTGTTAACGGGGGGCGAATTGAACGATTTTCTTTCCTTCAACCCATGGTTGAAGGAAAATTACCTAATGTATGGCCAGAGTAGTAGAGTTAGCCTGTGATATCACAGTGGAGAGCATGTTTTATGACTACAGAATACAGACTTATCCCTACTGCTATCAGCCATAGCATGAATCATGCAACCACATCAGGTTGTTCTACACTGGGCCAAGTCCCTACTAGGGATGAGCTTCGAGTTCGAGTCGAACCCATGTTCGACTCGAACATCGGCTGTTCGATCGTTTCCACGAAGATCGAACATTATGGGCCGTTCACGCCAAATTCGAGTGGCTCATAATTCACTGCGGCATTGCATTGCAGTTGGAGTTGTAAAAAGAGAGAGTTTACAGAGACAGACAGTGTCATTTATATTGAGTTAGATAGAGCAGGCAGGCGAGTCAGTTAGCTGCAGTTGAAGTGTGTAGAGGATATATATATGCATCCTAGGTGTTGTATATATATTTATACACTGTATTGAGTTTAGCTAGATCAGTTCCTGTTAGTCTCTATACTGTAACAGGCAGGCAGGTGATTGTGCTAGCTGCAGACAGTCAGTGTTTCACTTAGTGTACTGTGTGCTTTGCATAGCGTTCACCTAAAGCTTACCTGAATACAGTTAGTGACATTATAGTGGTGCTCTCATAGGAAAACCACAAGCTGAGAGCTGCAAGTATTTTCAGTGTACTGTGTCCTCTGCACAGTTTTCACCTAAAACTAACTGAAAACAATTGCTGCTTTTCCCATACTAACACCACAGCAGGCAGTTGATTCTGATAGCTGCATTATCCTTCTTTTCGGCAGCTGGCCATGTTGAGCCGCAACATGCCCAAGACTTGGTAGAGTGGATGACCAAGCCGTCCTCCTCCTCCTCCTCCTCCTCATCCTCTCACCCAGGCTCAGGGTACTTTGTCTGGCAAAGCAGCTGCCAAAGCGGCCTCTTCCCTCGGCTCAATTGCATCAGTCACTCCTTCCCTAGCCCCACCATGTCCTCCTGAGGAGTCCTCTGAACTGTTTGAGCACAGTGTTGGGTATATGCTCCAGGAGGATGCCCAGCGTTTTGAAGGCTCCGGTGATGGAACCCAGCTGGAGGAAGGCAGTAAAGTGAGCTCAGAGAGAGGGGGTAGTAACGTGAGCCCAGAGAGAGGGGGTGCCCAACAAGGTCAGCTATCTGGCAGTCATGTTCCCCCAGCTGCAGCATACTGCCAGATTGGCTCCAGTGATGAGGAGGGAGGGGATGATGAGGTCACTGACTCCACGTGGGTGCCTGATAGGAGAGAGGAGGCACATCTCCAACGAGGCAGGATGTCCTCCAGGAGCCAGCTTAAGGGCAGCACACCAACTGCATCACACTGCAGAGCTCCGCATGTGCAGGGCACTGCTGTCTCTGCACATTATTCAAAAAGTTCTTTGGTGTGGGCCTTTTTTCAGACGTGTGCAGCAGATCGCACCGTTGCCATTTGCAACATATGCTAAAGCGTATCTCCCATGGCCAAATCATCAGCCGCTTGGGCACCACGTGCTTCACCAGACATATGTCGACCTGCCATGCAGTCCGTTGGCAAGCTTACCTAAAAGACCCACATCAAAGAACAAAGCAGACCTATCCTTGCTCCTCATCAGCTGGGATCTCCAACCCCACTATACCTTCAGTCCTCTCAGAAACCTGCACTGAGAGGAATGAAGGTGTAGAATTAGGTGTGTCACAGCCAAGTACTTGCGGGCAATCTGCTATCGGTACACCAACGTCCGATTGTACCAGGCAAATTTCCTTGCCCCAGCTGCTGCACCGCCGAAAGAAGTTCGCTACCCAGCCAACCACATGCCCAGCGGTTGAATGCTAGCTTGGCTAAATTGCTAGCACTTCAACTGCTGCCTTTTCAGTTGCTTGAGCTGGTGTGCTTAAGGGACAGGAGCCACACTGGGGCGGAGATTCTGTCAGCTCTGCAGGGGCAGGCTCAGAGGTTGACGCCACACCAGCTTAAGCCAGGAAAGGAGGTTTCCGACAATGGCACCAACCTCTTCTCCGCCCTCCGACAGGGACAACTGACCCATGTGCCCTGTTTGGCTCACGTCCTTAACTTGGTGGTGCAGCGGTTCTTGGGCAGGTACCCGGGCTTACAGGAGGTCCTGAAGCAGGCCAGGAAACTCTGTGGGCATTTCCACCGGTCATATAATGCCAGTGCTCGGCTGTCTGACCTGCAAAAGGATTACAACCTTCCCAAGAACTGCCTAATCTGTGACATGCCCACCAGGTGGAACTCTACATTGGCCATGCTGCAGCGGCTGCACACGCAGCAGAGGGCCATCAATGAGTATCTGTTGCAATATGGCACCAGGACAGTGTCAGGGGAGCTTGAATTTTCTTCCCCACGCCCGTGGGCCATGATCAGGGATGCATGCACTGTTCTGGCACCATTTGAGGAGGCCACGAGGATGGTGAGCAGTGACAGTGCATGCATCAGTGACACTTTCTCTCTTGTCCACCTGTTGGAGCACTCGCTGCGTGGAATAATGGACAGGGCACTTTAGGCAGAACAGAGGCAGGAAGAGGAGGACTTCCTTACCTCTCAAGGCCCCCTTTCTCCAGACAGTGTTCCTGCTGGCCCGGCTATCACACAGGAAGAGGAGGAGGAGGAGGAGGATTGTGTCAGCATGGAGGTGGAGACTAGCACTCAGCATCAGCAGCAGTCTTCAAGGGATCAATTACAGTCCCAAGACACCCATGGACTTGTACGTGGCTGGGAGGAGGTGGCTGCGGATCATGTCTTCCTCAGTGACCCAGAGGACTCTGCACCGAATGCCTCAGCAAACCTACGCTGCATGGCCTCCCTGATCCTGCAAAGCCTGCAGAAGGATCCTCGTATTCGTGCAATCAAGGAGAGGGATCATTACTGGCTGGCAACCCTCCTTGATCCACGTTACAAGGGTAAGGTTGCGGACCTTATCTTGCCGTCGCAGAGGGAGCAGAGAATGAAGCATCTTCGGGAGGCCTTGCAGAAAGGTCTGTGCGAAGCAAGAGAAAGGGAGCCGCTCAGGTGTGGGAATCCTTCAAATCACCTCCTCCCAGCAGACAAAGGTGCAAGCAATGCTATTGACAGCAAACAGGAACAAAAAAGTCTTCTGGACTGCAGCACTCAAAAATAAAAGCCTTTATTTTAAAATAAGGAAAATATGGCTGACATGTTTCGCACTGTGCTAGTGCTTAATCATAGATGATTAAGCACTAGCACAGTGCGAAACATGTCAGCCATATTTTTTTGACCTGTGCACCGTTGTACAGTGTGTATTTTGGATTCCTTATTTTAAAATAAAGGCTTTTATTTTTGAGTGCTGCAGTCCAGAAGACTTTTTCGTTCCAGAAAGGCCTGTGCAACGCGTTCCCAGAGACTGGGAGGTTACACAATCCTGGTCCTGGACAACGTGTTGCTGAGGCTTCGGTCAGTCAAAGGAGCGGTGGAGAAGGTGGCCGTCTGACCGATGCGTTCAGACAATTTTTTAGTCCGCAGCCCCAAGGTATGATCGGTTCCAGCAACCATCGCCAGCGTCTGGTTTACATGGTGCAGGAATACCTAGGGGAAAGATCAGACTTGGACACCTTTCCCACCGAAAATCCTCTGGGTTACTGGGTCTTGAGAATGGATCACTGGCCAGAGCTTGCACAGTATGCAATTGAGATACTGGCCTGTCCTGCATCCAGCGTTCTTTCGGAATGCACATTCAGTGCTGCTGGAGGCTTCGTAACCGATCACAGGGTGCGCCTGTCAACCGACTCGGTCGATCGACTGGCCTTCATAAAAATTAATCAGGCTTGGATCACCACCAGCTACCAAGCACCTGATGCTGATGTAACAGAAAAATGTTCTTTTAAATGTCAGATCCCTTCAAGACTGCCTATGCTGATGCAGAGTGACTATCCTGTTATGCTGAGTGACTATCCTTTTCCTCCTCAATAATCATGCTGATAGCTTGAAAGAACATTTTGGTTCTGGGCACCGCCACCAGTGGCTAAGGCCCAATTTTTCAGCCCCTGTTTAACAGGGACATGTAATTACAATTCTTGATCTAATACTTTGCAACAGGGCTCATTGCTGCGCTCCAACTACAGTATCTGTGAGGGGTTGCAGTGTTGTGGCACCAGTGCCTAAGGCCCAATTTTTCTGCCCCCGTTTAACAGGGGCATGCAATTACAATTCTTGATCTAATAATTCACAGCTGGGCCCATGCCTGCACCCACCAAGAGTAACTGTGAGGGCTTACAGTGTTGTGGCACCAGCACCACCACCAAAGGCCCAATTTTTCCTACCACTGTTCAACAATGGCATGTAAATACAATTCCTGATATAATAGTTCACAGCAGGGCGTTCCAGCGCCCACCAAGAGTAACTGTGAGGGCTCACAGTATTGTGGAAGGGAAATTCTCTTCTGTAAGAGTTAATAAAAAGGTGTCTCCTCTCTACTGATGCTTTATCACCAATCCTTGTTTCAATAAAAAACCCAAATTTTCCAAAAACAGTTGTCATTGGGACGGAAAGTGAGGTGAAATGTTCTAAACAGGGGCACAGACAGCAAAACAAATGTTACAGGGGTGTTAACCCTTCCCTATGTTCTCCAAAAAAGATTAAAAATAGATGTTTTTGCTGGAGCTACCCTTAAAAATGTACCTGTTCCAAATTACAAACAGATTGTACTTAAGAACAAACCTACAGTCCCTGTCTTAGATCCAAAGGGGCTGGTAGTGGGCTGGGGGGGGTACCCATGCCATTTTTCTCCATATTGCCAGGATCAAACATTACATTAAGGCCGCAAGCAGTTTTAAATGACTTTTCTTTTCCTTTAGAAATGTCATTTTGTGCAGGGACAGTTTTAAACACGGGAAACACGTGCCACTTCACAGGCATACTTTAGACACCCCCCAGGTACGATATTTAAAGGAATATTTCACTTTTCTTTTTCACTTTATGCATCATTAAAATCACTGCTCCCGAAAAAACTGTCGTTTTTAAAACGTGTTTTTGGATTGATACATGTCCCGTGGGGCAGGACCCGGGTCCCCAAACCCTTTTTAGGACAATAACTTGCATATAAGCCTTTATAATTAGCACTTCTGATTTCGAATGTTCGCGTCCATTGTATTTAATAGGGTTTTAAAGTTTGCACAAACTTTTGGTCCGTTCGCAGGTTCTGGTGCGAACCAAACAGGGGGGTGTTCGTCTAATCCCTAGTCCCTACACATGAAGTCAGATGTCTGTGTTGTCCTGCAGGGATGATACATAGCAGGCAGAAGAAATGAAGGCTACTTGCACAGTTGATCACTGGACGATGTGTGGTCTCTCCCCGATAGCTTCTGGTGATCAGCAGAGGGGGAGTGGACGTTCCGGTCTCCCTGTTTCAGCAGTGCAGGTGCTGTGATGTGATGTGTGCAGAGCTGTGCTACCAGCTGCTGTCCTCAGTCTCGGGCTTGGATCCCTGCTGGTCTCCTCTCCCATTGGCAGGGTATATACATACAGAGGTGCTGTCTCTCCCTTGGTGACAAGAAGGAGTGCTTTCCAGGGTAGTTTAATAAAAATCATCTCTCCACTCCTAAAGCACCGTGCCTATTTGGATCTGTAGTGTAATAATTACAGTGTAGTCATCATATGGCTGCCGTCTCAAACTCAGTGGCGGCTGGTGTTTTCAACACCCCCCCCCCCCCCCGAGCGGCACCAACCAGGATTGCCTGTCCTTTCAGCCAATTGGGTGACCCCTGTCAAAACCAGCTTAATGATTGGCCAGGAGGAGGATCAGTGTTACAACAACGAATATTCATTCGCTGTTGTAATACACCCGGATTGGATCTGAGCGCACTCTCTGCGACCCGAGCCCACCCTATATTGAAGCCTATTAGAGCCTCTAGCTCTAATCAGTGCTTCAAAAAAAAAACAGCCCCCCCCGCATTGGAATGCATGAGTCGGTGTCCTGAAAGCATGGATGGGGGGGGGGGGCGCCTGCTCAAACTACAACTCCCAGTATTCTCAGCGATCTGCATAGAAGTCTAAGGACTTGCTTGGCTTTAGCTTTCCCCCTGCTGGCCGAGTGAGGATGGTGCAGCATAATATCAGTATCCTAGTGGAGGGAGAGAAGTATAATCAGTTCCCAACCGCCCCATAGCAGATTTACTGCTACAGGGTGGCCTTTCTGTGCAGGATCACGTATATATACAAGATTCTGCACTTACGCCTAGGGGGGCATGCACCGCTTCTGCTGTGATTAGTCACAGCAGAAGTCGGTCAGCAGGTACCGCTAAATGGATGTCCGCTAAATGAATGCTGGACAGAGCTCTGCCTACAGTATGTAAACAAGGCAGAGCTCCTTCCTGACAGCAGGGAGGTCATGGATTTCTTTCCCTGCACTGTAGCTGACACACCCCCTCCCTCTGCATACCCAATGATGGCTCTTGTCTCAGAGAAGTATCTGGTGCCCAAGGCAAGTGCCGTTAATCACCACTAATTAAATATTCATCTCCTTGCTAGACATGTGGTCGGACAATGGAGATGGGAAGGGAGCACATTGTTGACCATGCTGGAGACTAGAAGGGAGCACATTGTTGACCATGCTATCTCAGGAATTTCCCCACCTAGAACAGCCATTCTCAGCCAGGGTTCTATGGAACCCTAGGGTTCCTCCAAAGGTTGCTAGGGGTTCCTTGAGCTGCGGCTGCTTGACCTCTTATTTGGTTCTGCATAGTTCTGGGGCCAACACTACTTGGCAGAGCCAGCAGCATGACACCAGCTGTCTGTAAAGGAGATATTCTGACCACCACTCTAATGCCCCATACACACGAGCGGTTTTCCCGTCGGAAAAAAAGCGGATGGTTTTTCCAACGGAATTCCTCTCAAGCCTGCCTTGCATACACACGGTCACACAAAAGTTCGGTGAACTTTTGACTGCCAAGAACGCAGTGACGAAAAAGAATATGACGAGCCGAGAAAATTAAGTTCTATGCTTCCGAGCATGCGTCGATTTGTTTCTGAGCATGTGTCGGAATTTTGCGCGTCGGAATTTGTACACACGATAGGAAATTCCGATCTGATTTTTTCCTGATGGGAAAATAGAGAACCTGCTCTCTATCTTTTTCCAGCAGTTTTTCCGTTGGAAAAAGTCTGATGGAGCATACACACGGTCGGGATTCCCGACCAAAAGTTCTCATCTGACTTTTTCCAACGGGAAAACCGCTCGTGTGTATGGGGCATTAGGTGGACGTTCTTCTCATTGACCACCATTGCATGGCACATTTTTTTTTCATTTCCAATCAGGGGTTTCCAGAGACCTGAAAATGAATTCAAGGTTTCCTTTTCGCTTTGCTGCCTGGGGGCAGGTTCGACTACGGAAGTGTTTGGTTAGGTTCTTAAATTGGAGAATGAGATGTAGACTAGAAAACCAATAGACCTCCTTTTCCTGCAATACGATAGAATTAGAGTTATAGTAAGTAGACTGATTAGATGAAGAATTGTTGAAGTAACAGCTGCTGGAAGTTTCTTGGGACAGTACCGGACTGAAGACTCCCAGGCACAAAGGGCCCTTCCCCAATCCCCCCACATCACTATCCTGCCTTGTAAGACACTTTGAGATACACATAGATCAAACAGTGTGCACAGAAGAGTCTAAAGCGGCTGCCATAATTACATTGCACAATGTACACTGCATTTTCTCATTACTGATAAACTGTCCTCCAGGGTTTAAGGAATTTATTTGATTAAAAGATGGTCACTGCTTGGTCAGAGCTGCCTTTGGATATCTCTTTGGCAATGCTAATGATTGAAGCTCTGGGACTGCATATTGCATTTACAGACTGAATTCCTGAAATGTCACATTCGCTCAGGAGGAATTTCACTTCAGCCTTTAAAGGGAACCCGTCACAAAGCAAATTACCGGCCTGTGGGAAGCCTGGATGGAAGCTGCTGTCCTTCAATTCTTGGGATAAATTCTGGCTCTTCGCCAGGAAAGCTTGGCCTACTTAGTTTTAAGTAATAACAGCTTTAATCTCACAATTGTATTTCCCTTAAAGCAGAGTTCCACCCAGAAATGGAACCTCCACTTTTCGGATTCCTCCCCCCCCCCCTCCGGTGTCACATTTTGGCACCTTTCAGGGGGGGAGGAAGGGAAAAGATACCTGTCTAATCCAGGTATTTTCTCCCATTTCTGCGAAAGATCGCTGCAGAATCCACAGCCATCTGCGCCATGTCCGGCCCCTCCTCCATCCCCCCAGCTGTCTTCTGGGAGACACACAGGTCCCAGAAGACAGCAGGGACCACTCAAAACACGCAGCGCGACTCGCGCATGTGCAGTAGGGAACCAGGCTGTGAAGCCGAAAGGCTTCACTTCCTGATTCCCCTACTGAAGATGCCGGTGCCTGCACCTGGGAGCCGGGGGACAGGTCGGCTTCCGGTGAGGACATTGTGGGTGCGCCCTGGACAGGTTAGTGTTCTTATTTTAAAAAGTCAGCAGCTGCAGTATTTGTAGCTTCTGACTTTTATTTTTTATTTTTTCGGCGGAGCTCCGCTTTAAAGTGGAACTTTAGTCAGAAAATTAGGTCCGGCTATATCATTTCATACTGGCCCCTTTTGCAGATATAGCTATGTAAAATATTACAAATAAGTGCCCTACACTGTTTAACCAATTGCTGACCGCCCGATAGCAGTTTTACTATGACACAACGGGAGCTCTGCGCCGGGTACGGGTGTAGGGCACTCAATGTCCGCCAACACCCGCCACTCATCGGGCAGAGGCTCAGAACGGAGCTCTGCCTATGTAAACAAGGCAGATCTCTGTTCTGACAGGGGGGTGGATTTTGTCATGGGACTAAAATCCATCTCTTCCCTCAGTAAAAGCACCTAACACAGTACACACAAACACTGGTTAGGCACACCGTTATCCCTTAGATCAGCCTAGATGTTTAGCCCCTTCCCAGCCAGTGTCTGTAGTACAATGACAGTGTTTATTATTAGCACTGATGACTATATTCGTTTCACTGGAGATGCCAGTTGCAGTTAGTCAGTTCCCACAAAGCATCAGTTAGTGCCAGATTGACCGCCACACAGTCCCACTATAAGTTGCTAAACAAAAACGCCGGTGTATATATAGCATAATTTGTAGACGCTATAGCTTTCACGCAAACCAATTAATATACACTTATTGGATTTTTTTTTTTGCCAAGAACATGTAGCAAAATGCATTTTGACTTAAAATTATGAAGAATTTTTTTTAGGATGTTTTATAGCAGAAAATAAAAAAAATATATATATTTTTTTTAATTTCTGGATTTTTTGTCGCTTATATAATAAAAAATTAAAAACCCAGAGCTGATCAAATGCTGCCAAAAGAAAGCTCTATCTGTGTGAAAAAATTCTATAAATTTCATTTGGGTACAGTGTCGCACGACCGCACAATTGGCAGTTAAAGTAGCGCAGTGCCAAATAGCAAAAAATGGCCTGGTCATGAAAGGGGTAAATCTTCCGGAGTGGTGATAGTCTATTCCAGGAATTTAATTGTCACACCTCGTACAAACACCACACAAAAGTGTTTCTGGCAGCATGTAAATCCAGGGCCCAGTGCTGCAAAAAAAGCATTAACCATTTAGCCACCATACTGTCCGGTCCATTGGTATTACTTTAAGATAAAGTAGAGGCTTTCAATGTATTTAATCCTGTTGACCAAGGGTCCATTATCTTCTGTTCCTGGCAAACCGCAATCAGCAGGCACCGGATCTACTAAATGTCTTTTCACAGCATACGTCTTCTTGTCTGACTGATTCTGGATTTTCCTCCTGAACGTTGAACCCTCCAGGGATCAATACACGGCGTTGTATAAAGCTGTACGGTCCCCACCCCCATCCACTCCCAGATCTGAAAAGCTTGAAGCCAATGGCTGGATTTGACAGAGATATTTACAATGTAGCCAATAAATGAATCTTGATTTAATTACTTCAGCGTTACTCCAGAGTCCATATAAATAAGATTTGGGGGGGTCGGCGGGGCAGCGCGTCACCTTTTAGCTGAGTCATCTCAAACATTATAAAAAAAAATGTTGTGTTTGTTGAGAATGAGTCGCTGAACTCTATAAAATGGACTGTAGTCAGGTAACCTAAATTATGTTTTTTGGAGGGTCCTTGATCTTTTGAAATGTATGTCCCTGCAAGCACCCTAAATTTTGAATGTAGAACCCTCTAGTGCTAGAAGTAGAAATAGTTTTTTGTTTTTAGCACAGGTAAACTTATGCAGGCTTGGCTTACAGCCAAGCCTGTCTATTTTGTCCTGGGTTGGGCAGAAATGTGGGGAGAGCTGGATGACTCGCAGGCAGCATCACTGAGACCTCCCCTCTATTTCTAGAAGGCACTAGAACTTTCTGGAAAGGAGGAGGAGAGGTAAGGTGGAGCTGCCTGGATTATGCTGAGGGCCCTGACCATTCCCCAACTTGGGTTAACAGGGGGCAGGCCCCTTCAAATACTCAGGGTCAGCCCAGCTGGGGAGGGGTTTTTCAGGTGGAAGCTGGGGAGGAAGTGTTAAGCTGTGGTGGCTTTTGAGGAAGCTCCCCAGTCTGGGGTGGTGGGGGGGTGGCCTGGGCTTGGGGGCAGATGGGACCTTCCTACAACCAATGGAGGTGTATTGGACAGGAGGCATGGGAGCAAGGAGAGGACAGCAGGAGAACACTGCCAGGCAAGTCTCCAGGAAGAACAGCAAGGTGCAGCCAAGAGGGCTGGTGAGTGACACACAGTCAGGAGGACTGGAATGCACGCCTGAGAGGACTGGGTGAAAGCAGTCTGGGAGGGGTGCAGAGCCAGTAAGGAGAATTGTGGTGGCAGTGGAAAGAGGCAGCTGCAGCCAGGAGGGCTGGCAGAGCCTGAAGGGGTGGTACTGAGATCAGTAGCCACGTGGGACAGCTAGCACTAAGAAGACTACCACATTTTGCTACACCATAGGGCCCTGCGGTCCCTGCCTGCAAAGGGCATTTTTCTTTGGGCCTGGCTGAACCAGTGTCAGGCCTGCAATTCAGTGCTAGCTGGTCGTGGGAGTTGTAGTTCTGCAAGCAAGTCAGTTCTGGAGAGAGAAGAAAAGAGGTGTACATATACAGGATGTATAAAGTTGTGGCCCTTAACTAATTCTTATTGGGGTCGCAGAGCTACTGTGGGATCCGATAGTGAGAGCGTTGGCTCTCTAAGGTGAAATACACAAAGCGTTATCGATCTCTTTATTGTGAGATCATATTTATCTGGTAAGAGGCCCCTTGGTCTAGAAACCACTTTCAGCTCTGAAACACTTTCTTTAGTATTGCGAGCACTGCAGGGACATGCAGTGAGGTTAGTGGCTGGTGAGGCACTGGCTAGTATCAGAACCAGATATACACAGGCTTCATACGCTGTGATCGTTAGAGCGAGAGCAATAATTCTAGCACTAGACCTCCTCTGTACCTATATATATTCATGAAAATTCCCCAAAAAACGTGTTTGAAAAATTGCTGCGCAAATACTGTGTAACAAAAAGTTGCAACAACCACCATTTTATTCCCTAGGATGTCTGCTAAAACAATATATATATATATATATATATATATATATATATATATGTAGCGGGGTCTTTAAATTTAGTTGGGGTACACCTGGGTGGTAATATGACCCAGGTGTGTAAATTATGAGCGTTTGGACCAATTGTATTTGTGGAGGACTAGGTGGTGTATTATTCTCCTTGGCCTGTGGGTGGCGGGGTACCCGTAGGCTCCAGGTAGAATCACCGCCGCAGTGCTACCCTTTTTGTCCCTTTTCGGAGATGGTACGGCAAGGGCAGGGAACCTGCCGTGGTGTCGAAGGGAGGGGATAAAAGGGGGAGACGCCTTAACCACGAGGTCTGTCTTGAGGATCTTTTCATCACGCGCTCAGGCACCTTAGGCCTGGGTGCGTGCTGTTCGGAGTTCCGGCCCAGGCGCCCTAGGCCTGACCGGAACGGAGTTGGAGTCCATCCCAGGCACCTTCAGCCTGGGGTGAGGTACTGAATCGGAGGCCTGGGGCCCAGTAACTTCGACTGGGTCCCGCGAGGGTGGAGAAGTCCGAGGGTCCCTGAGGTGGACGGGGCCCATGTCTGAGGTGAGGAGGCCGGGGAGGTCACCTGTCCGGAGAGTCCGGAGCAGCATCAACCCGGTGACGGATGGGCCTCCGGTAACTCCCTTGGAGGGACATCTTCCCCTGATAGGGGCCGCAACGCAGCGAAGGTACTCCTATCTACGTTCTCTTGAGTTGCTGGTAGAGACTCACAAGTGAAACCACAGTGGTTTAGATTGCAATCAGGATAGTGCCTCGACCTGCTCATCCCACCGTATCAGACTGTTATAAAGTTTGAACCAGTTGGCTACTGAAGCACTGTTTGTTGTGAGATATGCAATAAAACAAGAGTTGGACTGTGATCGGTGTGTGGGACTCTGGTTAATGGGAGCAGAGGGAGGTGACAGCACAGCAGGACTGGATCCATAACTAATGCACACTGGCCCGAGGAAAATACTGGTCCTGGCCTTCACCTTACCCACAGCTATGGGGAGGACATGGGCCGTAGCGCATCTCCCCCTATCGTGCAAAATACCCCTAGACATAAAAGATGGGGTGAGGCCGCTACACGTGGGGGCTCGCGAGTCCGGGATGAAGTGTGTATTGACTTTGAAATTTGGAATGGCTGTGTCTGGACTTTGCTGCCCGGAGAAGTTCCGAGCGGGTCGGCCATGTGATTGGCCAGAGTGCGTCCCTGCTCAAAGTCGTGGACATGACCCTAAGACGGGAAAGGCCCATGCAGAAGAGCGAGAAGAGGGAGAAGTCCAGCCGTGTGAAGTACTACATGTGGGGTCTTTTACTGCACTGCACCATGAGGCACCCCGTGACTGCGCAATTCGTGGGCGGAGGCTGGTGGAAGCCCGCGAAAACGTGCAAGTCGTGGGAGGAGTCTGGTCATGTGAGGAGATACATGTGGAGACCCCGGTGCGTGGTCAGTGCGTGATGGAGCAGCAGACAGTTGGGATGGCCTCAAGCTCCCCGTGGATTCCGGTTCCCTACCCCACGAAGATGACTGCTTTTGCTGCCCCTCTCACAGACACGGGGATAAGACTCAGGCCCCGAGGACAGTTGGCTTTGTACTCATGCAGAGACACGGAGGCCCTCGGCGTGATCTGTCCCGGATGTTCGGGACTGGTGGTCCACCTGAAGCCATTCGGGCGTTGTGAGACGTGCAAAGAATTCCTGTTCGAGGTGGAGCCATCCACAGTAAGGCCCCGGGCCCTTCGCCTCAACAGCCTCACAGGTATCGCTACTCCGGAAGGGGAGATCCAGGCCTTTGTGGAGGTCCCCGTGCGCACTGACCAGGGCGAAGTGACTGCCCAACCAGAGACTGAGAAGGAAAAATCAGAGGATGCTGCTTCGGTCACCACAGATTCTCTGCTCCCACCTCCGAAGAGGAAAGTCGGCCTGGTGCAGGCCTCCTGTGGTCGTGGTCGAGCTTCACCCCGTCGCTTGCCGGGCCTGGATGGATCCGGTTGGAAGAGTCCTGGACATCCCAGTGCTTCAAAAGGTCCAGGTGAGCCAGGGGCTGGGACTGTGGTGGTGGTTGGAGGTGTCAGGAGTCCACAGTCGGTGGAGCCCGCAAGGGAGGGTAGTTCCACGTCTACTAGAGACTACCATCCCGCCGAGATGTATGACACCTCCGACCTAGAATCGCTGTCGGACTGCGGAGATGATGGTGAAATAGATGAACTGTTTCACCGAAAGGGCTGGGACAAAAGCCCGTTACCTGTGCTACGTGAACCGCAAGATTCCTCTATGTCAATAGGAGACAGCACGCCCCGGGCGCAGGCCCCGGAGCTTATAAGGAAGTCCAGTCCTCCAACTATTCTTCCACAGTCTACAACATCACCCGTCTTGGTGGCGGGAATGCAGCGCGCATCATTGCGGGCGCCCAGAGCAAAACCATCGGAGGTGGTGAAGGCATCTCGGCACCCGGAGGCCATCGTTCAACCAGGAGAAGGTGAGCGGGATGTCATGCCTCCTTTAGCCAGATTGCAACGACTCTTCAGCCAGAGGGTCGCCCGTGAATAGGGATGGGAATATCCCTATTTGCCTCGGGACTTACTTTTTGAAGTTGAGGTCATACGGCAGAGATGGTATGACAAATTCGTTTGGGAAAAGCTCAAAGTGCCTCATGCCCGGCGATACTTGTCCTGTTCGCCCTCGGTGTCGAAAAAGTTCAAGGACTGCAGAGCAGACTGGATGTTGGGGCGTCACATTCATGCGGACAAGGTGCTTATCTGCAGGAAAGATGGAGAGGACGTTGACTATTCGATTGAGGTTTTCGATAAGCATCTGAAGCCCTTGTTCTTGCCTAACCCGAAGATCTATTTGTGAGAAGAGACTCACTTGTATGTTTCTTCAGCTGCAACTTTCTGGAAGTGTTCTTTCCAAAACATCCGAACTATACCCTGGTTTTTTATTTGGGTTTTGTTTTTCTACTCTTTGGAGGAATGAGAGCGGTTCTTTTTTGTTTGTTCTCTCTTCCTTCCCAATTCAAAGACAGAGACTTTGGGGGTAGAATCAGTGTAGGGATGCAGGAAGAATGAAGATTTCACCAAGTGTCATTACCGTGGCACTGTCACCAGGTGGCAGTGTTGCGCAGCGGCTGTTTGTTTTTTTACACTTGCATCACTTTGCTCATTGGAGCGAATGGGTCTCTCGGCTGATAGACCCATTCATTCCAAATTTTCACAAAATGTTAGGATGTTGTGTTTTCTTTTTGTTTCCCTTCTGCAGGAGATTTATCCGTCAAGACCGCTGAGTATGGGGTGGTTCTTAGACAGTGATGGGAGGGATTGTATATATGTACAAGCTTAGATGGTTTTATGGGAAAGTTTTATTATGTTATGTTTCCCCTTCCCTTGAGCAGGTCTTGGCACAAACAGGATTTAAATTTTTAGGGATAGCCTCTGGGGTCAGGCTTATGTCACCACTCCATGGGAGACATGGGTTTGCCCCAGACGCTGGGGACCAGCGTCAAATCACAGAGGGGAGTGTGTAGCGGGGTCTTTAAATTTAGTTGGGGTACACCAGGGTGGTAATATGACCCAGGTGTGTAAATTATGAGAGTTTGGACCAATTGTATTCGTGGAGGACTAGGTGGTGTATTATTCTCCTTGGCCTGTGGGTGGCGGGGTACCCGCAGGCTCCAGGTAGAATCACCGCCGCAGTGCTACCCTTTTTGTCCCTTTTCGGAGATGGTACGGCAAGGGCGGGGAACCTGCTGTGGTGTCGAAGGGAGGGGATAAAAGGGGGAGACGCCTTAACCACGAGGTCTGTCTTGAGGATCTTTTCATCACACGCCCAGGCACCTTAGGCCTGGGTGCGGGCGGTTCGGAGTTCCGGGCCCAGGCGCCCTAGGCCTGACCGGAACGGAGTTGGAGTCCATCCCAGGCACCTTCAGCCTGGGGTGAGGTACTGAATCGGAGGTCTGGGGCCCAGTGACTTCGACTGGGTCCCGCGAGGTTGGAGAAGTCCGAGGGTCCCTGAGGTGGACGGGGCCCATGTTTGAGGTGAGGAGGCCGGGGAGGTCACCCGTCCGGAGAGTCCGGAGCAGCATCAACCCGGTGACGGATGGGCCTCCGGTAACTCCCTTGGAGGGACATCTTCCCCTGATAGGGGCCGCAACGCAGCGAAGGTACTCCTATCTACGTTCTCTTGAGTTGCTGGTAGAGACTCACAAGTTCTAAGTTCTTTCCGAATCAAGGCTATGATAACCGCTGGTGAAACCACAGTGGTTTAGATTGCAATCAGGATTGTGCCTCGACCTGCTCATCCCACCATATCAGGCTGTTATAAAGTTTCAACCAGTTGGCTACTGAAGCACTGTTTATTGTGAGATATGCAATAAAACAAGAGTTGGACTATGATCGGTGTGTGGGACTCTGGTTAATGGGAGCAGAGGGAGGTGACAGCACAGCAGGACTGGATCCATAACTAATGCACACTGGCCCAAGGAAAATACTGGTCCTGGCCTTCACCTTAACCACAGCTATGGGGAGGACATGGGCCGTAGCGCATCTCACCCTGTCGTGCGAAATACCCCTAGACATAAGAGATGGGGTGAGGCTGCTACATATATATATATATATATATAAAAAATGTTTGGGGTGTCAAGGTCACCTGTGGCCAGGTGACAGATGCACACCGTAGGGGGACAGGAGTGCACCGCAAGGTAGTGAACCCTATGGCTGACTGCTGCGGATAGGAAACTGGGTGGTTGTGGAAAGCAGGACCAGAGGAGCACAACCGGGATCCTAACGGAAGCTAGAGCCAAGATTCCCCAGGGCGCGGAGTCTAAGACCCAGCAGGTCTTCTCCAGGGCCTCTAGTGGTGAGGATGTTATGCTGCAGGCTGGGACCAGGTCGCGGCCCCTGGAGTTTCCTAGCTCACGCCCCGTAGGATAAGGGGAAAAGAGGGGAAGCAGCAGCACAAGATATGAGAGAACCGAATAACAAGCTGAAGGTCAGGGGCCACAAGCAGACAAGGATAACGAAAGAACGAGCCGAAGGTCAAGGGTCACGAGCAGACAGGGATAGTCGGGGACAAGCCAAATATGTAACAGAGAGACAGACGTAGCACACGGCAGGCAGGAACCCAAACACACAATGCCTAACAAACACGTTGATCAGCAAAGCAGGCTTGCAGTGCACAGGTTAATATAGTGTTCTGTGATAGGGCCTGGGGTGGAGTCAGGCTGGGAGGAGATTATAAAGGAAGCCAGGTGAAAGGGTTCTGGCCTCTAAGATGAACACATGGGAAGGAAGGTAAGCTGACAGACAAACACTACTGCATATCCATGACAGTACCCTCCCTCTTATGGGCCCTCCCCCGCCTGGGCCCAGGCTTAAAGGGAAATCTCTGATGAAACCTCCTCAACAGATGAGGTGCAGCGACATCAGATGCAGCGATCCAAGACGCCTCCTCAGGACCAAAACCTCTCCAATGCACAAGGTACTGAAGAATGCCTCTGCAGAGCCGAGAATCCAGAACTTGTCTAACCTCGTACTTAAGATTATCCTCAGAGACCGAAAACGAGGTAGGGAGATGACAAGAAGATCTATTGAGGACCAAAGGCTCTCTAGGAATAAGCAAGGGCATGAGAGGATCAACAGGAATCTGAGGAGGGTCCCCTAGACCCTTAAAGGGGAACTGGTCATCTTACACAGGACCATCAGACTGGGCAGATGTCAGTGGAACCCTGAAGTCAGGTTGGTTAGAAGGTGACATGTCGCCGGAGTCAAGCTGAATAGCTGAAGGACAAGCAGAATGTCCTGAACAAGAAAAAGTAGGAGGCTCACTGGGCATGGGCTGGACTGGCATAACTAGTACAGATGCAGAGTGAATAGCTGAGTCAGGTGTAGCGACTACCTGAATCGCATCGCAAGACATAGCGACTGCAGGACTTGTAGACAAGCTAGCCTGGCTGTACGTCCAAGGGTGGTTAGGGACAGAGAAATGTAAATGGTTATGCAACCTGGAATGAATGACCGGCTCAGGTTCACAGGGGGCAACCTTGGGTAGGCAGGACGAGGAACAGGAGGGACCCCAAGCCAGGATCTGTCCAGTAGTCCAGTCCACATGAGGAGAATGGAGCTGTAACCATGGGAGACCCAAAATTATAGGCGTTGAGGCCTTGGGTAAGATAAGGAAGGATATCCACTCCTGGTGGAGTGTCCCTACCGACATCTTAACAGGGAGGGTCTGGAAGCGGATAGGTCCCCCTGGGAGAACAGTACCATCAATCGCCAAGACCACCAATGGCGTGGTGAGGGGCAAAAGAGTAAGTCTCATGGACGATGCGATTTCCCAGTCCATGAAATTACCAGCGGCTCCGGAATCCAGATATGCTGAGACCGAATGAGAGGAAGCACCAACATGAAGGAACACAGAAAGCAGAAGACGAGAAGGGGAAGGTGATATTTCTGGGTCCAATACTCCACTTTCCAGATGAAGTGGACCCGAACGTTTTTCTGGACAAAGAGAGCAAGTGTCACGAAAATGACCTTTGCCCCCACAGTAAAGACACAGACCAAGAGTTCTGCGCCTAGCACATTCCTCGGGGGATAGCCTGGTCCGACCCAGCTGCATGGGTTCCTCAGCTGGTAGGAGGTGCTCTACGGGTCGAAGAGAGGGGAGCTCAGGCTGACTAAGAACCAAGGAGTGCTGGCGTTGCTTTTCTAAGGTCCTCTCCTGAAAGCGAATATCGATCTGGTTACACAAGGAGATAACGCCGGCCAGATCAGTGGGGATGGTTCTTACTGCTAATTCATCCTTCACTCTATCAGACAGGCCATGCAAAAAGGTTGCGACTAAGGCCTCATTGTTCCAGCTCAACTCAGCCGACAGTATGCGGAAATGAAGGGCATACTGTCCCACAGAAGCAGACCTGGTGGAGACGTAAAAGGGCGCTGGCCGCTGAAGAGACACGAGCCGGTTCTTCGAAGATATTCCGAAAAAGTTTCAAGAAGCCAGACAGGCTAGAAACCACTGGATCATTCAGTTCCCACAGAGGGGCTGCCCAGGCTAAAGCTTCACCAGAGAGGAGGGAAATGATATAGGCTACCTTAGCCCGATCAGACAGGAAGTTTTGGGGCTGGAGCTCAAAATGAATCGTGCATTGGCTAAGGAAACCCCTGCAAGCCTTGGAGTCCCCAGAGAAACGGGACGGAGCTGGCAGTTGTAGTGAGTGTGTGGCTGCGACTGGTGCAATAGGTGCAGCCGCTGGTTGTATTTGAGGTTGCGGATTCAGGGTTCCCAAGGAGGCCTGAAGCTGCTCAAAGCGAGAAGCCAGATCCTGGAGGAATCGCATCACCTGAGTCTGATTCGATTCCTGGGTTTCAAGTCTGCAAACTATGCCCTGCAATGGATCATCCGCGGGGAGCGGGATGTCAGCCGGGTTCATGGCTGATCAAACTGTCAAGGTCACCTGTGGCCAGGTGACAGATGCACACCGTAGGGGGACAGGAGTGCACCGCAAGGTAGTAAACCCTATGGCTGACTGCTGCGGATAGGAAACTGGGTGGTTGTGGAAAGCAGGACCAGAGGAGCACAACCGGGATCCTAACGGAAGCTAGAGCCAAGATTCCCCAGGGCGCGGAGTCTAAGACCCAGCAGGTCTTCTCCAGGGCCTCTAGTGGTAAGGATGTTATGCTGCAGGCTGGGACCAGGTCGCGGCCCCTGGAGTTTCCTAGCTCACGCCCCGTAGGATAAGGGGAAAAGAGGGGAAGCAGCAGCACAAGATATGAGAGAACCAAATAACAAGCTGAAGGTCAGGGGCCACAAGCAGACAAGGATAACGAAAGAACGAGCCGAAGGTCAAGGGTCACGAGCAGACAGGGATAGTCGGGGACAAGCCAAATATGTAACAGAGAGACAGACGTAGCACACGGCAGGCAGGAACCCAAACACACAATGCCTAACAAACATGTTGATCAGCAAAGCAGGCTTGCAGTGCACAGGTTAATATAGTGTTCTGTGATAGGGCCTGGGGTGGAGTCAGGCTGGGAGGAGATTATAAAGGAAGCCAGGTGAAAGGGTTCTGGCCTCTAAGATGAACACATGGGAAGGAAGGTAAGCTGACAGACAAACACTACTGCATATCCATGACATGGGGGTTCTGAGCCATTTTCTAGCAAAACAATGATGATCATTACATGTAGGACAGAAGTGTCAAAATTGGCCTGGGTGGCAAGGGATTAATTACCATAAGAAATATACAAATAATTATTATATATTGGTTTAAGGTAATTTACTATATTTTCAAACAGTACTCAAGCAGGTGGCTTAATGGACACATTACTGAAATTTGAAGTTATAACTTCCAACCAGTAATTTCACAGTAAATAGATAAATAATACATTATTATCTTATAACATATATAGCATTATAATATATGATTTAGCTTGATTATAACATTACCTTTTAAACAGCAGCAGATTCTCCTTCTCCCTCCTAACATTTTAGTGAGAAAAACAAGGGATTGTGGGTAAATCGTATACACATAAGCATGTGTTATTTCCTTCTAGTTATGAGGGCTGGGCTGGAAGGGAGCATTTTTCTTTTAGAAACATGCCCCTTCTATGACACTGCAGTGAGAGGCGTGCCTCCACTGCAGCATTTTTATTGGACAGCTGGGGCTAATGGTACTTTACCATCGGTCCAAGACTCCAAGCTGTCTATTGAGCTCAGTGCCTCTGACAAGAAGTGAGAAGAGGCACTGTGAGCTCATCCTCTCAGTCTGCTGCAAAGTGTGTCAGCTTGTATTTAAACTGGCCGCTCTGTATGTAGCATCTGACAGGCTGCACAAGGAGCCCTGTATCTCTGGAACCATAGGTCGTAGGAGCCCCACATTTTTACCAGTGGCGGGGTAGGACATAGGCTATCTACCCCCAATTAGGATCTCTGTGCGCCGAGCTACGACCTTCAAAGCTCTTTTTTTTTTTAGGCTCTGCCTCACCTGCCTTCCCTGACTGCACGTCCATGGAGCACTGAGCACTTTTTTCAAACACCTGGATGGACTTCATATTATAAAATAGGAACTTTGCTTAAACTTTGTTTAAATATTAACTTTGGGAAAATGGATTGATCAATTTTTAAATATTTATACTTTTCATCAATTTCACTTAACTTTGCACTTTATTGCGTTTTTTCACATTATATGAAATATTGTTTATTCTTGTATATTACTTATATATGCTTTACACATATTTCTCACAGGGAGCAGGCTGGATTAAATTTGAAGAAAATTAAAAGGAAATTAACCCCCAAAAAAGTTGGCTTTTCTAGATTGTGGAGGGGGGAGGAGTAAAGTAGTAAAAAGTGAAATTTTGGTGTGAAGGTCCAATTTAAAGTGACTCTGTTATGAGAAAAGTATGGAGGCTGCCATTTGTTGGACCTCTGTTAAAAAATGATTAGTTGCCCAGTGTCTGACTTCAGTAAGTTCCCCCTATGATGAAGCCCTGTGTCGGGGTAAAACACGTCAGTGGGTGTGGCCTAGGAGGAAGCTGATTCCATCACTTTCTATACTTGGGCTGTTTCTCTGGAGTGTGGCCCTTAATCTTCCTTTTCCTTCAATATTTTTGAGTCACAGACCTCAAAAAAACATGTTGTACTGTATATAAGTGTCAGACTTCCTTATCTCTATACTTGTTTCAGGTCAGAGGATCGCAAGGCAATGAAGCCAACGCATCATTATGACAACTAAGGAACTCACCTTCTCTGTGGCAACCATATTTGTTTTCTTATGACAGAGTAAATTTAGGAAGCGCCCTCCACTTATATAAAATATGTCGAATATTACAAACTATAGATGGAGACAAGGGCTATAAAAAGGTTAACACATGATTATTAACAATCTTAATTTAAATGTATATAAAAAACCATTGAACTGACTATATATTCCCTTGAAAACAAATATCCAACTAACTTACTCATTGGGGAAAAGAATCCAATGAACTTTAAGTGTATCATACATTTCATTTATCCTCTGACAATTTCCTTTTAACTTCACAGCCCACAATTATCCTCGGGAAGCCATCTGGGATTGTAGGTTCCAAGCAAGGACGTAGCTTTGATTTTCAGTTCAGGGTGTGCGAGACTAATACTAGCAGATGCTTTGATCATTTCAGTGTTGGATAACTTCCCCTCACATTCTTTGCCGTGCTTTTCTTCTTGCAATTAATATATCTGCCATGTCTTGACATTAAAGGGAAACTCCAGGCAAGTAAAAATCAATCAGCCCTGTATCTTAATATCATTGCATACTGATTTAAAGATCCTGCCAGGTGCCAGTGCCAGGAGCACCGACCTGCCATTCCAGCCTGATTAAAAGGTCGAGTGTGGTGAGTCTACTGTTGCTTATAATATCTTTAAATTGTCCAATTGGCCTGGTGAAGACACAGGATCCTAGGGCCAGGGTGTACACAGAATCTTGATTTCTATCCAAGTTTAAATTGATCACTATTTGCCTGGTGCAAATCAGATTGGAGAAGCCTATCAGAGTGGGGCAGTGGTCATTTTGAGCAAGGAGCAATATCATTGGCAAGCCTTGTGACCACTGAACAATCATACCACTTACTGCCCCCTATCTAGCAACCCTACTTTAGGCGGCTCTAGCTGATATGTTACATAAAGGTAGAAGGTTGGGGGTTTTAACCCCTAAAAAAGGACAATACTGCTCTGTGGAGCATTCAGTCACTCTCATTTTCCACCATCTGCCAAAGTTCCACAAGTCAGGCCATCCAGTTCAAGGTGGCCCAATTGTATCAGGCATAGGTTCACTTTTAGAATGGCTTGGAGAGTGGGTGGATCTACACTTGCAGCCTTTAATACTATACCTGTCAGGGTACATTTGTGACACATTGGACTCAGAGCTTCTCATAGGTGACATTGGATGTCTGATCCCTGCATTCTTTGATCCCCAAAGACACTGGAGTTAGTGTCTTCAAAGATTACTTGTCTAAATAAAGCTCTAATTCATTGGAGCAAAATACATTTTTTACAATTTTCTCCTATTTTGACAGTCACTTCCAGTGTTATGGGACATCGATGGGGGCTAAATTTTCACCCTCCATAGCCAATTTATACATGGGGTGGTGGGAGGAACGATTCCCCCCATAATCTATTCCAGGAGTTCGACCATTGGTATTGTCACTATATTCATGATGTGCTGATGGTGTGGGACAGAGGGACAGATGCTCTTGTTAGATTTCTGGATTATATCAATGATAATCAGTTTAATCTTCATATTACAAGTGAGCATCATTCTGTCTCAATTAATTTTTTGTATGTCACATTGTAGGGCAATGCAGATACAGGTGAGATTCTTTCCAGCACTTACTGTAAGCCCTGCTCGTACCGCCAACTTGTTTGCTAATAGTTGCCATCCATCCTACGCCATCCATGCCAAACGAGTCTGTGAATTCACGAGAGCCTGCAGGGTGGCAGAAGAAGGGGCAAAGATAATTTTGGTGATGATTTTTTGAAACAGCCAGTCACTTTTTTTCACCTTTTCCAATGAGTACCGACAGACAGGGCCGGGACAAGGTGTGGGCAGAAGGAGAACCTGCCTCGGGGGCGCAGCATCTCTATGTAGAAGCAGAGGCGCACTTGGAGCTGCAGCAGTTTTTTTTCTCCCTCTTCATTTACAATAGCCAAATACAAATATAGGAAAGTGAAGTGTTAAATCCCCTTACATAACGTTCACTGTATGCTCAGGCTCAGCCTTAGTTACTTCCATAGTGACAGTGTGTCGCGAATCGATCTCCAGCTGTCACAGGCTGCCAGAGTGCTGTGATGTTCAGTTACTAGTGCACTGCATATTGAAAGCGGAGTTCCACTAGTGTTTCAGTTTATTAAAGGTCAGCAGCTACAAAAAGTGTATCTGCTGACTTTTAATAAATAGACACTCACCTGTCCCACGGTCCAGCAATGCGGTGGATCACCATTGGAGACTGCTTAAGAGAGAAGCCTGATGGATCTTTAGGATGAAGACCAGAGTCCCACAGGGGTTAAACTGAGGTGGGACTTGACTTGGATCTGCACCTCCGGTAATCTCTCCTTGATTTCTCTGGGGTGATCACTGGGTCTCCATTGCCTCTCTTTAAATAATTATTGGCTTGTTTTTTCCTTCATGTATTTGGTATGAAATGCTTATATATTTTTTTTTGTTTGTATTCCTATGTGTGTTATTTTCTTTTTTTTGTTTTCATTTTGCGCGTTTGCAGTCCGAATGCGGGACCGGTTTATGAGGTTAACACTCCTGTCCGGCCCAACCCAAAATTTGGGATTTTCTTTTACTTCCACTTTCAATGATAACGGTAAACTGGACAAATATAGAGGGTTAATCTTCCTAACAGGGACACAGACAGCAATATAAACCAGGCACCTCCACTCTATTCAAAACAAACAAAAAAAAGTTTTGCCTTTAGTTATACTTTAATTATTTATTGAACTGTTCTGTGTGCACAACTAAGGCCCAGTAAAGGGTTGAAACGTGTAAATCCTCTTTGTATATTGGATTCCTCCTTGCGTTAATGGCTATGCAATAAGGATTATACAAATGTTCTGCATATGTTATACTGTTCACTCATCATCTACATTACCTGACGGTGTATGCAGCTGTAGTCCAGGCACCGGTATTTATTTATCCAGTAGCCGCATCAACAATTGAGGTTGTAGTATCACATTTGTTTATTTTGAAGCAGTAACTTTCCCTGAATTTGTGCTTACCCCCTCCTCCTCTCCTGCTTCAATAATGATTCACCATATTGATAGACAGCCTCTATAGACAGCCTCGCTGACCAATAATGAGGAGGAAGTTGTGTCAAGCAAATGAACTCCTGTGGCCCAGTCAATCAAAATTGACAAGGATCAGAACCAGGAAGAATTCTGGCCGAAGATGTCAGCATGTAGGGGGTGGTAGGGTCATTGGGCACCAAGTGTGGGTCACATAGGATGCCTACCCTGAGATGGGTTCTACTGGGCTACGCTAGGCACCTTGAACAGGGTCACTGCCTTACACATGGGGTAGCTTTACTTGAACAGACGACTGAACTCTAACAAACTCTCTTGATGTAATATACACCACCATGGTCACTTGTGCATTTAGGAGGGACATACATTGCCAATGCCCTCTAAACCTGTCCAGCTACCTCACTCCCAGTAATGGTATGGAGCCACGTCATGCACCTAGTGTGGACTTCAGGCGTGAACTTCACCCAACTCATTCTCTCCCATACCTGTGTACAGGCTAACAACCTCTGCTGATCCACTTTGCTATGGGAGACATACCACTCACAGAGAGAGTGTCGACAACAACTCCTCCTGCAGGAGGCTATCTCACCTGTCACATGTACATGCAACCTTTGTTACCCTTGGTATCTTTGGGCGACCTGCAGATGTCAGAAGTCCTGTACACTGTAGAAGGCTCTTTATCCTCAGGTGCTCCAGTTTTGGCAGTAAACCGAATGGATGGACCTAAGCAACATCATCATCATGTCTTATTATGCGCACCCCACTTGATCAGACCCCCGTCCCTGTTTATATAACACAGGACCAGGGGGTTGGACTCAAGAAAGCCTGCCAAGAAAGACCCAGGAAGCATGTCAACTCTAACCCTCCTGGCTGGGGCAGCATTAACTTAAAGGGGTTGTAAAAGCAAAAGTTTTTTCACCTTAATGCATTCTATGCATTAAGGTGAAAAAACATCTGTGGATTAGCGCCCCCCCCCCGAGCCCCCCATTTACTTACCTGACCCCTCGAAAGTCCCGCGCCGTGAACACGCAGGCATCTCGGCCAGCTTCTCGGCTCATTCATTGGTTGATTAAAAGCAGCGCAGCCATTGGCTTGCGCTGCAGTTAATCACATCCAATGACGCGGCGCGAGTTCTTGCGGGGAGGAGCCGAGACAGCTCCAGAGGGACCCCAGAAGACCAGGTTCGGGGCCGCTCGGAGACAAGTATAACATGTTTGTTATTTAAAAAAATAAATCAAATCTTTAGTGTTCCTTTAACCGGCTTATGAGTGGCCAGAGATGGAGCTCCTGGACACTGCATTTCTGGAGTGGAGATGAGTATAGTTCCCCTTTAAAGCAATATCTTTTTCCATAGTTTACACTTATATTGTTTATTTATTTGAAAGTATTCATATTTAGTCATTTCCTAGGCACGCTGTTCTACCTGCCCAGTGACACAACACTACCTGCATTCCAATCCTTATGGCAGGCACGGCATTTCCTATATACTTAGCCGTTGGCCTGGATTTGCCTTTTAATCCCAATCTTTAATCTGTTTATTGATTAAATGAACTGCCATTTATTTAGCGCTTCGATAAAACACAACACCAAGGCTGGTCTCCGAGCCGTAACCAGCCGTCCCGACATCCGTCATCCCGCAACATTAGCATGGTCAGAAAATTGTCTCGAAGCAAAGTTTGTTGCAGAGAAATGACAATTTCACGAAGGCATTAATCTCGGCTCTGCAGCGCAACGAAACAATTTGGACTTAGGTGTCGGAGCCGTAATGCACGAGGCACGGTGATGAGAAGCCAATTACAGAAGTAATCAACCCGTGGAATATTTGCTTTATGACACAGTATAATTTATTATATAAAAAAAAAAAAAATGATAGCACAAACAGTGGATGTTAGGCGCTGCCTATTGTAGATGAGGTCATGGAGAATTAATTGAGGTTGTCTTCCTCTGTGTAATAATAAAGAATTAGGAGGCTCAGGGATGACATCCTCCAGCTGTATTTCTTGTCTCTGATGCTCTCCGTTGTGTGCTGCGTAAGTGTGTGTTCAGTTATTTACCCGTGAGCAATGCTCTTGGCAGACAGGTTTGTACCATTTACTCTGCGAATTGGGTGAATCTTAAAGTGGTATTGAACTCAAACCCAACAATGTAATGTATTTCAGCTTACTAATCATAAGATGTGGTGGCTGAATTAATTTTCTTTTTTTAACTACTTCCCACCCAGCCACTGCACATATACGCCCGGTCGGGCGCTTCCTCCTACTGAGTGGACATTCAGGAACGTCCCTCAGAAGGAGGGGGATCGCGCCTGCCAGCGCTGCGGCGCGATCCCAATGCGCTCGTGTCACCCTGACACAGTGCATTTCCTATCAGCAGGAGGGCTCTGTGATTGGCCCTCCTGATCACATGACGGCCGTGTCCAATCACAGCCGTCATTTCATGTAAATAGAGAGCCGGTCGCTAGGCGATCAGCTCTCCTCTCCTCACACAGAAGTTGTCAGTGAGGAGAAGAGAGCAGGTCGCTGCAGCCAGCCGGTGATCAGTGAGTATGAGCTGTTTTTTACAGCTTTTTACACACTGATCACCAGCCTAGTGTTCCCACACAACATGTCCCCAAACAATGTTAACACACAAGTCCCCAAAATAGTGTCCCCAAAACACATGTCTCCACACACATGTCCCCACACAGTAAAAACACCTGTCATATGTCCCAATGATCATTTGCACACATATGTCTGTGATCACCTGTGTACGTCTGTCCGTGATCACACAAACTAATTATTATACACTTAACGGGATTTTTTTTTACCACAAACATGTAGCAGAATACATTTTGGCTTAAATTTATGACAAAATTCGATTTTATTGGATTTGTTTTAAAATAGAAAAAATAAATAGAATAGAAATAGAAATAAATAGAAAAAATAAAATATAGTTTTTTTTCCAAACTTCCGCAATTTTTTTGCTTATATCGCAAAAAATTTAAAACAGAGTCGTGAATAAATACCACCAAAAGAAAGCTCTATTTGTGTGAACAAAACTATAAAAATTTCATTTGGCTACAGCGTTGCATGACCACGCAATTGTCATTTAAAGTGCGAGAGCGCTGAAAGCTGAAAATTGGTCTGGGAAGGAAGGGGGCGAAAGTGGCCAGTATTGATGTGGTTAATCACTTAAAGTGGTTGTAAACCCTTACAGACCAATTTTTACTACAGGTAAGCCTATAATAAGGCTTACCTGTTGCTACTCCGGATATCTCCGAAACCTGCACGGTTTAGGCGATATCCCCTGTATCAACATATGCCGATGTCATCGGCACATGCGCACTAAAGCAATGGCACGTCTGTGTCGTTGCTTCGGCTAGTGTGCCATTACCGGCAGCTCCCGCACACATACACGGGAGTGACGTCATCGCGGCTCCTGCCAGTCACAGTGCCGGAGCCCTGCGATACCCGGAAATAACTCCGGGAGCGATGTCGCCGGCCGGAGCGGTGTACGGGGACCGCTTCGGGGGCTTCGATCTAAGGTGAGTATTTAATAATGAGCTAGTATGCTATTTTGCTATGCATACTAGCTCATTATGCATTTGTCTTGCAGTTTTTTTTTTTTTTGGGGGGGGGGGTTTACAACCACTTTAACCACTTAAGCCCCGGACCAATTCGGGCCATTAGGACCAAGCCTGTTTTTGGGATTCGGCACTGCGCTGCTTTAACTGTAAATTGTGCGGACATGCAATGTTGTACCCAAATGAAATTTGCGTCCTTTTCTTCCCACAAATAGAGCTTTCTTTTAATGGTATTTGATTGCCTCTGCGATTTTTATTTTTTGCGATATAAATGGAAAAAGAACGAAAATTTTGAAAAAAAATGATATTTTCTACTTTTTGTTATAAGAAAAATCGAATAAACTCAATTTTAGTCATACATTTAGGCCAAAATGTATTCAGCCACATGTCTTTAGTAAAAAAAATGACAATAAGCGTATATTTATTGGTTTGCGCAAAAGTTATAGCGTTTACAAACTAGGGTACATTTTCTGAAATTTACACAGCTTTAAATTTATGACTGCCTATCTCATTTCTTGAGGTGCTAAAATGGCAGGGCAGTACAAAACCCCCCCAAATGACCCCATTTTGGAAAGTAGACACCCCAGGGAAATTGCTGAGAGGCATGTTGAGCCCATTGAATATTTTTTTTTTTTGTCCCAAGTGATTGAATAATGACAAAAAAAAAAAAAAAAAAAAAAAAATTACAAAAAGTTGTCACTAAATGATATATTGCTCACACATGCCATGGTTATATGTGGAATTGCACCCCAAAATACATTCTGCTGCTTCTCCTGAGTACGGGGATACCACATGTGTGGGACTTTTTAGGAGCCTAGCCACGTACGGGACCCCGGAAACCAAGCACCGCCTTCAGGATTTCTAAGGGCGCAAATTTTTGATTTCACTCCTCACTACCTATCACAGTTTCGAAGGCCATAAAATGCCAAAATAGCACAAAACCCCCCCAAATGACCCCATTTTGGAAAGTAGACACCCCAAGCTATTTACTGAGAGGCATGTTCAGTCCATGGAATATTTTATATTTTGCCACAAGTTGCGGGAATATGACAAACTTTTTTTTTTTTGCACAAAGTTGTCACTAAATGATATATTGCTCACACATGCCATGGGCATATGTGAAATTACACCCCAAAATACATTCTGCTGCCTCTCCTGAGTACGGGGATACCACATGTGTGGGACTTATTGGGAGCCTAGCCGCGTACGGGACCCCAAAAACCAAGCACCGCCTTCAAGGTTTCTAAGGGCATACATTTTTGATTTCACTCCTCACTACCTATCACAGTTTTGAAGGCCATAAAATGCCAAGATGGCACAAAACCCCCCCAAATGACCCCATTTTGGAAAGTAGACACCCCAAGCTATTTGCTGAGAGGCATGTTGACCCCATTGAGTATTTTTTTTTTTGTCCCAAATGATTGAATAATGACAAAAAGAAAAAAAAAAATGTACAAAAAGTTGTCACTAAATGATATATTGCTCACACATGCCATGGTTATATGTGGAATTGCACCCCAAAATACATTCTGCTGCTTTTCCTGAGTACGGGGATACCACATGTGTGGGACTTTTTGGGAGCCTAGCCGCGTACAGGGCCCCAAAAACCAAGCACTGCGAACGCTGCAGTTATGTGTGTTGTGTTTGGTAAGTGACAGTGATCGATCGATACTGCACTTGGGTGGGCTGGGCTGGGCTGGGCTGGGCGGAGGGGCTAAACGCAGGCGCTAGCAGGTATCTGGGCTGATCCCGCTAACACTGCGTTTTTGGGAACCCTAAACCGCTGGGGATGCTAGTATAGATCTGATCAGATCTGATCAGATACTATACCACTAAGGGGGGTGTATGCTTTGCGCGTGGGTGTTAGCGTTACTGTCACTAACCTAACACTGCCTGGGGCGACGCAGACCCTCTCTGGCGCTAAAACCTAATTGATCTCACCCGCCGGGCGATCAGGGGGGTTAAACCTTTATTGGGTTATATACGGCGGGTGCCCTGATGCTATAAAAAGCAAACTAATCAACCAGCGTCACCCATAACCTTTATATGGTGATCACTGGTGAAAGGGTTAACTAGGGGCAATCAGGGGGTTAAAATCTTTATTAGGTTAAATATGGGGGTACCTGACACTATATAAAAACCTGACGGGTAACCTAAATAACTAAATAACTTACTGGCTAACCAGTGACACCAGTGACGCTTATACGGCGATCACTGGTGAAAGGGTTAACTCTAGGGGCAATCAGGGGGTTAAAATAATATATGGGGGTACCTGACACTAATAAAAACCTGCGGCGAACCTAAAAAAAAATAACTGCCTATCTAAAACACCAGCGACACGAATACAGCGATCGGAAAAACAATCGCTTAGTGACGCTGAAGTTAGGGGGTGAAAGGGTTACCTGGGGGGTGATCAAGGGGTTAAACCTTTATTAGGGGGGGTTAGGGGGCTACCCTGGACCTAAAGGGGCCTAATCCTAACTGCCCTGCAACTTTTTACAATCACAGATGACACTAAATGCAGTGATCAGTAAAATAAATGATCACTGCAATCAGTGACACTGTGATTGGGGGCTTTGGGGTGACCTGGGGGGTGATCTGGGGGTGACTGGGGGGTGATTTGTGTGCCTATGTGTACCTACGTGTCAGTGGACTGTTAGTGCACTAACCTGCTTCCTCTCTGCTCGGCGCCGGGAACGGAAAGACCGCGGCGAGGGAGATGACATCACTTCCTCCAGCCTTGTTTACATCACATGGCGGAGGAAGCATTTTCATTGGCCGGGAGCGATCGCGAGGGGGGGGCGGAATCGAGCGCCCCCCCCCTCATGCCTGATCGCTCCCGAACACTTAACGGCCGCTCACTGCAGTGAAGGGGGGTCCGGATGGACCCCCCAACTGCACAAAGGCGATCACGTAGATCTACGTGATTCTGCCTGTCCGTGCCATTCTGCCGACGTAAATCGGCGGTGGGCGGTCGTTAAGTGGTTAAGGACCGGAAGACTTACCCCCTTAATGACCAGGCCATTTTTTGCGATACGGCACTGGGTCGCTTTAAAGCGGAGCTCCACCCTAAAGTGGAACTTCCGCTAATCGGAACCCTCCCCCCCCTCCGGTGTCACAATTGACACCTTTCTAAGACAGGTATTTGCACCCACTTCCGGGAGTCCTCTCTGCGGGAAATCTGTGGGAAGCACGTCACTTCCAGCAGATTCCCCGCTGTGTTATGGGAGACACTCGGCTCCCAGAACACAGGGGACCATTCAGAACGGCGCAGTGCGACTCGCGCATGCGCCGTAGGGAACCGGGCATGAAGCCGCAAGGCTTCATTTCCTGATTCCCTCACCAAGGATGGTGGTGGGGGCAGCAGAGTGACGAGCGATTGCTCGTCTTCTTCTGCCAACGTCGCTGGACTCCAGGACAGGTAAGGGTCCATATATTAAAAGTCAGCAGCTGCAGTATTTGCAGCTGCTGGCTTTTAATATTTTTTTTTCCACGGCACCTCCGCTTTAACTGACAATTGCGCAGTCTTGCGACGCTGTACCCAAATAAAACTGACATCCTTTTTTTTCCCACAAATAGAGCTTTCTTTTGGTGGTATTTGATCACTTCTGCAGTTTTTATTTTTTGGGCTATAAACAAAAAAAGACAAAAAAAGACAGACAGTTTAGAGAAAAAATAAATAAATATATTTTTTACTTTTTGCTATAATATATATACCCCCCCCCCCCCCCCAAAAAAAAAAAAAAAAAAAGTAAAAAAACAAATTTCTTTATCAGTTTAGGCCAATATGTATTCTTCTACATATTTTTGGTAAAAAAAAAATCACAATAAGCGCATATTGATTGGTTATAGCGTCTACAAAATAAGGGATAGATTTATGCATTTTTATTATTATTATTTTTTTACTAGTAATGGGGGCGATCTGCGATTTTTATTGGGACTGCGACATTTCGGCGGACAAATTGGACACTTTTGACACTTTTTTGGAACCGCTGACATTTATACAGCGATCAGAGCTAAAAATTGGCCACTGATTACTTTATAAATGTCACTGGCAGGGAGGGGGTTAACACTAGTAGGCGATCAAGGGGTTAAGTGTTCCCTGGGAGTGTTTCTAACTGTGGGGGGGAGGGGACTGACAGGAAATTGAGAGAGATCGCTGTTCCTAATCCCTAGGAACAGCAGATCTCTCCCTACTACCCTGACAGAATGGGGATCTGTCTGTTTACATTGACAGATCCCCATTCTGTCTCTCTCAGGAGCGATTGCGGGGTCGCCAGCGGACATAGAGCCCGCCGGCCACGTGCATCGGCTCCGACATCACGCGGCGGGTGCACGAGCCACCTATACCCCTTAAAGCGGCAGCCGTGCCGCTACGGCGATTCGCGAAGGGGAGCCAACCTGCCACCGTATAACAGCGGCGGCTGGTCAGCAAGTAGTTAAAGGGTAACTCCACTTTTGTGGGGGGAAAAAAAGCAAATAAAGAAAAAATAAAATAGCGACACAAGTCATATTGTAATTGAATGTTGTTAAAAATGACCTTTCCTTTTAAATCTGCAGCCACTAATTTTCTGAAAATGCAATTGTGCTTGTGTTATTAGCTCATTGATTTTCCCAGAAGTCTTCACTAAGATACAAATCAGATTTCAGGCATCCCCTGCAACTGAAATGTCATTTTTGGTGAGATACTCCCAATAGAAAATCATGGCTAAAGGGATGCAGACCCATCAGATTTCCTCATTAGTGCCCTGCAGGCGCACAGCTGACTGATAATGATAAAACCACTCCCATTAAGCCTCATATACACTATTAGATTTTCTGCAGATTTTTGTCTTCAGATTTACCAAAACCATATAATATGAGGTCAAACCTTAAGGCTGGGTTCACACTAGTGCGACACATCTAGTCTAGTGCTATAATTATTGCTCTTGCTCTAACGATCGTGGTGATACCTCACATGTGTGGCGTCAACACCATTACATATGCGCGCGCGACTTACGTAAGCCTTTGCTTCTGTGCGTGAGCATGGAGCGCTTGACTTTTTTTGCTTTTTTTTTTTTTACACTGTCCCTTTTATTTTTAATTTTGTATCACTTTTATTCCTATTACAAGGAATGTAAACATCCCTTGTAATAGAAATAAGGGATGACAGGTCCTCTTTATGGAGAGATCTGGAGTATATAAGACCCCAAATCTCTCCTCTACATTGAAAGCAAAGGATCCCCCAAAATAAATTGTTTACTTCCGCCCTAGACTGGAAATGACGTCATGACGTGGCTCTGGTCCTCTAAGACCATAGAGGTGATCAGATATAATCTGGTCTCTCCTCACCTCTGTGACCAGCTGCGCAAACCATCAGATTGTTTCCAAGACTCACCGGTGATAACGGTAAGCCTGAGAAACACTGGCGAGTGGCAGATAGGGGAGGGAGGAGGGTAACGACCCCTCCTGATGCTTCTAAAAGCTTTCAAGCAGCTAATCAGCCACTGGGATCACTTTTTCGAGAAACAGAGTCGCCAGCTAGAAAAAAACAAAAAAACGGTGTTATAGCTGATAGCTTCAGCCATAACCCTGGTAATTTTTTTTTTTTTTTTAACTTGGTGATCCTGTTTCTCAAAAAAGCAATCCGAGTGTCTGATTAGCCGCTGGAAAGCTTTTGGAAGCCACTTCTAAGAAGCAACATATATATATATGTATATATATATATATATATATATATATTTATTGCGGTTGGCAAGTCCTTAAAATATTAATGAAGGCAAAACGTTTGTGTGTACACATAAAAGGCATTATAAATATCTATTTTTCTTTTTTTTAATAAGTAATCATATAATCTCTGTTCTCATCTGCGTAATAGAAGAAGTAGGGGGGGGTGTGGAGAAACAGCAGCACACTGATCTTCTCTTAGTACAGCCAGAAAACTGTCCACGCTGAGATGGATGAGCACTCATGCCTGGCATGGTCAGTTTTAAAAAAAAAGCAATACAAAGGGAACAGAATACTTTGTTTAACACAAGTTAATCATACAACATATAGATATCAGGAAAATGAAATGTTACAGATATCAGGAATATGAAATGTTGGTGTAGCATACACTTTAATCTCCCCATTAGGGGCATAGACACCAATGCTAATGCCTTCGTTCCACTTAAAAAAAAAAAAAAAAAAGAGTAAAAAATCAAGATATTAAAAACAATTTTCTTAGGCAAGGATAGTTTTTTTTTTTCAGAACTCCATCCAAGAAGAAAAAGAAGAAGAAATGATATAATAAGGGCCACTATGTAACTATTAAATCTTGCCTTTCTTCTGCACAGCTAGTCTGTGCTTTTATCAGCTCTTTGTAGCTATTTTGGATTTAGGACTGTGACACCATTTCCCATTGCTTTGCATTTATCTCTCTTTGTTTTAAAACTCACCTTGACTAAGGGACAAGGTGCGTCGCCTACGGCAGCCAATCAGAATCCGTTTTTCCCCTTTATTACAGCATATCATGTCTAACATTAGAGTGGCTGCTAAGGGCTACATGCTATATGTTTTTTTTTTTCCTATCTGTAAACATTATTCTTTTTATTTGGTATCAATGTATATATAACTTTTTTTTTTTTTTTTTCATACATTTTTGTATAACTTATGTCCAATAAATGTTTGATTTTATCCTTTATTTTTAGAAGCATTTCCTCTGCTGGGCACTAGAGGGGGGTGTTGTGCTCAGTTCTATTAAACATTTCACATGTATATTTCTTTTGGTAAATATTCTGATTCCAAAGTCACACTTTAGTGGTTGGCAGTGATCCACTTCAGACAGAGAATTCTGACAGACAGCAAAATAATGTATACTTATGTCTCTGACTCATTAGCAAAACACACATTATTTCATCTGCAACATTATTTTTAACACATTGGAGGGTGACGGAGCTCACTCAAAGTAAATCCATCATACAGAAAGAAAGCAGAGATTCAATAAATTACATGATTTGTTTTTAAAGTGTAACTGAAAGCAAAACTTTTTCTATTTAGTTTGGAGAGAGCGGAGAGGGATTAGAACCTCTGTCAGGTGCTTATTGTTGTCTGTGCCCCTATTGGATTCTCTCTATTTGTTCTGTTTTTCAAGTCTTGAAATGAAATCAACATGGATCCACGGTGGGTATACGATTGTGTACGGTATATAGGATTGTCATTTTTTTCCCTCTTTTATTGGTTGAACTAGGTGGACTTGTGTCTAGGGTGACCACATTTCCAAACTACCATTCAGGGACACCTCCCTTCCCAAAAATCAGCTTGTGCTGTAACGAATCACAGCACAGTGATTGGACACAAGAGGCGGGATTTATGATTTCTCCAATCACAAGCAGGGGGTGGGGATTGTGCTCCTCCAGGCATTCCCGGCCAGGACAAGTACTATCAGTGAGTAAAGCGGTGATGTGGCAGCCTTTTTTGGGGGCATCAGATTGGCCCGGGGGTCCGTTTCATTCCGGGACACTGTATTGTCCTGGAATGAAGGTGCCCGGGACAGACCTGCAAAATGCGGGACAGTCCCGGGCAATCCGGGACACGTGGTCACCCTACTTGTGTCTTTTTTCAACCTGACTAACTATGTATACATAGAATGAATGAAGGTTACAAACCTTCAGCCTCTACAACCACTTTAAGTCTCAGAAAGCATATCTAGTAATGGGTATAACATAAAAGGGTATGTTTGGAGACTTTACCCATCCCCAAAATAGGCTGCTATACAAACTGGAAAAATCGGGTGGTGGGTATTTTTTGGGGCACACAAATAAACAGAAAAAAAGGGGTTCAAAATCCATAAAAACTTTTTTGTTTACAGACGAAAATCCACAGTATTGGCCATAGCTTTGACCGTGTATCACACAAAGCAAACTCAAGGTTAACAAATACCATAAATACCAAACACGTTAACAAATACCATAAATACCAAACACGTTAACAAATACCATAAATACCAAACACGTTAACAAATACCATAAATATCACACCTTACAATCTCCCAAATGGGGATTGATTTTGTAACATAAATGTGTAACATAGAAAGACTTCTGCCCAGACTTCTACCCAAACCTGATGTATTTTGAGCCAAGCTCTTCTTCAAGGGCAATTAGATGGACCTTAACCCCTTCCCATCCGCGCTATAGCCGAATGACGGCTACAGCATGGACCTACTTTGCCGGTAGGGCATCATTAGACGTCCTCCCGTGCTCAAGCGGCCTGTGCGCCCCCTCCAGGGCACGCTCGGCGTGCTCTGTGATCAGTGAGTCTATGAGACTCGCCTGATCACAGATCGGAGTAAGGGGTCGATCCCGACCCCTTACCACGTGATCAGCTGTCAGACAATGACAGCTGATCATGTGATGTAAATAGAGCCGGTAATCACGCTGATAGCGCGAGGAGAAAAAAAAAAGCCAATCACCTGCAGCTGTCAGAGGGACATCGGTCCCAATCAAGGAAAGCAGCCGCGGAGTCATCTGTGCCCACCAGTGCCACCTGCCAGTGCCCACAGTGCCACCCATCAGTGCCCACATAGCCACCTATCAATGTCACCAATCAGTGCCTCATTACCAGTGCTGCCCATCAGTGCCATCTACCAGTGCCACCTATCAGGGCCCATCAGTGCCACCTTATCTGTGCCTATCAGTGCCGCCTTATCTGTGCCTATCAGTGCCGTCTTATCTGTGCCTATCAGTGCCCATCAGTGCATATCAATGAAAGAGAAAAATTACCTGTTTGCAAAATTGTATAACAAACTATAAAACATCTTTTGTTTTGTTTTTTTGTTTTTTTTTCTGTATTTTTTTGTTTGTTTAGCAAAAAATAAAAACCCCAGTAGTGATTAAATACCACCAAAAGATAGCTCTATTTGTGTGAAAAAAAATTATACACATTTTGTTTGGGTACAATGTTGCATGATCGCGCAATTGTCATTCAAAGTGCGACAGCGCTGAAAGCTGAAAATTTACCTGGGCAGGAAGGGGGTTTAAGTGCCTGGTATTGAAGTGGTTAACCGTATTGTATTGACCACTTGCCTACTGGGCACTTTCACCCCCTTCCTGCCCAGGCCAATTTTAAGCTTTCAGCGCTGTCGCAATTTGAATGACAATTGCTCAGTCATGCAACATTGTACCCAAATGAAATTTGTATCATTTGTTTTGAGACAGATGGAGCTATCTTTTTGTGGTATTTAAAGGGGTTGCTCCGCCGGAAAAAAAAAATTAAAAGCCAGCAGCTACAGCTACAGCAGCTGCTGGCTTTTAATATTTGGACACTTACCTGTCCTGGAGTCCAGCGACGTCCGCAGCAGAGGACGAGCGACCGCTCGTCGCTCTGCTGCTCCCTCCGCCATCCTCGCTGAGGGAACCAGGAAGTGAAGCCCTGCGGCTTCATGCCCGGTTCCCTACGGCGCATGCGCGAGTCGCGCTGCGCCGTTCTGATTGGTGCTCCTGTGTTCTGGGAGCCGAGTGTCTCCCAGAACACCAAGGGAAGTCTGGGGGAAGTGACGTAACTCCCGCAGATTCCCGGAGACAGGACTCCCGGATGTGGGTGAAAATACCTGTCTTAGACAGGTATCTTCACCCCCCTCCCCCCTGAAAGGTGTCAATTGTGACACCGGAGGGGGGGAGGGTTCCAAATAGCAAAAGTTGCTATTTAGGGTGGAGCTCCACTTTAATCACTGCTGGGTTTTGTTTTGCTTTTTTTTCTAAACAAACAAAGAAAGACTGACATTTTTAAGGGAGAGAGAGAGAGAGAGATAAATGGGATCCATAGTTAAAGCGGAGGTTCCGCGGTATATCCTTTTTTTTCTTTACATTGCATTGGTTGAGTATTACTTTCTCATGTATTTACTCACGTATCAGATGTTTCCCAGTCTCCCCAGTCAGAATCAGTTCTAAATTAGAACTTATAAAAATCCCCTTTGTAAGTTGCCATTTTGCTTGTGGGCATTGTGAAGCCCACAAGCAAATACTTCCGGGAAGCGTGAATGCTTTTCTCCCACTGCACTGTTGCCATCACAACGGACACATACTGTGAAGTTGTTGAGGGGGGGGGGGTGCGGGGGGAGCCGCCGCAGGATGTGCTTTTTCTTTTCACATTCTACAGTTCATCGCGGGGGGGGGGGGATGGGGGGGGCGCCGCTGCGAGATGTGTTTTCTTTTTACATTTTACAGGTCATCAGCGGGGGGGGGGGGGGGGGGATGGGGGGTGCTGCGCCGCTGCGAGATGTGTTTTCTTTTCACATTCCACAGTGATATCAGCGCTCCTGTCTCCTATACTCTGGCTCCTGTCCTGTATGCTAACATCAGCTGCAGCTCAGAACGAGCGCTCTGAAGCTGTCAAGCTGATGAAGCTGATGACGAGGTGGTGAATTGTCTCCTGGGAAAGCATGACACTACAATCCCAGGAGGCATTGGGGCGCTGGGGAAAGTAAAGGAACGCCCACTCCCGCGGGAGGGATACCAGGAAGTGTCCCTATTTAATACGAAATTCAAGGTAAATAAAAAAACGAAGAAGATAATTATTTGCCAAATGTTGTTATAAATGTTATACTGATTGGGATGAGCAAATGTTTAGATTTAGGGTGAACCTCCGCTTTAAAGCGGAGGTCCCACTAAAAAATAAATATTAAAAGCCAGCAGCTACAAATACTGCAGCCGCTGACTTTTAATATATGGACACTTACCTGTCCAGCACGCCCGCGATGTCGGCAGCCGAAGCCGATTTGATGCTCGAGGATCGGCTTCTGCTGCCGTCATCCTCAGTAAGGGAATCAGAAAATGAAGCATTGCGGCTTCACTTCCCGGTTCCCTACTGCGCATGCGCGAGTCGTGTTGCGCGTCTTAACTGGTCCCTGCTGTCTCCTGGGACCTGTGTGTCTCCCAGAAGACAGCGGGGGGGGGGGGGGGACAGAATAGGCGCCGGAAGTGGTGTAGATCACCTAGGTGATCTATGCCAGGAAGTGGGAGCAAATACCTGTATTAGACAGGTATCTGCTCCCTCCTCCTCCCTGAAAGGTGCCAAATGTGACACCGGAGGGGGGGAGGATTCCAAAAAGTGGAAGTTAAATTTTTGGGTGGAACCCCACTTTAAAGCACACTGCTCTCTCTTCTCTCACAGAATGGCTGAAATGGATAATAATATTTGTTTTTCATGCGTTGTGGGCATTTGGGAGGGTCTCCTGAGATTATCTGTAAAAAATGCTTCTAAGCGCAAACGCTCTTAATCGCCGCTAAAGGCACATAAACGCGATATGTAGAAGTGGCAAAATGGATATTTTTAACCATCGGTTACTAGCTGTCATGTTTACAACATTCAAAAGAGGTTTTCAATGGTCCTACATGAAGCCCAACTCCTTTTGGCAAGTAGTAATCAGTCTCATTGAGCTGGAATTCTTCTATAATGTTGAAGACGTTTTGTAACTTCTCCACGCCAAAGTTAGGGTATGTAGCACATACCCTTACATTTATAGCAGGGGTCTCCAAACATTCTAAATAAAGGGCCAGTTTACTGTCCTTCAAACTTTAGGGGGGCTGGACTGTAGACAGCGGGAGGAGCAGTGTTCCAATGTTGGTGTCAGTGGGAAGAATAGTGTCTGATAATTGGTATTAGTGGTGGGAATCATGGGCGTCCGCTGAAATTGTATTGGGGGGGGGGGGCGCTTCGGCAGTGGCGATACACCGTCGCATTTAACCCTTTCTTCAAACCCTAGCGGAGGTTAAATGCGTCCCGTTAGCGGCCACATAGCACAGCTAAAACGATGGTAAAGCAACGCTTTTTAGCGGCGCTTTACCGATAACGCGGCCAGCTGACAGTGTAAAATAGCTCTTGAGATAATTCAGCTTCACTCCATGCCCATATAAATATAGCCTAGAGAATATACAGACCCCCCTTAAGCACAGATGGACCCCTCCTTCAGCACAGATCCCCCTTCAGCACAGACCCCTCCATTCAGCACAGATGGACCCCCCTTCAGAACAGACCCCCCAATCAGCACAGACCCCTCCATTCAGCACAGATGGACCCCCCCCTTCAGCACAGACCGCCCCATTCCACAAAGACCCCTCCATTCAGCACAGATGCCCTCTTCAGCACAGATGGACCCCCTTTAAGCACAGACCCCCCTTCAGCACAGATTGACCCCCCCTTCAGCACATACCCGCTTCAGTACAGACCCCTCCATTTAGCACAGATGGACCCCCCTTCAGCACAGACCCCCCCATTCTGCACAGACCCCTCCATTCAGCACAGATGGACCCCCCCTTCAGCACAGACCCCCCCCATTCCACAAAGACCCCTCCATTCAGCACAGACGCCCTCTTCAGCACAGATGGACCCCCTTTAAGCAAAGACCCCCCCTTCAGCACAGATGGACCCTCCCTTCAGCACATACCCCCCTTTAGTACAGACCCCACCTTCAGCACAGATGGACGCCCCTTTCAGTACAGACCCCCCCCCTTCAGCACAGATGGACCCCCTTTAAGCACAGACCCCCCTTCAGCACAGATGGACCCACCCTTCAGCACATACCCCCCCTTCAGTACAGACCCCCCTTCAGCACAGATGGACCCCCCTTTCAGCACATACCCCCCCCTTCAGTACAGACCCCCCCTTCAGCACAGACGGACCCCCTCTCCCCCCATCCCATTCAGTACCTCTGATCAGCCATCAGAGCGGCACAGGCAGTAGGCTCCCTCCCCCTGTGTACACATAAACACTGGAGGGGGAGGCGGCTTCACTCTGCTCACTGTGCCTGTGTGACATCCGGCCCGAGACTGCTCAGACAGCCCGCGGCTGCGAGACTCTTCAACACCTTCTCGATTTTCCAGGGGGGGTCAATTGCCCCCCCTTGCCCTATGGAGCGGACGCCCATGGTGGGAATAGTGCCCCATCGATAGTGTCAGTGGGAGGAATACTGTGCCACCATTGGTGTTAGTGAGAAAAATTGTGCTCCATCATTGCACATTATTGGTGTCTGTGGGCGGAAAAATGCCCAATCATTGCTGTCAGTGGGAGGAATAGTGCCCCATTATTGGTGTCAGTGAGAGGAATAGTGCCCCATCATTAGTGTCAGTGGGAGGAATAGTGCCCAATCATTGGTGTCAGTGGGAGGATTAGAGCCCCATCATTGGTGTCAGTGGGAGGAATAGTGCTCAATCATTGGTGTCAGTGGTAGAAATAGTGCCCCAATATTGGTGTCAGTGGGAGGAATAGAGCCCCATCATTGGTATTGTTGGGAGGAATAGTACCCCATCATTGGCATCAGTGGGAGGAATAGTGCCCAATTGACAGTGTCAGCGGCTGGAACTATGCCCTACTGTTGCTGACAGTGATGGAAATAATGTCCCATGGGCTGGATAAAATCACAAAAAGGGCTGCATCTGGCCCCCGGGCTGCATTTTGGAGACCACTGATCCATAGCTTAATGCCATGGCAGTCAATTAAACATAAACTGTGAAAGGGTGGAGAACCTTTAAAATACAGTGGTGTTTCCAGGACACTTTTTCAGTTCCTTGCAGAAGTAAAATGCCTTCACCATTGCAGAACAAGTCCACTTGAATGTGACCAACTGCAACTATATATACGATGACCTGGATAAATGAGAACCTTAAAGGAGATATATAATTCCCTTGTTTTGAACTTTTGATGCATCTGTAATGTATTTAGCTGACTTTAGCTGAATGTTCAATTGTGCTTTAAGGAGAACAAATGTGAGACTTTCCTCTTAAAACACCACAATAGATGTGCTCCTGGGGTGGGAGGTTATTCAGGAAATGCTGGGCAGTGGGAGTGCTAAGGGGATTATAGGGGGATTACAAGCACTAGTAATCCCCCCACCCATGCCTATGCATTTGTGGCATTGAGTACACACTACAAGGTCTAGGGTGTATGCAACTTACAACAAAAAAGAGGCACACAAAAAGCTGGAGATGTACACTTTGCATTTATTAACCGGATTTCACGACGGCACCCAGTGACAGCCCGCTGTGCCCTACGCTCACACACAGGCTCACTTTCAGGAAATGTGGATTATCTGCAGACTAACCAGATTTGCAGGATTAATTCCAATGCCGCTGTATCTTAAAGGCTCCTGCCCTTTCACAGTTTACATTTGATTGACTGCCGTGGCATTAAGCTATAGCTGGAAGGATATGATATACATACTCTAACCTTATACACATGACAAACGGTTGCGTTCCTCAGAAGTCCAACACAACTGTAATTGACATGATGACAACTCTAAAGAAAAAAAATGAAGGCTGGTTAAAGAAGTTGAACCCCCCCCCCCACACACACACACACTTAATGCTCCACTAGACAGCTAGAATACAAAGACAACTATAATGGACTTTTCTTAAATCTCCAGTTTGGATCCGTTGTCTGCAGAAAGAAGAGTTCAGAAATTCACACTTCACTGACTACATGCTTGTTTCCAAACCATTGATTCATTGGGTTGTGGAGCAAGAGTCAAAATGACAAGTCCGGAGCCAACAACTTAAAGCTGAACTCCAGGAAAACAGCTATATACATAGAAGCAATACATAAAGAAGCTGTTTTACCTGTCAAAAGATTTGTATTTTTCTCTATACAGTCCTGAGATTTACAAAGCTCTGCCACACTGGAAAGCTATTCCGCCCAGGCAAGGAGACCTGAAATTCTTTATAGTATCACTTGTGACGGGAGTCACTTTTGGCGGGGGGCTGGTGGAACCCAGAATCCCTTGGAGAGCACTGAAATCTCCTTGGTCAGCTCCCCTGGCCCCTCCTATGTGTAAAGAATCCTGTGTCTTTTAGGGCCACAGGGTGACTGAGAACCCCAGTCTGATCTGCACTAGTCAGACTCACTGGAATATTGTGTATATATATATATATATAGCAATACCCCCAGTTAAGAGGGCTGCCTTGTTTGTTTTGGGCCTTCTAGTGCACTGCTGTCAACCCCTGGCAATCGGCTCTAACCTCTAGTGGCACAGTTAGTAAAGGGAATGATAAAATTTCACTCACTCTATGATTCTCTATGACACAATCCCACAGTAGGGCACACAGGTATAGCACAGTAAATGACACTGACAACCGATATACTTAACTCTAATATTTTACTGTTGATAAAGGTTAGATAGACAAAAAGTATGCAATAACAAATGCAGAGCCCTGCAATATGGGTATACTTATTAAAACACCAAACGTTCAGCAATATGACAGACAGTTTAACCACTTTGCGCCCGGGCCATCGGCAAACGACGTCCGCAAAGCGCCGCTCAATTGCTGAGAGGACGTCCATGGACGTCCTCCTATTTACTTCTGCGATGCGCGCCACCGCGGGCGCGCATCGGGGAAAAGCTGTGCCCGCCATGTCAGGCGGGTGCTTAAGCGCGTGCCTGGCGGCCGCGGTGTCCGCCGGTTACCCGCGATCGGCTGTCACAGAGCCAGGGACGTGGATCTCTGTGTGTAAACACAGAGATCCACGTCCTGCTAGGGAGAGGAGACTGATGGTGTGTCCCTTGTACGAAGGGACAACCATCGGTCACCTCCCCCAGTCAGTCCCCTCCCCCCACAGTAATAATCACTCATGAGGGAACATATTTAACCCCTTCCCGCCCCCTAGTGGTTAACCCCTTCACTGCCAGTCACATTTATACAGTAATCAGTGCATATTTATAGCACTGTTCGCTGTATAAATGTGCATGGTCATAAAAAGGTGTCCGATGTGTCCGCCATAATATCGCTGTCACAATAAAAATTGCAGATCGCCGCCATTACTAGTAAAAAATAAAAAATAAAAAAAAAATCATTCTATTCCCTATTTTGTAGATGCTATAACTTTTGCGCAAACCAATCACTATACGCTTATTGCGATTTTTTTTTTTTTACCTAAAATATGTAGAAGAATAGGTATCGGCTTAAACTGAGAAAAAAATAGTCTTTAAAAAAAAAATTGGGATATTTATTATAGCAAAAATTAAAAAATATTGTGTTTTTTTCAAAATTGTCTCTCTATTTCTGTTTATAGCGCAAAAAATAAAAACCGCAGAAATGATCAAATACCACCAAAAGAAAGCTCTATTTGTGGGAAAAAAAGGATGTCAATTTTGTTTGGAAGCCACGTCGCACGACCGCGCAATTGTCAGTTAAAGCGTGACAGTGCTGAAACCTGAAATTTCGCCTGGGCAGGAAGGGGGTTATGTGCCCAGTTGTCAAGTGGTTAACAGACCCTGCTGCAGCTATCCTCCCTCGTGGACAAAATGGCGCCCAGCAATGTTCTACACTACCCAGTCAGGCCTGACTATGATTTGGGTATAGTTCTGTGGAAGAAATCTTTGCTAGCAAACACGGTGGTGCACTTTAAGAACAATTGTAATCCAACAAAGTAACGATGATCGGTAACTTTATAATGCCAGGGAGACTGATAGCTCAGTTCTGTAGATAGTCTCCTCAAAGTGTAACTGCAATTACTGTGGTGGCCCTGAATACAGTCAGTGGGCCTAAAGATACTGTGGTGTAGTTCTGAGCAGGTGCTCTCTCACCTAACCGGACTAGTCCTTGTCCGTTACTTCCGTTGCTGTGACTTGATTCACAGTGTCCACAACACCCGGGTCTTCGGTCCTCCTGGTAACAGCATTCAGCAACAGGATCAGACGCCCCGCAGGTTCCTCGGTGGAGCGGAAGGCTCTTTGGAAAAACACAAGGCCTAGGCTTCAGGCTTTGTGCTCACAGCAGATCAGCACAGGGATCCTCTTGCTGGGAGGGCGGTATCCAAAGAGAAAGAACTGGGGCCCGCCTCCCTCTTATAAAGTCCACCCCAGCAGTCTTTGCACAGGGCAATGCACCCTGGGTGTCTCAAGTAGTGTAGTCTCTGGGGAATTAAAGGGCAATACCCCGCTACATACATATGTAGCGATACCCTCAGCTTAAGAGGGCTGCTTGTTTGTTTGGGCCCTGTAATGCACCGCTACCAACCCCTGACAGTCGGCTCTGACTTCTCTTGTGACACAGTTAGAAAGAGGGAAAGTAGTGGTATAACTGTATTATCTCTATACATATATATATTACACAGTACAACCCCCTTTGTATACCAGCACAATAATGGACACTCACAACCAAGTTACTTAACTATAACGGTTTACTGTAAGCAACAATATAAGAGAGTAATTTGAGTACAATATCTTAAGCAGATCCCTGCAATAAAGATGTACACACTATATGCATATGACATTCAGTTAGGCAATAAAAATGGTATTAACCCCGCTGCAGCTATCCTCCCTTGTGAGCAAAGAAATGGCGCCCAACAATGTTCTAACTACCCAGTCAGGCCTGACTATAACTGTGGGTATAGTATGGTGAGGAATCTTCGCTAGCAACTGTCGGTGGTGCACATAGAGAAACAAATTGTAATCCAATAAGGGGGTTTGTGAATAACCGCTGACTTGGCAAACTGGAGAGACTGGCAAACTCAGTTCAGGACAACAGTCTCTCCAAAGTATAACTATGTTCAATAGAAGGCCTAGGTAAAGTTATTTATTTAAGGTTCCGAGCAGGCGCTCTCTCACCCTAACCGGACCGACTCCTGCCCGGTTCCTCCGCTACTGTGAGTGGCGTCACAGTGGTCCGCAAAACACCGAGTCTTTGGTCCTTCAGACGATGATGGCACCTCAGGTGGATCGGATGCTCTGCAGACTCCCCAGCGGAACGGCAGCTCTCTGGAACAGGAACACGAGACCCAGGCTTCAGGCCTAGCCCGCGCAGCAGGTGAGTGCAGGAGATCCTCTTGCAAGGAGGACGGCGTTCCAAGAGAAAGAACACGAGCCCCGCCCTTCTCTTTAAAGTCCACCCCAGCAGTCCTTGCGCGGGGAATGGCACCCTGGGTGCCGCAAAGCATCCCGGGAAATGTAGTCCTGCGGGTAAAACGACACCCAGCTACATATATATATATATATATTTATATATATATATATATATATATATACATATATACATAGTTATTGTATATTGTCTCATATACTGTTGTAGATGGTTTACTAGTTCTTGGTTGTAATATGCAGCAATAAAATCTGATATCTATATTCAGACCGAAGAAAGCGGTATATGATGGAAGCACTCAAGCGGAGTGTGGGAGGTTCCGTGGCAATACTTACAAGGTTTTGTCTTTCTCCAGCCTGTGATTGGACACTGAACGAGAAGCAACAGTGATGAGTCATCTTTCTGTTACTACTTCTCCTATCAGTATGTAGCTTGTTAGTACATGCATACTGCAACACGACTGATTGCTTCCTTGTGTTGCTTCTTGCTTTCCAGTCTGAGTTTTGCTATACAGGAACTGCAAAGGGGCTGACATCAAGCCCCTTGCAGGTACCCTTTTCCATACCCCACCCCCCCGTTTACCGGGTGGCCCATTGTGCACATTTCCGACCCTCACCCACCCAGAGGATCCAGCGTTGTCCCGATGAGATCATCTGATATTCTGCCACCTCTTGGTCCGACGCCGCCATGTTGATTGTGACATCATCAGGGACCCACTGGCTTATCCTGGTCCTCCCGGCATGCCTCCAAATAATGCGGTGCTAAGCACATCCCCTCCTCCTTTCTGAATGAACCGCTATGCCTCCTTGGATATTTGACGTGCATATCCCAGAAGGCAAAGGGAGGACTGGGCACCTCATTTGCCTAGGCGAATGACTTGCAAGGGAGGGAGGGGCGCATTTTTTGCAAAGAAAAGTAAACAAACAAAAAAAAACTGCCCTATTCTTTTATATCTGCCCGGAGTTCAGATATAAAACAGTCAGCAATGACGACTGTCATATGTCTGCCTACAGAGGCTCCCTTTACACCACACCAGCATTCAATGGTTGGGTGGGGGGCTTCATGGAAGGTTAGAAGCAGGTTCTTTATATTTAAAGTGGTTCTAAAGGCAAAAGTATTTTTTACTTTAACCACTTAACGACCGCTCACTGTATATATACGTCGGCAGAATGGCACCGACAGGCACAATCACGTAGAGCATACGTGATTGCCTTTGTACAGTTGGGGGGTCCGATCGGACCCCCCTCCTATACAGTGAGCGGTGGCTAAGTGTCCGGGAGCGTTCCGGGATGAGGGGGCAGCCATTCGTTTCTGGCCACCCCCTCGCGATCGCTCCCGGCGAATGGAAATGCCCCCTCTGTCTGTGTCAGACAGAGGGAGCAGGAGGAAGTGATGTCATCTCTGGTGCGGCGCTCACATATACCGAGCGCCGTACAAGAGAAGATATCAGGTTAGTGCACACAACACTACACTGACACCAGGACACATAGGGACATAAATCGCCCCCCCCCAGGCCCCCCAGATCACCCCAGATCACCCCCCAGATCACCCCCCCAGCCCCCAGTCACAGTGTCACTGATTGCAGTGACCATTTATTTAGTGATCACTGCAATCAGTGACATTTGTGACTGTAAAAGTGTCACCAAAGTTTAGTCTTAGGTCCAGTGTAGCCCCTAACCCCCCCTAATAAAGGTTTAACCCCCTGATCACCCCCCAGATAACCCTTTCACCGCCTATCACCACTGTCGCTTAGCGATCATTTTTCTGATCGCTGTCTTAGCGTCAGTGATGCCGATCGGCAGCCAGTAATTTTTTTTAGGTTCGCCGCAGGTTTTTATAGCGTCAGGTACCCCAATATATTATCTAATAAAGGTTTAAGCCCCTTGATCGCCCCCCAGGTAACCCTTTCACCCCCTATCACCACTGTCACTAAGCGATCGTTTTTCTAAACGCTGTCTTAGTGTCTGTGATGCAGATCGGTAGCCGGTAATTTTTTTTAGGTTCGCCGCAGGTTTTTATAGCGTCAGGTACCCCAATATATTATCTAATAAAGGTTTAACCCCCTTGATCGCCCCCCAGGTAACCCTTTCACCCCCTATCACCACTGTCGCTAAGCAATTGTTTTTCTAAACGCTGTCTTAGTGTCGGTGATGCAGATCGTAGCCAGTAATTTTTTTTAGGTTCGCCGCAGGTTTTTATAGCGTCAGGTACCCCAATATATTATCTAATAAAGGTTTAACCCCCTTGATCGCCCCCCAGGTAACCCTTTCACCCCCTATCACCACTGTCACTAAGCGATCGTTTTTCTAAACGCTGTCTTAGTGTCTGTGATGCAGATCGGTAGCCGGTAATTTTTTGTAGGTTCGCCGCAGGTTTTTATAGCGTCAGGTACCCCAATATATTATCTAATAAAGGTTTAACCCCCTTGATCGCCCCCCAGGTAACCCTTTCACCCCCTATCACCACTGTCGCTAAGCAATTGTTTTTCTAAACGCTGTCTTAGTGTCGTGATGCAGATCGTAGCCAGTAATTTTTTTTAGGTTCGCCGCATGTTTTTATAGCGTCAGGTACCCCAATATATTATCTAATAAAGGTTTAACCCCCTTGATCGCCCCCCCAGGTAACCCTTTCACCCCCATCACCACTGTCGCTAAGCAATCGTTTTTCTAAACGCTGTCTTAGTGTCGGTGATGCAGATCGGTAGCTGGTAATTTTTTTTAGGTTCGCCGCAGGTTTTTATAGCGTCAGGTACCCCCATATATTATCTAATAAAGGTTTTAACCCCCTGATTGCCCCTAGTTAACCCTTTCACCAGTGATCACCATATAAGTGTTACGGGTGACGCTGGTTAGTTAGTTTGCTTTTTATAGTGTCAGGGCACCCGCCGTGTATATAACCCAATAAAGGTTTAACCCCCTGATCGCCCGGCGGGTGATATCAATTAGGTTTTAGCGTCAGAGAGGGTCTGAGTCACACCCCAGGCAGCGTCAGGTTAGTGCCAGTAACGCTAACACCCACGAGTGAAGCATACACCCCCCTTAGTGGTATAGTATCTGAACAGATCAATATCTGATCTGATCAGATCTATACTAGCGTCCCCAGCAGTTTAGGGTTCCCAAAAACGCAGTGTTAGCGGGATCAGCCCAGATACCTGCTGGCACCTGCGTTTTGCCCCTCCGTCCAGCCCAGGCCACCCAAGTGCAGTATCGATCGATCACTGTCACTTACAAAACAAAAACACACATAACTGCAGCATTCGCAGAGACAGGCCTGATCCCTGCGACTCCAGTGCTGTAGGAGGTGATTTCACCACCACAGTAAAAAAAAAAAAAGCAAATATGCCGAAGCATTGGGGCAGCAGGGGCAGAGGAGCGATTTTGCTCCTAATGCCGCGTACATACGGTCGAAATTCCGACGGAGGCTTGCCCGTGGAAAAGTCCGACCATGTGTGTGCGGCATAACTTTTTTGCGGGAGGATGCCCCCATGCTTCGGCATATATAAATGGTGCGTGTATGCCCATCATTGGAAGTGGGTGGATGAAGGGCGGTATTCTAATGGTGGGCATACCCACCGATCAATCTCTTTTTTCGTTCAGCCAACTGGCTGCATGAAATAAAAAGATTACAATACATGTCCAACAAGGACCAGCAACGTACTGGTATGTTGCTGGACTTTGAATGTTTATACCAGAATGATGCCTGCGGGTTTAGGTATCATCTTGGTATCATTCTTTTCAGCCTGCGGCCGGCTTTCATGTAAAAGCAATCCTAGCGGCTAATTAGCCTCTGGACTGCTTTTACAAGCAGTGGGAGGGAATGCCCCCCCCCCCGGATATAAAAAGCGCCATTGGGAAATTGGGAAAGCATTTTATCACACCGATCTTGGTGTGGTCAGATGCTTTGAGGGCAGAGGAAAAATCTAGGGTCTAGAAGACCCCAGTTTTTTCAAAAAAAGAGTACCTGTCACTACCTATTGCTATCATAGGGGATATTTATATTCCCTGAGATAACAATAAAAATGATAAAAAAAAAAAATACTTGGAAGGAACAATTTAAAAATAAAATAAAAAAGCAAAATTAATAATAAAAAAAAAGAAAAAAAAAAAAAGCACCCCTGTCCTGCCCTGCTCTTGCCCAATGGTGAACGCAAGCGTCGGTCTGGTGTCATATGTAGACAGCAATTGCACCATGCATGTGAGGTATCACCGCGAAGGTCAGATCGAGGGCAATCATTTTAGCAGTAGACCTCCTCTGTAAATCTACTGGGGTAACCTGTAAAGGCTTTTAAAGGCTTTTAAAAATGTATGTAGTTTGTCGCCAATGCGCGTTTGTGCGAAATTTTAAAGCATGTCGTGTTTGGTATCTATGTACTCGGCCTAAGATCATCTTTTTTATTTTATCAAACATTTGGGCAATATAGTGTGTTTTAGTGCATTAAAATTAAAAAAAGTGTATTTTTTAACCCAAAAAATGCGTTTGAAAAATCGCTGCGCAAATACTGTGTAGAAAAAAAAATGCAACACCCACCATTTTAATCTGTAGGGCCTTTGCTTTAAAAATATATATAATGTTTGGGGGTTCAACATAATTTTCTTGCAAAAAAAAAAAATGTTTTCATGTAAACAAAAAGTGTCAGAAAGGGCTTTGTCTTCAAGTGGTTAGAAGAGTGGATGTAAGCTTCCTAATGTTGTGTATAAAATGCCAGAACAGTTCAAAACCCCCCCAAATGACCCCATTTTGGAAAGTAGACACCCCAAGCTATATACTGAGAGGCATGTCGAGTCCATGGAATATTTTATATGTTGACACAAGTTGCGGAAAAACGAAAATTTTTTTTTTTTTTTTTGCACAAAGTTGTCACTAAATGATATATTGCTCAAACATGCCATGGGCATATGTGGAATTACACCCCAAAATACATTCTGTTGCTTCTCCTGAGTACGGGGATAGCACATGTGTGAGACTTTTTGGGAGCCTAGCCGCGTACGGGACCCCAAAAACCAAGCACCGCCTTCAGGCTTTCTAAGGGTGTAAATTTTTGATTTCACTTCTCACTGCCTATCACAGTTTCGGAGGCCATGGAATGCCCAGATAGCACAAAACCCCCCCAAATGACCCCATTTTGGAAAGTAGACACCCCAAGCTATTTGCTGAGAGGTATTGTGAGTATTTTGCAGATCTCGCTTTTTGTCACAAAGTTTTGAAAATTGAAAAAAAAAAAAAATATATATATATATATTTTCTTTCTTCATTTTCAAAAACAAATGAGAGCTGTAAAATACTCGCCATTCCTCTCAGCAAATAGCTTGGGGTGTCTATATTCCAAAATGGGGTAATTTGGGGGGGTTTTGTGCGATTTTGGCATTTTATGGCCTTCGAAACTGTGATAGGTAGTGAGGAGTGAAATCAAAAATTTGCGCCCTTAGAAATCCTGAAGGTGGTGCTTAGTTTCCGGGGTCCCGTACGCGGCTAGGCTCCCAAAAAGTCCCACACATGTGGTATCCCCGTACTCAGGAGAAGCAGCAAAATGTATTTTGGGGTGAAATTCCACATATAACCATGGCATGTGTGAGCAATATATCATTTAGTGACAACTTTTTGTAATTTTTTTTTTTTTTTTTTTTTTTTAGTCATTATTCAATCACTTGGGACAAAAAAATAAAAAATTCAATGGGCTCAACATGCCTCTCAGCAATTTCCTTGGGGTGTCTACTTTCCAAAATGGGGTCATTTGGGGGGGTTTTGTACTGCCCTGTCATTTTAGCACCTCAAGAAATGAGATAGGCAGTCATAAATTTAAAGCTGTGTAAATTTCAGAAAATTTACCCTAGTTTGTAAACTCTATAACTTTTGCGCAAACCAATAAATATACGCTTATTGACATTTTTTTTACTAAAAACATGTGGCTGAATACATTTTGGCCTAAATGTATGACTACAATTGAGTTTATTCGATTTTTCTTATAACAAAAAGTAGAAAATATCATTTTTTTTCAAAATTTTCGGTCTTTTTACGTTTATATCGCAAAAAATTAAAATCGCAGAGGCAATCAAATACCATTAAAAGAAAGCTCTATTTGTGGGAAGAAAAGGACGCAAATTTCGTTTGGGTACAACATTGCATGTCCGCACAATTTACAGTTAAAGCAGCGCAGTGCTAAATTCTGAATTCACCTCTGGTCCTCTAGCTACCAAATGGTCCGGGGCTTAAGTGGTTAAGGCACATAGCTATATTCATAGAACTGAAATGTTCTCCAACAACCCAGAGAGAGAGAGAGAGAGAGAAATGTACTGTGTCAGATGATTTTAAGAAGATGGGGTTCAGACAGGTGCTGTGGCAGCAGATAGTAACATAGTTCATAATCTTGGCAATGGTCAGGGCAGGAGGAAGTTATTGAGTGATCTGCACCCAAGCAAAATGGTCAGGGCAGGTTGCAAACAGAAGAGTCATCTATATCTAAGCAAAGGGCCAGAGCAGGATGCAATTATGTTGAAACGTAATTTGTATCCAAGCAAAAGGTTGGGGCAGGCTGCCATAAAAAGAATAGTCTGTATCCAAGCAAAGGGTCAGGGCAGGCTGCAATTCGAGGAATAATGTGTATCCAAGCAAAAGTTTGGGACAAGTTGCAATCAGAAGAGTAATCTGTATCCAAGCAAAGGATCGGGGCAGGCTGCAATCAGAAGAGTTATCCATGTCCATGCAAAGTGTCAGATTAGGTGGCAATCAGAAGAGGAATCCATATCCAAGCAAAGGATCAGGACAGGCTACCATAAAAAAGAATAGTCTGTATCCAAGAAAAGGGTTAGGGCAGGCTGCAATTAGAGGAGAAATGTGTATCCAAGCAAAGGATCAGGGTAGGCTGCCATAAAAGAAAAGTCTGTATCCAAGCAAAGGGTCAAGGCAGGCAGCAATTAGAGGAGTAATGTGTATCCAAGCAAAAGTTTGGGGCAAGTTGCAATCAGAAAAGTAATCTGTATCCAAGCAAAGGATTGGGGCAGGCTGCAATCAGAAGAGTAATATGTATCCAAGCAAAGGGTTAGGGCAGGCTGCAATTAGAGGAGTAATTTGTATTCAAGCAAAGGATCAGGGCAGGCTGCCATAAAAATAATAGTCTGTATCCAAGCAAAGGGTCAAGGCAGGCTGCAACTAGAGGAGTAATATGTATCCAAGCAAAAGTTTGGGGCAAGTTGCAATCAGAATAGTGATCTCTATCCAAGCAAAGGATTGGGGCAGGCTGCAATCAGAAGAGTAATCCATGTCTATGCAAAGGTTCAGATTAGGTGGAAATCAGAAGAGGAATCCATATCCAAGCAAAGGATCATGACAGGCTACCAGCGCGTAGCCTGGTTTCTCAGTGGTGTGCTGAACACCTGCCGTTCCTTCCAGTGATCTCTCTTGTTCGGCTTCTGGTGACGTCATCATCCTCGTTTCCTGATGGTTCTGGCTAGCCTCCTGGTGGCCACAGGATGGAAATAACACACTGCTCTGCCTACCCATGAGCCTGGATGCACCTAAGACTGGATCACACCGTGAACTACACACACAGATGAGCCCGTTTTTTACATATGTTTGTAAGTGCATCTCCTCTGTCTTTAATAAATTGTGACTAAAATATTGCACTTAGGTGGCGCTTCCTGTTTTGTTCCCCTGTCTTCCTGGTGCAGAGCCGACTTTCTCTGAGGACAGCTGCCTCCTATCATCCTTCCATTGCTTCCCCCTGTTATAGGAATGGTCATTATATACCAGCAATGGACTAAAGAGAACTGTGACTGGACTTTTTTAGATCCAATTCCTGGCCATCTATCATGCATTAGTCTTTTGCGCTAACAGTTTATTCCATTGTTTTTACCATAAAAAGAATAGTCTGTATCCACGCAAAGGGTCAGGGCAGGCTGCAATTAGAGGAGTAATGTATATCCAAGCAAAGGGCCAGGGCAGGATGCAATTAGAGGAGTAATGTGTATCCAAGCAAAGGGTCAGGGCAGGCTGCCATAAAAAGAATAGTCTGTATCCAAGCAAAGGGCCAAGGCAGGCTGCAACTAGAGGAGTAATGTGTATCCAAGCAAATAGTTGGGGCAAATTGCAATCAGAAGGGTAATCTGTTTTCAAGCATAGGTTAGGCTGCAATCAGAAGAGTAATCCATGTCCAAGCAAAGGGTCAGATTAGGTGGCAATCAGAAGAGAAATCCGTATCCCAACAAAAGATCAGGGCAGGCTGCCATAAGAAGAACCATCTGTATCCAAGCAAAGGGACAAAGCAATGCAGGCAAAAACAAACAGGGCAGGCTAGGAGCCAGGTAGCCAACGCTATCACAAGCCCACGGCTCTGGACTAGTGATTCTCAAATGTAGTGCCACAGCCAATCAGAGGGAAAAGCACACGAGCTGGGAAATGTGTGGCTGCCAGGCCAATCGGTGGGGAGGAGGATAGGCAGACAGAGCTGTCCTGCCACCTAGCAGTGAGGGTGCCCTATGAGAGTGCCGTCATTACTAGATTTTCCAAACAAGTGGGACATCCTGCTTTACAGAGATCTTCATTGGTACCTATATAGTGCGTGAAGCAGAAATCTCATTTGCCTGAGCAACCCAGTTTTCCTTTTAATGTCCAGCATGAAATAATAAAAACAGGGAACCTGTAAAAAAAAAAGAGAAAAAAAGAGAAAAAAAAAGACAACAGCAAGAAAAAGAAAAATTATATATAACTCAAAAAAAAAAGGGGGGGGGGGGGGGCAAGCTCGATGGACCACTTGATCCTTTTCTGCCATCACTCTTCTATGTAAGATCCTTTTGAATATAAAAGCCATTGTTCCAAAGACAGACATGCAGTGTTTGTTGCTCATATGCCTGGCATAGCATCAAGCTTTGTGTGCTAAGGCCGCTTCTTTAGTCTCGGCGCACCTCTGTTAGATGTTACTGTTCCCAGAAGCCTTTGCTTGTGTTCTTGGGAATGCTTACTATGGTGTGTGTTTTGACAGTGGAGTGACGGGGCCATGCGTACAAAGGGGTCTCAATGTCATTCCGCTGCATGCAATGTCAAAGCTCATCAGAGATTAGAAGAAGAGCAGAGCCACTGCCCAGCATGGAAGTATTCATCAAAGCCAACGGGAACTGCAACTATTATTCAACTAAAAAAAACATTTATGTAACTCATATCTATAGTACCGGCATATTCCAAAGCATTTTACAATCAAGCATTCATATCTAAGGAGCTGCAGGGCGCAATCTGAATGTAGCATATTAACAGATTTATTGTGGTGAAAAGACAATTGCAACTCACATTGTGACAGTTAAAATCAGGCTCATCTCATAGTAAGGGCTAGAAGCCCTCTGACATCTTGTTGGTCTCTACTTCCTCATCTAAGCTGTCATCCAACATGACTTCCGGACTTTCCAGGCTACAAGTTTTAGGAAGAGGCTCCCCATCCCACATGCATGAGGCGACCGCTCACGGATTACATACAAACAAATTGTTTTCTTCTTCCCATGTGAGTTGCTAATTTGCTAGTGTTTCTCTGTACATTAAATGCTGCACTTAGTTTGGCGCCCCCTGGTGTGTTCTCTTGCTACTGCAGGTGTATCCATCCACCCAGTGGTCCTATCCTGGTCTGAGGTTCCCTGTTGTTGTGAGACTGTCCATCAGAAGCCCTTTACTATGTGATGAGACTGATTTTAACTGTCACAATGTGAATTGCCATTTGTAATTTTACCACAATAAATAGGTTAATATACAGGTGATACTCGAAAAATTAGAATATCCTGCAAAAGTTCATTTATTTCACTAATTCAACTTAAAAGGTGAAACTAATATATGAGATAGACTCATTACATGTAAAGCAAGATAGTTCAAGCTGTGATTTGTCATAATTGTGATGATTATGGCTTACAGCTCATGAAAACCCAAAATCCACAATCTCAGAAAATTAGAATATTGTGAAAAGGTGCAATATTCTAGGCTCAAAGTGTCCCACTCTAATGAGCTAATTAAGTCATAACACCTGCAAAGGGCTCCTGAGCCTTTAAATCAGGGATGCTCAAACTACGGCCCTCCAGCTGTTGCGGAACTACAAATCCCATGAGGCATTGCAAAACTCTGACATTCACAGACATGACTAGGCATAATGGAAATTGTAGTTCCTAAACACCTGGAGGGCCGTAGTTTGAAGACCCCTGCTTTAAATGGTCTCTCAGTCTGGTTCAGTAGGAATCACAATCATGGGGAAGACTGCTGATCTGACAGTTGTGCAGAAAACCATCATTGACACCCTCCATAAGGAGGGAAAGCCTCAAAAGGTAATTGCAAAAGAAGTTGGATGTTCCCAAAGTGCTGTTTCAAAGCACATTAATAGAAAGTTATGTGGAAGGGAAAAGTGTGGAAGAAAAAGGTGCACAAGCAGCAGGGATGACCGCAGCCTGGAGAGGATTGTCAGGAAAAGGCCATTCAAAAGTGTTGGGGACTTTCACAAGGAGTGGACTGAGGTTGGAATCAGTGCATCAAGAGCCACCACACACAGACGGATCCTGGACATGGGCTTCAAATGTCGTATTCCTCTTGTCAAGCCACTCCTGAACAACAAGCAACGTCAGAAGTGTCTTACGTGGGCTAAAGAAAAACAGACCTGGTCTGGTGCTCAGTGGTCCAAAGTCCTCTTTTCTGATGAGAGCAAATTTTGCATCTCATTTGGAAACCAAGGAGCCGGAGTATGGAGGAAGAATGTAGAGGCACACACTGCAAGATGCTTGAAGTCCAGTGTGAAGTTTCCACAGTCTGTGTTGATTTGGGGTGCCGTGTCATCTGCTGGTGTGGGCCAATGTGCTTCATTAAGTCCGGGGTCACAGCAGCCGTCTACCAGGAGATTTTGGAGCACTTCATGCTTCCTTCCACAGACAAGCTCTATGGGGATGCTGACTTCATTTTCCAGCAGGACTTAGCACCTGCCCACACTGCCAAAAGCACCAAAACCTGGTTCAATGACCGTGGGATTACTGTGCTTGATTGGCCAGCAAACTCACCTGACCTGAACCCCAATCTATGGGGCATTGCCAAGAGAAAGATGAGACATGAGACCGAACAATGCAGAAGAGCTGAAGGCCGCTATTGAAGCATCCTGGTCTTCCATAACACCTCAGCAGTGCCACAGGCTGATAACTTCAATGTCACGCCGCATTGAGGGGCCCAAATCAAGTACTGAGTACATATGCATGCTTCTACTTTTCAGAGGTCCGATATTCTATGTACAATCCTTGTTTTATTGATTGCATGTAATATTCTAATTTTCTGAGGTTGTGGATTTGGGGTTTTCATGAGCTGTAAGCCATAATCATCACAATTATGACAAATCACGGCTTGAACTATCTTGCTTTGCATGTAATGAGTCTATCTCATATATTAGTTTCACCTTTTAAGTTGCATTAGTGAAATAAATGAACTTTTGCACGATATTCTAATTTTTCGAGTATCACCTGTACTACACCCAGATGGCGCCCTGCTGTTCTTCTTATCTGTTTGCCTGCAGATATTTCAGTTTCTTCAGAGGTGTTGTATCTGGTGCATTGAGATAAGCGTGAAGTTACCTTGAAAGCTCCAATTGGAATCTATGAACTTTTTGCTGTTCTGCAAAGACATTTATGTACCCACAACACTTATAACACCATATACCCCATTACTTACATAGCTTCATAGTTACATAGTTGGTGAGGTTGAAAAAAGACACAAGTCTATCAAGTCCAGCCTATGTGTGTCATTATATGTCAGTATTACATTGTATATTCCTGTATGTTGTGGTCGTTCAGGTGCTTATCTAATCGTTTTTTGAAACTATCGATGCCCCCGCTGAGACCACCGCCTGTGGAAGGGAATCCTTGCCGCTCTTACAGTAAAGAACCCTCTACGTAGTTTAAGGTTAAACCTCTTTTCTTCTAATTTTAATGATTGGCCACGTGCCTTGTTAAACTCCCTTCCACAATTTTTTTTATCCCTATTGTGGGGTCACCAGTACGGTATTTGTAAATTGAAATCATATCCCCTCTCAAGCGTCTCTTCTCCAGAGAGAATAAGTTCAGTGCTCACAACCTTTCCTCATAACTAATGTCCTCCAGTCCCTTTATTAGCTTTGTTGCCCTTCTTTGTACTCTCTCCATTTCCAGTACATCCTTCCTAAGGACTGGTGCCCAGAACTGGACAGCATACTCCAGGTGCGGCTGGACCAGAGTCTTGTAAAGTTTTATCTCTGGAGTTAATCCCCTTTTTATTGCATGATAATATTCTGTTTCGCTTTGTTAGCAGCAGCTTGGCATTGCATGCCATTGCTGAGCCTATTATCTACTAGGACCCCCAGGTCATTTTCCATCCTTGATTACTACTGTATATATCTAAGGAGCTAACAGTCCTATGTCCCTTTTGCACTCATAGACCTACATGCACAGCAGAGATTTTAAAACAAAAACCCCAACCCACACACTTTTCAGTTCCTGCCACCATCAAAAAATGTTCTCTTGGAAATGCATCAAGATTAACATGTTTACTTGCCTCATTAAAGAGGAAGTAATCCCTGATGGGCTTTACTTCCTCTTTGTTTCCCTTCAAATGTAAAGCATAATGGGCTACTATGCACCGCATAGTAGCCCATTATGTGACACTTACCTGCAGAAGAAGCCCACGATGTCCCTGTCTTCCTCACTGGAAGCGAGCGTCCATTCTTCACCCCTCTTCCTTCCAGGGCCACGAACTCCGGCTCTGTGACTGGCCAGAGTCGCGTGACGCATGCGCGTGGGAGCCGCCAGTCACGGCATGACCCCAGCTTGAAATGGCACAGCGAGCCCTTTCAAGACGGCGCATGCGCAGTAGAAGGCATCATTTGGGGAAATTGCATATATCTCCTAGACCGTGTAGGTGTAGGAGATTAAGCCTTAATCTAGGCTTACCTGTAGGTTAAAGTGGTTGTAAAGGGTTTACAACCACTTTCATTTATTGTTTCCAAAATCCCATGGCTCTGCTCACCCCATGGTGAAAAAACCATGACGCAATTTGTATGTCATCAGTGGGCAGCTTTTTTGTCAATGTATTCTGGGTTGGCCCACTGATGACATCTGCACCGGATCCCATGCATTTGCTTTATAAGATCTGGTGCAGCTTGTGTTTGTTCTACTATCGCCATGGCTTAAGCAACATACGTGTTACATGTTTTCACAAAAATCTTGCAAATTATCATTACATTTTCCTGGAAGGCACTGATGATGTAGCCTTCCCAGGAGGCAGATGGGGGACATTGGCTACGTCAGCAGTGCCTGAAGATACACTATATTGTCAAAAGTATTGGGACACCTGCCTTTACACGCACATGAAATTTAATGGCATCCCAGTTTTAGTCTCTAGGGTTCAATAATGAGTTGGCCCATCCTTAACAGCTTCAACTCTTCTAGGAAGGCTGTCCACAAAGTTTAGGGGTGTGTCTATGGGAAGGTTTCACCATTCTGTTGGATGAGAAGACCTGGCTGGCAGTCCCTGCTCTAATTCATCCCAAAGGTGTTCTATTGGGTTGAAGTCAGGACTCTGTGCAGGCCAGTCAAGTTCCTCCACCCCAAACTCACTTATCCCGGTCTTTATGGACCTTGCTTTGTGCACTGGTTCAAATCATTTGGTGGAGGGGGGATTGTGTTGTGGGGTTGTTTTTCAGGGGTTGGGCTTGGCCCCTTAGTTCCAGTGAAGGGAACTCTTAAGGCTTCAGCATACCAAGTCATTTTGGACAATTCCATGCTCCCATCTTTGTGGGAACAGTTTGGGGATGACCTATTCCTGTTCCAACATGACTGAGCACCAGTGCACAAAGCAAGGTCCATAAGGACATGGATGAGCGAGTTTGGGGTGGAGGAACTTGACTGGCCTGCATAGAGTCACTGATAGAACACCTTTGGGATGAATTAGAGCGGAGACTGTGAGCCAGGCCTTCTTGTCCACATCAGTGCCTGACCTCACAAATGCAATTCTGGAAAAATGGTCAAACATTCCCATAGACTTAGGCCTCGTACACACGGCCGAGATTCTCGTTGAGAAAAACATGTCGTTTTTTTCGACGAGATTCTTGGACAAGAAACTTGTCCCGGCCGAGTGTACACACGCTCGTTTCAAAGAACCCGCGGTTCTTTGAAAGGAGTGTACGCGGTGACGTCATCGACTACGTCGAGCATGCGCTCGTCACATTCGATGCCGTCGCCGCCATCTTGGTATACCCTACGTATGCCTAGGAAGCTACCGCGCATGCGTCAAATTCATTTCGAACATGCGCGGGCTTCCGGGCGGACAGGTAAGTGTACACACACTCACTTTTCTCGTCGAGAAACACGCCGAGGAGAATCTCGACGAGAAAATAGAGAGCAGGTTCTCTATTTTCTCGTCGAGGTTTCTTGTCGGTTTTCTCGACGAGAAACACGCTAGCAGCGTACACACGACCGATTTACTCGGCAAGACCTCTCTGCCAGCAAGTTTCTTGCTGGTTCTTGCCGAGAAAATCGGTCGTGTGTACGAGGCCACACTTTTAAACCTTGTGGACAGCCTTCCCAGAAGAGTTGAAGCTGTTATAGCTGCAAAGAGTGGGCCAACTCAATATTGAACCCTACAGACTAGGGATGAGCTCAGTGTTCGAGTCGAACATAGGTTCGACTCGAACATCGGCTGTTCGCGCGTTCGGCGAACAACGAACGATTTGGGCCGTTCGCGCCAAATTCGAGTGACGCGAACGGCCCACAATACACTGCGCCATCGCAGTGTAATCCCGGCGCTGTGATTGGCCAAGCATGCACTGTGACCCTGCATGCTTGGCCAATCACAGCGCCGGCAGCGAGGAGAGCAATGATTGGCCACAGGCAGGATGCCTGTGGCCAATCATAGCTGAGGGGGTTTAGTACATGCCCCACACTATAAAAGGCCGCCAGCGCGGTGGCCTTGTGTAGTGTGTTCCGGAGCAGGGAAAGTGAAGGATAGGCAGGGACAGTGTCAAATCTTGTCAAATCTATTCTTTGCTAAACCTTGTGTGTAGGGACAGAGAAGGATAGGCAGGGAGAGTGTCAGTGTCATATTCTTTGCTAAACCTTGTGTGTAGGGAGAGAGAAGGATAGGCAGGGAGAGTGTCAGTGTCATATACTTTGATAAACCTTGTGTACAGGGAGAGTGAAGGATAGGCAGGGGACAGTGTCAGTGTCATATTCTTTGCTAAACCTTGTGTGCAGGGAGAGAGAAGGATAGGCAGGGGACAGTGTCAGTGTCATTGTTGCTAAGCCTCCTGCACATTATAAACCTGAAGTTAGCCCGTATTGCTGCTTTTTCCTGGTGTGTTACACCAACAGGATTTTGCGGCACTTACAGTGGGCGGAGTGTACCTCCTGACCATATTACACCTTAACTTAGCCTGTATTGCTGCTTTTTCCTGGTGTGTTACACAAACAGGATTTTGCGGCACTTACAGCGGGCGGAGTGTACCTCCTGACCATATTACACCTTAACTTAGCCTGTATTGCTGCTTTTTCCTGGTGTGTTACACCAACAGGATTTTGCGGCACTTACAGCGGGCGGAGTGTACCTCCTGACCATATTACACCTTAACTTAGCCTGTATTGCTGCTTTTCCCTGGTGTGTTACACAAACAGGATTTTGCGGCACTTACAGCGGGCGGAGTGTGCCTCCTGACCATATTACACCTTAACTTAGCCTGTATTGCTGCTTTTTCCTGGTGTGTTACACAAACAGGATTTTGCGGCACTTACAGCGGGCGGAGTGTGCCTCCTGACCATATTACACCTTAACTTAGCCTGTATTGCTGCTTTTCCCATTTCCCTGCAGGCCATTAGAATGTCTGGAAGGCAAACAAGGAGAGGCAGACAGTCAGGAGCCAAAAAAAGAGGGCAAGCAGGCTCTGTGTCTAGAGACAGCAGTGCTGGTCGTGGACGCGGTGCATCGCCATCAGCACGTGGCCATGGGACACGCTTGTCCTTCTTTTCGGCAGCTGGACGTGTTGAGCCGCATCATGCCGAAGACTTGGTAGAGTGGATGACCAAGCCCTACTCATCCTCCTCATCCTCTCTCACCCAGGCTCAGGGTACTGGCAAAGCAGCTGCCAAAGCGTCCTCTTCCCTGGTATCAATGTCATCATCAGTCACTCCTTCCCTAGACCAACCATGTCCTCCTGAGGAGTCCCCCGAACTGTTTGAGCACAGTGTTGGGTACATGCTCCAGGAGGATGCCCAGCGTTTCAAAGGGTCTGATGATGATACCAAGCTAGAGGAAGGCAGTAGCGTGAGAGCAGAGAGAGGGGATGCTCAAGAAGGACACCAATCTGGCAGTCATGTTCCAGCAGCTGCAGCATACTGCCAGATTGGCTCCAGTGATGAGGAGGGAGGGGATGATGAGGTCACTGACTCCACGTGGGTGCCTAATAGGAGAGAGGAGGAGGAGGAGGAGGATGAGGAGGAGGCACATCTCCAACGAGGCAGGATGCCCTCGGGGGGCCAGCGTAAGGGCAGCACACCGACGGAATCACACCGCAGAGCTCCGCCTGTGCAAGGCGCTGCCTCTGCCCGTTTTTCCAAAAGTTTCTTTGGCGTGGGCCTTTTTTGAGTCGAGTGCATCAGATCGCACAGCTGCTGTTTGCAACATATGTCTCAAGCGTATATCGCGTGGCCAAAACATCACCCGCTTGGGCACCACATGCTTGACCAGACATATGTTGACCTGCCATGCAGCTCGTTGGCAAGCCTACCTTAAAGATCCACACCAAAGAACAAAGCTGACCTCTTCTTGCACCGCATCAGCTGGGATCTCCAACCCCACTATACCTTCAGTCCTCTCTGAAACCTGCTCTGAGAGGAATGAAGGTGTAGAATTAGGCGTGTCACAGCCAAGTACTTGCGGGCACTCTGCTAGCAGTACACCAACGTCCGATTCTAGCAGGCAAATTTCCCTGCCCCAGCTGCTGGACCGTCGAAAGAAGTTCACTCCCAGCCATCCACATGCCCAGCGGTTGAATGCTAGCTTGGCTAAATTGCTAGCGCTTCAACTGCTGCCTTTTCAGTTGGTAGACTCGGCCCCCTTCCGTGAGTTTTTGCAATGTGCGGTTCCTCAGTGGCAGGTTCCCAAACGCCACTTTTTCTCACGGAAGGCGATTCCGGCTCTCTACCGGCATGTGAAAGGCAATGTCTTGGCCTCGCTGGACAGGGCGGTCAGCGGTAAGGTGCATATTACCGCTGACTCATGGTCAGTGGCGGCCCGTCCATAGGGGGCGCCCGGGCGCTGCCCCCCCCCCTCCTGTGGTCACCAAAAAAAAAACTGGCCCTTTAAGAGTTTTTTTTTATGTCTTTTTTTTACACATGGCGGCGCGACCATAGTGGGCGCAGAAGCGCCGCTACCGCTCGCTTCTGCGCCCGGCCGTCACTCACCACAACAATACATAGGTTCATGCATTGCATGAACCTATGTATTGCTGCCGCCCACTATTCAGATGGCCGGCCCCTTGAGCGCCGGCCATCTGAGTCACAGCGTCTGATTGGCCTTTAGAAGTGCCTATCAGAGCCAGCAGGCTCTGATAGGCTTCCCGACTACAGCCTGAGGGCTGTAATCGGCTTCTAAATACCTAATGAGAGGACGCACAGGGGTGCGTTCCCTGGTCAATCAGGTTCACCGGGTCTGGTTACCGGTAACCTGATTGGCTGAAGTGACATTGAGGGCGGGAGAAGACATCGAGGACGGAAGAAGGATGGTGCTGACTCGAGGAAGGTAAGTGCAGGGCTGGGGGGGGACAAGCTGCCTGTATTTGGGGGACAAACTGGCTGTATTATGGGGGACAAACTGGCTGTATTATGAGGACAAACTGGCTGCATTATGGGTTAGAAACTGGCTGCATTATGGGGGAGAAACTGGCTGCATATTGGGGGAGAAACTGGCTGCATATGGGGGAGAAACTGGCTGCATTATGGGGGAGAAACTGGCTGCATATTGGGGGAGAAACTGGCGGCATATGGGGGAGAAACTGGCTGCATATAGGGGAGAAACTGGCTGCATTATGGGGGAGAAACTGGCTGCATATAGGGGAGAAACTGGCTGCATTATGGGGGAGAAACTGGCTGCATTATGGGGGAGAAACTGGCTGCATTATGGTGGAGAAACTGGCTGCATATAGGGGAGAAACTGGCTGCATATAGGGGAGAAACTGGCTGCATTATGGGGGAGAAACTGGCTGCATTATGGGGGAGAAACTGGCTGTATATTGGGGGAGAAACTGGCTGCATTATGGGGGAGAAACTGGCTGCATATGGGGGAGAAACTGGCTGCATATGGGGGAGAAACTGGCTGCATATGGGGGAGAAACTGGCTGCATATGGGGGAGAAACTGGCTGCATTATGGGGGAGAAACTGGCTGCATATTGGGGAGAAACTGGCTGCATATAGGGGACAAACTGGCTGCATTTGGGGGAGAAACTGGCTGCATATGGGGGACAAACTGGCTGCATATGGGGGACAAACTGGCTGCATATGGGGGACAAACTGGCTGCATTATGGGGGAGAAACTGGCTGCATATGGGGGACAAACTGGCTGCATTATGGGGGAGAAACTGGCTGCATTATGGGGGAGAAACTGGCTGCATATAGGGGAGAAACTGGCTGCATTATGGGGGAGAAACTGGCTGCATTATGGGGGAGAAACTGGCTGCATATGGGGGACAAACTGGCTGCATTATGGGGGACAAACTGGCTGCATTATGGGGGGAAACTTGCTGCATTATGGGGGAGAAACTGGCTGTATTATGGGGGAGAAACTGGCTGTATTATGGGGGAGAAACTGGCTGCATTATGGGGGAGAAACTGGCTGCATTATGGGGGAGAAACTGGCTGCATTATGGGGGAGAAACTGGCTGCATATGGGGGAGAAACTGGCTGCATTATGGGGGAGAAACTGGCTACATTATGGGGGAGAAACTGGCTGCATTATGGGGGAGAAATTGGCTGCATTATGGGGGATTAACTGGCTGCATTATGGGGGAGAAACTGGCTGCATTATGGAGGATTAACTGGCTGCATTATGGGGGAGAAACTGGCTGCATTTGGGGACAAACTAGTGGCGTTTGGGCACAGTGGCTGCGTTTAATGGGCACAGTGGCGGCAATTGATGATTTTTTTTTTCAGTTTGTTTGCGCCCCCCCAAAAAATTTGAGCACCAGCCGCCACTGCTCATGGTCCAGCAGGCATGGACAGGAACGTTACCTTTCTTTCACGGCCCATTGGGTCACTCTTTTGGCAGCTGGGAAGGATGCAGGACAAGGTGCAGTAGTGTTGGAGGATTTTCCACCGCCACGCCTCCAAAATGCTACTACTGGTTGTGACACACCTCTGTCCTCCACCCCCTCCTCTTCTTCTTCCTCCATGGCCTCTTCCTGTGCTTTGTCCTCGTAACCAGCGGTGCTCCGTAGGCGTTCAAGGGGCTACGCAAGTACGCAGGCAAAAAGATGCCATGCCGTGCTTGCGCTGGTGTGTTTGGGGGACAGGAGCCACACTGGGGCAGAGGTTCTGTCTGCTCTGCAGGGGCAGGCCGAGAGGTGGTTGACGCCACGCCAGCTTAAGCCAGGAATGGTAGTTTGCGACAATGGCACCAACCTCCTCTCCGCTCTCCGACAGGGACAACTGACCCATGTGCCCTGTGTGGCTCACGTCCTTAACCTGGTGGTGCAGCGGTTCTTGGGCAGGTACCCGGGCTTACAGGATGTCCTGAGGCAGGCCAGGAAAGTCTGTGTGCATTTCCGCAGATCTTATAATGCCAGTGCTCGCCTGGCTGAGCTGCAAAAGGAGTTGAACCTGCCCAAGAACCGCCTTATATGTGACATGCCCACCAGGTGGAACTCAACGTTGGCCATGCTGCAGCGGCTGCACATGCAGCAGAGGGCCATCAATGAGTACCTGTGCGACTACGGCACCAGGACAGGGTCAGGGGAGCTCAGGTTTTTTTCACCACGCCAGTGGGGCATGATCAGGGATGCATGCACTGTCCTGGCACCATTTGAGGAGGCCACGAGGATGGTGAGCAGTGACAGTGCATGCATCAGTGACACTGTACCTCTTGTCCACCTGTTGGAATATACGCTGCGTGGAATAATGGACAGGGCACTTGAGGCAGAACAGAGGCAGGAAGAGGAGGACTTCCTTGCCTCTCAAGGCCCCCTTTACCCAGACAGTGTTCCTTCTGTCCCACCCATCGCACAGGAAGAAGAGGAGGAGGAGGAGGAGGATTGTGTCAGCATGGAGGTGGAGCCTGGCACTCAGCATCATCAGCAGCAGTCTTTTTGGGATAATTTACAGTCCCAAGAAACCAGTGGACTTGTACGTGGCTGGGAGGAGGTGGCTGCGGATCATGTCGTCCTTAGTGACCCAGAGGACTCCGGACTGAATGCCTCAGCTAACCTACGCTGCATGGCCTCCCTGATCCTGCAAAGTCTGCGGAAGGATCCTCGTATTCTTCGGATCAAGGAGAGGGACCATTACTGGCTGGCCACTCTCCTTGATCCACGGTACAAGGGTAAGGTTGTGGACCTTATCTTACCGTCGCAGAGGGAGCAGAGGATGAGACAACTCCAGGAGGCCTTGCAGAAAGGTCTGTGCAACGCGTTCCCAGAGACTGGGAGGTTACAAACTCCTGGTCTTGGACAACGAGTTGCTGAGGCTTCGGTCAGTCAAAGAAGGAGCGGTGGGGAAGGTGGTCGTCTGACCGAAGCGTTCAGACAATTCTTTAGTCCGCAGCCCCAAGGTATGATCGGTTCCAGCAACCATCGCCAGCGTCTGATATACATGGTGCAGGAATACCTAGGGGCAAGGTCAGACTTGGACACCTTCCCCACCGAAAATCCTCTGGCTTACTGGGTCTTGAGGATGGATCACTGGCCAGAGCTTGCACAGTATGCAATTGAGCTACTGGCCTGTCCTGCATCCAGCGTTCTTTCAGAACGCACATTCAGTGCTGCTGGAGGATTTGTCACGGATCACAGGGTGCGCCTGTCTACCGACTCTGTTGATCGACTGACCTTCATAAAGATGAACCAGTCTTGGATCACCACCAGCTACCAAACACCTGAAGCTGATATAACAGACTCATTTATTTTCAAATGTCACATCCCTTCAAGACTGATGCTGATGCTGAGAGTTTGTCCTGTTATGTTGACTGACTATCCTCCTCCTCCTCAATGATCCGATTGACGATGATAGCTTGGAAGAACATTTTTGTTTCTGGGTGCCGCCACCAGTGGCTAAGGCCCAATTTTTCAGCCCCTGTTTAATAGGGGTGTGTTATTACAATTTTTTATGCAATGCTTTGCAGCAGGGCTCATTCCTGCACTCCAACTAGAGTAACTGGGAGTGGTTGCAGTGTCGTGGCACCAGCACCAGTGGCTAAGGCCCAATTTTTCAGCCCCTGTTTAACAGGGGCGTGTAATTACAATTTTTGATGCAATACTTTGCAACAGGGCTCATTGCTGTGCTCCAAGTACAGTATCTGTGAGGGGTTGCAGTGTTGTGGCACCAGTGCCTAAGGCTCAATTTTTCTGCCCCTGTTTAACAGGGGCATGTAATTACAATTCTTGATCTAATAATTCACAGCAGGGCCCATTCCTGCGCCCACCAAGACTAACTGTGAGGCCTTACAGTGTTGTGTCAACACCACCACCACCACCACCACCAAAGGCCCAATTTTTCAGCCCCTGTTCAACAGGGGCATGCAATTACAATTCTTGATCTAATAATTCACAGCAGGGCCCATTCATGCGCCCACCAAGAGTAACTGTGAGGGCTCACAGTGTTGTGGCAACACCAACATGTAAGGGGCAAATTTCAGCTGAGTATATACGGCAGGCCCATACTTTCAAACATCCAACTTACAAACGACTCCTCCTTGCAAACGGAAGGATACAACAGGAAGTGAGAGGAAATCTACCCCTAGGAAGGCAAATTCTCTCCTGTAAGAGTTAATATGGGAAAAAAAGTGTCTCCTCTCCACTGATTCTTTATCACCAATTCTTGTTTCAATAAAAACCCCAAATTTTCAAAAAACATTTGTCATTAGGACGGAAAGTGAGGTGAACTGTTCTGAACAGGGGCACACTGCACAGACAGCAAAACAAATGTTACAGGGGTGATAACCCTTCCCTATGTTTTCCAAAAAGCTTAAAAATATATTTTTTGGCTGGAGCTACACTTAAACAATGTACCTGTTCAAAATTACAAACAGATTCTACATAAGAACAAACCTACAGTCCCTGTCTTGTATGCACCGCCTGTATACGGCTGTTCAGAGTATATAGGGCCTTTTTTATTTTGTGTGCGGGGTTCCCCTTAATATCCATACAAGACCCAAAGGGGCTGGTAATGGGCTGGGGTAGGGGGGGGGGGGTGTGATGGGTTAGCTATGCCATTTTTCTTAAAGATTTTCATCCATATTACCGGTACCAGACATTACATTAAAGCCGCAAGCAGTTTTAAATGGCTTTTTTTCCTTTAGAAATGTAATTTTGTGCAGGGACAGTTCTAAACACGGGAAACATGTGGCACTTCACAGGCATACTTTAGACACCCCCCAGGTACGATATCTAAAGGAATATTTGACTTTTTTTTTTTTTTCACTTTATGCATCATTAAAATGACTGCTCCAGAAAAACGGCCGTTTTTAAAACTTCTTTTTGCATTGATACATGTCCCCTGGTGCAGAACCCGGGTTCCCAAACCCTTTTTAGGACAGTAACATGCATAATAGTCGTTATAATTAGCACTTTAGATTTCGAACGTTCGCATCCATTGTATTTAATAGGGTTCTAAAGTTCGTGCGAACTTTCGGTCCGTTCGCGGGTTCTGGTGCGAACCGAACCCGGGGTGTTCGGCTCATCACTACTACAGACTTAGGCCCCTTTCACACTTATACGACTTGTCCCACGATTTGTGATGGGAAAGTAGCATGACAAGTCGTTTCCCATGCTTTCCAATGACATCCATTCATATTAGTACGACTTCAAGTCATTCCGACTTCAAAGTAGTCCCTGCACTACTTTGGTCCGATTTTGATTCCACTTCCTCAGGCATTCCCTGAAATCGTGGCCGCAAAATCGCACTAGTGTGAAAGGGGCCACTAGTGCGACTTCACCGCGATTTCGCGCCCGTAATTTTGCCGTGATTCAAAGTCGATTTTGCGGACGCGATTTTGCCGCGTTTCACGGACGCGATTTCAGGGAATGCCTGTGTAAGTGGCATCAAAATCGGACCAAAGTAGTGCAGGGACTACTTTGAAGTCGGAAGGACTTGAAGTCATACTAATATGAATGGATGTCATTGGAAAGCATGGGAAACGACTTGTCATGCTACTTTCCCATCACAAATTGTGGGACAAGTCGTATAAGTGTGAAATGGGGCCTAAGCCCAGGTTCACACTGGGCTGCGGGAGTGAAGCCATGCGAGTTCAGCTGAACTGGCACGATTTCACTTCTGCCTGTCAGTCCCAGGTTTCTGCGCAGATGTCAATGTAAATCGCGGCCCGAAATCGCAAAAAGTAGTACAGAAACTACTTTTTGAAATCGGTGCAGCGCCGCAGATGCGGCGTTGCACCGATTAGGACGGTGTCATTGCCGGCAATTGCCGCCGATTTGAAATGCGATTTGACATGTCAAAACGCATGTCAAATCGCACCAGTGTGAACCAGGGCTAAGACTGGGTGCCATTAAAGTTCATGTGCGTGTAAAGGCAGGTGTCCCAATACTTTTGGTAATATAGTGTATATTCTTTTCTCTTCTGAGAGGATTCTGTGGATTGAACATCATCATTTGAAGTGTATTTTGGGAGTAGTGGTTGTAAAGACTGAAGGTTTTGTACCTTCATACAATCTATACATGAAGGTAAACCATTTTATCATCACTTTAAGCTCAAGGCTCCATTAAGACATCAGCATTTAAAGCCAGCCCACCTCACCCTTTATTTGCCGCGGCTCATGCGGATCATATATGCCATCTCCCAGCTCTGGAGTGTATTTGAGAAGGGCATTCAGCAACGGGGGTTATTATAGATTTCTTTCCTCCCAGCAGAGAATCAGACCTTCTTCCTTGTACTGCAAACGTGTCATTACTCTTTGAAATGAAAAGAATCCTCGCGCTTTATTGAATGATTCTTATTTGAATATTGCTCACAAGGCTAAATAATTTGTTCCAAACAACCCTCGTTTATCGTTTAACATGTCACCTTGATGAAGACGTTCCTGTCACCGTTTCACATGAAAATAGTTGATATTTACACATCCGAGGCAGCCGCACACCTTGCCAGCTAGCTATTTAAAACACAAGAAACGCGATTATGTAATATCGCCACAAGCTGCGATTTGTGCAGCAAAGCACGCTTTCTTTACATTAAACGATCCGCCTGTCATTGTCAATTGAAAAGAAGCATTCTGAGTAATTCTACCTGCATTCCGGGATCCTGCAGGATTCTCGCAGCCTCAAAGAAGACTGGAGCGGCATCTTTTAACTATATGCTGTTAATAAAGTTTGCAGGAAAAAAAAATATATAGCTTTCTGGGAATAAAGAATTTTAGGCAGCATAAGCACCTGTAAGGGCCGTTCACGCTTGACCGTTTTTCTGCAGTAAATCGCATGAATTGGCCTGCAGGAAAATGCATTTCAATAAGAAATCATTTTCCGTCCTGTGTGATTAGTGTTTCATCTTTGTGCTGTAGTGCAGCTGGTTTATAAAATACGGTACCTGGTGAATTTTTGTTCGTTTCGCGTTTAATGGAATTTTATGGTAAACACACATAAATGCAATACCTTGAAATTTTTTGGTGTGTTTTCTTTAACCACTTGCTTACTGGGCACTTAAACCCCCTTCCTGCCCAGACCAATTTTCAGCTTTCAGCGCTGTCACACTTTGAAAGACAATTGCGCAGTCATGCAACACTGTACCCAAATTACATTTTTATCATTTATTTTACACAAATAGAGATTTCTTTTGATGGTATTTATTCACTACTGGGTTTTTTTTTTTTGTTAAAAAAATAAATAAAAAATGTTTCATAGTTTGTTATAAAATTTTCAAAAGAGGTCATTTTTCTCCTTCATTGATGTGCGCTGATGAGGCTGCACTGATGGGCACTGATAGGCTACACTGATGGGCACTGATAGGTGGCACTGATGATCACTGATGGGCGCTGGTAGACACTGGTAGACAACACTGATAGGCAGCACTGATGATGAGGCACTGATGGGCATTGATTGGCAGCACTGGTGGGCATTGATAGGTGGCACTGTTGGGCAAAGGTAGGTGGCACTGTGGGCACTGGTGGGTATTGATAGGTGGCACTGGCAGGTGGCACTGGCAGGCACAGACAAGGCAGCTGCAGCTCTATGTGTGAGGGACCGATGTCCCCTGACAGAAGCCGGTGATTTAAAAAAAAAAAGAAAAAAGAAGATTACCGATCTTCTGTTCGGTGATCACAGAGCGTGCCGCGTGTGCCCCACAGGGGGCACGCAGGCACCTCATGCACAGGAGGACGTCATATGACGGCCTCCCGGCAATTAAGACCCGCTCTGTAGCCAACATTCGGCTATAGCGTAGGCGGGAGAAGGTTAAAACACATTTGCACCATTATGAATGTTTCTGATTTGCTTTTTATAATGAATGAACAAAAAATGTATGTATAAAATGCACAAAAATGCACACAAAAAAAAAAAAAAACAGACAGATGCTTATAAAAAGATACAGAATCACAGGCCCTAATTAGGACCCAAATAAAGATGCATGCATTATTGAGAGTGCCACACAGCATCCCTTACTGTTCTCTGTCCCACAAGCCTAGCAACATTTGGCTTCCTGTTCTGTACTGTTACACACCGTCATTGTAAAAGGGTGCCTGTGTAAGGGTGGTTTGCTGGCAGTCAGTGAAGGCTGGTGTTAAAAAATTTGTTCCCCCCCCAGGTCCGCACTCACCGCTCCACGGCCCTCCCGCACTCACTGCTCTACAGTCCCCCGGCACTCACCGGTTCACGGCACGGTCCCCCTGCACTCACTGCTCTGTGGCATGGTCCCCACACTCACTGCTCTACGGCACAGTCCCCGCACTCATTACTCCATGGCACGGTCCCACACTCACCACTCCACGGCATGGTCCCAGCACTCACCACTCCATGGCACTGTCCCCGCACTCACTGCTTCACGGCACGGTCCCCGCACTCACCCCTCCACGGCACGGTCTCTGCACTCACCGCTCCATGGCACAGTCCCCACACTCAACCCTCCACGGCACGGTCCCTGCACTCACCGCTCCACAGCGCGGTCCCCACACTCAGCGATCCACAGCACGGTCTCTGTACTCACCATCCACGGCACAGTCCCCACATTCAACCCTTCACGGCACGGTCCCCACACTCACCGCTCCACAGCACGGTCCCCGCACTCACCGCTCCACGGCACGGTCTCTGTACTCACCACTCCACGGCACAGTCCCCACACTCAACCCTTCACGGGACGGTCCTTGCACTCACCCTTCCATTGCATGGCCCCTGCACTTACTGCATGGTCTCCGCACTCACCGCTCCATGGCATGGTCTCTGCACTCACCGCTCCATGGCACAGTCCCCGCACTCAACCCTCCACGGCACGGTCCCCGCACTCACCGCTCCACAGCACGGTCCCCGCACTCACCGCTCCACGGCACGGTCTCTGTACTCACCACTCCACGGCACAGTCCCCACACTCAACCCTTCACGGCACGGTCCTTGCACTCACCCTTCCACGGCATGGCCCCTGCACTTACTGCACGGTTCCCGCACTCACTGCTCTACGGCATGGTCCCGGCACTCACTGCTCCATGGCACAGTCCCCGCACTCAACCCTCCACGGCACGGTCCCCACATTCACTGCTCCACTGCATAGTCTCCACACTCACAGCTCCATGGCACAGTCCACGCACCCACCCCTCCAAAGCACAGTCCCTCTGTGGCTTCCTCAGCTTCTCCTCCCGGCCAAACCGATCCACCTCCTGTCTGCATGGCACAGTCCCCACAATCACCCTTCCACTGCGATTTTGGGCAGCCATCTTGAACCCAGAGAAGCTACAGTGGCGAAAATAATTTTTTGATCCCCTGCAGATTTTGTAAGTTTGCCCACTTACAAAGAAATTAAAGGTCTATAATTGTTATCATAGCTGTATTTTAAATGATAGAGACAGAATATCAACCAAACATGCAGAAAAAAATCCCGATACAAATGTTATAAATTGAGTGCAGTTCTGCAGTTCAGTGAGTAAAATAAGATTTTGATCCCTACCAACCAACAATAATTCTGGCTTCCACAGACTGGCTACAGTATATGCTCATGTGGTACACAGATAAGTCCTGTCAATTTAAGAAGGTGCTCCTACCGACAACTCGTTATGTGTATACAAGACACCTGTCCACGGAATCTCTTACTTCCATTCAAACCCACCATCACGGGCAAGACCAAAGAGCTGTCAAAGGACGTCAGGGACTAGATTGTAGACCTGCACAAGGCTGGAATGGGCTACAAGTCCATCAGTAAGAAGCTTGGTGAGAAAGAGACAACTGTTAAAGCGATTTTTCGCAAATGGAAGAAATACGAAATAACCATCAATCGCCCTTGGCCTAAATTTTCATGCAACATTTCAAGAACCAATGAGGGATCGGCCCAGAACTACACGGGAGTAGTTTGTAAATGATCTCAAGGCAGTTGGGACCACAGTCACCAAAAGAAACATTGGTAACACAATACTCCGCCAGGGATTGAAATCCTGCAGTGCCTGCAAGGTCCCCCTTCTCAAGAAGGCACATGTACAGACCGTCTGAAGTTTGCCAATGAACATCTAAACATCTAAATGATTCAGAGAAGGATTGGGAGAAAGTGCTGTGGTCAGATGAGACCAAAATTGAGCTCTTTGACATTAACTTGACTCACCGTGTTTGGAGGAAGAAAAATCCGGACTGTGACCGTAAGAACACCATCCCTACAGTCAAGCATGGAGGTGGAAACATTATGCTTTGGGGCTGTTTCTCTGCTGAAGGTACAGACCAACTTTGCCGCATTGAGGAGCCAATGAACGGGGCCATGTATTGTAAAATCTTGGATGAGAACCTTCTTCCCTCAGCCAGAACACTGAAGATGAATCTTGGATGGGTCTTCTAGCATGACAATGACCCAAAAACATACCGCCAAGGCAACAAAGGAGTGGCTCAATAAGAAGCGCATTAAGGTCATGGAGTGGCCTAGCCAGTCTCCAGACCTTAATCCTATAGAAATGTATGCAGGGAGCTGAAACTTTGAGATCTGTAAAGAAGAGTGGACCAAAATCCCTCCAGAGATGTGTGCAAACCTGGTCACCAACTTCAAGAAACGTCTTAAGCCTCGTACACACGACCGAGTTTCTCGTCAAAAAACGACAAGAAAATTGCCGAGAGAGCTTTCTTGCTGAGAAAACCGTTCGTATGTATGGTTTCTCGTCGAGAAAACTGCCGGGAATCTCAACGAGAAAAATAGAGAACCTGCTCTCTATTTTCTCGTCGGGATTCTCGTTTTTCTCGTCTGGTTTCTCGTCGGCCTGTTTTGCGACGAGAAAAACGGTCGTGTGTATGCTTTTCCGAGTCTTAAAAAATCGCGCATGCTCAGAATCAAGTATGAGACGGGAGCGCTCCTTCTGGTAAAACTAGCGTTCGTAATGGAGATAGCACATTCGTCATGCTGAACTGAAAAGCACGAGGCTGAAAAGCGCAAATCGTCTCTCACCAAATTTTTTACTAACACGCAATAACACAAGATCAGCAAAAGCAGCCCAAGGGGTGGCGCCATTGGAATCAAACTTCCCCTTTATACTGCCATTGTACGTGTTGTACGTCACCGCTCTTTACAACGACGAGATTTGGAATTGACAGTGTGTATGCAAGCTTGACAAGAATCTCGTCAAGAAAATCAACGGGTTTTTTACGACGAGAAACTCGGTCGTGTGTACGAGGCTTTACCTCTGTGCTTGCCAACAAGGGTTTCTCCACCAAGTACTAATTCATGTTTTTCTTGGGGATCAAATACTTATTTTACTCACTGAACTGCAACTCAATTTATAACATTTGTATCATGTGTTTTTTTCAGGATTTTTTGTTGATATTCTGTGTCTGTTATTTAAAATACACTTATGATGAAAAATATAGACCCTTCATTTCTTTGTAAGTAAGCAAACTTACAAAATCTGCAGGTGATCAAATAATTATTTTCCCCACTGTATATGTACCCCTCCCCAACCCATCGTCCAGCAATGAAACAAATTCCTATGAAGAAAGGTCAGCTTAGGGGTTGGCCCTCTTACCCCTTGAAACTACCTGATTTGGGAAAGGATCTGTAGCGCCCTATTCTTATGTATAGTTTTTCACCTGTTTTTTTTTCCCCCTCAGCTTAAAGCGGAGCTCCACCCAAAAGGGGAAGCTTGTCTGCCCCCCCCCCACTGCAACATTTGGCACCTTCTGGGGGGAGGGGGTACTTGGTTTGGACAAGTACCTGCTCCCACTTCCGGCTCAGTTTGCTGCATCCCCCCTTCTTCCCCCGCAGCCGGCTCGTTCACAAAGCACAGCGCGGTTCGCGCATGCGCAGTAAGAAACTGGCTGTGAAGCCACAAGGCTTTACTTCCGGTTTTCCTTATTCAAGATGGCGGTGCCGGCACCTGATAGCCGCTGGGTTCCTGGGCAGGTAAGTGCCCTAATATTATAAGTCAGCAGTTACAGTATTTGTGGCTGCTGACTTAAACATTTTTGGGGGGAGCCTGGAGCTTCTCTTTAAGTTAGCTTATGTTTTCTTATTGTTGCCAGTAAATGTCACTGGTCAAAGTAATAGTATAAGATTTCACAAACAAAACCAAGTTATGAATATTCTTCAGCCAATCCTGTAGAAGGTTTATGCCACTGTTGCATGCTGCGGAGGATATAACAATTTGGGACAGCCCATGTGCTCTGTCTCTTGCCCTAGGCTGAGGCTTAGGGAAGTGCTGCTGGATGGAGCTCAACCCAATAGCCTGTTTTAGGGGCCTGACGTGTGCTGAAGTGGTCCTGAAGCTGTCCTGGCTGGTCTGGAGGAAGCTGTGCCAGGGACGACACCCAGGGGTAGGGCTCTTGCTGCAGAGAGCCAGGAAGAAGGCCGCTCTCTCAGAAGGGCCTTGTGACTCACTTAAAGGACGCACTGAATTTTGTGAATGTGCTTACAGTGTTGCCTGAGTCGGCTTAAAGGTTCGGACTCTGTGAAGCTGGACATTGATCCGAGTCCCTGCCTGTAATGGGCCTTTGCTACAAAAATTACTACAGTATGACATAGGCGGGTTCTGCAAGCACATGCGTGCTGGAGGAAGAAGAGGAGCTGTATCTGTATATACTATATTACCAAAAGTATTGGGACGCCTGCCTTTACATGCACATGAACTTTAATGGCATCACAGTTCCAGTGAAGGGAACTCTTAAGATGTCAGCATACCAAGACATTTTGGACAATTTCATGCTCCCAACTTTGTGGGAACAGTTTGGGGGTGGCCCCTTCCTGTTCCAACATGATTGCGCACCAGTGCACAAAGCAAAGTCCTTAAAGACATGGATGAGCGAGTTTGGGTTGGAGGAACTTGACTTGCTTGCACAGAGTCCTGACCTCAACCCAATAGAGCACCTTTGGGATGAATTAGAGTTGAGACTGCAAGCCAAGCCTTCTTGTCCACATCAGTGTCTGACCTCACAAATGCACTTCTTGAAGAATGGTCAGACAATCCCATAGACACACTTTTAAACCTTGTGGACAGCCTTCCCAGAATAGTTAAAGCTGTTATAGCTGCAAAGTGTGGACCAACTCAATACTGAACCCTTACGGATTAATGCCGCGTACACACTATCAGACATTCCCACATTTTTTTTTTCCGTCTGATTTTCGCTCAAGTTTTTCATGCATACATTCCGAGCGCCAAGAACGTGGAGACGTACAACACTACGACAAGCCAAAAAAAATGAAGTACAATGATTTCGAGCATGCGTCAAATTGATTCCGAGCATGCGTAGGATTTTTGTGCGTCGGAATTGGATATGCACGATCGGAATTTCCGACAAGAACTTTTGTTGTCGGAAAAATTGAGAACCTGCTCTCAAACATCTCTCTTTGTAAGGTCTCTCTTTGTAAGTGTAGCGGCCTCCTCACCCCGACCTCTTTAGCTAGGGGTATGTCGAGCGACAGAGTGAGGTGCGCTACGGCCCATGTCCTCCCCATGCATGTGGGTGAGGTGAAGGCCAATATCAATCTTTTCCTCGGGCCAAATGTGTGCTGGTTATGAGGGTCAGTCCTTCCGTGCCGGAATCTCCCTTTGTTCCCATCAACAGAGTCCATACACCCATCAAAGTCCAAACTCAGGTTTATTGCGTATCTCCACATACAGTCAAATGCAACGGCATGATACGATGGGAAAGCAGGTCGAGGCACTGTACAGGTTCCTAGTCCCTACACTCCCTGTGCTATGACCAGGGGTTGCAGGAGTCTTGATGAAAGCTCCTCCGCTGCGCTGTAGCCCCTATCAGGGGAAGATGTCCTCCAAGGGAGTTACCGAAGGCCCATCCGTCACCGGGTTGACACTGCACCGGGTCTTCGGACGGGTGACCCCCCCAGCCTCCTCACCTCAGATGCGGGTCCCCTCGCAAGGGGCGCCCTGGAGCAACTTCACCCTCGCGGGACCCAGTCGGAGTCACCGGGTCCCAGGCCTCCTTAATAGTACCTCACCCCAGGCTGAAGGTGCCTGGGATGGACCCCATCTTCATTCCGGCCAGGCCTAGGGCGCCTAGGCCAGAACCTTGAACCGGCCGCACCCAGGCCTAGGGTGCCTGGGTGCGTGAAGGGGTGACCCCCCTCCCACAAGAACAACAGACAGGCGACGACTACCTCGTGGCACGGGCGTCTCCCCCTTTTATATCCTCCCATCGACACCACGGCGGGTTCCCCGCCCTAGCCGTACCATCGCCAGGAAGGAACCAAAAAAAAAGGGTAACACTGTGATAGCGATTCTACCTCGAGCCAGCAGGTACACTGACACCCACTGGTCAAAGAGAATATTACACCACCCAATCCTCCACGAATAAGAAAAGGGGTCTAATCCCTGACATAATTACACACCTGGGTCTCTCTACCCCCAGGTGTATCCCACTAACTTTGAAGACCCCGCTACATAAGGTAAGCCCCACATTTTGTACTGTCACTAAATACCATTTTATAGTATGTAGCCCACTGACCCCCTTTAAGGGCCACAGATAACTGGGATTCCTCACCCTTCACAGACAAGCACACCGAACTTCCACAATCACTATGGAGTCAGACTGTGACTTTATTTTTTTTGTTCATTGAGGGATAATAACTTGGATAGGGATGGGAAACATTGGAATGCCCACTTGACTTTAAACAACTTCAGGGACAATTCTTCCTACACTATATTACCAAAAGTATTGGGACAAATAAGACAAGAAATTGGTCGCACACTGGAACTCCAACTTATCTTGATGTCATCTTTATTGTCAAAAGGATCAGACAGATACAGGCAATGGTAGACACATTTCACAAGCGATAGCTTGCTTGTTCACAACACACAAAAGTAACGGGACGCCTGCCTTTACACGCACATAAACTTTAATGGCATCCCAGTCTAATGCCGCGCACACACGATCGGAATTTCCGACAACAAATGTTCGATGTGAGCTTTTGGTCGGATATTCTGACCGTGTGTAGGCCCCATCGGACATTTGCTGTCGGAGCTTCCGACAACAAATGTTTGAGAGCAGGTTCTCAATTTTTCCGACAACAAAAGTTCTTGTCGGAAATTCCGATCGTGCATATCCAATTCCGACGCACAAAAATCCTACGCATGCTCGGAATCAATTTGACGCATGCTCGAAATCATTGTACTTCATTTTTTTTGGCTTGTCGTAGTGTTGTACGTCTCCACGTTCTTGGCGCTCGGAATGTATGCATGAAAAGTTTGAGCGAAAATCAGACGGAAAATTTTTTTTTGGGAATGTCTGATAGTGTGTACGCGGCATTAATCCGTAAGGGTTCAGTATTGAGTTGGCCCACACTTTGCAGCTATAACAGCTTTAACTATTCTGGGAAGGCTGTCCACAAGGTTTAAAAGTGTGTCTATGGGATTGTCTGACCATTCTTCAAGAAGTGCATTTGTGAGGTCAGGCACTGATGTGGACAAGAAGGCTTGGCTTGCAGTCTCCACTCTAATTTATCCCAAAGGTGCTCTATTGGGTTGAGGTCAGGACTCTGTGCAAGCCAGTCAAGTTCCTCCAACCCAAACTCGCTCATCCATGTCTTTAAGGACTTTGCTTTGTGCACTGGTGCGCAATCATGTTGGAACAGGAAGGGGCCATCCCCAAACTGTTCCCACAAAGTTGGGAGCATGAAATTGTCCAAAATGTCTTGGTATGCTGACATCTTAAGAGTTCCCTTCACTGGAACTGTGATGCCATTAAAGTTCATGTGCATGTAAAGGCAGGCGTCCCAATACTTTTGGTAATATAGTATATACAGATACAGCTCCTCTTCTTCCTCCAGCACGCATGTGCTTGCAGAACCCGCCTATGTCATACTGTAGTAATTTTTGTAGCAAAGGCCCATTACAGGCAGGGACTCGGATCAATGTCCAGCTTCACAGAGTCCGAACCTTTAAGCCGACTCGGGCAACACTGTAAGCACATTCACAAAATTCAGTGCGTCCTTTAAGTGAGTCACAAGGCCCTTCTGAGAGAGCGGCCTTCTTCCTGGCTCTCTGCAGCAAGAGCCCTACCCCTGGGTGTCGTCCCTGGCACAGCTTCCTCCAGACCAGCCAGGACAGCTTCAGGACCACTTCAGCACACGTCAGGCCCCTAAAACAGGCTATTGGGCTGAGCTCCATCCAGCAGCACTTCCCTAAGCCTCAGCCTAGGGCAAGAGACAGAGCACATGGGCTGTCCCAAATTGTTATATCCTCCGCAGCATGCAACAGTGGCATAAACCTTCTACAGGATTGGCTGAAGAATATTCATAACTTGGTTTTGTTTGTGAAATCTTATACTATTACTTTGACCAGTGACATTTACTGGCAACAGTAAGAAAACATAAGCTAACTTAAAGAGAAGCTCCAGGCTCCCCCCAAAAATGTTTAAGTCAGCAGCCACAAATACTGTAACTGCTGACTTATAATATTAGGGCACTTACCTGCCCAGGAACCCAGCGGCTATCAGGTGCCGGCACCGCCATCTTGAATAAGGAAAACCGGAAGTAAAGCCTTGTGGCTTCACAGCCAGTTTCTTACTGCGCATGCGCGAACCGCGCTGTGCTTTGTGAACGAGCCGGCTGCGGGGGAAGAAGGGGGGATGCAGCAAACTGAGCCGGAAGTGGGAGCAGGTACTTGTCCAAACCAAGTACCCCCTCCCCCCAGAAGGTGCCAAATGTTGCAGTGGGGGGGGGGGGGGCAGACAAGCTTCCCCTTTTGGGTGGAGCTCCGCTTTAAGCTGAGGGGGAAAAAAAAACAGGTGAAAAACTATACATAAGAATAGGGCGCTACAGATCCTTTCCCAAATCAGGTAGTTTCAAGGGGTAAGAGGGCCAACCCCTAAGCTGACCTTTCTTCATAGGAATTTGTTTCATTGCTGGACGATGGGTTGGGGAGGGGTACATATACAGTGGGGAAAATAATTATTTGATCACCTGCAGATTTTGTAAGTTTGCTTACTTACAAAGAAATGAAGGGTCTATATTTTTCATCATAAGTGTATTTTAAATAACAGACACAGAATATCAACAAAAAATCCTGAAAAAAACACATGATACAAATGTTATAAATTGAGTTGCAGTTCAGTGAGTAAAATAAGTATTTGATCCCCAAGCAAAACATGAATTAGTACTTGGTGGAGAAACCCTTGTTGGCAAGCACAGAGGTAAAGCCTCGTACACACGACCGAGTTTCTCGTCGTAAAAAACCCGTTGATTTTCTTGACGAGATTCTTGTCAAGCTTGCATACACACTGTCAATTCCAAATCTCGTCGTTGTAAAGAGCGGTGACGTACAACATGTACAATGGCAGTATAAAGGGGAAGTTTGATTCCAATGGCGCCACCCCTTGGGCTGCTTTTGCTGATCTTGTGTTATTGCGTGTTAGTAAAAAATTTGGTGAGAGACGATTTGCGCTTTTCAGCCTCGTGCTTTTCAGTTCAGCATGACGAATGTGCTATCTCCATTACGAACGCTAGTTTTACCAGAAGGAGCGCTCCCGTCTCATACTTGATTCTGAGCATGCGCGATTTTTTAAGACTCGGAAAAGCATACACACGACCGTTTTTCTCGTCGCAAAACAGGCCGACGAGAAAAACGAGAATCATTTTTGAAGAATGCCCATTTCAGGACATTTGATTGGAGTAAATTTAATATAACAACCATATTTCTTTACCATATATATATATACCATAGGTAGATATAATACAACACATATCAGTTATTTATTTAAACAAACCAATCCATTCATCAACCCAGCCACTACGACTCGGGTTGGAATTAACGCCTTATTTACTAACACCACTTGTTTAACAGAAAAAAACAAGAGGGAGTACCACGTAATAATTCAGGCTGCGACAAGAGAGGGGGGGGGAGGGGAGTTCACAGGTAAAGTCTTCTGGAGAACAGGTCACAGGGGACTTGCTGGCACCCACCTAAATAGCCTTTTACCCTTCTAGGACCTTCCAAATTGACATGTGACCCTCTTTCTACCCTATCATTGGTGCCCAGCTACCTGATCCTTGACCTATCACCTTCCAGGGGCGGGGGAAATGTCCACTGCCCCAGAGGGATGATAACATTACCTCACAGGTGTGCAAGCAGGGGGACCTAGAAACTCCCTTCTGCAACATTCCCGAGGGGTCGGGGGAGCTTAAAACAGCTCCACTCCCTTCCATTCTAAGTAAGTGAAGTCATTCTATGTGATAATTCATAAAATGGGATTATTCTAGTATCCTGAACGTTCCCAGATGGATTTCAATTCTCACCTGAAGCCTCTTGGTCACACTTTGTGGACTCGAGACACAATTATTTCCCAGTAATACAGACATCTCCAGCTCCCCAACATGCACCGGCTGCCTGACCTTTACCAAAGGAGGATTAATAGAGATTTAGGAGCCTGCGTCCTATCCGGTTGAATTGTTAGTCTTCTTTGATTGATTTCTATGTTAAATTGTCTTATGAATACATTTTTCTGCCTCCATAAATTATGCTAATCTGTAAAATAGTAATTGCTTGTCGACCAGAGTTAAAAGTGTTAAGTGCCGCGGTCATAACTCAAGATCCCAACTTGACGTGTTGGTGATAGAGTCTCGCCATAAATCTATGCTTTGCTTATTGTGTGGAGTCAGACATTTGGGGAAATAATTTATTTTTTTGGCCCCCTGGGAAATCATGTAATGATAGTGACAATATGACATTTAACATGCATGCTTGACAAATTGCTGATTTAACCTTTTTGCAGAAAAAAAAAAAACAGAAAATTTTGACCCCCCTTTGGTTATTGCCTTCCTACTAGTAATGGCGGAATTTAGCAATTTTTATTGGGACTGCAACATTATGGTGGACACATCGGACACTTTTGACACATTTTTGGGACCATTGACAATTTTACAGCAATTACTGCTATAAAAATGCACTGATTACTGTAAAAATGTCACTGGCAGGGAAGGGGTTAACACTAGGGGGCGATCAAGGGGTTACGTGTGTTCCCTCTGCATGTTCTAACTCAAGGGGGAGTGGGACTTACTAGTGAAAATGACAGATCGCTGTTCATACATTATATGAACAACGATCGGTAATTTCTCCCCTGAAAGAACCGGGAGCTGTGTGTGTTTACACACACAGCTCCCGGTTCTCGCTCTGCCACGAGCGATCGCGGGTGCCCCGGCGGTCATCGCGCCCACTGGGCACTCGCATAGTCTCCAGGGGCGAGCAGCAGGCGGGCACGCGTGCCTCCGGTGGTGCGCACGCGCCCCTAGTGGCCACAGGGCGAAGCGACGTAACATAACGTTGTTTCGCCCAGCCGAGCCATGTTGCCGCAGTAAAACTGTGGCGGCTGGTCAGCAAGTGGTTAAAGTATATGTAAACGATCACCTTGTAAAACAACCATTTGGTTTAACCCCTTAGCGCAGACCGTACGCAAATTTGCGTTCTCGGCGTGAAGGGGTTATACTGGGGTGATGCCTGCAGCTGCAGGCATCACCCCAGTACCGTTTTTAGAGCCAACGGTTGGCTTTTTAGTGATAACAACCGATACAGCTAAAACCTGCTCAGCTGTTATCCCTAAAGGAGCGAGAAGGGGACGTCCCCTCCATCCCGCCGCCTTCCACTGCTCCTCCCGGGCCTCCCTTCACACCGGGAGACCCGATCCATGATCCGGCACTTCCGCCGGCTAGAGTGAGACTAGAACAAAGCTGGAAATGGCTTTGTTCAAGTCTCCTATGTAAAAACACGGAAGCGACATCACAACGTCACTTCCGGGTCACTCGGCTGACAATGGCGCCAAATTGAAAAAAAAAATTACAGTACTGTATTCAGAATCTCCAATTTTGGCGATCTGAATACTTTTAATTGCAAAGGAGGGATTGGGGGTCTTTTAGACCCCCGATCCCTCCCTAAAGAGTACCTGTCACCACCTGTTATTGTCAATGTTTAAAGCACCCCCTCCCCGCTGCCCCTCCCCCCCATAGGCGACGCTTTAAAAAAATGTAAGGCCCCGTTCACACCTATGCGAATTGGTTGCGGATTACACCGCATCCAATTCGCATAACATTTTAAAATACATTGATTTCAATGAGGCTGGTTCACATATGTGCGATGCATTCGCACTGCGCATTGCCGAAAAAACGTGTGCATTCTCTGCGGCTCAGGTGCGAATTCAGGCCCATTATGTTCTATGGGCACGCATCTGATTCGCACATGTGTTGCGTTCTGAACAAGGATCTTGAGGGGGAACTCCACGCCAAATTTTAAATAAAAAAACGGCATGGGTTCCCCTCCAGGAGCATAGCAGGCCCTTAGGTCTGGTATGGACTTTAATGGGAACCCCTATGCCGAAAAAATCCATAGCAGACCCTTATCCCTGCACGCAACCTGGCAGGCCTCAGGAAAAGAGGGGGGGAAGAGAGAGCGCCCCCCTCCCTCCTGAACCGTACCAGGCCGCATGCCCTCAACATGGGGGGGTGGGTGCTTTGGGGCAGGGGGGCGCCCTGCGGCCCCCCCACCCCAAAGCACCCTGCCCCCATGTTGATGAGGACAGGGCCTCTTCCTGACAACCCTGGCCGTTGGTTGTCGGGGTATGCGGGCGAGGGGCTTATCATAATCCAGGAGCCCCCTTCAATAAGGGGGCCCCCAGATACCGGCCCCCCACCCTATGTGAATGAGTATGGGGTACATCGTACCCCTACCCATTCACCTGGTGGAAACAAATTTCAATAAAAACACTACACAGGTTTTTAAATTAATTTATTACACAGTTCCGGGGGTCTTCTTCCGACTTCGGGGGTCTCTTCCGACTTCGGGGGTCTCTGGTGTCGTCTCCGCGCTCTCCGGTTCTTCTCTCGATCTCCGGTTCTTTCTTCCTTCTGCCGGGCCTCCGCTATCTTCTTCCAGCTCTTTTGCTAGCGGGGGCCCGGTCTTCTTCGTCGCCTTCTACCCTCTTCTCTCCTGGAGATGTTGACTCGTCGCTGTCTCCGGCTGTAATGCTGTGTGCGCGGAGCGCATTCACTTATATAGGCATGGGCGTGGTCACCGGGTGATGCCACCCAGTGACCCCGCCCCCATATGACGTCACAGTCCCATCATTCCCGGGACTGTCACGTCATACGGGGGCGGGAGCAGTGATGAGTATCGTGTCACTTGTAGCCCAGCCCCCACACAGTTAGAATCACTCCCTAGGACACACTTAAAGTGGTTGTAAACCCACTTTGACAACATGCACCTACAGGTAAACCTAGATTAGGGCTTACCTGTAGGTGCATGAAATATCTCCCTAACCTACACAGTTAAGGAGATATTTGCAGATAACACGCCGTAGACAACGGTGCAGGCGCACTGAGCGTCCCTGCATAATGAATGGGACATGCCGATTTTCTCAATCGGCGAATGCCGGCCCCGCGCATGCGTGTGATGTCATCGCCGCTCCGACCAATCACAGCGCCGGAGCGGCGATACCAGGAATAAGCTCTGAGGGGACATGGTGGCGGCGGCGGAGGGGAAGGAGGAGGACTTCGGGGGCTTCCATTTCAGGTAAGTGCCACATAATGAGCAAGTATGCACAGCATACTTGCTCACTATGCCTTTTTCTTGCAGGTTTTTTTTTTTTTTTTCTGTGAAAACTGTCAGAGGGTTTACTTCCTCTTTAACCCCTTCCTAGCCCCCTAGTGGTTAACCCCTTCACTGCCAGTGTAATTTACACAGTAATCAGTGCATTTTCATAGCACCTATTGCTGTATAAATGACAATGGTCCCAAAATAGTGGCAAAAGTGTCCGATGTGTCCGCCATAATGTCGCAGTCACGATAAAAATCGCAGATCGCTGCCATTACTAATAAAAAAATATGACATAAATCTATCCCCTATTTTGTAGACGCTATAACTTTTGCGCAAACCAATCAATATACGCTTATTGCGATTTTTTTTACCAACATTATATAAAAGAATACGTATTGGCCTAAACTGAGGAAAAAATGTTTTTTTATATATTTTTGGGGGATATTTATTATAGTAAAAAATTTAAAATTTAGCTTTTTTTCAAAACTGTCGCTTTTTTTTTTGTTTATAGCGCAAAAAATAAAAACCGCAGAGGTGATCAAATAGAAAGCTCTATTTGTGGGGAAAAAAGGACGTACATTTTCTTTTGGGTACAGCGTCGCACGACCGTGCAATTGTCAGTTAAAGCGACGCAGTGCCGAATCGCAAAAAGTGCTCTGGTCAGGAAGGGGGTAAATCCTTCCTGGGGCTGAAGTGGTTAAATTATATTACTATTATAAAAAACATAGAATTTTCATAAAACAGTGGACGTTCTTGGAGAATTGTCAGTACGGTTTTGCTACTTGATAAATGCAGGTTTAGGAAATGGGAAAAATGTAGCGATGAGGGTTAGCTTAGGGGGTTAAATTTCAAAATAAGTTTTATGCCTCGTCCACACGATCCGAATATCGTACGACAGATCGTACGACTTTTTTTCGCTTAATAGTCGCAAGTAGAAATTAAATAGGTTATTAACCACATCAATACTGGGCACTTTAGCCCCCTTCCTTCCCAGACCAATTTTCAGCACTCTCGCATTTTCAATAACAATTGCGCGGTCATGCTACACGGTACCCAAATGGAATTTTTATAATTTTGTTCACACAAATAGAGCTTTCTTTTGGTGGGTATTTTTTCACGACTACGTTTTTAAATTTTTTGCGAAATAAGCGAAAAAATAGCGGAAATTTGAAAACAAAAAAAACATTTTCGTCTTTCTATTTTTAAAAAAATCCAATAAAATCAAATTTTGTCATAAATTTAAGCCAAAATGTATTCTACTACATGTTTTTGGTAAAAAAAAAATCTGTTAAGTGTATAATAATTGGTTTGTGTGACCACGGACATATGTACGCAAATGATCATGTACAGATGTGCGCAGGTGATCACGGACATATGTGTGCAAATGATCATTGGGACATATGATTTTACTGTCACATATGTGGGGGACAGGTGTTTTTACTATGTGGGGACATGTGTGTGTGGGGACATGTGTGTGTGAGGATGTGTGTGTGGGGCATAGGTGTGCACAGCCTATTGCATTAGGGTGTGCACCCCAAATATATTAAAACATGGACGGTGTCAGTAGAGCAGAGGTTGGTGTCAGTAGGGCAGTAGCTTTTTATTTTTATTATGTTAATCTTTTTATTTTATTTTTAAAAAATGTAGGAGCCCCTTTCAGGGGCATTGGTGCAATATTAGCAGGGGGAATCTACAACTCAAGCGGTGATTAGGGTGTGTCCAGGCACATCCCCTGCGCACGCCTATGGTGTGGGGACATGTATTTTGGGGAAATGTTTGTTTACTTTATGTGTTTACACTGTGTGGGGACACTAGGCTGGTGATCAGTGAGTAAAAAGCTGAAAAAAACAGCTCATACTCACTGATCACCAGCCAGCTGCAGCGATCCGCTATCCTCTCCTCACCGACGACTTCTGTGTGAGGAAAGGAGAGCCGATTGCCTAGCAACCGGCTCTCTGTTTACATCACATGACGGCTGTGATTGGACACGACCGTCATGTGATCAGGAGGGCCAATCACAGAGCCCTCCTGCCGAATGGAGATGCAAGTGCATCGGGATCGCGCCGCTGCGCGGGAACGCGCGCGCGTGATCCCCCTCCTTCTGAGGGACGTTCCTGAACGTCCACTCAGAAGGAGAGAGCGCCCATCCGGCCATATATGTACAGTGGCCGGTTGGGAAGTAGTTAAAGTCACGAAAATTCTCATACGACAAAAAAAAAAATCGGAAGTGATGTCATGTGTTGTAATGTATTTGTGTTGTATTTTCGGACGACAACTGTACTGAATAAACGAAAATCGTACGATCTGGTATTATACAAGGAAAATTTTCATGGATGTCCAATAAAATAATATCGGATGAACTGTCATGATCGGCTCCCGGAAGCTCTGTACTAACGATCCGATTATCGTACGATTCTTCCTCGGACGACATTTTTCGTACGATATTCGGATCGTGTGTGCGGGCCAATAGTTCACCTTTCTATTAATTACTAGCAATGTCTATAGGTAACATTTCCCTATTGGGAAAAGTTCAGGAAACATTTTTTTTCCCCAAATATATGAGAATTTGTATTGAGAATTTTGTAGCATAAAGCGAATTTATATTTTTAGGTTTTCAAGGCTTACAAAGCTCATAAATGCTTCTAGTCCTGGAGCTGTATCCATTTTTATTTCTTCTGTTTCCGCTTTATGCAAATCCTAAAAGTTTTTCTTTTCACTTAACAAAGAAAAGAGGTTCCATTACTCTTATAGAAAAGAAGACCCCGGTGAACCATAAAATGTCACATTTTAGGTCATCGTATCCCATTTTCTTCGAATTTTTTGATTTTTAAAGAAAAAAAAGAAAAGAAACAAAGTTGGTCTCTGAATCCCGTCCAGCATCAGCAGTAATTCTGAAGCCGGCCTACTTCAGAGCCGGCTATGAAACGGCTCCGTCTCCTTTCATTATGCTATTACCGTAGCCCTTTTATTAAAACAAAATCATTATGCAAATCCAGCCTTTGAAAGGAGAGCACTGGTGCTTGATGAATTTGGTAATGTAAGTAAGATCACAGTTCACCTTACTAGATGGCGATCAATTCTGTGTGGGTGCCCATTGATCGGGAACTTTTTCAAATATTTTATGAAAATGCAGACACTTGAAAACCTCTAGTATGAATCATTTATTTAAATCAGCCCTAATAAAACAGGAGACTTGGGAGCCGTGTCTGACTTTCCATAGCCCCGGCAGTTCCTTTTATCATCTTGTTCTTCCACCCTTTAACTGCTGAGATGTATGGCTGACACTTATATGATGCAATAACACCCTTGTATGTAGGTCACCAACAATTCATAGCAACCCTAAATTGATTATGATCGTAAAAATAAGGCACTTAAAGTACTCAGAGCTTGTTGGCAAAGTTAAACTTATTTTATTGACGAAACAAAAACCCTTTTGTTATGTAAAATATTACTTGAAGCGTAAGCTAGTACCACATTTTTTTTTTTTTTTTATTATTTATGTTTAAGTGGTTGTAAACCTCTGAAATGGAAAGTGAACAAAGCATATCTTGCTGTCGATCTTGTGTGCCTGTCTCAATCCAAAGCACCCAGTGTGATTTCTGTCTGCTCTCTCATTCCCCTGCTGTCTGCATGAGTCATTTCTGATCATTTATCCTGACACCAGACAATCCTGGGTGATTGGCACACACCCCCAGCACACCGGACTCGGCTGTGCATGTTTCCCTATGAGACTGTGTAAAGGGAGGTGTGTCCATTCCTTCCTCTTATATCTTAGTTTACACTCAACTCTATGGTGTGCAGTGTGTGATATCAGATCCCCGCCCTCTGCCTTCTACAGCTCACAAATGCTGTGTAAACTGTGCACTTTGAACAGATTAAGACCCCTTTCACACTGTAGGCATTTTTCAGGAGTTTTCGCGCTAAAAATAGCGCCTGTAAAGTGTCTGAAAAACTTCCCTTAGTGCTCCTTAGTGTGAAAGCCCAAATGCTTTCACACTGGTGCGCTGCGCTTGCAGGATGTTAAGAACCTTTTCACACTGCCAGCGCCCGAAAAATGCTGGTAAAGCGCCGCTAAAACTAGCATCGCTTTACCAGCGTTTTTCGGGCTCTGGCGGCTGAATAAAGGGTTAAAAGCGCCCGCAAGGCACCGCTGCCGAGGCGCTTTGCAGAGGCTTTGCAGGCGCTTCCCATTGATTTCAATGGGAAGGGGCGCTTTAGGAGCGGTGTATACACCGCTCCTATAGCGCCTCAAAGAAGCTGCTTGCAGGACTTTTTTTGACGGCCTGCCATCGCAGCACCCCAGTGTGAAAGCACTCAGGCTTTCACACTGGGATTGCAGATGAGGCTTTTTTCAGGCGCTTTACAGACGCTATTTTTAGCGGTAAAGCGCCTGAAAAACGCCTCCAGTGTGAAAGGGGTCTAAAAAAAAGTCCTGCAGGCAGCATCTTTGGGGCGCTTTAGGAGCGGTGTATACAGCGCCCCAGAAGTGCCTGCAAAGCGTCTCGACAGAGCTTTTAACCCTTTATTCAGCCGCTAGCGGGGCTTAAAAGCATCCTGCTAACGGCCGAAAAGCACCTCTAAAATTATGGTAGAGCACCGGAAAAACTAGCGCTGCAAGTGTAAAAGGGCTCTTAGAAGAGAGTGCTTCAGAAATACAGGTACAACTTATGTATCAGAATGTGTTTTATATCTGTGGGCCAGTCACTTCAGTGGGTATACAACCCAGATAGCAAGCATAACTTGCTACAAATTTGTGGCAGTGTTGAGTTGTAAGCCTTGTTAACTTGCTGCACATTTTCAATGGCAAGTTGTACTCTTGCAGTCAGAGCATTTGAAGCACAAGTTCTAGTTGACACTTTTCCAATTTGTAGCAAATTTGTGTGGCAAGTCTCTAGCAAGAGCAAAGTTGCAGTGGTGAGTCTACAGCAAGAGCTCTGCAAGTCTATAGCATGAAAGTTCATCCACACTGCCCCCTGTGGTGGTATGATTATTGCACAACATAACTGAACCAGAACTTGCAGCAGACTTGCATAATATTTGCAAAGGACGTTGATCTGCAATGCAGACTTTATATAAGAAGACACTAATATCAGTGCACACATCCAATGTACAAACAGATATTAGCATAGGGTCAGATAGGAGTCCTGGTGGAATTGTACACATACTGTATACCCAGGTATGTATAGTTATTAATAGAGATACCTCCAGATGAATGTTAGAGCAAAGTCCCACCCATTGCAGGGGCCTCTGAGGATGATGCAGCGTCTGTCTTTGTGTCATAAACCTTAAGACAAGATTTGTGGTGATGAGGAGATCCTCCAGCTTTTACCCAACCAGCCTGGAATGCAGTCCTAGTTATCTGGCACTGTGCATGTGAGATAGTAATGGGGCAGAGATACTCTGGGGGGATTTACTAAAACTGGAGCACTCAGAATCCGGTGCAGCTATGCATTGTAGCCAATCAGATTCTAACTTTAGCTTGTTCAATTAAGCCTTGATAATAACACACGGAAGCTGATAGGTTTCTATGCAGAGCTGCACCAGATTGTGTATGCTGCAGTTTCAGTTAATCAACCCCTGTTTGTCTTGAGTATTCAGCAATTCACTCAAGAAGCTACAGTATATGCAGCTGCAGTTCAACTATTACAACATAGCATTACTTGGATAATCATCTCTTCTGATCTGGTATTAGTAGCATGGATAGGGCATGTGGCTGAGACCTTCTCTCTCCACTTCCTCCTTCCAGGATCTTTTACCAACAACTTCAGAGTCAGGAAGTGACATACTTAACCATACATTACAGTGTGAAACTAGCAGCTGACATTAGGGGGCAGCAAATTTCTACACAGCTTGTATGCATCTCTTGCTTTCATGCTGCCTGCATAAACCATGCACAGTGAAAACTGCAGTCAAATCTTTGTGCCAATCCCTATTTTTCTGAAAAGGTTGAGTTTGGCCCAGTCCTCTCCCGGCTTCCAGGTATGGAGCCTTGTACTGCATTGATATAGATACAAATACAGGGATAGGCCTATAAAATAAATGGAACCATAATACATCTTCCTTTGTGAGCCTGTCTATGGGGGTACGATTAGCGTAGCTCTAGCTGCTATTCATTTATTACTGTCCAATGTGTCCATGGCCAAGGGTCAACTAACAAAATATTGTTACTAAGCAGTGCCTCGAAATCAGTTTTTCTGGATACTTTTAATATCATATCTAAGACATTTTTTACATCCAAAAAACACCCAAAAAAGCCCAAAAATTGTAGTTATCATTGTATTATAAAAGCCATAGTATAGAAGTCAAAGACCATTATCTTCAACCTAACCTAGCAATACTTGAATCGGTTGCTCCTGAAAATGTACTGGAACAAAACCAGCTTTGTTAAGGAGACCCAGAAATTTCAAGCTGTGTTCCTCTAGAGACTGAAATAAATTTCAAGCTTGCCGTTCTAACTTAGCAGTGATCGGAAAAACCAACAGTTCTTGGTCGATGTTTTTTTTGTTTTTTTTTAATGCAGAAAACTCAGAGTAACGGAATGAAGATGAGATTCTAACTGTTCCACAGAGACCGCTTCATCGCTCTCACCCCAGGATACTCGCTAAGAATGAGTCTCTCAAACGCTCCAGTCATTCCGGCTTAACTGAGATGTGAATAATCATCTTTTTGTAACGTACCTTTTTTTTTTTTAAGGGCTGCTCCATGGTAATCACTGGGGCACATTACAGTGGCTGAGCAAAACGCAATCACTAATCACGCTGCTGATGATAATGCCAAAGTCGATTGCTAATACCATTAATTAGGCGGTAATCCAACAATGTTCTTTTGTATTGCGGCACAATGTGTAATTCGTACAGGCGCTTTGGATCATCTGAAGAGGATTTAAAAGGTAATGCCAAGTATTAGTTGAGATTTTGGCATTTTAGAGAGTCTTCCAGCTGAGTTGTGTTATAATTTTTATTTTATTTGTTCGTCTTTAATTTTGTTTATACTAGGCCTCATGGTGTTCAAAGGAAGACATGTTCTCACTTGGGAAAATATGTTGGCTTTCTAACCCTTTGCCCTTCTATACAAAATGTTAAAAAGGCTTCACTCCTAAAGCAGATATACCGTATATACTCGAGTATGACCCCTCGGCTTATACTCGAGTCAACTTTTTGCGCCTGATCTCCCGGACTTTGGGGACCCAGTACTGGCCAAACTTGGCACGCATGTAGCACCACTCTTCCTCTATAAGTGTGCAAAGTTTGTTGACCGAGGGACCTACAATCGGGGGGGCGGTCCGATTTCCGATAATAGTGGTCTCTGCGGTGGATTCACAGCAAGATCACTTTTATCGTTGACAGGAGAGGGCCCGTCGCTTACCGGAGCTGTCGGCAGCGGCGGAGGCGATCAGGTCCTTCTTGTGGCTGGGTATGGAGACGAGTGAGGGGAAGATGGCCCCCACCCGTCTCCATACCATAGCAGGGCGGAAGCGGCGTCAAAACGTAACTTCCGCCCATAGCTCTTAAAGGGCCATTTTTTTTTTTGCATTTTGTTAAATTATAATTTTTTTTTTATTATTGCATTTTAGTGTAAATATGAGATCTGGGGTCTTTTTGACCCCAGATCTCATATTTAAGAGGACCTGTCATGCTTTTTTTCCATTACAAGGGGTGTTTACATTCCTTGTAATAGGAATAAAAGAGACACTTTTTTTTTTTTTTTAAAGAACAGTGTAAAAAAATAAAAATAAAAGGTAAAATAAATAAGGAAAAAAAGAAAACATTTTTTAAACGCGCCCCGTCCCATCGAGCTCGCGTGCAGAAGCGAACGCATAAGTGAGCAGCGCCTGCATATGAAAACGGTGTTCAAACCACACATGTGAGCTATCGCCGCGATCAGGGGAGCGAGAGAAATAATTCTAGCCCTAGACCTCCTCTGTAACTCAAAACATACAACCTGTAGAATTTTTTAAACGTCGCCTATGGAGATTTTTAAGGGTAAAAGTTTGTCGCCATTCCACGAGTGGGCGCAATTTCGAAGCGTGACATGTTGGGTATCAACTTACTTGGCGTAACATTATCTTTCACAGTATAAAAAAAAAATGGGCTAACTTAACTAAAAAAAAAAGTATTTTTTCCCAAAAAAGTGCGCTTGTAAGACCGCTGCGCAAATACAGTGTGACATAAAGTATTACATCGACCGCCGGTTTATTCTCTAGGGTGTTAGAGAAAAAAATGTATAGTGTTTGGGGGTTCTAAGTAATTTTCTAGGAAAAAAAAATGTTTTTAACTTGTAAACACCAAATCTCAGAAAGAGATGGTTAAAGAGAAAGTAAACCCTCTTTTTTTTTCCCTTAAAAAAAAAACCCTGCAAGAGAAAGGCATAATGAGCTAGTATGCCTTGCATACTAGCTCATTATGTGGCACTTACCTGAGATCGAACCCCCCCCCCAATTGTCCTCGTTCCCCTCCACCGCCATGTCCCCTCCGAGCGTCTTCCATGTATCGCCGCTCCGGCGCTGTGACTGGCCGGAGTGGCGATGACCTCACTCCTGCGCGCGGTCCCGACATATCCCTGCGCATGCGCTCGTCACATTCGATGCCGTCGCCGCCATCTTGCTACACCCTACCTATGCCTAGGAAGCTACCGCCCATGCGTCAAAGTAATTTTGAGCATGCGCGGGTTTCCACGGCGACAAGTAAGTGTACACACTCTCAGGTTTCTCGTCGGGAAACAGGCCGACAAGAATCCCGACGAGAAAATAGAGAGCAGGTTCTCTATTTTTCTCGTTGAGATTCTGGGCAGTCTTCTTGACGAGAAACCTGAAAGCCTCGTACACAAGACCGATTTACTCGGCAAGAAAGCTCTGCCAGCAATTTTCTTGTCGTTTCTTGCCGAGAAAACCGGCCGTGTGTATGAGGCCTAATGCTGCGTACAATGACGAGAAAAATGCAATTTTTTAAAATGGTCATTAAAAATAATCGTGTGTGGGCTTCAGAGCATTTTTCACGACATGAAAAATGGGCATAAAAAAATTTGAACAATTATATACAATCCAGCGCTCAAATGGTGGCAAAAGACCTTTGACAAAGCGCATGCGCACGAAACATGTTAGTGTGAGGACTCACTACAGGAGCCCACCATCCCGCCAGCCAAGTCTGCACATCCCTCCTGCTCCTTGCCCCCGTCTTGGTGTTTCTTCCGGCCGCCAGTTGGAGAGTGCAACGGCTACATAGCCGAATAGAGCCGCTGATCATTCCATCTCCTGCCTGCCTGCACAGCTGGTCTGATTGCGATACAGGTACTTCCAGAGTACTTCCAGAGTATGTCACATCTCTTTTTGGTCTTCCTGGTCTCCACGGCTTTTGTATTTCCATCCAGCCATAGGCTGTGAAAGACTGCATCCATGGATACAGGTTTAAATCTCTACTGACGGCAAGGATAGTGCAAGTTACATCCAGTAACTTTGATCAACACCAAGCTCATTCCATCCAACTGGTCATCACAACCAGATTTATTCAGCACACTTGCACATCTTAACCCTTTGGCTGGCGGTGTTGGTTGTTATGCGTTTTTTAATGTTTCAATACTGATCAAGATTTTTGTCTGATCCCAGTTTGAAGGTTATTGTACTTTGTATTTTTGATTCCATCCAATCAAATACATCAAATCAATTTTCAGCATGCATTTTAATCAATAAATTATCATTTTTATTTGATCACCAAGTTACATTTCATCATTTTTGCCACCATTTGAGCGCTGGATTGTATATAATTGTTTCGAGATTGCCTTGTTCCGGAGGTTGCCAGCTGCACTGGGGGCAAGTTTTTTAAGACTTATATTCATATGACATTACGTTTTACATATTGCTGATGGTTTCAGCGCTACAAGACTCTTTTTGTTTTTGATAAAAAAATTGGAACATGCTCTAATTTTTCTCGTCGTTTTTCACGTCGTCGTTTTTCTCGTCATGAAAAACGGCCGTGTGTAGGCTTTAACGACATGAAAAAAAATGCGCATGCTCAGAATCAAGTGATGAGACGGGAGCGCTTGTTCTGGTAAAACTAGCGTTCGTAATGGAGATAGCACATTTGTCACGCTGTAACGGACTGAAAAGCACGAGGCTGAAAAGCGCGAATCGTCTCTCACCAAACTTCTACTAACACGAGGATCAGCAAAAGCAGCCCAAAGGGTGGCGCCATCCGAATGGAACTTCCCCTTTATAGAGCCGTCGTACATTTCGTATGTTTACTCAAGCATTTTTTTCCACGATATAGTGTGTAGGCAAGGCAGGCTTGAGAAGAATCACGTCGAGAAAAATGCAGTTTTTTTCAATGACATTAAAAATACACGTGTGTACGTAATGCCGCGTACACACGATCGACGGGAAAAACGAAGAACGGCTTGTTCCCCTACACACGGCCGTTTTTCCCATCATTTTTTCTCTTGGTCGAGAAAAACGACCGTGTGTAGGCTCCCCGGCAGTGTTTCCCTATGGGAAAAAAATGCCGTGAATCACAACGAGAAAAATTAGAGCATGTTCTAATTTTTCTCGTCGTGATTAATGCCGTTTTTCTCGTCGGGAAAAATGATCAAAAGCCCACACACGGGCGTTTTTCTCGTCAAAGAGAAAAAATAAAAATTTTCCCGACGAGAAAAACGGCATAAGAGTTTGGGGGAAATTATCCAATGGGGACACCTGTTTCTGTGACAACTAAAAATAATTTTCCCTTCATTTTGTAGAGATTTGCTCTCACTGTGATCTCTATGGAGCCTGATTATCACAAGCAGTGGTCAAAATAGCAGCATCTGTTGGAATTTTTACGCTGTGCACAAACTCTTTTTATTTTAATTACAGTTTTTCCTTTTCATTTCATACCCCTGAACATTCACTTGGCTTGGCAGCACTTGTGTATGGTAATGAAGTGTTTTGTCCACAGCAAACACATATGTAAAATATACAGCGAGGTGCGTTCAATTGAAAAGATCGCGGTCTGGTAAGAGGCAGCCATGCATGCAGCAAATTTTTTGGTTCAGAAAGCACATCAAACAGAAGCATAGGTTGCAGATAACAACTCTTTAACATGGAAGCTTGTTGTATGTGGAAATAAAACAGTGAGCGGATTCGAGAAGATGAGACGGCTTTCTCTGTCAGACGGCGTTTCGGAATGTGTCAGTACTTTGGATTGGCTCTTACAACACTGGCTGTCAAACATCAGAACTTTGGGCTGTCACATTATTGTTCCTGCTAACATTTTACCGTCATTTTCAGGGAGTCTTGGCTGCTGATCCAGAATATCTGAGACTGCTACTGTACAATAAATGCTGTTTTGAAACTCCACACCAGTGAGGGAGATCTAATTATTTGTTTACTGGAATTTAAATACCTTTTCTGTATTTGAAATGTTGCTTTAAAGTGAAGTTCTGCAGAGAAGGATTATGGGCCCTAGGCAAGGTGGCAGTTTTGCTATTCCCCCCTTCCCCCCACCCTTTGCCACATTTGTATTGTCTGTACTGGCAAGGCCTCATCAGACACCAACCGGGAATTTGATTAAGCTACGCTATATTGTCAAAAGTATTGGGACGCCTGCCTTTACACGCACATGAACTTTAATGACATCCCGGTCTAAGCCTGTAGGGTTCAATATTGCGTTAGCCTACTGTGAGGGGGCTAGCTCGGCAGCGGGTGTGTGTGACCCCCGGGATGGGCTCCCCACACAAAAACAGGCCCAGCAAACGGAGGTTGTGGTTTTCAAAATCAAAAAGGTGCGGTTTATTTTCTATTTACAGTGACAAAACACAGCAAAGCAAAAGAAACATAAATAAAATAAATCCTGGTCAACTTGACCTCTGACTAAACATACAGGTTTCCTAACTAACAACTGGGATCAGCCTAGTGCTGTCCTAGTCCCTAAGTCCCTGGTTTTAAATGTCCAAGCAAATAGCCACACAGGCTTTGTCTCACCGCACAGGGGTTCACTCTCCCTAGACAGTCCACACAGGTCTGGTTCCAGGCATGAGCAAACAGCTAATGAATCTGGGAGTTTTTATAGAGGCCTAAATGAGCTGACAAGCTTCAGCTGGTCTCATCAACTCCCTGTCTGCACGACGCCCCACACTCTCCCTAGAGGTATGAGTCATCCATGAGCCCACTAGCCTCAGCTGGGCTTATACAACTCTCCACCTAGTTGTATAAGTCGGCGTAAAGCCTGAATCTGGGCGAAATATATCTACCCCCCTGGATGCAACCAGGTGACCCCACCTTCCTGCTGTCACACTACCCTTTGCAGCTATAACAGCTTCAACTCTTTTGGGAAGGCTGTCCACAAGGTTTAGGAGTGTGTCTATGGGAATGTTTGACCATTCTTCCAGGTCAGGTTTGGCCATTTTAGAGGTCAGGACTCTGTGCAGGCCAGTCAAGTTCCTCCACCCCAAACTCACTCATCCATGTCTTTATGGACCTTGCTTTGTGCACTGGTGCATAGTCATGTTGGAACAGGAAGGGGCCATCTCCAAACTGTTCCCACAAAGTTGGGAGCATGAAATTGTCCAAAATGTCTTGGTATGCTGAAGCCTTAAGAGTTCCCTTTACTGGAACTAAGGGGCCAAGCCCAACCCCTGAAGAACAACCCCACACCATAATCCCCCATCCACCAAATGATTTGGACCAGTGCACAAATCAAGGTCCATAAAGACATGGATGAGCAAGTTTGGGGTGGAGGAACTTGACTGGCCTGCACAGAGTCCTGACCTCAACCCGATAGAACACCTTTTGGGCGAATTAGAGCGGAGACTGCAAGCCAGGCCTTCTCCTCCAATATCAATGCCTGACCTCACAAATGCGCTTCTGGAAGAATGGTCAAACATTCCCATAGACACACTCCTAAACCTTGTGGACAGCCTTCATAGAAGAGTTGAAGCTGTTTTAGCTACAAAGGGTGGGCCAACTCAATATTGAACCCTACAGACTAAGACTGGGATGCCATTAAAGTTCATGTGCGTGTAAAGGCAGACGTCCTATTACTTTTGACAATATAGAGTAACTGTGCCACATTAAGCAGATAGAACTGCTTCATGTCTATCTTCACCACCTGCGTCAGTTTCTATTTCAGAGTGAAATAGAAATGCGCACAGGTCTACACTTAATTAACAGAGAGAATGAGGAAGATTGCAGAGTTAACAACCCTCCTCCTCTCTCCCACTCTTAGTTGAGCAGGGGACAGGGGCGGGCAGAGAGATTGGAGCATGCAGCTCCAGCTCTCCTGTTCTCTGTGCTGCCTGGCTCAGACACAGCAGAACAGAGAACTCATAACTACTAATAAAGCCCAAAAGCAGGCAAAAAAAAAGTTTTCCCATGCGGTGGTGATGTGCCCGCACTGCATGGGTTGACTCGTTTTGTTCATTCAGGGGAGAGGAGAAAGTTGTATACTCACCCGATCCTCCACTCCACCGGCAAATGGTGTTCCAGCGGTGGACTTTTTCTGACATTCTCACATCCACAGCAGGTCTATGGGTGTGATGACATCAGGAACAGTTCACCGCACAAGGCCACAAGGGTTTTTGAGGCACCTGTACAGAGTCTATTAAAAATGAGTGCAGCGCTAATTAAAAGTTCATATGAGAAAGTTCATAAAATAAATCACACAAGATTCCAGATAAAGTGAGGATGTGCCTGAAAACGGTGACTCCTTGACAGAAGTGTGCAACCTCCACCATAGATACTCTTTGCAGCTCACCTCAACGCCAGGACCCCTGAATTAACAAAGGGTCAATCAGGCTGTCCCATAAAGGGTGTAAATCCACAAGCGTTGTCACAGCAGTCTTCCTGGTGTGGATCACATAATAAAGCCAAGTTTGCTCATACAGGGAAATCCTATCAGAATGGCTTGCAAACAGATGATCACCAATAACCCGGGATATGGGAATAAATAAAAAAAAAAACATCTATTTACAATGGGGCAAAAAAAGTAATTAGTCAGCCACCAATTGTGCAAGTTCTCCCACTTAAAAAGATGAGAGAGGCCTGTAATTGTCATCATAGGTAAACCTCAACTATGAGAGACAAAATGTGGAAACAAATCCAGACAATCACATTGTCTGATTTGGAAATAATTTTTTTTTGCAAATTATGGTGGAAAATAAGTATTTGGTCAATATCAAAAGTTCATCTCAATACTTTGTTATATATCCTTTGTTGGCAATGACAGAGGTCAAACGTTTTCTGCAAGTCTTCACAAGGTTGTCACACACTGTTGCTGGTATGTTGGCCCATTCCTCCATGCAGATCTCCTCTAGAGCAGTGATGTTTTGGGGCTGTGGCTGGGCAACATGGACTTTCAACTCCCTCCAAAGGTTTTCTATGGGGTTGAGATCTGGAGACTGGCTAGGCCACTCCAGGACCCTAAAATGCTTCTTACAAAGCCACTCCTTCGTTGCCCGGGCGGTGTGTTTGGGATCATTGTCATGCTGAAAGACCCAGCCACGTTTCATCTTCAATGCCCTTGCTGATGGGAGGAGGTTTGCACTCAAAATCTCACGATACATGGCCCCATTCATTCTTTCATGTACACAGATCAGTCGTCCTGTTCCCTTTGCAGAGAAACAGCCCCAAAGCATGATGTTGCCACCCCCATGCTTCACAGTAGGTATGGTGTTCTTTGGTTGCAACTCAGCATTCTCTCTCCTCCAAACACGACGAGTTGTGTTTCTACCAAACAGTTCTACTTTGGTTTCATCTGACCATATGGCATTCTCCCAATCCTATTCTGGATCATCCAAATGCTCTCTAGCAAACCTCAGACGGGCCCAGACATGTACTGGCTTAAGCAGGGAACTTCAGGCACGTCTGGCACTGCAGGATCTGAGTCCCTGGCGGCGTAGTGTGTTACTGATGGTAGCCTTTGTTACGTTGGTCCCAGCTCTCTGCAGGTCATTCACTAGAGCCCCCCGCGTGGTTCTGGGATTTTTGCTCACCGTTCTTGTGATCATTTTGACCCCACGGGGTGAGATCTTGCGTGGAGCCCCAGAGCGAGGGAGATTATTAGTGGTCTTGTATGTCTTCCATTTTCTAATTATTGCTCCAACAGTTGATTTCTTCACACCAAGCTGCTTGCCTATTGCAGATTCAGTCTTCCCAGCCTGGTGCAGGTCTACAATTTTGTTTCTGGTGTCCTTCGACAGCTCTTTGGTCTTCACCATAGTGGAGTTTGGAGAGTGACTGTTTGAGGTTGTGGACAGGTGTCTTTTATACTGATAACAAGTTCAAACAGGTGCCATTAATACAGGTAATGGGTGGAGGACAGAGGAGCCTCTTAAAGAAGAAGATACAGGTCTGTGAGAGCCAGACTACTTGCTTGTTTGTAGGTGACCAAATACTTATTTTCAACCATAATTTGCAAAAAAAAATCTTTCCAAATCAGACAATGTGATTGACTGGATTTGTTTACACATTTTGACTCTCATAGTTGAGGTATATCTATGATGACAATTACAGGCCTCTCTCATCTTTTTAAGTGGGAGAACTTGCACAATTGGTGGCTGACTAAATACTTTTTTGCCCCACTGTATTTCTGAGCAAAAGTAGAAGAATGAGCCTGGAGAGGTTGCTGCAGTCCGGCCTGGAGTATCTGGTTGGTTCCTGGCGGTCGTCTCCTATGTGATTTTATGTACGAGCGCTCATATGCTGGCACTTATTGAAAGTGCCATATTTGTAAGTTTTATTTGTTTATTCTTTGATTAAATGTTTTAGATGTTTTTTATTTATTCCCATATCCCGGGTTATTGGTGATCATCTGTTTGCAAGCAATTCTGATAGGATATCCTTGTATGAGCAAACTTGGCCACATCAGGAAGACTGCTGGGACAACGTGTGTGGATTTACACCCTTTATGGGACAGTCTGATTGGTTCTTTGTTAACTCAGGGGTCCTGGTGTTGAGGTGAGCGGCAAAGGGTGTCTATGGTTGAGGTTGCACACTTCTGGCATGAGGTTCACTGTTTTCAGGCACATCCTCACTTTATCTGGAATCTTAGTTACATAGTAGATGAGGTTGAAAAAAGACACAGGTCCATCAAGTCCAACCTATGCGTGTGATTTTATGTCAGTATTACCTTGTATATCCCTGTATGTTGTGGTCATTCAGGTGCTTATCTAATAGTTTTTTGAAACTATCGATGCTCCCCGCTGAGACCACCGCCTGTGGAAGGGAATTCCACATCCTTACCGCTCTTACAGTAAAGAACCCTCTACGAAGTTTAGGGTTAAACCGCTTTTCTTCTAATTTTAATAAGTGGCCATGTGTCTTATTAAACTCCCTTCCGCAAAAAAGTTTTAGCCCTATTGTGGGGTCACCAGTACGGTATTTGTAAATTGAAATCATATCCCCTCTCAAGCGTCTCTTCTCCAGAGAGAATAAGTTCAGTACTCGCAAGTCGCAACCTTTCTTCATAACTAACAGGGATGAGCCGAACACCCCCCTGTTCGGTTCGCACCAGAACCTGCGAACAGACAAAATGTTCGTGTAAACTTTAGAACCCTATTAAATACAATGGACTCGAACGTTCGAAATCTAAAGTGTTAATTATAAAGGCTAATATGCAAGTTATTGTCCTAAAAAGTGTTTGGGGACCCGGGTCCTGCCCCAGGGGACATGTATCAATGCAAAAAGAAGTTTTAAAAACGGCCGTTTTTTCGGGAGCAATGATTTTAATAATGCTTAAAATGAAAAAATAAAAGTGAAATATTCCTTTAAATTTCGTACCTAGGGGGTGTGTATGATATGCATGTAAAGTGGCGCATGTTTCCCGTGCTTAGAACTGTCCCTGCAAAAAATTTCATTTTTGAAAGAAAAAAAGTCATTTAAAACTGACTCGCGGCTATTAATGAATTGTCGGCTCCCGGCAATACATACAAAAGTCATTGATAAAAAAAAAAAAAAAAAGCGTGGGGGTTCCCCAGAATTCAATTACCAGGCCCTTCAGGTCTGGAATGGATATTAAGGGGAACCCCGCCGCAAATTTAAAAAAAATTGACGTGGGGTTCCCCCAAATATCCATTCCAGGCCCTTCAGATCTGGCATGGATTTTAAGGGGAACTCCACCCCAAATTTAAAAAAAAAATGGCGTGGAGTCCCCCTAAAAATCCATACCAGACCCCTTATCCGAGCACGCAACCTGGCCGGCCGCAGGGGAAAAGGGGGGGACGAGAGAGCGGCCCCCCCTCCCTCCTGAACCGTACCAGGCCACATGCCCTCAACATGGGGAGGATGTTCCCATGTTGATGGGGACAAGGGCCTTATCCCCACAACCCTTGCCCGGTGGTTGTGGGGGTCTGCGGGCGCGGGGGCTTATCGGAATCTGGAAGACCCCTTTAACAAAGGGGACCCCCAGATCCCGCCCCCCCTATGTGAATTGGTAAGGGGTACCCCTACCATTTCACGAAGAAAGCGTAAAAAAATGTTTAAAAAAACACACAAACACCTTGAAAAAGTCCTTTATTAAAAAAAAAAAAAAAAACATTCCAGCGGTGAAATCCAGTGTCCCGCGGCGATCCCGATGTCCAGCGCTGTCCTTCATTGGTTGTGCCTGAGCGGACCTGATGGGGAACTCCCTCTCAGTATTTTAAATGTATAGACCCGCCCCTTCTAAAGTTCCCCATCAGGTCCGCTCAGCAGACCAGATGCGGAACATGAGAAGGGGCGGGTCTATACATGTATTACCAAAGTGAGAGCAGTTCCCCTTCAGGTCCGCCCCCTCGGTATGTCGGACCCGCCTACGTCATTGGCTTGAGCGGGGAACTTCCTTCACTGTGTAATTTAAATTTACATAGTGAAGGAAGTTCCCCGCTCAAGCCAATGACGTAGGCGGGTCCGACATACCGAGGGGGCGGACCTGATAGGGAACTGCTCTCACTTTGGTAATACATGTATAGACCCGCCCCTTCTCATGTTCCGCATCTGGTCTGCTGAGCGGACCTGATGGGGAACTTTAGAAGGGGCGGGTCTATACATTTAAAATACTGAGAGGGAGTTCCCCATCAGGTCCGCTCAGGCACAACCAATGAAGGACAGCGCTGGACATCGGGATCGCCGCGGGACACTGGATTTCACCGCTGGAATGTTTTTTGTTTTGTTTTTTAAATAAAGGACTTTTTCAAGGTGTTTGTGTGTTTTTTTTTTTTTTAAATTACGCTTTCTTCGTGAAATGGTAGGGGTACAATGTACCCCTTACCAATTCACATAGGGGGGGCCGGGATCTGGGGGTCCCCTTTGTTAAAGGGGTCTTCCAGATTCCGATAAGCCCCCGCCCGCAGACCCCCACAACCACCGGGCAAGGGTTGTGGGGATGGGGCCCTTGTCCCCATCAACATGGGTACATCCTCCCCATGTTGAGGGCATGTGGCTTGGTACGGTTCAGGAGGGAGGGGGGGCCGCTCTCTCGTCCCCCCCTTTTCCCCTGCGGCCGGCCAGGTTGCGTGCTCGGATAAGGGTCTGGTATGGATTTTTAGGGGGACTCCACGCCATTTTTTTTAAAATTTGGGGTGGAGTTCCCCTTAAAATCCATGCCAGTTCTGAAGGGTCTGGAATGGATATTTGGGGGAACCCCACGTCAATTTTTTTTTAAATTTGCGGCGGGGTTCCCCTTAATATCCATTCCAGACCTGAAGGGCCTGGTAATTGAATTCTGGGGAACCCCCACGCTTTTTTTTTTTTTTTATCAATGACTTTTGTATGTATTGCCGGGAGCCGACAATTCATTAATAGCCGCGAGTCTGTTTTAAATGCATTTTTTTCTTTCAAAAATGACATTTTTTGCAGGGACAGTTCTAAGCACGGGAAACATGCGCCACTTCACATGCATATCATACACACCCCCCAGGTACGAAATTTAAAGGAATATTTCACTTTTATTTTTTCATTTTAAGCATTATTAAAATCACTGCTCCCGAAAAAACGGCCGTTTTTAAAACTTCTTTTTGCATTGATACATGTCCCCTGGGGCAGGACCCCGGTCCCCAAACACTTTTTAGGACAATAACTTGCATATAAGCCTTTATAATTAGCACTTTAGATTTCTCCCATAGATTTTTCGAATTTGCCGTGAACACCCCAATTTGTTCGCTGTTCGGCGAACGGGCGAACAGGCAATGTTCGAGTCGAACATGAGTTCGACTCGAACTCGAAGCTCATCCCTAATAACTAATATCCTCCAGACCCTTTATTAGCTTTGTTGCCATTGTTTGTACTCTCACCATTTCCAGTACATCCTTCCTGAGGACTGGTGCCCAGAACTGGACAGCATACTCCAGGTGCGGCCGGACAAGAGTTTTGTAGAGCGGGAGAAATATAATTTGATCTCTGGAGTTAATCCCCTTTTTAATGCATGCCAATATTCTGTTTGCTTTGTTTGCAGCAGCTTGGCATTGCATGTAGTTGCCCACCCCATTAATTTGTTCAGATCTTCTTGCAAGGTTTCCACATCCTGCAGAGAAGTTATTGCCCTGCTTAGCTTAGTATTGTCCGCAAATACAGAGATTGAGCTGTTTACCCCATCCTCCAGGTCATTTATGAACAAATTAAATAGGATTGGTCCCAGCACAGAACTCTGGGGGACCCCACTACCCACCCTAACAATTCTGAGTACTCCCCATTTATCACCACCCTCTGAACTCGCCCTTGTAGACAGTTTTCAATCCATGTACTCACCCAATGGTACATGCCAACAGCAGACCTTACTTTGTATAGTAAACGTTTATGAGGAACTGTGTCAAGTGCTTTTGCAAAATCCAGATACACCACGTCTACGGGCCTTCCTTTATCTAGATGGCAACTCCTCCTCATAGAAGGTTAATAGATTGATTTGGCAAGAACGATTCTTCATGAATCCATGCTGATTACTACTAATGATACTGTTTTCATTACTAAAATCTTATGTGCTTTCTTTATGAACTTTCTCATATGAATGTTTAATTAGCGCTGTACTAATTTTCAATAGACTCAATACAGGTGCCTCAAAAACCCAGTACTTGAGGGTATGGAGGAGCACGCAACTCTTTCCTCACAATACAACAATACAGTGCTAGGTGACTATCCAAATTATTTTATTTTTTTATCAATACATTTTTATTGAGTATCAAAGAAAAAGTGTACATAGATACAAATGAGTGTAGGGATAACACATCTATACAGAAGCAACATATCATATCGTAGTATAATCATTGCACAACGCACATACTGAATTGCCACAACATTTTTTTTTTTTTTAATAAATACCTTAGTATAGCCATCTAAACTGCGATTTCCAGTATTCCCCTCCCGCGGGAGTAGGCATGTCTTATCCTTTCCCCGGCGCCACAATGCGATGTGGGACTTCTTTGCAATGTTTTCTGGGAGCACAGTGTCGTGCTACCCAAAATGCAATGTGGAGCGCCGTGCCGCAAAAGCTCGAGAGATTTCACACACGAAGTGACACTACCTATACAGCTGCAGCTCTATCCCCGTACTAAGCCGTGTCAGTTTGTCAGAGCGTGACGCCGCCCGTTGTGATGGCAACCATTTCGTTTACGGCGCTAGTCGCTGTAAACACTGCGCAGGCGCGAGAATGAGCAGTGAATGCTGGGAGATGAGCATTCACTGCTTCCAGGAAGTGATTGCTTGTGGGCTTCACAATGCCCACAAGCAAAATAAGTCCTTCTTTGCCGAGAAAACTGACCGCGGTTATATATAGCGACCAAAGTAGTGAGTGTACCTTCCTATGCTTATACCCCAGTGAATGCTGAAAAAAAAAAAAAAGTTTGGTCGTGGAAACCCCCGCTTTAAGGTTGATTTCAGTTGTCAAGTAATACCATAAATATAGCGGAAAATTAACACAGTAGGAGAGGTAAGGTACTAGTGTCGGTGTTGGCACCAGTCTGTCCACGGTTTCCATAACTTTTCAAAGTGTTGGCTTTTACCTGTTCTTATGGAGACGGCTTTTTCATAAGAATGATTCAGCTGGACTAGTACTAAGACTTCAGATCTGTTAGGTGTTTGAGATACTTTCCAGTGTCTAGCTATCATTGTTCTAGCAGCTATGAGTATATGGGTGGTCACCGTACAATAGGGTGGAGGCAAATCATCAATTGGTAAGTTTATTTGCTAGTGCAGGATTTGGCTTAAGAAGTATTCCTGTGATATCTGAGAGTAGCTTAAACACTTTGTTCCAGAAACTAAAAATATTTCTACAGGACCAAAATATGTGGTAAATGGTACCTATTTGCCCGCATTCTCTGCAACATACAAGTAATACAATCAGATGATGAGTAAATCGATTTAAAGGCTGAAAGCCATTTGGGAGGAGTATAGGACTGTCCAAGATCAGTTTCCCATTTAAGAATTGGGCTTGTTTTCACAAAGATCAGCCTTTGTTGTAGTAGGTTATAAAAAAGTGAAATTCCCTCAACCTAGCTATGGAGCGAAGTAAGAAAGGACCACACTGATTGTTCAACTGAAACCATGGGGAGAGATTCCTTTTGAGAATAAATGTGAATTCGAAAGCAACAATAAATCTAAGAGATTGTTTTAAAGTGGCTATGTCTTTCAAAACAGTGCCATCAAAAAGGTCATCAATCCACAACAGGCCACTATCAACCCAACGATCGAGTTTTATGTAGAGTATAAGATGTTCCAGAGTTCGGATAGGGAAGCATGGAAACCACTGGTACTGGATGATTTTCCTCTTAACATTAGGGCTACTCTTCTAGCTTGGAGGAAATTGAGGGGGTTGCAGGAGCAATTTCCTCCAAGCTAGAAGAGTAGCCCTAATGGTAAGATAAAAATCATCCAGTACCAGTGGTTTCCATGTGTCTGCCAGAAGAAGTAATGTTAAGTCAGAGGTTCTCCTGAAAGCGGAGTTCCAAGCCTTTTAATGTTTATTACAAGTCAGTAGCTACAAAAAATATAGCTGCTGACTCTTAATAAACAGACACTTACCTGTTCAACGGTCCAACGATGCAGCCGCACGGAGCATCGCTCCTCTCCTTGGCGCCTCCATTCACACTCTGGGCACCCGGCCGTGACAGCTTTTGGCTTCACAGCAGGGCACGCGCTGCGCTCCCGGAGTGGACAGGCGATCTCCTGGGACCTGTCACGTGTCCCAGGAGATCGCCTAGAGGGAGGAGCCGCCTAGGGGGAGAGGAGGCGTCGCCTAGGCGGCCCCTAGGTGGAAGTAGGAAGTGGGACAGGAAGTCCCACTCCTAACGAAGCCCCCACTCCCCCCCCAAAAAAAATGACATGCCAAATGTGGCATGTAAGGGGGAGAGGAGTGCTTAAAGCAGAAGTTCCACTTTTGGGTGGAACTCCGCTTTAAGTGATTTTCTTTTTCTACCCATAAGGTTTCTGTATGGGGGTTGAACCAATGTTTAACTTGCGCTAATAGGGAGCCTGTATAATAATCCACGATATGACTATCCAAACATAATTTGTCATGTGACGTGAGAATAGAATTCCAAAACTAAACATACATGGCTTGATTTTCTCTTGTTCAGCCCATGGCACTTGCTACCTGAATACAATGGTGATGCTGAACGGCAGGGATGAGCCGAACACCCCCCTGTTCAGTTCGCACCAGAACCTGCGAACAGACAGAATGTTTGCGTGAACTTTAGAACCCTATTAAATACAATGGACTCGAACGTTCAAAATCTAAAGTGCTACTTATAAAGGCTTATATGCAATTTATTGTCCTAAAAAGTGTTTGGGGACCCGGGTCCTGCCCCAGGGGACATGTATCAATGCAAAAAAAAGTTGAAAAAATAGTAGTTTTTACGGGAGCAGTGATTTTAATAATGCTTAAAATGAAAAAGTAAACGTGAAATTTTCCTTTAAATTTCGTACCTGGGGGGTGTGTATGATATGCATGTAAAGTGGCGCTTGTTTCCCGTGCTTAGAACTGTTCCTGCACAAAGTGTCATTTTTGAAGGAAAAAAAGTCATTTAAAACTCACTCGCGGCTATTAATGAATTGTCGGCTTTTATCAATACATAGAAAAGTCATTGATAAAAAATAAAAAAAAAGCGTGGGGGTCCCCCCAAATTCAATTACCAGGCCCTTCAGGTCTGGAATGGATATTAGGGGAACCCCGCCGCAAATTTAAAAAAAAAATGGCGTGCGGTTCCCCCTAAATATTCATACCAGGCCCTTCAGATCTGGCATGGATTTTAAGGGGAACTCCACCCCAAATTTTAAAAAAAATGGCGTGAGTCCCCCCAAAAATCCATACCAGACCCTTATCCGAGCACGCAACCTGGCCGGCCGCAGGGGAAGAGGGGGGGACGAGAGAGCGAGGGGGCGGACCTGATGGGGAACTTCCTCCGCAGTGTTTTAAATGTATAGACCCGCCCCTTCTAAAGTTCCCCATCAGGTCCGCTCAGCGGACCAGATGCGGAACGTGAGAAGGGGCGGGTCTATACATGAATTACACAGTGAAGGAAGTTCCCCATCAGGTCCGCCCCCTCGGTATGTCAGACCGCGCCTACGTCATTGGCCTGAGCGGACCTGATGGGGAACTTCCTTCACTGTGTAAATTTAAATTACACAGTGAAGGAAGTTCCCCGCTCAGGCCAATGAAGTAGGCGGGGTCTGACATACCGAGGGGGCGGACCTGATGGGAACTTCCTTCACTGTGTAATACGTAAATAGACCCGCCCCTTCTAAAGTTCCCCATCAGGTCCGCTAAGCGGACCAGATGCGGAACATGAGAAGGGGCGGGTCTATTCACGTATTACACAGTGAAGGAAGTTCCCATCAGGTCCGCCCCCTCGTAGAGCCGACCTGATGGGGAACTTCCTTCACTGTGTAATACATGAATAGACCCGCCCCTTCTCGCGTTCCGCATCTGGTCCGCTGAGCGGACCTGATGGGGAACTTTAGAAGGGGCGGGTCTATACATTTAAAACACTGCGGAGGAAGTTCCCCATCAGGTCCGCTCAGGCACAACCAATGACGGACAGCGCTGGACATCGGGATCGCCGCGGGACACTGGATTTCATTGCTGGAATGTTTTTATTTTTTTATTTATCTTTTATTTTTTAACCACTTCCCGCCCAGTCAATGGCATATTGACGTCCGGGAAGTGGTTCAGTTATCCACACTGGACGTCATATGACGTCCTGCAGGATAACAGCCGCCGCGCGCCCGGGGGGCGCGCATCGTGGCGATCGGTGGAGCAGTGGGTCAGTCTGACCCACCGAGCGGTGGGTCAGTCTGACCCACCGCTACACTGATCTCGGTAAAAAGCCTCCGGCGGAGGCTTTTTACCACGTGATCAGCCGTGTCCAATCACGGCTGGTCACGATGTAAACAGGAAGAGCCGTTGATCGGCTCTTCCTCACTCGCGTCTGACAGACGCGAGTAGAGGACAGCCGATCGGCGGCTCTCCTGACAGGGGGGGTTCGCGCTGATTGTTTATCAGCGCAGCCCCCCCTCGGATACCCCCATTGGACCACCAGGGAAGCCCCCCAGGACCACAGGGAAGCCCCAAGCATGTGGATGGCCCCCATGGCCATCCACATGTAGTAAAATAAAAAAAATAAAAAAATATGCCAATCAGTGCCCACAAATGGGCACTGACTGGCACTATGGTGGCACAACCACAATGTGTGGTTGCTGGCATTGCTGGGCATCAGTGTCCATCAGTGCCACCTACTAGTGTCCATCAGCGCCACCTATCAGTGCCCATCCGTGCCCATCTGTGCCCATAAGTGCCCACCTATCAGTGCCCGTCCGTGCCACCTATCAGTGCCGCCTATAAGTGCCAATCAGTGCCACCTATGAGTGCCAATCAGTGCCGCCTATGAGTGCCAATCAGTGCCGCATACCAGTGCCACATATCAGTGCCCATCAGTGCCGCCTATCAGTGCCCATCATCAGTGCCCATCAGTGCCACCTCATCAGTGCCACCTCATTGGTTTCACCTCATCGGTGCCCATCAGTGTCGCCTTATCAGTGCCCTTCAGTGCCGCCTTATCAGTGCCCGTCATTGAAGTAGAAAAGGTACTTATTTACAAAAAAAATTAACAGAAACAAAGAAAAACATAGTTTTTTTCAAAATTTTCGCTCTTTTTTTATTTGATCAAATACCACCGAAAGAAAGCTCTATTTGTGGGAACAAAATGATAAAAAATTTGTTTGGGTACAGTGGAGCATGACCGCGCAATTGTCATTCAAATTGTGACAGCGCTGAAAGCTCAAAATTGGCTTGGGCAGGAAGCTGTATAAGTGTCTGGTATTGAAGTGGTTAATAAAGGACTTTTCCAAGGTGTTTGTGTGTTTTTATTTACATTTTTTTACACTTTCTTCGTGAAATGGTAGGGGTACAATGTACCCCTTACCAATTCACATATGGGGGGGGGCGGGATCTGGGGGTCCCCTTTGTTAAAGGGGTCTTCCAGATTCCGATAAGCCCCCCGCCCACAGACCCCCACAACCACCGTGCAAGGGTTGTGGGGATGAGGCCCTTGTCCCCATCAACATGGGGACATCCTCCCCATGTTGAGGGCATGTGGCCTGGTACGGTTCAGGAGGGAGGGGGGCGCTCTCTCGTCCCCCCCTCTTCCCCTGCGGCCGGCCAGGTTGCGTGCTCGGATAAGGATCTGGTATGGATTTTTGAGGGGACTCCACGCCATTTTTTTTTTATTTGGGGTGGAGTTCCCCTTAAAATCCATGCCAGATCTGAAGGGCCTGGTATGGATATTTAGGGGGAACCGCACGCCATTTTTTTTAAATTTGCGGCGGGGTTCCCCTTAATATCCATTCCAGACCTGAAGGGCCTGGTAATTGAATTTGGGGGACCCCCACGCTTTTTTTAAAAAAAATTTATCAATGACTTTTGTATGTATTGATAAAAGCCGACAATTCATTAATAGCCGCGAGTGAGTTTTAAATGACTTTTTTTCCTTCAAAAATGACACTTTGTGCAGGGACAGTTCTAAGCACGGGAAACATGCGCCACTTTACATGCATATCATACACACCCCCCAGGTACGAAATTTAAAGGAATATTTCACTTTTATTGTTTCACTTTAAGCATTATTAAAATCACTGCTCCTAAAAAAACGGCCGTTTTTAAAACTTTTTTTTGCATTGCTACATGTCCCCTGGGGCAGGACCCGGGTCCCCAAACACTTTTTAGGACAATAACTTGCATATTAGCCATTATAATTAGCACTTTAGATTTCTCCCATAGACTTTTCGAATTTGCCGCGAACACCCCAAATTGTTCGCTGTTCGGCGAACGGGCGAACAGGCAATGTTCGAGTCGAACAAGAGTTTGACTCGAACTCGAAGCTCATTCCTACTGAACGGTGACTTCAACCAGCAATCGAGAAAACCCATTGCTTTCCCCTACTTGGACAAAGCACATGTTTATGTCTATACAATATAAACTAAATGCAAAACTCTGAAACAAACAGTTAAGGCCCTATTTACACACGAATGGGGCTATTTGTGACTAGATGCGGGAGACCCAGCGCGGGTTCTCTGCAATTAGCTCCGGGCAGTAAGCCCCATTGAAAACAATGGGAGGCTGACAGCTCCCGCAGCTATTCGTGGTCCCTCACGTGTAATTTCTCATGGAATGATTACCTACAAATGATTGAGGCTGCCTTTCCCTATCTAAGCAATATAAACTTCTTTCACTTCAGCTATTGGTGCACGAAAACATGTTATCCTGAAATCTCTGTGTAATGAAATTCACCACTTGACCTTCAGAAGGTTTTACTTACATTGCTACATTAAATGGCAATTGTGTGTTCACGCAAACACAGTACGTCAATGAAATGTATATCAATTTATTATTTTTTTCACACAAATAGAGCTTTTTGATAGGTAATATTCGATCACCATTGGTTTTTAATTTTTGTTATATAAACTAAGAAAGACAGAAGAGATTTTGGTAAAAAAAAAAAAAAAAACTCACAACGTGTATATTAATCAGTATGTGTGAAAGTTATAGAGCGGTGTTAATTTTGACATCAAATTTTGATTTAGTTTTAGTTATAGTCTTTTGACTAAAATGCCATTTTAGTTTTAGTCGTATTTTAGTCATCTGAATTGTTTTAGTTTTAGGCCCCTTTCACACTGAGGAGTTTTTCAGGCGTTTTGCGCTAAAAATAGCGCATAAATAACGCCTGAAAAACTCCTGCCCCAGTATGCTCAATGTGAAAGCCTGAGGGCTTTCACACTGAGGCGATGCGCTGGCGGGAGGAGAAAAAATCTCCTGCAAGCCGCATCTTTGGAGTGTGTATACCGCTCCTTCCCATTGAAATTAATGGGACACCGCGGTAATACTGCCCGCAAACCCCGGCTGTAGCCGCGGTTTGCGGGTGGTATTAACCCTTTTTCGGCCACTAGCGGGGGTTAAAACCGCACCGCTAGCGGCAGAATCCCTATGCAATTCCAACGGTATAGTGCCGCTAAAAATAGCGTCGCTATACCGCCACCGCACCCACCGCCCCAGTGTGAAACCAGCCTTAGTCGTATTTTAGTCGACTAAAATCTTTAGTACTTATTAGTCGACTAAAATCTCCAGTACATTTTAGTTGTCTAAAATCTAATGCCTTGTACACACCATCGTTTTTCCTGACGTGCAAAAAGCCGTTGTTTTTCCCGACGTGATTCCTCTCCAGCCTGACTTGCATACACATGTTCATGCAAAAAAACGTCCGACCAAAGCGCGGTGACGTACAACACGTACGACGGCACTATAAAGGGGAAGTTACTTTCAAATGGCGCCAACCTTTGGGCTGCTTTTGCTGATCCTCGTGTCAATAAAAGTTTGGTGAGAGACGATTTGCGCTTTTCAGCCTCGTGCTTTTCAGTCCGTTACAGTGTGACGAATGTGCTATCTCCATTCCGAACGCTAGTTTTACCAGAACGAGCGCTCCCGTCTCATACTTGATTCTGAGCATGCCTTTTTCTTTTTTTTTTCCTTTTAGCAGCTTAGTAGATGCCCCCTACATGTTCTTATGTGGTAGTGCAGAGTTCATTTTGACGTGAAATTTTAATTTAGTTTTGCTCGTATTTTAGTTGACTAGAATTGTATTAATTTAGTCAACGAAAATGTTTTAGCACACAAAACTAACACTGTTATAGAGTCTACAAATTTGTTTTACATACTTTTGAGATTGTACTTCTCTAGGGGGGTAATTAGGGTTTTTTTTTCCTTACACTTTAATTGCTGTTACAGTGATGATCAATGTAACAGCAATGATTTGAACTGTCATGAATGGGTTACATTCCTAACAGCTGTGATTACTATTGTGTGCTGTGATTAGTCCAGGTGCCATGTGATAGATGTGGGCCAATCACAGCATCACAATACAGGGCATGGCTGTTATGAATGAAACTCATTCATAACAGTTTTGTTTACATTGTGATCACATAGAGATCATGTGATACCACAGCAGTCACAGGGGCGGTGGGTCCCATGCCCATCAGCTGGTGATGTACATATACGTGATCCAGCCTGCCTGTGCCACCCGCCCACAGGCAGGAACTGGTTAAAGTGTAAAGGCCAAACTTTATTTTTAGCTTTGAATAGATTATTTCAAGTTTAGACCCTCTGTTATGTTTTTACTGCTTTAGAACTGTCACAGGAGTAACAATTGAGGGGAAACCTTTCACTAGGGGCACCTGTTCCCGTAATAACTTTGGGAGGTTTCCTCTAACATCCTGCTGCACAACCAATAGGCCGCAGGCGGAGAATTCACCTCCCACCTACAAAAAAAATGGATATACGTGTGACATCATTGACATGGATCATGAGCATCACCTAACTAAACCCAAGCTATTCCCTAGTTCTGATGACAACTGTAACATTCTGGATTTCCTATCATTTGCTATCCCATTAACAATGGCCACCAGGACAAATAGAGAGAACTAGTCTTCTAAGCAGGTCTTACATGTCCCACTCTCTTTAAAACTAATAGAGAAGGTCATCGGCAAATCCTAGAAATCCCCGACCCTAAATCTCCACTTCAAATTTACAGCCATGTCAAAGAAAATCTACTTTGTGGGAAAATGAAGGCAAAGCTTTGGATTGAGTGGCTTAATTTTAACAATATCTGGACTCTTTGGGTTAGGCTTTTCCTTCTACATACCTTTGCTTGACCTCTCAACTATGATTTAATGTGACATGTTGAAGGCCCTAGCTGGCTGAAGATTTCCCAAATTCTTTTTTTAACTCCCTTGCTTGCTCTTTTTCTTCTACTCATATCTGCTTGCCCTTACCCTCTTATCCCCCCTTGACCATTCCATCCCATTTGTTTATCTTTTATTATCACGGTTTAGCCTGCAGTTTCTTGCATGTGTAATCCTTACCTCCATGCTGCTGTGATTTTGCTAGACAATTCAAGTCACGTGCATGCTTCTGAAGATTGGATCAATCCATGAAACGCGTAGGGCTGTACAATGCTGTGTCTCTACTTATTATACTTATTATACGCAAATTATGTGATATCAACTGTTTACCTTATGCGATGATATGTTTTTATTACATGTTAATTTGTGTGTATATATATTAACTGCATTGATTCTATTATGTATCATGATTACCATTATGTACCAGATTATTGATATTATTATCATTAACCCCCTTGGCGGTAATCCCGAGTCAGGCTCGGGGTTAGTTTTTCATGCTAAGAGCGGTAACCCCGAGCCAGACTCGGGATTGCATCACAGGATACAGGGAAGTTACTTACCTTGTTCCCTGGATCTTGTGATGTCCTCCCGCAGTGTTTGCGAGCCGTCTCCTCGCTCGATCCACACTGCTGAGTGCCGCCAAGCTCTGTTCCCTGCGACGTTTCGGAGCACGGGGACGGACTTCGGCGCCAAATTCCAAAAGTGAAACACACAGTATACATACAGTATACTGTAACCTTACAGATTACAGTACTGTATAAAATAATTACACATCTCCTTTGTCCCTAGTGGTCTCCCCAGTGTCCTGCATGCACTTTTATATTATAAAAACTGTTCTTTCTGCCTGGAAACTGGAGATTGTCTATAGCAACAAAAAAGTGTCCCTTTATGTCAAAAGTGGTTTTAGACCGGCTAGAAAACAGCGATAATAAATTAGAACCACTTGCAGAATTGAGCGATAGCGATTTGTGGGGAAATTCGTCATCAAACACTTAAGCCCTGTACACACGATCGGATAACCTATGGATTTTTGTCCGAAGGATTTGTCCATCGGAAATCCGATGAAACAGTTTTTTCATCAGTCTTGGCCACACACCATCAGTCAAAAAAACCGACTGTTCCAAACGCGGTGACGTAAAACACTCCGATGAGCCGAGAAAAATGAAGTTTAATGCTTCTGAGCATGCGACGACTTGATTCTAAGCATGCGTGGGTTTTTTAACCGATGGACTTGCCCATAGACGATCGGAAATTCCCATCGGTTTTTAATCCATCGGAAAATTTTAAAACAAGTTCTATTTTTTCAAACCGATGGAAAAAAGACCGATGGGTACCATACACGATCGGTTGGTCTGATGAAAACCATCCATCGGACGGTTTTCATCAGTCAAACCGATCGTGTGTACGGGGCTTAAATCTAATGACAGCGACAATTCTGCAACTGAGCAAATTTCAGTGTTTTTGATTTGATTACATAATGGAATAATTTTTATTATAATTACATTATTATTTGTTAGAATTTTTTATAGTTATTTATTCTATTATAATTTATGATTTTGTGTTTCAAACTTTATCATACCTGGGATGTCTACTAGACTCTTGTTTGGTCAGGTTTAAGTAAGTTATTACTAAGAATCGCAGGCCTACAATACATAACACCAAATTTCCATGCCAAATAATTGTACCGCTTTTGGTACATAATTCCAGACAGAATCATACCGCCAGGGAGGTTAATGAATTATTCCTGTATACCTATGTGCTTCATTTAAAGTCCCACCGCCCCTTTCCCCATTCTTATTTAGGCAGGGATGGAGGCACTGAACCTTACCAGGTCACCGCCTCATTTAAAGTCCCAAATTGTTCTGGTCTTTTCTTTAGAAAGTGTGAACGAGCCCTAAAGCTATTAGTCTTCAAAAAATCTTAAAAGAAAAAGTGTTATAGATGTTCATCAATGCAGCCTTATAATAAACAAAAAAAAACAGAGGTATTGTTTGCCTCCAAAGAGCTCTGTTTCTAAATCATTTAGCTTTGTGTTTTGCTCCAGCATCTTTTGCAGCCAAATGTAAGATAGATCATTCTTTATTAATAACATATCCTTTCCAGCCTTGGCTCTCCGCTCGTATTCCTGCCCATTGATTTAATGCCGACTTTAACACAGCCTGGCTCTTGCTTGCCACCTTGAGCTCCCCAAGCGCTCAGGCTGTTAACAGTGCTCATCCGAAAGTATTTAGCCTATAACACAATCAACCTCTCACAGCAACTTGCTGTACAGGTCCTTCTCAAAAAATTAGCATATTGTGATAAAGTTCATTATTTTCTGTAATGTACTGATAAACATTAGACTTTCATATATTTTAGATTCATTACACACAACTGAAGTAGTTCAAGCCTTTTCTTGTTTTAATATTGATAATTTTGGCATACCCTCGTAGAGCGGACCTGATGGGGAACTTCCTTCACTGTGTAATACATGAATAGACCCGCCCATTCTCGCGTTCCGCATCTGGTCCGCTGAGCGGACCTGATGGGGAACTTTAGAAGGGGCGGGTCTATACATTTAAAACACTGTGGAGGAAGTTCCCCATCAGGTCCGCTCAGGCACAACCAATGACGGACAGCGCTGGACATCGGGATCGCTGCGGGACACTGGATTTCATCGCTGGAATGTTTTTTTTTTTTAATTATTTTTTTTTTTTTAATAAAGGACTTTTCCAAGATGTTTGTGTGTTTTTATTTAAATTTTTTTACACTTTCTTCGTGAAATGGTAGGGGTACAATGTACCCCTTACCAATTCAAATAGGGGGGGCGGGATCTGGGGGTCCCCTTTGTTAAAGGGGTCTTCCAGATTCCGATAAGCCCCCTGCCCGCAGACCCCCACAACCACCGGGCAAGGGTTGTGGGGATGAGGCCCTTGTCCCCATCAACATGGGGACATCCTCCCCATGTTGAGGGCATGTGGCCTGGTATGGTTCAGGAGGGAGGGGGGCCGCTCTCTCGTCCCCCCCCCCCTCTTCCCCTGTGGCCGGTCAGGTTGCGTGCTCAGATAAGGGTCTGGTATGGATTTTTGGGGGGACTCCACGCCATTTTTTTTAAAATGTGGGGTGGAGTTCCCCTTAAAATCCATGCCAGATCTGAAGGGCCTGGTATGGATGTTTAGGGGGAACCGCACGCCATTTTTTTAAAAATTTGCGGCGGGGTTCCCCTTAATATCCATTCCAGACCTGAAGAGCCTGGTAATTGAATTTGGGGGAACCCCACGCTTTTTTATTTTTTTTATCAATGACTTTTCTATGTATTGATAAATGCCGACAATTCATTAATAGCCGCGAGTGAGTTTTAAATGACTTTTTTTCCTTCAAAAATGACACTTTGTGCAGGGACAGTTCTAAGCACGGGAAACATGCGCCACTTTACATGCATATCATACACCCCCCCCAGGTACGAAATTTAAAGGAAAATTTCACTTTTATTGTTTCACTTTAAGCATTATTAAAATCACTGCTCCTAAAAAAACGTCCGTTTTTAAAACTTTTTTTTGCATTGATACATGTCCCCTGGGGCAGGACCCGGGTCCCCAAACACTTTTTAGGACAATAACTTGCATATAAGCCTTTATAATTAACACTTTAGATTTCTCCCATAGACTTTTCGAATTTGCCGCGAACACCCCAAATTGTTCGTTGTTCGGCGAACGGGCGAACAGGCAATGTTCGAGTCGAACATAGTCGGCAGAAGGGCAAGGCTGCGCAAAGCAACGTATATATACATGGGCGTCCACTCCATAGGGCAAGGGGGGTCAATTGCCCCCCCCGGAAGTCAGAGTGAAGACACACATTTGCCCCCTGTGTTGCAATGGCCGTCGCGGCCGCCTCTGCGGCAGCCATGGACTTTTTTTTCTAAGTCTGCAGACTGCTGCTGGCCTGGGGGATGGGGCTGCTCTCAGTCTTTTCTGACTATCCATCCCTCCATCATCAGCCCCGGCCCGAGCATCGGATTGGCTCCTCCTCTACTTTACATCACCGTGACCCAGACCCAGCTGTTTCCGTGATTGGCTGCTGCCTATGCCGATCCTCCCACAGGTGCATGGCGTGCAGTGGCCGAGACAAGAGACTGAATACGCTGCCAGGGCCTGCCCTATCGCTGAAGAACTACAGGTAACAGCAGTGCCTGTGCCACGACACCACTGTTTACATCTTTTTGTATTGCAATGTATTGCCCCCCCCCCCCCTGAAAAAAGTTCAGTGGACACCCATGTATATATACGTTGCTGTGAATTTCGCGCCGTGTGGGCGTGCGCGCCCCTGCCGCGGGACCCGCCATAATGTCGCAGTCATGATAAAAATTGCTGATCGCCGCCATTACTAATAAAAAAATAATAATAACAAATATGCCATAAAACTATGCCCTATTTTGTAGAAGCTATAACTTTTGCGCAAACCAATCACTATACGCTTATTGCAAATTTTTTTTTACCAAAAATATGTAGAAGAATACGTATCTGCCTAAATTGAGGAAAAAATTTGTTTTTTTGGGGATATTTATTATAGCAAAAAGTAAAAAATATAGCTTTTTTTTCTAAATTGTCGCTCTTTTTTTGTTTATAGCGCAAAAAATAAAAACCGCAGAGGTGATCAAATACCACCAAAAGAAAGCTCTATTTGTGGGAAAAAAAGGACGTCAATTTTTTTTTGGGTGCAACGACCGCGCAATTGTCAGTTAAAGCGACGCAGTGCCGAATCGCAAAAAATGGCCCGGTCATTGGGCAGCCAAATCCTCTGGGGCTGAAGTGGTTAAAGGGGTTGTAAACCTCAGAAAAAAAACAAAAAAAAAAAACCCTGCAAGACAAAGGCATTATGAGCTAGTATATATCACAAATTTTTATTTTAAGAAGATTGACCGATTGACCACCTTATATCAAGATTTATACTATATGTCAACATTACAGACATTGCACAGAGGCTAATGGTGTAGCCAATCAGTTTGTTGACATACAGTGGTGGTCTTTCTACCTGGAGACCTTATAGGTTGGACTATTATGCTTGCAGCCTGTTGTCCTGCTGATTCAATATTTAAATTTTTCTTGAATACATGCTTTTTTTGATTTTATATATTTTGTTACACTTGATGTTTTATGTGATGCACTAATAAGATATTTTCTGGGTCACTATATTACTTATCCACTCTTGTAGTTATAATTTGGTTCACAGGACCCCTGACATAGGAGACATATAGAACATTATCACTATTAGATGGTATACAATCACTTGGTTTAATATATAGATATAATCACACAGTACTGGCCCTAAATAGGACTAGTGAGCAGCGCCATACCCCATTCACTTATTCACTCATTCACTTTAGTACTCTTTTTGGAGGGTCCCACAAGGGGGGGCTGCAGCTCTTTGCTTTCTATTTATTATTTCTGTTAAGCTATTCATTTTTCCTAAGCGCAGGTATACTAATTCTATATCACAAATTTTGCTGACAGCAAAATCAGTATTTTCATGGCAAAATCCATTTCACAGAAATGACCCTCCTGTTTCCCTACTTAGTACTGCGGGAAGAGTCCCATAAAGAGGGCACAAGGACCCAAGGACGGCACGGCGAAAAAGCCACATTAACCACAAATAGTTGGCTAAATTAATCGCAAATAAAGCGTTTTGTAAAAATTCTCCACTTCCTTCAACCCCAGTGATGAATAATATAGCTGAAAGTAAAAGTGTCAGGTCCTTTTTAAGCAGTATGATTTTTTTTCCCCCAGTATTATATGCTACATTCAACTCTTCCCAATGAATATGAGTATTATAATAATTAGAATATCACATTGATGGGTTATCGGATTCATTATGCCAGAACAGTGCTTTGCAAAGCAGGACGTGTGTCTGTGACATTTCTTATTTTGTTGTCACTTTTGATTTCCTGGAGAACGTGGGCCTGGATCAGACAGTTATTACTGTCAGCCTTTCCCGGGACTTTCTCCGTTGTGCCCTGGCAATGTGTCATACTAATGCGATAAAATCCAATGTGCAAACCTCGGCTATTAATAGTCCTGAATTTCATTCTTTGTCTCTCCCTGCTCTGACAGATCATCTGAGCCAATAAATAGGCAAAGGCCAACTCAGTGAAAAAATAAAAGAACCAATTTTTTTTTTTTTTTTTTGAGATGGTCATTCCAAGGTATTGATGCATTTTTGTGGCACAGAGAGAGGAAGAATATTTGGAGGTTAGAGTTTATCAATACAGGGTATTAATAAATATTATTTGTATAGAAAAGGAGAGGAAGAGGCTTGGGTGGACTATATTGGCACCAAAATATAGTCCACCCAAGCCTCTTCCTCTCCTTTTCTATACAAACAATTGATAGGACGAAGGCACCAACTATATACAGTGGAGATCGAAAGTTTGGGCACCCCACGTAAAAATGTGTATTAATGTGCATAACGAAGCCAAGGAAAGATGGAAAAATCTCCAAATGGCATCAAATTACAGATTAGACATTCTTATAATATGTCAAAAAAAGTTAGATTTTATTTCCATCATTTACACTTTCAAAATTACAGAAAACAAAAAAAAGGCGTCTGCAAAAGTTTGGGCACCCTGCAGAGTTAATATCTTGTACCCTTTGGCAAGTATCACAGCTTGTAAACACTTTTTGTAGACAGCCAAGAGTCTTTCAATTCTTGTTTGAGGTATCTTTGCCCATTCTTCCTTACAAAAGTCTTCCAGTTCTTTGAGATTTCTGGGCTGTCTGTCACGCACTGCTCTTTTATGGTCTATCCATAGGTTTTCAATAATGTTGAGGTCAGGAGATTATGAAGGCCATGGCAAAACCTCCAGTTTACGCCATTTGATGTAATCCCCCGTGGATTTTGAGGTGTGTTTAGGATCATTATCCATTTGTAGAAGCCATCCTCTCTTTAACTTCAGCTTTTTCACAGATGGCATCAAGTTACCATCCAAAATTTGCTGAAATTTTATTGAATCCATTTTTCCTTCTACTCGTGGAATGTTTCCTGTGCCACTGGCTGCAATACAACCCCAAAGCATGATTGATCCACCCCCATGCTTAACAGTTGGACAGAGGTTATTTTCATTAAATTCTGTGCCCTTTCTTCTCCAAACGTACCTTTGCTCATTCCGGCCAAAAAGTTCTATTTTAACCTCATCGGTCCACAGAACTTGTTTCCAAAATGCCTCAGGCTTGTCTATATGTTCATTTGCAAAGTTGAAACGCAGATTTTTGTGGTGAGGACGTAGAAGAGGTTTTCTTCTGATGATTCTTCCATGAAGACCATATTTTTACAAGTATCTCTTTATAGTGGAATAGTGTACCACAACTCCAGTGTCTGCCAGATCTTTCTGGAGGGATCGTGCAGTCAAACGTGGGTTTTGAATTGCTTTTCTCACAATCCTGCGAGCTGTTCTGTCTGACATTTTTCTTGGTCTTCCAGATCTTGCTTTAACTTCCACTGTTCCTGATGACTGCCATTTCTTAATTACATTCCAAACAGAGGATATTGACATCTGAAAACGCTTTGCTATCTTCTTATAGCCTTCTCCAGCTTTGTGAGCGTCAACTATTTTCAGTTTCAGTTTTCTAGACAACTGCTTAGAAGAACCCATGGTGCTGATTGTTGGGGCAAGGTCAGATGAGTCTGGCTATTTAAAACCTTTGAGATTGACATCACCAGGTCTTCCCAGACGATGATTGAGAACAATCCATGACACTGGCAGGTCTCAGCTTTGCAAAGGGGGCAGTGCATGCTATAAATTCTGCAGGGTGCCTAAACTTTTGCAGACACCATTTTTTTGTTTTCTGTAATTTTGAAAGTGTAAATAATGGAAATAAAATCTAACTTTTTTTGACAAATTATAAGAAAGTCTAATCTGTAATTTGATGCCATTTGGAGATTTTCCATCTTTCCTTGGCTTCGTTATGCACATTAATACACATTTTTACCTGGGGTGCCCAAACTTTCGATCCCCACTGTATATATTTTTGATACTCATAGCACTTTCATTATATTAATACATATTAGTAGAAAATACATGGATAAGAGCCGCACTCCGATCCCCAATCTCCCAAGTACTTTGATTTAACCACAGATTTAGCCCCGGAAGAATAGGCTGCCCAATGACCAGGCCATTTTTTGCGATTCGGCACTGCGTCGACTTAACTGACAACTGCGCGGTCGTGCGACGTGGCACCCAAACAAAATTTACGTCCTTTTTTCCCCACAAATAGAGCTTTCTTTTGGTGGTATTTGATCACCTCTGTGGTTTATATTTTTTCGCGCTATAAAAAAAAAAGACCGACAATTTAAAAAAAAAGCAATATTTTTTAAATTTTGCTATAATAAATACCGTATATACTCGAGTATAAGCCGACCCGAATATAAGCCGAGGCACCTAATTTTACCACAAAAAAATGGGAAAACGTATTGGCTCGAGTATAAGCCTAGGGTGTCCATCTGCATGCCTCACTGTGCCTCACTTTGCCTCACTGTGTCCACGTGCATGCCTCACTGTGTCCATGCCTCACTGTCTCCATGCCTCACTGTGTCCATGCCTCACTGTGTCCATGCCTCACTGTGCCCATGCTTCACTGTGTCCATGACTAGACTGACGTTTAACATGGGAGTCTATGGAAGGGGTGCCCGGCTTGAAAAATCTGTGCTCCCCGGCCGTAGGTCCTCCAGACAAAAAACTTTGCACACTTCTAGAGGAGAAATGGGGATACATGTGTGCCAAGTTTCGGGACCAGGGGACCTACCACCGGCCGGTACCAGGTCCCCAAATTCACCGGAGAAATTACCGTTTAACATGGGAGTCTATGGAAGGGGTGCCCGGCTTTGAAAAATCTGTGCTCCCCGGCTGTTGGTCTCCTGGACAACAAACTTTGTACACTTGTAGAGGAAGAGTGGGGCTACATGTGTGCCGGATCCCCAAAGTCCGGGAGATCAGGCGCAAAAAGGTGACTCAAGTATAAGCCGAGGGCGGCATTTTCAGCACAAAAAAATGTGCTGAAAAACTCGGCTTATACTCGAGTATATACGGTATCCCCAAAAAATATATAAAAAAACAAATTTTTTCCTCAGTTTAGGCTGATACGTATTCTTCTTCATATTTTTGGTAAAAGAAAAAAAATCGCATTAAGCGTATATTGATTGGTTTGCGCAAAAGTTATAGCGTCTACAAAATAGGGAATAGTTTTATGGCATTTTTATTATTTTTTTTTTTTACTAGTGTAGCGCACACACCCCTCTCTTTACCTGCATTAACTTTGGCTCCTTGCAGGAAGGAAGAGGCACACCGCACCACAAGCCCGTACCCTCCTGTGTAAAGAGGTTGAGCGGTGTTAGTTTTGGGCCTTGTCTGCGGCCAGTCAAAGTCCTCCCGAGAATGATATCACCTCTACCTGAGATAGATGCAAGTCCTCGTTTTCCCCAGGAATGTGAATGTCCACACTAGCTGAAAGTCCAACTCAATATATATTTCTCACAGGATAATAAACAGCCTCTTTGAGAGCAGACAGGTTGGAGCGAAGATACAGGACAGCTTAGGTGTGGAGGAGGTCCAGGCACAAACGTAGCTCAACTCTATAGACTGTTTAGGTTTCTCAAACAGCTTTGGCGCACGATCTCTGCCACAGACCGTGAGGTTGGTCTCTTCCACAGACCGGGTGAATAAAGTCACTGCCACTGACTTGGTGCGTAGGGTCACTGCCACTGACCTGGTGAATAGGGCATTGCCCTATGAGGCCACTGCCACTGACCTTGAACGTGAACTTCCTTCTTAGAGTATTTGGCCCATGTCAAGGAGAAAACATCCCTCCGGAGAGTTACCAGAGGCCCCCACCGTCACCACAACTCCGCGCTGGGTCTTCGGAAGAGGTTACCTCCCTGGCCTCCTCGTCCCAGATATGGGTCCTCTCGCAAGGCGGCACCCTGGGAGTCCTCGATCCCTAGCGGACCCCAGCCGAAGGTGCTGGGCCCCGGGCCTTCAAAATAGTACCTCACCCCAGACTGAAGGTGTCTGGGATGGAACAGGAACTCCACCTCCGGGCCTAGGGCACCCGGAGACGACCCTCACTCACCCCCAGGCCGAAGGTGCCTGGGCGTGGACCTCGAATGGAAGATGTCTGCCCCTTTTATACCCTCTCCCGACAGGCACAGCAGGTTCCCCGCCCCGCCGTACTACTGCCGAGAGGGGACACAAAAGGCACAGCCCTCTATCGGTGGTTCAACCCTGGCCCACGGTGGCAGCGCCACCTGTAGGCCACAGGGAACTGTACACCAATACTATCCCCCGTGAACAGAAATGGTCCATAAACCCTACCAATAAGTGTGTCTAAGCCTAATTACCACTCAGACACTCCCCTTAAATTGAACACCCCGCTACACTAGTAATGGCAGCAATCTGCAAATTTTATCATGACTGCGATATTGCGGTGGACATATCGGACACTTTTGACACCTTTTTGGGACCATTGTCATTTATACAGCGATCAGTGCTATAAAAATGCACTGATTACTGTGTAAATTACACTGGCAGGGAAGGGGTTAAACACTAGGGGGCGAGGAAGGGGTTAAGTGTGTCCTAGGGATTGATCCTAACTGTGAGGGGGCTGGGCTACGAGTGACATGACAGTGATCAGTGATCACTGCTCCTGATGACAGGGAACAGTGTTTACGGCATCTCCCCGTTCTGCAGCTCCGTGACACGATCGCGGGACATCGGCGGACATTGAGTCGGCAAGTGGTTAAGCATTAACAGTATAGCTGCAATCATGGTGTCTCCACCCAAAGGAAACCACTACCTCCTTAATGCGTTTCATCGTAAATGGCTTTGCATTTGTCAAGGTGGTGGTGGTTTCTTTTGGGTGGAAGTGCAGCTACAGGTATACTGTTAATGCTTGATCAAAAAGACTTGAGAGATTGGAAATCAAAGCGTGGGTCTTATTCATCTATTTTCTACACTGGTGAGCCAGGACAGGCTTCTTTGAGTCGGCACCATGTTTATCCATGCAGGTCTGAACCAGTGTTGTGGGCTTGGGATGTTTCAAATAGATATTAAAATGGATTAATACAGAGTATAATAGAGTGTTGTACCATCTCAGGAACTCCTTCTTGCAGAAGGTTTAAAGTTTAGGTGGCACCCTTTATTTTGTAACTTAAGTTTATATTAAAAAGGAACTTCAGTCCCCTTGATCGTGACTCTGCCACCTTCTACTGGTGCCACCATTTTCAATAGTCTGACGCATGCACAGAAGAGCTGTGCCTGGCCTCCAGAACCTGGCAGAACCCTGCTGCGCATCTGCACATGCGTATAGCTGTGCTTATGCATGCGCAAGAAAAGAGGTCCCAGACCTTCTTCACTATGCTGGCCTTCTGCACGTGCGCATGGAAACCTGTGCTTGCGTAGATGTGCCCACAGTCTCTGCAGTGTCCCGAAGCCCAGGTGTATGAGGGTGTTAGACTGGATCCTAGTTTGGCCACTAGGTGGCACCCTTCCCCGAGGTATAAATATTGGGTTGGGTTGGAGAGAGAGTTAGTCCGGTGGGAAGTTTAGAGAAGAGATAAGAATAGTTATGCTCCGTACACACGAGTGGAATTTCCGTCAGCAAAAAGTTGGATGGTTTTTCCGACGGAATTCCGCTCAAGCTTGGCTTGCATACACACGGTCAGACAAAAGTTCTCTGAACTTTCGAGCGTTAAGAACGCGGTGACGTACAACACTACGATGAGGCGAGAAAAATAAGTTCAATGCTTCCGAGCATGCGGCGAATTGTTTCCGAGCATGCGTGTTTTTTTTCCCGTCGGAAAAATAGAGAACCTGCTCTCAATCTTTTGCTGGCGGAAACTCTGACAGAAAAAGTCTGATGGAGCCTACACACGGTCGGAATTTATGACCAAAAGCTCCCATCAGACTTTTGCTGGCGGAAATTCCACTCGTGTGTATGGGGCATTAGTCATGTGGCTGGCCCCTATGGGACCATGGGACCTATGGGATCTCTGTAGAGATGGAGTGATACTGCAAGCAACTGGTATTTCCCTGGCTAGTGAAATGCCTAGGAGTCCTGATGCCTGAGACGGACTTAAAAGGGGACAGGATTTAGGATGGCAGAGAAAAGTACCGGCAACCACCACCGCTGAATATGGAAGAAGTTGTTTGCCTTGTAAAGAATTGAAAACCAAACTGATTTAGTGGGTTGCCTATCCTGAAACGGGTATCTGACTCAGCCAGGGAGGAAGCAGGGAGAAGTGTTTTGTCAGGGTATGGTCCATGTTTTGGTGATCTGATTACTTTTATGCTCCCCAGGGAGAGAGATAGTTGGGTCAGTTGATTTATGGCATTTTTATTATATTTTTTTTTTTTACTAGTAATGGCGGTGATCTGCGATTTTTATTGTGACTTTGACATTATGGCGAACACATCGGACACTTTTGACACTACTTTGGGACCATTGTCATTTATACACGATCAGTGATATAAAAATGCACTGATTACTGTGTAAATGACACTGGCAGGGAAGGGTTTAAACACTAGGGGGCGATCAATGGGTTAAGTATGTCCTAGGGAGTGATTATAACTGTGGGGGGGGGGGGCTACCACTAACATGACAGCGATCCCTGCTCCAGATGACAGGGAGCAGTAGATCTCTGTCATGTCACTAGGCAGAACAGGGAAATGTTGTGTTTTGCAGCTCCCCGTTCTGCCTCCGTGTCATGATTGGCGAACATCGAGTTTGCGGGGCCCGCGGGCATGGAGAACAAATTAAAGGGGACGTACCTGTACGCCCATATGCCCACCGTTGCCATTGTGCCGACGTATTACGGCGTGCAGCGGTCGGCAAGTGGTTAAGTGGATACAGTGCTCTCTTAAAGCGGAGGTGCAGCCACAAAAAAAAAAAAAAGTCAGCAGCTACTAACAGTGTAGCTGCTGACTTTAAATAAGGACACTTTCCTGTCCTACTCGTCCGCAATGTCGGTCCTGCCACGGCAATCGATCGCTGCTGGCAGGTCACGGCGCCTCCATCCTGAGTAGGGGAAATCGTCAGTGAAGCCGTAAGGCCGTAAGGCTTCACTGCCCGTTTCCTACTGCGCATGCGCCACTCGCGCGGCGCTTTGTGAATGGGCGGCTTGCCTCCTGGGATACACACAGTTCCCAGAAGGCAGCGCGGCCCATTCACAAGAAGAGGAAGCAGAAGGAGACCCACCGCGGATGGAGAAGAGGAACGTTAGAGGCATATTAGGGGACTTCCACATAGCAACAGGCATTTAGGGTAAGCATAATTTTTATTTTTTCTATAATTTTTTTTTTTTTTTTAGGATTTTTAGTGTAAAGATTTTTTAAGGGTGGACCTCCGCTTTAAATAACGATGCTGGCTGAAGAATCTTTAGCATCTAACAAACTTTTAAATGTGTGCCTGGTCCCTCTCTGTGTGATGTGGTTCCATTCACCATTAACGATGTCCATAGGCATGCACACAGTGTTTGCCTGGTGTGCCTGGGCACACCCTAATCACCCTGTGTGGAGCAAATTCCTGGTGTTGAGACCCCTGATATTTCACCAAGGCCCTCTAACGGGGCTTACAAAAATGTAAAAAAATTATAAAATGAAAAACTACTGCTACCTTCCACTGCCCTACTGATACCAATCTCTGCCCTACTGACACCGTCAGTATATATACACTTGCACGCACACGCAAATATGTTTGAGCTTTGGGGTGCACACCCTAATGCAATAGGCTGTGCACACCTATGACGATGTCACTACTATACATGCAACAGATGTAGGGGCCGGTGGGGCGAACCACAGCACACACTTGGAGACCATGCATCTGATAACCCAAAATGTGTCAGATGCTGAATATTCTTTAGCTGCTGTAGCTGTTGAAAAAAGTAAAGTTAGAAGGATTGCAGGGGCAATTTTTTAGATTTTTTTTTACACCCTCTAAAATATAGTATAATACAAAATGTGTGGTTTCATAAAAACAATAAAACATTTCTGTATAAAAAAAATAGTAATTATCCACTTTAACTTCGGAAGATGTACCCCCTTCATGGCCAGGACACTTTTTGCAATACGCACTGCGCTACTTTAACCACTTGCTTACTGGGCACATATACCCCCTTCCTGCCCAATTTCAGCTTTCGGCACTATCACGCTTTGAATGACAATTGCGCGGTCGTGCGACGTGACTCCCAAACAAAATTGACGTCCTTTTTTTCCCACAAATAGAGCTTTCTTTTGGTGGTATTTGATCACCTCTGCGTTTTTTTGCGCTATAAACAAAAAAAAAACGACAATTTTGAAAAAAAACACAATATTTTTAACTTTTTGCTATAATAAATATCCCAATTTGAAAAAACATTTTTTTATATATTTTTCTTAGTTTAGGCCGATACGTATTCTTCTACATATTTTTGGTTAAAAAAAAATCGCAATAAGCGTATATTGATTGGTTTGCGCAAAAGTTATAGCACCTACAAAATAGGGGATAGAATTATGACTTTTTTTATTATTATTTTTTTACTAGTAAGGGCGGCGATATTATGGCAGACGCATCGGACACTTTTGACACATTTTTGGGACCATTCACACTTATACAGCGAACAGTGCTATAAATATGCACTGATTACTGTATAAATGTGACTGGCAGGGAAGGGGTTAACACTAGCGGGAGAGGAAGGGGTTAAATGTGTTCCCTGCGAGTGATTCTTACTGTGGGGGGAGGGGACTGACTGGGGGAGGTGACCGATCTGTGTCCCTATGTACAAGGGACACAGCATTGGTCTCCTCTCCCTGACAGGACGTGGATCTCTGTGTTTACACACAGAGATCCACGTCCTTGGCTGTGTAGCGGGCGATCGCGGGTAACTGGCGTACATCGTGGGCGCCAGGCACGTGCATCGGCATCTCAGTGACGCGCCGAGCACGTGGCCGGAGGAGCTGAGGTCGTAAAAAAAAAACCCTGCAGAGACACCTTGTGGCCAATGGCCCGGGTCTCTAGAGACACCTTGTTTGTCAATGGTCCGGGTCTCAAGAAGTTAACTGACAATTGCGAGGTCATGCAATGCTGTACCCAAATATATTTTTTACTTTCTGCTATAAAACATATCCAATTAAAAAAAAATATGTAAATCAAATGTTTTCATAAATTAAGACTATTAAGATTATGTATTCTGCTACATGTTTTTGGTAAAAAAAATAAAAAATCCCAATAAGCGTATATACATTCATTGGTTTACATGAACATTATAGCATCTACAAAATATGGGATATATACTGGAAATTTTTTAAAAATGTTATACTAGTAAGGCTACTTTCACACTGGGGCGGTGCCAGAGGTAAAACGAGCGGCGCTTTACCGCTGTTATGGCGGTACTTTGGTGCCACTTTTCGAGCGGTTGTGGGGCACTTTTAACCCCAAAGAAGGGGTTAAAACGGGGTTAAAAGCGCCCATGTTGCGCCGCTGCCAAATCGCTTTTCAGGCGCTTCGGATGTAGTGCCCATTCATTCCGGGCTGCTCTGTGCAAAACCACTGCACAGAGCAGGTAAGTATAACATGTGTGTTATTTAACCGCTTGCCGACCAGTGCACGACGATATACGTCGGCACAATGGCACGACTGTGCAAATGGGCGTAAGGTACATCCTCTTTAAATCGCGGCTTAGTGGGCGCGCGCGTACTCCATGAGTGAAACGGAGCTGCAGAACGGGGATATGCCTATGTAAACAAGACATTTCCCTGTTCTGCCTAGTGACATGACAGGGATCTACTTCTCCCTGTCATCGGGAGCAGTGATCTCTGTCATGCTGTAGTAAGCCCATCCCCCACAGTTAGAATCACTCCCTAGGACACACTTAACCCCTTGATTGCCCCCTAGTGTTTAACCCCTTCCCTGCCGGTGTCATTTACACAGTGATCAGTGCATTTTTGTAGCACTGATCGCTGTATAAATGTCACTGGTCCCAAAATAGTGCCGTATCGCAAAAAGTGCTCTGGTCAGGAAGGGGATAAATCCTTCCGGGGCTGAAGTAACAAAAAAAAAAAAAGGGTTTATTAACACTTTAAGGCCTTTTTGCATGTTTGTGTGTCTTTTTGCAATTTTTTTACTGCAACTTGGAGCAGAATAACACATTTTTGGCCCCATAGACTTTTAAGTAACCTGAAAAACTTGTATAAACATGCGTTTTTCAAGGCCTCACATAAAAGTCCATGGAGCAAAAGAGATTTAATTCTGCCCCAAAGAAGCTTGTGTCATTTTCCAAGCTCCATGCAACAAGAAACACAACCTTCATGTAAATAACAAGAGTTTAATGGAAAAAGGGAATTCTTTGTCTTTGGTGTTGACATGCTTCAGGAATTACATCACAACAGGTGTGAATGGGGGCTTAAGGGATCAGCTCATTTTCATATCAGTCCCCTTAGCCCATGCCTTTTACACTTAAGCCGTGTACGCACGATCGGTTTCACTGACGAAAACAGTCCGATGGACTGTTTTTATCGGATAAACCAATCGTGTATGGGCCCCATCTGTCTTTTTTCTATCGGTGTGAAAAAATAGAACATGTTTTAAATTTTTCCGATGGGAAAAAAAACGATAGCAAAATCCGATTGTCTGTGTGGACACGCATGCTCAGACTGAATTAGAAGACGGGAGCGCTCGTTCTGGTAAAACTAGCGTTCGTAATGAAGATAGCACATTCGTCACGCTGTAACGGACTGAAAAGCACGAGGCTGAAAAGCGCGAATCGTCTCTCACCAAACTTTTACTAACACGCGGTAACACAAAATCAGCAAAAGCAGACCAAAGGGTGGCGCCATTGGATTTGAACTTCCCCTTTATAGTGCCGTCGTAAGTCACGGCGTTTGGGACGATCGGTTTTTTGACTGATGGTGTGTAGGCAAGACTGATGGAAGTCAGCTTCATCGGATTTCCGATGGAAAAATCCATCGGATTAGAATCCATAGGAAATCCGATCGTGTGTACAGGGCTTAAGTCTAAATTGTAATAAATTATATTTAGAAAACGAAACATTTGTACCGTTAAATACTATAGAAATAAATGTGTTTAGACCGGAGCTCTAAGTGACTTAAAGTGGAGGTCCACCCTAAAAAAAAAAATAAAAAAAAATAAGCCAAAAAGGCTAAAAAAAAAGAAGAAAAAAAATATATATTTTATACTTACCAGAAATGGCTGTTACTAGGCAGATCTTCCTAATCTGCCCAATCTGCCCCTTCCTTGTCCGCGGTGCTCCTCGGTCTCATCCTCCTCACATTGTCTTCTGGGGAATGGGGCGCGCTGATTTCTGGGAACTGTGTGTCTCCCAGAAGTCAGCCGCCCATTCACAAAGCGCTGCGCGACTCACACATGCGCAGTAGGAACTGGGCAGTGAAGCCGCAAGGCTCCACTGCCTGTTTCCCTTAGTGAGGATGGTGGCGGCCGACATCGCGGGCAACCGGGACAGGTAAGTGTGCTTATTAAAAGTCAGCAGCTACAGTGTTTGTAGCTGCTGACTTTTAATTTTTTTTTTTTTTTAAAGCTGGACCTCCTCTTTAATTATTCAAATGTAAGTTGTGTAGTTGATGAGCACTTTACTTTACAATTTTAAAATGACCTTTTTGTTTTTTTCTTAAAATGGAACGTTTTCTCATTTTAACCACTTCAGCCCCGGAAGAATTGGCTGCCCAATGACTGGGCCTTTTTTTTGCGATTCGGCACTGCGACGCTTTAACTGACAATTGCGCGGTCGTGCGACGTTGCACCCAAACAAAATTGACGTCCTTTTTTTCCCACAAATAGAGCAAAAAAATATTAAAAATGCCATAAAACTATCCCCTATTTCATAGACGCTATAACTTTTGCGCAAACCAATCAATATACGCTTATTGTGATTATTTTTACCAAAAATATGTAGCAGAATACATATTGGCCTAAATGTATGAAGAAATTCTAATTTTTTATTTTTTATTTATTGGATATGTTTTATAGCAGAAAGTAAAAAATATAGTTTTTTTCTTTTTTCAAAATTGTCGGTATTTTTTGGTTTTTAGCGCACTAAAAAACTCCCAAAAAAACACAGAGGTGATCAAATACCACCAGAAGAAAGCTCTTGTGGAAAAAATAATGACATACATTTTTTTTGGGTACACCTCCAATTGTCAGTTAAAGTATCGCAAAAAATGGCCTGGTCATGAAGGGGGGTCAATCTTCCGGAGGTCAAGAGGTTAAATTGAATATTAGAAAAAAGAAAGTAAAAGGAATTTGACAGAACTCGGAAGCATCATACACACGGCCGGTTTTCTCGGCAAGAAACGACAAGAAAACTGCTGGGAGAGCTTTCTTGCCGAGAAAACCGTGCGTGTGTACGAGGCTTTGAGGTTTCTCGTTGGGAAATCTGTCCAGAATCTCGACGAGAAAAATAGAGATCCTGCTCTCTATTTTCTCGTCTGGATTCTTGTCGGCCTGTTTCCCGACGAGAAACCCGAGCGTGTGTATACTTACCTGCCTCCATGGAAACCCGTGCATGCTCGAAATGACTTTGACGCATGCGCGGTAGCTTCCAAGGCATAGGTAGGGTGAAGCAAGATGACGGCGACGGCATCGAATGTGACGAGCGCATGCTCGTCATAGTCGATGACATCACCGCGTTCGTGCCATTCAAAAGAACGGCGGTTCTTTTGAATCGTACATGGGTACACTCGGCCAGCAAGAAAACTTGGCAGGAATCTCGTCAGGAAAACCGAATCTCGGCCGTGTGTACTGGGCTTCACTCTAGAGGCCTCTCCACCGCAACTCAATGAACAGGTTAGGGAACCACTAGTCAGAAAAGCAATCAAATGGTCAATTGTAATGCCGCATACACATGGTTGGAATTTCCGTCAACAACCGTTCGATGGGACCTTGTTGTCGCAAATTGCGACCGTGTGTAGGCTCTGTTGAACATTTGCTGTCGGAATTTCCGACAACAAAAATTTGAGAGCTGGTTCTCAAATTTTCCGACAATAAAGCTGGTTGTTGGAAATTCTGAGCACGTGTACACAATTTTGATGCACAAAAGTCCACGCATGCTCGGAATCAAGCAGAAGAGCCGCACTGGCTATCGAAAATCTTTTTTCTCGGCTCGTCGAGTGTGTTGTACGTCACCGTGCTCTTGACGTTCAGAATTTTCAACAACATTTGTGTGACCGTGTGTATGCAAGACAAGTTTGAGCCAACATTCGTTGAACATCCGTCGGAAAAAAATCCACGGTTTTGTTGTCGGAATGTCCGATCGTGTGTACGCTGCATTACTGTTAAGGAGCTGCAGACATCCACCACTGCGATAGAAGAAACCATCCGTGGGACAGATTTGACTCCAATACTCCAGAAGCACTAAAAACCTCATATCAAATGCAGTTGCCATTTGTCAGAAGGTATGGGGAAGATGTAATTAATATATCCTCAAAGTTTTTCTTGTCTAAGACCAGAGACTTTTTCAGACTTGGCTCAAATGCCAACACTGCTTATCTCCGTGTGAAAACCATCCACCGGGTGAAGAATGTTGGTGGTAGAATTATGTTACGCGTCATCAGCTTGGACTAGGAAACTTGTCAGGACCGTGTACAAGATGGATGGAGCCAAACACAGGGCAGTTCTAGAGGAAAACCTTTAAGTCTGTAGAACACCCAAGACTGGATCAGAGGTGAAAACTTGCAGCAGAAAAGTGACCCAAAAACACAGGCTACACTCGTTCGGTATAAATCAAGAAGCTGAATGTCCAGAAATGGGCCTGCCAAAAAATAAGGCATGATTTTCTCCCCATCATCACAAGTTTTAATTTTGTGGCGAAAATATTTTCGTTGATGAAATGAACACTATTTTAGTCGACTAAAATAGAACTAAAACAATTCAGATGACTAAAATACAACTAAAACTGCATTTTAGTCAAAAGACTATGACTAAAAGTAAATCGAAATTTGACATCCAAATTAACACTGCACTACCACATAAGAATAAGTAGGGGCATCTACTAAGCTGATGAAAGAAAAAAAAAAAAGTAAGAACGCTTTTCTTATTTTTTTTCCTTATTGGTTAATCTTGGTAATATATTCAGGTAAAATGTGCACTGGCATTACAGCCACCAGAATTTACAAAAAGTTTACAAAAAGCATAGCTGCTGACTTTTAATAAACCGACACTTACCTGCCCCATGGTTCAGCGATGCGGCCGCACGGAGGCACGCTCCTCTCCCCCTCCTCTCCTCTGCGCCGTCATAGTAACTGTGGGCACCCGGCCGTGACAGCTTACGGCTTCACGGCCGGGCGTGCACTGCGGATGCGCGATTCGCGCTGCGCTTTGCAATCTTCTGGGACCCGTGTTGTGTCAACAAACAAAAAAATCAGCACAAAAATAATAGCTGAAGAGAGAAGGAGAATAAGGAGTTAATTAGAGCTTATTAGAGTAAACCCAGGGTTAATAAGGAGCTAAACATTGGAACATTTTATAAAAACAAAAAAACTTTTACTTGACAGGTTGCTGAATTCATCCCTTTGATCTGCAGATGCATGAACAGAATGTTACAAATGTAACAATATGTTACATTGTATCTTTGTGAGGTCTGGAGAAGTGTTTTTTTTTTTTTTGTTTTTTTTTAGCAGTCAGACTGCTTTTATGACAGCAAGAGCAGCAGACTTAATTTTCGGGTATACAGTAATGCTGGCTTTGATTACCGTAATCACAGCCAACAATTACAGCATACTGGGAGGAGGATCCAGAAGCAGGGTAGAATGGATGTGCTACACACGCCCCGTGTACCATGATGAATTTTGGGGGGCTGTTAATAGCACTCCCAAAGTCTGTAACTAGCTAAATGCTAAGTCCAACTTTTTCAAAAATTATTAATTGATTGATTAATTCATAACAATAAATGTGCATATATTTGCAGGAAAAAAAATGTGATTTTGATCCATAGACCTTCTGGGATCGATCCTTATGTGGATGTATGTACTGTATGTCAATGTATAAAACACAACATGTTTTTTAGATGATTTGTATACTTTTTTGTTTTGTAAGATTTTATACAACAAAAATGTATTGATTTTATACGGATTTTTCCGGAGCAATTATCTTTTTTTGAGCACATTAAAATCCCCATCTCCCACGAGTCCCCTGTTATAGGGGATTTACGATAAATACCTCCCCTCTCCAATTGTGTCTACATAGGGAATTGTGCCAGAATAAAATGAACAGGTTCCCCCACCCAATATTCTTTCAAAAATGTTTTGTTTTTTTTTTGCAAATGAGCCTGCAAAGCAATGCAAGCCCGATCAGTGGGACAGCAAAGGACAACTTCCAAAATTTACAGAATTACTTTTCTTTAGCAATAGGCACAATTGCCAAATGTGTCTATAAATAAATACAAGTTATAAATAAATGTTTCCTTTAGAAGAATCTTTCATTTACTTTTTTGCCTTGGATATCTTATGAAGGGTATGTGCTAAACCAGTATAGCATAACCACCAAGGTTCTACATTGTCACCCATTTCGATGAAAAAAAAGAGAGAAAAAAATGTTCTTGGGTACTTGAGATCACCTTGAGTTCTATTGAACCTGCGACATTGTTTCTAGCTGTTGCAATTCACTTGAATAGCTTTTGAATGTAGTCTATTGATAACGTCAACAGACGGCTTTCGGTGGTTTTCACAATGTTAATCATTTCCCATTGAATGTGGAAACCTTTCAAGGAGAGGCAGAGTAAACAGCAGCACGCAAGTTACATACAGAGACATCTTAATGGAGTTTCCTGTTTCCCTATAGAGTTATCCAATGCCCTACTATACCACTTGACACCGATAAAATGATAAAGGTTCTGCATCTTGCATGGAAAAGCTTTTCAGGATATCACTCACTTTGAAGCAGAATTCCACCCAAAAGGGGATGCTCCACTTTAATGCTCCCCCCGCCCTGGTACATCATTTTTTTTTGGGGGGGGGGGGGGGGGGAGCAGGTACCTAGTTGTGACAGGTACACGCTCCCACTTCTGCTCGGATTACCTAGGCAAACTGAACAGAAGTTCTCCACCTCCCCACAGTCTTTTGAGACATGTCACAGGTCCCAAAAGACTACGGGTCCATTCACAAAGTGCATGCACAGTGGGCAGCTGGCTATGAAGCCAAAAGTATGGCTGGCTGCCCACAGTTAGGGTGCCAGCACTTAGACCTGAAGCCGATTTAAGAATCGGCTCAGGTGAGGATGGCCTGGAAACCATGAACAGGTGAGTGTCCTTTTATTAAAAGTAAGGGGGTACAGGATTTAGCTGCTGACTTATAACCGTTTTTATCCTGAGTGGACAACTGCTTTAATTCAGCTCCCCTCTGGGGTTGTTGGTGGTTGGGCAGCTCAAGCTGATCAGTGCCCCTTCTTCCTGCACTCCTGGAAATTAAGTCACTGATTATCTCACACTTAAAGGGTAAGTTAAACTTTTCCTGAGAAATAAAAAGGTAAACTAACTCCAAATATCCTGGCCACCCCTCCGGATCCTGCTATATGTATTTGCTATGACTCCCCATGCTGCCATTGTAATAGTTTGTACACTATACACCACAATACGCAGTCCCAGCATGAGTATACATCAGTGGCGGCTGGTGCTCAACGTTTTTTTTGGGGGGGCGCAAACAAACTGAAAATTTCTTAATAAAAAAACATAAATTTCAGCCTCACTGTGCCATCAAATGCAGCCACTGTGTCCACCAATTGCAACCACTGTGCCCATCAATTGCAGCCACTGTGCCCATCAAATGCAGCTACTGTGCCCATCAATTCCAGCCACTGTACCCATCAAACGCAGCCACTATGCCCATCAAACGCAGCCACTGTGCCCATCAAACGCAGCCACTGTGCCCATCAAATGCAGCCACTGTGCCCATAAATTGCAGCCACTGTGCCCATCAAATGCAGCCATTGTGCCATCAAATGCAGCCATTGTGCCATCAAATGCAACCATTGTGCCATCAAATGCAGCCATTGTGCCATCAAATGCCGCCACTGTGCGCATCAAATGCCGCCACTGTGCGCATCAAATGCCGCCACTGTGCGCATCAAATGCTGCCACTGTGCCCATCAAATCCCGCCACTGTGCCCCATGAAATGCCGCTACTGAGCCCATCAAATGCTGCCACCGTGCCCATCAAATGCCACCACTGAAAAGCGAATATTCATTGATCAGCGTGGCCACCAGAAGAAGAGCTTCTTTCTTCTGGGACTCCTTACAAGAGGAAGAAGCCTCAAGTGCACTTTTCGTTGGTCAGCATGATCATGTGGCTGCACTGACCAATGAGCCCTTGTCATTGTGACAATTATGATGGATACTCACCGTGTATTGTGTATTGAAGTGTACACTGAACGAACAGCTGCACTGGCAGCATGCGCATGTCCAATGGAGTTCAGAGGATTTGTGGAGTAAGTTCACCCTTTTTTTTAGAAAAATAAACTTACCCCTTTAAGGCCTCAGTTTCTAGCATCCAGGCAGGAACAATCAATCACCTAGTTTAGGAAAAAAAAAAAAGATCACCACTCCACTGGGTACAGTGAAGCCAAAACGAAATTTAGCTTAACTTTGTAGCAGGGCTGTACAGAGACTGTGGACATAATCCAGGAGATGGTCAGAGACTGTGATATTATACGAGAGATGGTCAGAGACTGCAGGCATCATACAATAGATGATCAGAGAATGCGGACATGTTGCAGAAGACTACCTGAGACTGTGAACAGATTAGTGTCTGCAAAAACCCTAAGGCAGAAGGGACACTAGCGAGCAGTCCGTTCACCCAGAGGAATGTAGGAAGCAGGGACTGACAGTTTAGGAACCCTGCCGTAGCGCTGGCTCTGCCTCGCATCCACCTCCACTGCTGGCTGAGGCTCTGCTGGCCACTGGTTGCTAGAGCTGCCTGGCGTCTAGCAACCAGTGACGTCAGGGCCGCAACTTCCCACCCTAATGCAGAGGGAGCCCGAGGCGGACCCATCATGCAAAGTGGAGCAGGATTTAAATTCCTCCTCCTCCGCACCTAGTGCTTTATGACCCCCCCCCCCAAAAGTGAAGGACTACAGTTCCCTGCATAAACCTCTGAGATCTAAGGGCTTACATTCTTAGATCTCAGGGGTTCTTGCTGGGTATTGTAGTCCTTCACTTTTGGGGGGTCACACCCTTAGATCTCAGGAGTTAATGCTGGGACCCTCCCAAAAGTGAAGGACTGCAAGTTCCAGCATGAACCTCTCAGAGCTGAGGACGTGACACGCCCCCTACTAGTGAATAACTACAAGTCAAAGCATGAACTCCTGAGCTCTAAGGGTGTGACCCCTTAGATCGCAGGGCCCAGGGTTTATTTACGCTTGGACCGCATAGCCACCAGAGACCCCACATAGCCACCAGAGACCCCGCATAGCCACCAGAGACCCCACACAGCCACCAGAGACCCTGCATAGCCACCAGAGACCCTGCATAGCCACCAGAGACCCCGCATAGCCACCAGAGACCCCACACAGCCACCAGAGACCCTGCATAGCCACCAGAGACCCCACACAGCCACCAGAGACCCTGCATAGCCATCAGAGACCCCGCATAGCCACCAGAGACCCCGCATAGCCACCAGAGACCCCGCACAGCCACCAGAGAAGGAGGGGGTAGGACACATTTAGATGGGGCAGCCTAGGGCTAGTGTTAGGCTACAGACTAAAGGAAGGTAGATATATTGTGATTCCAAACTCATTAAATAACTGGATATTTACTTTTTATATGTGATATACTGTTCTCTGAGACAGTACTATGAGTAACAAATTTAAAATCAGAGAATTCCTGGAAATTATTTTATATTATTAGTAAGCCTAACTATGGTAATTTCCTCAGTGATATTGCACTGTCCATAGAGAGAGCAATTATCACTCAAACTCTCCAAGATGCAGCAATAAACTTTTACATAAGTATATGTAAACCATACTTTTCCACCTAAAGGAAGTCTGAGTTTTCTGTTTATCAGGGCTATAAAATTGTGTTCGGTGCCAGCTGAGCCTGGTCATTTATCTCCTGCTCTAGCTGCTCAGTATAGCTAGTGATGGAATGCTACTTTTGATGACAGGGCACATTTAAGGACACACATTCCTCTTAAGACTATAACAAATGTTCCTCTTCCTCTTTCACAAGGTGAAGGACGTATTCCCTGTGGTGTATTAAGGCTGGAGTTTGAGCTTGGGTGCGGAATGCCAGGCAAGACAAAAAGGTGCTGAAAATGCAGAAAAAAAAAGCAAAGGACGTTGTTTTTCAGTAATACTTTTAAATGCATCCTGTAAACCTGTGGTGATCAGCTTGCTTACTGTACAGGACCACAAGTACAGATCCTGACGTCACCAAGGGGTTGCACATAATGTTTAGTAAATGTAATGTAATTTAAGACTGTCAGGGACTGTGGCCATACTAAAGGAGATGGTCAGAGGATGCAGACAGCTTTCAGGAGATGATCAGAGACTGCAGGAATACTACAGGTGATGATCAGAGACTAAAGACACCCTACAAGAGATGATCTGAGACTGCAGACATACTACGAGACATTGTAAGGGACTGCAGGAATACTACAAGAGATTATCCATAAACCGCAAACACCTTGCAGGAGATGGTCAGAGACTGCAGACATCCTACAGGAGATGGTAAGAGACTGCAGATACCTTACAGGGGATGGTCAGAGACTGCAGACACATTACAGGAGATGGTCCGACTGCAGACACCCTGCAGGTGATGGTTAGAGACTGCAGATATCCTACAGGAGATTGTATGAGATTGCAGACATCCTACAGAAGATGGTCAGCGACTGCAGACACACTACATGAGATGGTCACAGACTGCCGACATCCTGCAGGAGATGGTCAGAGACTGCAGACACCCTACAGGAGATGGTTAGAGACTGCAGACATCCTGCAGGAGATGGTCAGAGACTGCAGACACCCTACAGGAGATGGCTAGAGACTGCAGAAACCTTACATGAGATAGTCAGAGACTGCAGATACCTTACAGGAGTTGGTCAGAGACTGCAGATACCTTACAGGAAATGGTCAGAGACTGCAGAAACTCTACAGGAGATGGTCAGAGACTGTGGACACCCTGCAGGAGATGATCAGAGTATGCAGAGATCCTACAGGAGATGGTCAGAGACTGCAGAAACCTTACATGAGTTGGTAAGAGACTTCGGACACCCTACAGGAGTTGTTTAGACACTGCAGAAACCTTACATGAGATGGTCAGAGACTGCAGACACCTTACAGTAGATGTTCAGAGACTGCAGAAACCTTACAGGAGATGGTCAAAGACTGCGGACACCCTGCAGGAGATGATCAGAGATTGCAGACATCCCACAGGAGATCATTAGAGACTGTAAACACCTTACAGGAGATGGTCAGAGAATGCAGACACCCTACAGGATATGGTCAGAGACTGCAGACACCCTGCATGAGATGGTCAGAGACTGCAGATATCCTCCAGGAGATGGTCAGAGACTGCAGAAACCTTACATGAGATGGTCAGAGACTGCAGATACCTTACAGAAGATGGTCAGAGACTGCAGATACCTCACAGGAGATGGTCAGAGACTGCAGAAACCCTACAGGAGATGGTCAGAGACTGCAGACACCATACAGGAGATTGTCAGAGACTGCAGACATCCTGCAGGAGACGGTCAGAGACTGCAGACACCTTACAGGAGATGGTCAGAGATTGCAGACACCCTACAGGAGATGATCAGAGACTGCAGACATCGCGCAGGAGACAGTCAGAGACTGCATACACCTTTCAGGAGATGGTCAGAGACTGCAGAAACCTTACAGGAGATGGTCAGAGACGTCAGACACCTTACAGTAGATGGTCAGAGACTGTGGACACCCTGCAGGAGATGATCAGAGATTGCAGACATCCTACAGGAGATGGTCAGAGACTGCAGAAACCTTACATGAGTTGGTAAGAGACTTCGGACACCCTACAGGAGTTGTTTAGACACTGCAGAAACCTTACATGAGATGGTCAGAGACTGCAGACACCTTACAGTAGATGTTCAGAGACTGCAGAAACCTTACAGGAGATGGTCAAAGACTGCGGACACCCTGCAGGAGATGATCAGAGATTGCAGACATCCCACAGGAGATCATTATAGACTGCAGACACCTTACAGGAGATGGTCAGAGAATGCAGACACCCTACAGGATATGGTCAGAGACTGCAGACACCTTACAGGAGATGGTCAGAGACTGCAGACGCCTTATAAGAGATGGTCAGAGACTGCAGACACCCTGCATGAGATGGTCAGAGACTGCAGATACCCTCCATGAGATGGTCAGAGACTGCAGACATCCTACAGGAGATGGTCAGAGACTGCAGACACCTTACAGGAGATGGTCATAGACTGCAGGCCCCTTACAGGGGATGGTCAGACTGCAGAAACCTTACAGGAGATGGTCAGAGACTGCAGACACCCTGCAGGAGATGGTCAGAGATTACATACATCTACAGGAGATGGACAGAGACTGCATACATCCTACAGGAGATGGCCAGAGACTGTAGATGCCATGCAGGAGATGATCAGAGAATGCAGACATCCTACAGGAGATAGTCAGAGACTGCAGACCCTCCCCCCCCCCTTTAGGAGATGGTCGGAGACTAAAGACATCCTACAGGAGATGGTCAGAGACTGCAGACATCTTACAGGAGTTAGTCAGAGACTGCAGATATCTCCCAGGAGATGCTTAGAGACTGCAGACACCTTACAGGAGATGGTCAGAGGCTGCAGACATCCTACAGGAGATGGACAGAGACTGCAGACATTCTACAGGAGATGGTCGGAGACTGCAGACATTCTACAGGAGATAGTCAGAGACTGCATACACCCTGCAGGAGATGGTCGGAGACTGCAGACATCCTGCAGGACATGGTCAGAGACTGCAGACACCTTACAGGAGATGGTCAGAGACTGCAGACATCCTACAGGAGATGGACAGAGACTGTAGACATGCTACAGGAGATAGTCAGAGACTGAAGACACCCTGCAGGAGATGGTCCTTGTGAGCATCTAGTTTCTCCCCACTAGTGCCTTTAGGTATCCAGCCCTTCCCAGACTCCTCAAGGCCACGTGTATCGCCTCTGTGGCTTATGCCACTCTCAGTCTCAGCTGCTTCTACCAACTCTTGGTTACCCAAACTACAACCTAGTGGGAGCACATTCCCAATCCGTGACAGCAACCAATTATATTTTCCGTTTCATGTTTGTAGATGCATTACAGGAAGGTGAAAGGCAGAATCCATTTGGCTGCTGGTATTTGGGCAGTTTTTCTTTAATAATTATGTCAGACTGTGTCCTGAGCAGCACAGATAAGTCTGTTAATATCCTGTCTGCGACAATTATACAGAGGCAGGCTCCTCTGCCTGAGATAGAAGAGCCTCATATTATTATGAATAAATCTCTCCCAGTCGGCGCTGTTGTGCTCACGACCACGTAGACATAATTAACCTTTTCATAAAGTCTAATTTTGAGAGATGTCACCGTGCTTAAAAAAATTGTCTGGTCTCTTTGACACTGGAATTTAACAGAAGAGAAGAATTTGTTTTTTCTTTTTTATTCCCCAAATCGGGATGATGCATTTAACTGTCTCTGCAGCATGTTATAAACAATTACAGATGCATAGATGTGAGAGGCATTTAAGGAAAAACAATGCTTACCAATAGAGATGAGCTGAACACCCCCCCCCCCCCGGTTAGGTTCGCACCAGAACAGCCAAAGCAAAAAGTTCGGATCTGATCGACGAACCCCATTGAAGTCAATGGGACCCAAACTTGAAAAATCAAAAGTCACAATTTTGAAGGCTTATATGCAAGTTATTGGCCATAAAAATGGTATGGGGGCCGGGTACTGCCCTGGGGGACATGTATCAATGCAAAGCATTTTTTTGAAAACTATTATTTTTAAAAGAGCAGTGATTTTAATGATGCTTAAATTGAAACAAAATTTTTTTTTTTCTTTTTTTTTAACCACTTCAATACAGGGCTTTTTGTACCACTTCCATACCGGGCCTATTCTAGCACTTCTCTCCTACATGCACAAATCATCATTCTTTTGCTAGAAAATTACTCAGAACCCCAAAACATTATATATATATTTTTTAGCAGACACCCTAGGGAATAAAATGACGGTCATTGCAACTTTTTTTCTTGCACGGTATTTGCGCAATAATTTTTCAAACGCCTTTTTAAAAAAAAAAAAAATGGTTTCATGAATTAAAAAATAACAAAACTGTAAAGTTAGCCCAATTTTTGGGGAAAATATCAAAGATGATATTACACCGAGTAAATAGATACCTAACATGTCACGCTTTAAAATTGCGCACACTCATGGAATGGCGGCAAACTTCGGTACTTAAAAATCTCCATAGGCGTCGCTTTAATTTTTTTTACATATGTGGGCGACTTACGTGTGCATTCGCTTCTGATCGCGAGCTACCTGGGACAGGGGCGTTTTAATTATTATTTTTTTTACTTATTATTTTTTTTTTACTTATTTTACTTTTTTTGATCACTTTTTTTCCTATTACAAGGAATGTAAACATCCCTTGTAATAGGAATGTGTGTGACAGGTCCTCTTTATTGAGAGATGCGGGGTCAATAAGACCCCACATCTCTCCTCCAGGCTGGAAAGCATGAGATTGTGAATTTTTTTTCACTGATCTCATACTTACTAGCCGCAATGGCGGCTTTGTTTACATTTGAGGACCCGGGCGTGACGTCATCACATGGCGCCCGGGCCTCCGTTGATCATAGAGATGACTGGTGACCATCTGGTCACCAGTCATCTCTATGCTCCTCACGTGACCCACCACCGGCGCCGGAAGATTCTCCGGGTCCCCGATCGCACTGGAGAGCCCGGAGAAGCACCGGATGGCGACGGGAGGGGGGGATGTCCCCTCCCGCTGCCTATAAGAACGATCAACCGCCGCTATGATCGTTCTTATGGTGCACAAAATCGCCGGCACGTCAAAAGGATATCTGAATGATGCCTTAAGCTGCAGGCATCATTCAGATATCCCCCTTCAAACCCAGGACGTCATATGACGTCCACCCAGGATGGGAGATCCCATCTGTGGACGTCATTTGACTATGGCTGGGTAGAGAAGTGGTTAAATATAGTGCATGTGGGGGTCCCCTTAGTCTGCCTGTAAAGGTCCCCCCCTTCGGGCTTTAACAACACATTGACTGTGCACTCGGCGGGTGAACATTTTTGCTCGGCCCGAACCGTTCACACAACACTACTTACCAATTCAGGGATACGCAACTGGTTCTCTTAAATCCCCCCTTACCAGAAGGGCATACACACCTTAATTTTTCTTCCTAGCTGCTCTGTGCAGTCACAGAGAGGGACGAAAATACCTGGTATGTCCCAGTACGAAGGAGCATGTGACTTGTGTAGCGGGGTGTTCAATTTAAGGGTAGTGTCTGAGTGGTAATTAGGCTCAGACACACTGATTGTTAGGGTTTATGGACCATTTCTGTTCATGGGAGATAGTATTGGTGTAGGCCACAGGGAACTGTACAGGTGGTGCTATCGCCATGGGCCAGGGTTGAACCACCAATCCAGGGCTGCGCCTTTTGTGTCCCCTCTCGGCAGTAGTACGGCGGGGCGGGGAACCTGCTGTGCCTGTCGGGAGAGGGTATAAAAGGGGCGGACATCTTCTGTTCGAGGTTCGTCTTGGTCTTGGTCTTGGTCGTCCACCCCCAGGCACCTTCGGCCTGGCCGTGGGGAGGGTCCTCTCGGGGTGCCTTAGGCCCGGAGGTGGAGTTCCTGTTCCATCCCAGACACCTTCAGTCTGGGGTGAGGTACTATTTTGAAGGCCCAGGCCCAGCAACCTTCGGCTGGGGTCCGCTAGGGATCGAGGACTCCCAGGGTGCCGCCTTGCGAGGGGACCTGTCAGGGTCACCTGTGGCCAGGTGACAGATGCACACCGTAGGGGGACAGGAGTGCACCGCGAGGTAGTGAACCCTATGGCTGGCTTCTGCGGATAGGAAACTGGGTGGTTGTGGAAAGCGGGACCAGAGGAGCACAACCGGGATCCAAACGGAAGCTAGAGCCAAGATTCCCCAGGGCGCGGAGTCTAAGACCCAGCTGGTCTTCTCCAGGGCCTCTAGTGGTGAGGATGTTAGCTGCAGGCTGGGACCAGGTCGCGGCCCCTGAAGTTTCCTAGCTCACGCCCCGTAGGATAAGGGGAAAAGAGGGGAAGCAGCAGCACACGATAAGAGAGAACCGAATAACAAGCTGAAGGTCAGGGGCCACAAGCAGACAAGGATAACCAAGAACGAGCCGAAGGTCAAGGGTCACGAGCAGACAGGGATAGTCGGGGACAAGCCAATAATGTAACAGAGAGACAGACGTAGCACACGGCAGGCAGGAACCCAAACACACAATGCCTAACAAACACGTTGATCAGCAAAGCAGGCTTGCAGTGCACAGGTTAATATAGTGTTCAGTGATAGGGCCTGGGGTGGAGTCAGGCTGGGAGGAGATTATAAAGGAAGCCAGGTGAAGGAGGTCTGGTCTCTAGATGAACACATGAGGAGGAAGGTAAGATGGCAGACAAACACTACTGCATATCCATGACAGTACCCTCCCTCTTATGGGCCCTCCCCCGCCTGGACCCAGGCTTAAAGGGAAATCTCTGATGAAACCTTCTCAACAGATGAGGTGCAGCGACATCAGATGCAGCGATCCAAGACGCCTCCTCAGGACCAAAACCTCTCCAATGCACAAGGTACTGAAGAATGCCTCTGCAGAGCCGAGAATCCAGAACTTGTCTAACCTCGTACTTAAGATTATCCTCAGAGACCGAAAACGAGGTAGGGAGATGACAAGAAGATCTATTGAGGACCAAAGGCTCTCTAGGAATAAGCAAGGGCATGAGAGGATCAACAGGAATCTGAGGAGGGTCCCCTAGACCCTTAAAGGGGAACTGGTCATCTTGCACAGGACCATCAGACTGGGCAGATGTCAGTGGAACCCTGAAGTCAGGTTGGTTAGAAGGTGACATGTCGCCAGAGTCAAGCTGAATAGCTGAAGGACAAGCAGAATGTCCCGAACAAGAAAAAGTGAGAGGCTCACTGGGCATGGGCTGGACTGGCATAACTAGTACAGAGGCAGAGTGAATAGCTGAGTCAGGTGTAGCGACTACCTGAATCGCATCGCAAGACGTAGCGACTGCAGGACTTGTAGACAAGCTAGCCTGGCTGTGCGTCCAAGGGTGGTTAGGGACAGAGAAATGTAAATGGTTATGCAACCTGGAATGAATGACCGGCTCAGATTCACAGGGGGCAACCTTGGGTAGGCAGGACGAGGAACAGGAGGGACCCCAAGCCAGGATCTGTCCAGTAGTCCAGTCCACATGAGGAGAATGGAGCTGTAACCATGGGAGACCCAAAATTATAGGCGTTGAGGCCTTGGGTAAGATAAGGAAGGATATCCACTCCTGGTGGAGTGTCCCTACCGACATCTTAACAGGGAGGGTCTGGAAGCGGATAGGTCCCCCTGGGAGAACAGTACCATCAATCGCCAAGACCACCAAAGGCGTGGTGAGGGGCAAAAGAGTAAGTCTCATGGACGATGCGATTTCCCAGTCCATGAAATTACCAGCGGCTCTGGAATCCAGATATGCTGAGACCGAATGAGAAGAAGCACCAACATGAAGGAACACAGAAAGCAGAAGACGAGAAGGGGAAGGTGATATTTCTGGGTCCAATACTCCACTTTCCAGATGAAGTGGACCAGAACGTTTTTCTGGACAAAGAGAGCAAGTGTCACGAAAATGACCTTTGCCCCCACAGTAAAGACACAGACCAAGAGTTCTGCGCCTAGCACGTTCCTCGGGGGATAGCCTGGTCCGACCCAGCTGCATGGGTTCCTCAGCTGGTAGGAGATGCTCTACGGGTCGAAGAGAGGGGAGCTCAGGCTGACTAAGAACCAAGGAGTGCTGGCGTTGCTTTTCTAAGGTCCTCTCCTGAAAGCGAATATCGATCTGGTTACACAAGGAGATAACGCCGGCCAGATCAGTGGGGATGGTTCTTCCAGCTAATTCATCCTTCACTCTATCAGACAGGCCATGCAAAAAGGTTGCGACTAAGGCCTCATTGTTCCAGCTCAACTCAGCCGACAGTATGCGGAAATGAAGGGCATACTGTCCCACAGAAGCAGACTCTTGGCGGAGACGTAAAAGGGCGCTGGCCGCTGAAGAGACACGAGCCGGTTCTTCGAAGATATTCCGAAAAAGTTTCAAGAAGCCAGACAGGCTAGAAACCACTGGATCATTCAGTTCCCACAGAGGGGCTGCCCAGGCTAAAGCTTCACCAGAGAGGAGGGAAATGATATAGGCTACCTTAGCCCGATCAGACAGGAAGTTTTGGGGCTGGAGCTCAAAATGAATCGTGCATTGGCTAAGGAACCCCCTGCAAGCCTTGGAGTCCCCAGAGAAACGGGACGGAGCTGGCAGTTGTAGCGAGTGTGTGGCTGCGACTGGTGCAATAGGTGCAGCCGCTGATTGTATTTGAGGTTGCGGATTCAGGGTTCCCAAGGAGGCCTGAAGCTGCTCGAAGCGAGAAGCCAGATCCTGGAGGAATCGCATCACCTGAGTCTGATTCGATTCCTGGGTTTCAAGTCTGCAAACTATGCCCTGCAATGGATCATCCGTGGGTAGCGGGATGTCAGCCGGGTTCATGGCTGATCAAACTGTCAGGGTCACCTGTGGCCAGGTGACAGATGCACACCGTAGGGGGACAGGAGTGCACCGCGAGGTAGTGAACCCTATGGCTGGCTTCTGCGGATAGGAAACTGGGTGGTTGTGGAAAGCGGGACCAGAGGAGCACAACCGGGATCCAAATGGAAGCTAGAGCCAAGATTCCCCAGGGCGCGGAGTCTAAGACCCAGCTGGTCTTCTCCAGGGCCTCTAGTGGTGAGGATGTTAGCTGCAGGCTGGGACCAGGTCGCGGCCCCTGGAGTTTCCTAGCTCACGCCCCGTAGGATAAGGGGAAAAGAGGGGAAGCAGCAGCACACGATAAGAGAGAACCGAATAACAAGCTGAAGGTCAGGGGCCACAAGCAGACAAGGACAACCAAGAACGAGCCGAAGGTCAAGGGTCACGAGCAGACAGGGATAGTCGGGGACAAGCCAATAACGTAACAGAGAGACAGACGTAGCACACGGCAGGCAGGAACCCAAACACACAATGCCTAACAAACACGTTGATCAGCAAAGCAGGCTTGAAGTGCACAGGTTAATATAGTGTTCAGTGATAGGGCCTGGGGTGGAGTCAGGCTGGGAGGAGATTATAAAGGAAGCCAGGTGAAGGAGGTCTGGTCTCTAGATGAACACATGAGGAGGAAGGTAAGATGGCAGACAAACACTACTGCATATCCATGACAGGACCCGTATCTAGGATGAGGAGGCCAGGGAGGTAACCCTTTCCGAAGACCCATTACAGAGTCGTGGTGACGGTGAGGGCCTCTGGTAACTCTCCGGAGGGATGTTTTCTCCTTGACATGGGTCAAATACTCTAAGAAGGAAGTTCACCAGGTCAGTGGCAGTGACCCTACTCTTCAGGTCAGTGGCAGTGACCCTACTCTTCAGGTCAGTGGCAGTGACCCTACTCGTTCAAGTCAGTGGCAGTGACTTCATAGGGCAAGGCCCTATTCACCAGGTCAGTGGCAGTGACCCTACGCTCCAAGTCAGTGGCAGTGACTTTATTCACCCGGTCTGTGGCAGAGACCAACCTCACGGTCTGTGGCAGAGATCGTGCGCCAAAGCTGTTTGAGAAACCTAAACAGTCTAAAGAGTTAAGCTACGTTTGTGCCTGGACCTCCTCCACACCTAAGCTGTCCTGTATCTTCGCTCCAACCTGTCTGCTCTCAAAGAGGCTGTTTATTATCCTGTGTGAAATAAATGTTGAGTTGGACTTTCAGCTAGTGTGGACATTCACATTCCTGGGGAAAACGAGGACTTGCATCTGTCTAAGATAGAGGTGAGATCATTCTTGAGAGGACTTTGACTTTGGCCACAGACAAGGCCCAAAACTACCACCGCTCAACCTCTTTACTCAGGAGGGTACGGGCTTGTGGTGCGGTGTGCCTCTCTCTGCCTGCGAGGAGCCTAATTTAATGCAGGTTGGGGAGAGGTGGGTGCGCTACACTTGCTATCCTTCTTATGTGGCAATGCAGCTGATTGGTCCACTGGTGTCATATGGGGACAGGGTGAGAGTCCTCAGCCCTGTGTAAGCTCTGACTAGATCGACTCTCATAGGGTCTCCTTTTCTCATTCTTGGCTAATAAACAATTTAGCGTAGGTATGAGATAGTGTTGCTGATGGCTGTGGGGGGCTTTAGAGCAAACCTATGGTTTGATTTTGTGAGTAAAGCATAGGTTTGCTTCAAAGTAACTTTACCTCTAAAATAAAAGTTCCAGACAAGTGCAGGTACCCCTGCAAAAAGATAGTAAATACTCACTTCTGCTGCCACCTGGGTCACTGACTCTGCTGTACTGAAGAGAAACAAAGGAATCTTCAGAATCCATCACCTCCAGAAGTATCAGATGCCTGTTCTCCCAGTGCACTCAGTGGTGCCTTTCGCTAGCCCATACATCACTACAGGACACAGTAGAGACATAGGGGTTGGTGGATCGAACCACTGAGAGCAGCATTTGTTACCAGGCAGCATGCACAGAAGGAGAGGTATTTACTTCTTTACAGCTGTACCTTTTTTGGAGCTACCTACCCTTAAGTAATAAAATATAAACTGAATACTGCTGAGACTAGATGGTTATAGTGCATTCTAATGTATCAATATACTCATTCAATTGATCATTCATTGCAACTGATAATGCTTTCACACATCCCATGAACAAAGTTCCTGTGTTTCCCAAGTACAGTGTAGATTAACTTCTTGTATATTTGATATGGCAAAGTCAAATTTTTCACTTACAGTAGGTCTCACTTAAAGTAGCATTAATTCAAATCTTCAGAATTCGGTCAAATTGAGTTTGAAAAAATTAAACGAATTCCGAAAACAAATAAAATCAATTAAACAAATTTAACTAAATAAATTGATGTCATTAATGTATCGATTAAAACCTGAATAAACAAAATAAATTCCGAAAATGAATTAGACAAATTTACTGTATCTCACAAAAGTGAGTACACCCCTCACATTTTTGTAAATATTTTATTCTATCTTTTTATGTGACAACACTGAAGAAATTACACTTTGCTACAATGTAAAGTAGTGAGTGTACAGCTTATATAACAGTGTAAATTTGCTGCTCCCTCAAAATAATTCAACACACAGCCATTAATGTCTAAACAGCTGGCAACAAAAGTCAGTACACCCCTATTTGAAAATGTCCAAATTGGGCCCAATGAGCCATTTTTCCTCCTCGGTGTCATGTGACTCATTAGTGTTACAAGGTCTCAAGTGTGAATGGGGAGCAGGTGTGTTAATTTTGGTGTTATCGCTCTCACTCTCTCATACTGGTCACTGGAAGTTCAACATGGCACCTCATGGCAAAGAACTCTCTGAGGATCTGAAAAAAAATATTGTTTCTCTACATAAAGATGACCTAGGCTATAAGAAGATTGCCACAACCCTGAAACTGAGCTGCAGCAAGACCATACAGCGGTTTAACAGGACAGGTTCCACTCAGAACAGGCCTCGCCATGGTCGACCAAAGAAGTTGAGTGCATGTGATCAGTGTCATATCCAGAGGTTATCTTTGGGAAATAGAAGTATGAGCGCTGCCAGCATTTCTGCAGAGGTTGAAGGGGTGGGGGGTCAGCCTGTCAGTGCTCAGACCATACGCCACACACTGCATCAAATTGGTCTACATGGCTGTCATCCCAGAAGGAAGCCTCTTCTAAAGATAATGCACAAGAAAGCCCGCAAACAGTTTGCTGAAGACAAGCAGACTAAGGACATGGATTACTGGAACCATGTCCTGTGGTCTGATGAGAACAAAATAAACGTATTTGGTTTGGATGGTGTCAAGCGTGTGTGGCGGCAACCAGGTTAGGAGTACAAAGACAAGTGTGTCTTGCCTACAGTTCATTGATGGAACATGAGAGCAGTGATCTCTGTCATGTTGTTGTGAGACCAGCCTCCCTACAGTTAGAATCACTTCCTAGGACACACTTAAAGCCTTGATTGCCCCCTAAAGTTTAACCCCTTCCCTGCCAGTGTCATTTACACAGTAATTAGTGCATTTTTATAGCACTGATCGCTGTATAAATGACAATGGTCCCAAAATAGTGTCAAGTGTCAGATGTGTCCGCCATAATGTCACAGTCCCGATAAAAATCGCAGATCGCCGCCATTACTAATAAAAAAAAAAAAAAGAATAAAAAAAACCCATAAATCTATCCCCTTTTGTAGACGCTATAACTTTTGCGCAAACCAATCAATATACGATTATTGCGTTTTTTTTTTTTACCAAAAGTATGTGGGAGAATACATATCGGCCTAAAATGAGGAACATTTTTTTTATATATATATATATATATATATATATATATATTTGGGATATTTATTATAGCAAAATGTAAAAAATATTGCTTTGTTTTTTCAAAATTTACACTTTTTTTGGTTTATAGCGCAAAAAATAAAAACCCGCAGAGGGGATAAGAAAAACACCAAAAGAAAGCTCTATTTGTGGGGAAAAAAGGACGTAAATTTTGTTTAGGTGCAACATCGCACGACCGCGCAATTGTTAGTTAAAGCGACGCAGTGCCGAAACGCAAAACGTGCTCTGGTCAGGAAGGGGGTAAAATCCTTTCAAGGGCTGAAGTGGTTAAAAACACTTAAAACTTTAAAAATGTAAATTTAGAACTCCAATTTCTCCCACCATCCAGTGTCCTCAATTTCTGTTTGCTGCATCAAACTTTCCACGTAGATTTGCATCTGATTGGTAACGGGGAGGAAACTTTTTTAGCACTTCCAGTCTATCTGATGTGTATAGGCAGCCTTGTTCGCTATAGCGCTAAACGTATTCGTTGTCTTGGGCAACACAGACTCTTTCTTTCAGTTTTGATAAATCCAGTGCAGCCTTTGCTAAGTAATTTGGCTAATGTAATAATAAGACTACGACTGTAATGCAGGGAATCTGCTCGATCTGACATTACTTCATTTAACATTCGCACCATGTAATGTGTCAGCCGGCGTTATGCCTAGTGACAGCCCCGACATCTAACACACACCGCAGCCTTATAAAAATAGACTTAGGAGCGGACCCGCTAATTAAATGCCGTCAGGAGAGGTCACAGAATGGCTGATCTTCTTATTTCTTCTAATTTAAGAAATGACCTATTAATTACATTTACTGTGAAACCTCATAAATAATTCGTAGTGCTAAGCCCGATACTAGCTTTTACAGCAAGGGATCAAAACTCCAGCCTTTAATATGTTTTTGCCAGTGGATTTCCCATGATTTAAAGGCTTATGCCGTGTACACATGATCGGTTTTACCGATGAAAACAGTCCGATGGACTTTTCTCATCGGACAAACCGATCGTGTGCGGGCCCCATCGGTCTTTTTTCCATCGGTGAGAAAAAATAGAACATGTTTTAAATGTATCCGATGAGAAAAAAAACTATAGCAAATTCCGATCGTCTGTGTGGAACTCCATCGGACAAAAAACCCACACATGCTCAGAATCAAGTCGACGCATGCTCAGAAGCATTGAACTTCATTTTTCTCGGCTTGTCGGAGTGTTTTACGTCACGGCGTTTGGGGCGGTCGGATTTTTGACTGATGGTGTGTAGGCAATAGGCTTGTGCAATTCTTTTCGTAACGAATCGAAATTCGTCTGAATTTTGCAACTTTCGGACGTTCGGAAGCATTTGAATTTCCGAACAAAGCAATTACGAATAAAACCGAATCCGAAATAAATTATATCGCAAATAGCGAATGTCTTCGGCATAATTCGTTATGAAAAAAGTTACGAATGTACGAATCCATTCGAAGCACAATAATGCAGCGTACACACGACCGCTTTTAATATCATTGAAAAAAACTGTGTTTTTCTCGACGTGATTCTTCTCAAGCCTGCCTTGCCTACACACTATCGTGAAAAAAAATGCTTGAGCAAAGCGCGGTGACATACAACACGTACGACGGCACTATATATGTGTCCAGAATCAACTAAAAACAATGTACTCTACCGAAAGTACGAATTATAAATCAACTAAAAATAAGGCTTATGCGGCGTACACACGATCGTTTTTCATGCCGTTAAAAATGCCATTTTTTAAAATAGCCATTAAAACCGATCGTGTGTATGCTCCAGAGCATTTTTAATGGCGTGAAAAACGGCCATTAAAAAATTCGAACATGCTCTATTTTTTCACGTTGTTTTTCATGTCGTTTTTTTTAACGACGTGAAAAACGATAGTGTATATGCTTTTACGAGGGAAAAAAAACGCGCATGCTCAGAATCAAGTATGAGATGGGAGCGCTCGTTCTGGTAAAACTAGCGTTCGTAATGGAGATAGCACATTCGTCACGCTGTAACGGACTGAAAAGCACGAGGCTGAAAAGCGCGAATCGCCGCTCAACAAAGTTTACTAACATGAAGGGTGGCGCCATTCGAATAGAACTTCCCCTTTATAGTGCTGTTGTACGTCACTGCGCTTTGGTTGAGCGTTTTTTTTAATGATCGTGTGGATGCAAGACAGGCTTGAGAGGAAACATGAAAAAAAAACGACGAGAAAAACGTTGGTTAAAAAAATGGCATGAAAAACGATCGTGTGTACGCCGCATCACATTAATACAAACAATTCCGATTCAACGAAAAATGTTGCTTGCGAAAATACGAATGATTACGAATCAACAGGACCGAAAAGAAACGAACCGAAACTAAACAAATTTTTCGGTCCTGCACAAGTCTAGTAGGCAAGACTGATGGAAGTCAGCTTCATCGAATTTTCGATGGAAAAATCCATTGGATTAGAATCCATAGGAAATCCGATCGTGTGTACAGGGCTTAGGTCTAGCCAAAATAAAAATAAAAATTGGGGTTGAGTGTGATTAGGAGAAATGGGGAATTCAATTTCCAATGGGGAATGCCAGTAACCTTTTCCATCGTGATTATATGTGTCAGAGGGTATTCCAATACCTTTATACAGTATATATTTTGCATATTCTGCCTTCTACTAAGGTGCAGGCTTTGTAGGGATGTTGGGTTCCTCCCTATGAAGTTAGAGGGACTGGATATCTTCATATAAGACATCTGAAGACCAACTGTAATGAATCCTGTGTTGTAGTACAATGCAGGGTAAAGTGTTTTACAAAACACCCGCAATTACCAATTCTTCAAAAACAAAAATAATTCTAATACCACTATTAAATCCAGGTCCTTGTGGTACTGGGCATTACACGGTAGGGTAGTTTTTTGTGGACCGGGGCTTTATACCTAGCTCGCAAATTAATATGGCAGAAGTGCCTTTCAACACCCCCACCCCCCCCCCCCACCCCCCTTCCACTGCAACAATGGAGGGATGCTGTTAACCTTCTCTTGAAAAGGCAAGACCTAATATATAAGCATAACGGTTGCCCTAAAAAAAAAATGGAAAATATGGGATCCATGGCTGTCTTTTTCTAAATATACACGTCTCATCAGTAGGTTCTCTGAATGGTGGGGATATAGTGTTGGAGTAAGGCCTGGTATTTTGGTATTTTTTTAAATTAGGATATCATAACTGTCGAGGACCTCTTGAAGTGGTATGGAGGTACTGGTAACCTTAAAGTGGATGTAAACCCTCCATACACCCAGTGAAGTGAACGGCCTCAGATGATACACAGAGATGAACCAAATCTCCCTACATAGGTTTTACATCCATATCTGCTGTCTTCACATTTATATACTGTTTAGAAAGTTCAGATCGTGTTAGGAGATTTTCTCTTCCTGTTTAAACACAGAGTGTGATGTCTGGGCATATAGCCAAGATAGCTAACATTGCTGATTGGAGGAAAGGCACACACCCCCTCTCCACATAGGCAGAGACTCTCAGAGGTGTTTTGTAATAGGGCCAGCTCCCTGCTAATCTATTTTAGTAACCTCCTCTGACAGAAATTTCAGGCTGTTTTTATCTGATGTGTCTGAGAATTTGTCAGGAGTTATCAGGCTGATAACAGAGGAACAGTTCAGGAGAGAGCTACGGGACTTAGCTCTTTGAAGAGAGATAAAAAAATACTGCAGTAATGCGTGCCCAGCTCAAATTTCATGAATTGCGTTTACATCCACTTTAACTAAAGCAATATCTGGTAACGTCATTTATAGTGTTATTTAATGTTACAAGAATGGTCAATACTTTTTCTTTATCTTATGTCTGTATTTCTAGCAGTGGTCATTGTTACGGGCTACTGTATGTTTTGTTTTTACTTCTTTTGTTGTACAACTTGAAAAATCTATGTTCATTAAAAATTACTTGATTTAAAAAAAAAAATAATCCAGGTCCTTGACAGCGCCACCCAATGTCATGTTCCGTTGTAAACCCATGTCGGCCACCAGCCATTCACAACCAGCTTGGTGGGTACACATCAGTCATTTTACATCAATAAACCTTAGTCATTACTTCCTTAATGAGCACCACATACTCATACATATTTGTGACCATTGAGGTTATTCCACTCATCCAAACATTACCAATGATCTTATTTTTTGGCACTATCAATGACCTTGGCTACAACTTTATTAGCTTTACCTATTAGGGACGCCGTTGCTGTTTGGACCATCTACCGCTATTGTGAGCCGGGAACCTGGAGTGTGGTGAGATTTACCAGCATAAAACCGTGGCCGCTTAGCACCGCAGAGCCAATCTTACACTGTTGATTGCTGTGAATTTCATTTGAAGCTCTTTTTTCACTTTTTACATGCGAGTTGAATGATTGAAGTGTTGCTGTGATTTTATTATTAAACTGGAGTTACAATTTTACACTATTGGAGCACTTTCTTTATTCTTATATGTGCAATATTGAGGACTATCATGGTGATTAAGCTGAGATTGCTTTTTCCATTCGTTGGATCATACACAAGCGAATTTAGCCTGACACGAGAGTGAAAGGCAAATTTATTTGGTGAGTGCATTTTTCAAAGGGGAAGTTGGCACAGCACGGTGGTGTGGTGGAAGATTTTCAGAAATAAGGAATTCTTTCACCGATTTCATCATTTATGTTATGGACTTTATATCACTTGTCATGTGGTGTTATTGAGTTTATTACACTCTTATATCGTTTTATTGTTTTTTAGCGCTACTATTTGCTTTTCTCACTCAGATTGTTTTGAGTAAAGTTTTTTCTGTTTTCAATTTGTATTCACTAAGAGGCAGCTATAGTTACTTGCACATTTTTTTTTCATTTGCGCAGTGATGATAGAGGGTATTTAGGGTGTTTATAGCCAATATCAACAACACATTATCAATGACCTGCCAATGCTGTGGCAAAGGTACAAAATGCCCCACAAGTCTCCCATCCTCTTCCCATAACTCAGGTACCCAAATCTATACACTTCTTGCCATATGCACACTTTTACCAAGAGGTGGGCGGAGGGCAAATGGCTGACCTCGCTTCTTGTTCCTCCTTGAGGTAACCACCTCCTTTCTGCTCCCTACGTCATAGCCCTAGACTATTCCCCACCCATTTTTACCCTTCTCCTCCCTTCCGGCCCACCCTGTCATGTGTCCTTTCTGCTATGTGTTCAGGGCAACCCTGCTGGGGACGAAGTAAAGGGGGATCATGTAATTGAAATCCAAGCTATTTGGTCATGTGGTCACTGTGGAAGAGGACTATCAGAGTTCCGACTGTGTGATTCTTAAATTCAGCTGAAATCACATGACTGTAGGCCTATGCTTATCCTACTTTTCTCAGGGTTATTTCAGCCCTGGGTTTCTCTTTGGTATTTTTCCCCCCAACTTGATGGGGAGGATTTTGAAAAAATTGCCAGTTTAGTACATTACTATAACTCTGTAGCTTATACCTGCTATTTATATTAGTCTCCAGTACATTAATTTTTTAATAAACACAGTTTAGTATCCTATGTGTAACTGATGTGGTTTTATGGTCATGTTTTATGAATTTTTCCTAATAAGTTCATTAACCTTTATGATTTACCCCTAAGGGTGTAATGCCTTTCATATTATCTTTAGATTTTTATTTGAACAACATTTTCCATATTCAGTTGTCATTTTGCTACAATCCACTGATGCAAATGCAGGTTTTGAGTGTTTTTTTACTATTGTGTTTTGCCTATTATTGCTTCTCCTAGTTATTATAAATACACATTTTATATTTTTTTCTTTAGCCCTGATGAATGGGGGAGTTTATGGCCCTGAACAGCGATAGCAACCTGTTGCTTTCTTGTGGGACTAATAAAGACTTTTGACTTTTGAGAAGGTGTTTTGGTGCTCCTATTGGCTCTATTCAAATGGAGCTGTTATATTCACACAGCCACAGCGCCTATGACTGTCTGAATAACCAAACAGTGACTGCATCTGATTGAATGCATTTGCTGTTCAGCTGACAATTTTCCACCCATCTCCTTCGATTTTCCATTCAAAGTTGGTTAAAGTTTGTCAAGCTGGGTGGTGCCAGCAGGGCACACACAGCTCCCGCCAATCCAGCAGGACATGGAAAAAATTTACTTTTCAAGGTATCAATAGTTTAATTTTTGTTCAAGAACACCGGTTTCGTTCAAGTCAGCAAATTTTGTTTTCAGCTTTTACAAAGACTGAGGTTACATTCACACGTTCACTCTTGCATTTAGCTTTTCTAAATGAAGGAAAAATTATCTGGGCAGAATGACCACTTTTCCTTGTGTCTAGATGTTCCTACTTTAACCACATCAATACAGGGCACTTAAACCCCCTTCCTGCCCAGGCCATTTTTCAGCTTTCAGCGCTGTCACATTTTGAATGACATTTGCGTGGTCATGCTCCTCTGTAACCATGTGAATTTTTTATAATTTTCTTCACACAAATAGAGCTTTCCTAGGTTTTTTATTTTTCCCCCCAAAAAAATACCAAAAATTTTGAAAAAAAAAAAGGTTTTCTTAGTTTCTGTCAATAAATTTAGCAAATAAGTAATTTTTCTCCTTCACTGATGGGCGCTGATGAGGCGGCACTGATGGACACTGATAAGGTGGCACTTATGGGCACTGATGCGGCGGCACTTATGGGCACTGATTAGGTGGCACTGATGAGGCACGAATATGCCGCACTTATGGGCACTGATAGGTGGCACTGGTGGGCACAGATAGGTGGCATGAATAGGCAGCACTGATGGGCATTGATGGGCAGCAGTGATGGGCATTGATGGGCAGCACTAACAGCCAGCACTGACTGGCATCACTTGTGGGAACTGATTGCTGGCACCTTTGGGCATTGTTTACTGGCACTTTTGCTCACAGATTGGTGGCAATTATGGACACTGGTTGGCACTGATTGCTGGCAGTGGTGGGCAATCATTGCTGACACTGGTGGCACTTAATTGTAATCAGGGCACTGATAATCACTGCCCTGATTACATACCTAGCTGTCCCCTGTGAGGAGATGCCGCTGATCAGCTCTCCTCTCCTCACACTCTGTCAGTGTGAGGCGAGGAGAGCCGATTACTGACATCTCCGTGTTTACATGTGACCGGCTGTGATTGGTCACAGCCGATCACGTGGTTAAAGAGCCGCGGCTCTGTATACAGATCGTGGCCACGCCATGTCCTAGCAACACGGCACGGCCGCGATCTCCATGCTGCGCGCCCCGGGGGGGCCCAAGAGTGGTCGTTCTGGGTGTAGGGTGACCACATTTCCAAACTACCATTCAGGGACACCCCCCCTTCCCAAAAAGCAGCTTGTGCTGTAACCAATCACAGCACAGTGATTGGACACAAGAGGCTCTATTTATGTTTTCTCCAATCACAAGCAGGGGGTGGGGATTGTGCACCTCCAGGCATTCCCAGCCAGGACAAGTACTGTCAGTGAGTAAAGTGGTGATGTGGCGGCCTTTTTTGGGGGCATCAGATTGGCCCGGGGGGGGGGGGTGGATGTCAGTTTCATTCCGGGACACTGTATTGTCCTGGAATGAAGGTGCCCGGGACAGACCTGCAAAATGCGGGACTGTCCCGGGCAATCCGGGACACGTGGTCACCCTATCTGGGTGGCCATCATATGACGTCCACCCAGAACGAGGGCGGCAAGTGGTTAAAGTACAGTGACTAAGGGCTTGTTCACAGCAGATGCCGTGGGACTGTGTTGGGCGACTTTTCTAGTGCAGTGCCAGCACATGGACAAGGCAAAATGCCTTGTCTCCTACAGTATGTGTCAGGTTCACACCACTGCATTGCACTTCAACAACTGACAGGTGGTGAAGAGGCAATATATTACTTCCTTTTCGCCTGTTTTAACCCCTAAACACTGCAATGCATTTTACGTGGTTGGAGGGCCATTACAGTATACTGTATTCAGCTGAATAGGTCAAGTGGGTGATACTGCTTGCCAAACATGACAGCAGGGATAATTTTTGTACTTTGCAGCTTAAAGTGATTGTAAAGTCTTTTTTTTTGGGTTTTTAAATAACAAACATGGTACTTACCTGCCCTGTGCAGTGGATTTGCACAGAGAAGCCCCGATCCTCCTTTTCTCGGGTCCCTTTGCGCTGCTCCTGGACCCTTCCTCCTATCGAGTGCCCCCACAGCAAGCAGCTTGCTATTGGGGCACCCGAACTGCAACTCCATGTGTCCATTCAGACATGGAGCTGCGGTTCGGCCTCACCCCCTTTCTCTCCTGATTGGGTAACTGACTTTGATTGACAGCAGCGGGAGCCAATATCACCGCTGCTGTGTCTCAGCCAATCAGGAGGGACAGTCTCGGATGACAGAGGGACTTGTGGAAATTGAGATGGGACTTAGGTAAGTATTGGGGGGGGGGTCTGTTACACACAGAAGGCTTTTTATCTTAATGCATAGAATAGGAGGGGGAGCCATTGGAGGGTGCTAATAACATGCCTCAACCATGCGTTTTTACTGACCCCCCAATCGCAAGTGTAACTAGGCTTACGTGCTTTGATTCTCCAGGGAAAAAAGCAGATATAAAAAAGTAGGTTTAGCCATGTTTACATCAATATAGCTTTGATTAGAGCTTTTAATCAGATCCTGAACAGACCGAATTTTATTTTTTTCTGAATGCAGCTAAACACAGGTAAAAACTGAGTTTATATAGCACCATTAAAAAAAAATTACCTGCTTTTATAGGTGTTCAGAAATGTCCTGCAGATGCATACAAATGCAAATTTGACAGTATCAAATGACTAAAGGTCAAAAATCTGCACCATTTTAACATCCTAAAGTGTTACTAAACCCACAACAGTAAAATCAGTTTGTATTTGCAGTAAAGCATGCTTGTTATACTCACTGTGGAAACTAAGGGTTAATCCTCTGCATTGCGTAAAAAGGCTGTTTGATCCTGTCTTCTCTGATCCTCTCCTTTCCCACAGTCCCCACCAAACCATCTCCTAATAGAACAGTGCCTTGGGGGGCACTCTGCACATGCTCATTTTGCTGTCTATTGCTAGGGAGTTTTTTTTTTTTTTGGGAGGGTGCGTGTGATCAGCACAGGGCCAATCAGCACTCTCCAGACAGAGAGGTTTCAAGGTTTAACCAGACACTGATAGAAGTCACAAGACTGCTATATACCATACCTCCCAACCCGCACGGATTCCGCGTGATTTTCGTGAAGAAAAAAATCGCTGTCCCATGGTAGAAACCCCCCCCCGCTCATCACGGTATGATATGCTGCAGATGAGAAAAGGTATTTAGCGGTTTATATTTACTAAAATAATTGCATTTCCATGGTCTGTGTACTGTGGGGGACCAGATATAGTGACTGTAGGCTCTTGGGTCTAGTAACACTTTCATAAACAAATGCCTAACCACCCTTATGCTACAATTTCCCATTTTCCTGAATTTTTTTAAAGCGGAACTTTACCCATTGATTGTGCCCTTAACCAAGCTGTCAAACCCAGTGGCGACTGGTGCTCAGTATTTTGGAGGGGCGGCAATCAAACCTCCCCCCCCCTTACTCGCACCACTGTCACCAACCAAAGTTGCAACACTCCCACCACGCCTCTCCTCTCTCAGGCTCGCGGCCTTCTATACAAAGAAATCCCCATCAGACATGTCGTCCCCCATTAGTGCAATGTGTGCTCCAATCACAGCCGCTCCTACCTCCCCCGTTCCGATACCTGGAGAAGTCCCAGCACACGCCACCATCGCATACCGCTGCCGAGCTTGCCCCCCATCTTGCTCTGCTCATAGACGTTCTCGTCTCCCCGGTCTGTTCTACGACTCCCACCTATTCGGGTCTCAGGAGCTGCTTCCTGATTGGCCGGGAGAAGAAATAGGAAGACAATAGTGAATATTAATTTGCTATTGTCACACAACTGGGTGGGCTCAGGGTGCAGTACTCTGCGATCTGAGCCCACCCTTTTTTGAAGCCAATTGGAGCCTCTGGCTCTAATCATGTTCTTTTAAAAAATAAGGAAAAAAACACATTGGAATCCATGTGTCCGGCGCCCTGCATGTAGATTAGGGGCCGGACGCATGGATTAGTGGGGCAGCGCCCCTGCGCCCCTTATGGAAGGGCCACCCCTGGTCAAACCATCAAATGGCTGGTGTCCTAACTAATCACATGACAGTTGCATTTCAAACAGAAGCAGCTTCCTTGGCTGTAAAGGATAGAAGGGTTTAATTCTGCTTTAAGACTTTCAGCAGATCGGCCTTTACAAACTCAGCAATGCCTAAAAATAGAGAGCAACTGGGCATGTGCAGAGCAGGGTGAGACCGTGTATTACTGGATTTTAAACAGCATAGGAACATGTTTTACATAGCTATACCTGCAAAAGGGGCCAGCCTGAAGTTATCTAGCAGGAATAAATTTTCTGGCTAAAGTTCCACTTTAAAGTGGTTGTAAACCCTTAGGCCCCTTTTACACGGTCGGACCGTTCAGGTCCGCCTGTCAGTTTTTTTGGCGGACCTGAACGGCCGCTCCATACATCTCTATGGAGCGTAGATGTCAGCGGTGACGTGTCCACTGACATCCGACCCAATCCGCTAAAATCAGACGTATGGCGATACGTCCCCATCCGTCCATGGCGGATTGGATCGGGTGAGATCTGATGAAAACGGACATGCTGTCAGTTTTCGTCCGATCTCTCCATAAGAGACAGCGGCGCTGGACAAGCCCCTCCCCGCTCAGTGAGCAGAGAGGGACCTGTCATCCGCCAGCTCAGTGGAGATCAACGGAGAGATCTCCCGCTGAGCTGGCGAGAGCTGGCGGACTCCGTAGTGACGGAGTCCGCCTCGTCTGAATGAGGCCTACACATCACTTTTCCCTGCAGTTAAAGCCCTGTACACACGATCGGATTTCCTATGGATTCTAATGCGATGGATTTTTCCATCGGAAATCCGATGAAGCTGACTTCCATCAGTCTTGCCTAAACACCATAAGTCAAAAATCCGACTGTCCCAAACGCTGTGACGTAAAACACTCCGACAAGCCGAGAAAAATGTTGTTCAATGCTTCTGAGCATGCGTCGACTTGATTCTGAGCATGCGTGGGTTTTTTCTCTGATGGAGTTCCACACAGACGATCGGAATTTGCTATTGTTTTTTTTTTCATCGGATAAATTTAAAACATGTTCTATTTTTTATCACCGATGGAAAAAAGACTGATGGGGCCCATACACGATCGGTTTGTCCGATGAAAAAAGTCAATTGGACTGTTTTCATCGGAAAAAACGATCGTGTGTACAGGGCATAAGCCTATAATAAGGCTTACCTGTAGGTACTGGAAATATCTCCTAAACCTGACGTCGGCGCATGCGCACTAAAGAAAGGGCATAATCGTGCCATTTCTAAATGGCCCATGCCGTGACCGTTGGCTCCCGCACGCATGTGTGACTCTGGCCAGTCACAGGGCCAGAGTCCACGGCCCCGGCAGGAAGAGCGATGCATACTAGCCCATTATGCTTTTAAGCCCTGTACACACGATCGGATATCCTATGGATTCTAATCCAATGGTTTTGTCCATCGGAAATCCGATGAAGCTGACTTCCATCAGTCTTGCCTACACACCATCAGTCAAAAAACTGACCGTTCCAAACGCAGTGACGTAAAACACTCCGATGAGCCGAGAAAAATTAAGTTCAATGCTTCTGAGCATGCGTCGACTTGATTCTGAGCATGCGTGGGTTTTTTATCCGATGGACTTACCCATAGACGATCGGAATTTGCTATCGGTTTTTGATCCATCGGAAAAATTTAAAACATGTTCTATTTTTTAAAACCGATGGAAAAAAGACCGATGGGTCCCATACACGATCGGTTTGTCCGATGAAAAAAGTCCATCGGACTGTTTTCATCGGTAAAACCGATCGTGTGTACAGGGCTTTACTTTGCAGGGGAAAAAAGAGGAAGTAAAACCCATCAGGGTTTACTTCCTCTTTAACCACTTGACCACTGGGCACTTAAACCCCCTTAATAACCAGACCAATTTTCAGCTTTCGGTGCTCTCACATTTTGAATGACAATTACTCAGTCATACAACACTGTACCCATATGAAATTTTTGTCCTTTTTTTCACACAAATAGAGCTTTCTTTTGGTGGTATTTAATCACTGTTGGGTTTTTTATTTTTTGCGCTATAAGAGAAAAAAGACTGAAAATTTTGTAAAAAAATGATTTTTTTTTCGTTTCTGTTATAATATTTTGCAAATTACTATTTTTTCTTCATAAATTTTGGCCAAAATTTATACTGCTACATATCTTTGGTAAAAATAAGTACAAATTGGTGCATATTATTTGGTCTTTGTGAAAGTTATAGAGTCCACAAGCTATGGTGCCAATATCTGAAAATTGATCACACCTGAAGTACTGACGGCCTATCTCAATTCTTGAGACCCTAACATGCCAGAAAAGTACAAATACCCCCCAAATGACCCCTTTTTGGAAAGAAGACATTCCAAGGTATTCAGAAAGAGGCATTGTGAGTTTTTTGAAGTTGTCATTTTTTCCCACAATTCTTTGCAAAATCAAGATTTTTTTTTTCTCTTTTTTTTTTTTTCACAAAATTGTCATATTAGCAGGTTATTTCTCACACACAGCATATGCATTCCACAAATTACACCCCAAAACACATTCTGCTATTCCTCCCGAGTATGGCGATACCACATGTGTGAGACTTTTACACAGCGTGGCCACATACAGAGGCCCAACATGCAGGGAGCACCTTCAGGCGTTCTGGAGCACCAAGGCCAATTCTGACATTTCTCTCCTACATGTAAATATCATCATTTGTTTGCTAGAAAATTACATAGAACCCCAAAACATTATATATGTTTTTTTAGCAAAGACCTTAGAGAATATAATGGTGGTTGTTGCAACTTTTTATCTCGCACGATATTTGCGCAGAAATTTTTTTAACGCGTTTTTTACGGAAAAAAAATGTTTTGTGCTTAAAAAAAAAAAAAAAACAGTAAAGTTAGCCCAATGTTTTTGCATAATGTGAAAGATGAAGTTACGCCGAGTAAATAGATACCTAACATGTCGCCCTTAAAAATTGCACACACTCGTGGAATGGCGCCAAACTTCGCTACTTAAAAAATCCCCATAGGCGACGCTTTAAATATTTTTACTGGTTACATGTTTTGAGTTACAGAGGAGGTCTAGGGCCAAAATGATTGCTCTCGCTCTAACGTTCGCAGAGATACCTCACATGTGTGGTTTGAAAACCGTTTTCATATGTGGGCGGGACTTACGTATGCGTTCGCTTCTGTATGCGAGCTCACGGGGACAGGGGCGCTTTAAAAAAAATAAAAAAAATGTATTCTTCATTTTACTTTATTTATTTTAGTTTGACATGTTTTTCCGCCCTAAACATTTTTTTGATCACTTTTATACCTATTACAAGGAACGTAAACATCCCTTGTAATAGGAATATGGCATGACAGGTCCTCTTTACAGTGAGATATGGGGGGGGGGGGGTGTCAATAAGACCCCACATCTCACCTCTAGGCTGGGAAGCCTGAAAAAAAAAAAAAAAAAAAACAACAATCCTGGCTTTGATCGTAGCGGTGAGTCGGTAGAAGCACCGGAGGGCGGCGGGGGGGGGGGGGGGGACACATCCCCTCTCGCCTCCCGTAAGAATGATCAAGCGGCGGAACAGCCGCTATGATTGTTCTTATGGTGTAGGGAATCACCGGCTGAAAAAGCTAATATCTGAATGATGCCTGTAGCTGCTCCCATCATTCAGATATCCCCGCACAAAGTCAAGGACGTCATATGACGGCCGGAGGGCGGGAAGTGGTTATTGCAGAGTATTGCCGGGCATTGCGGAGTATTGCCGGGCATTGCGGAGTATTGCCGGGCATTGCGGTGTATTGCAGGGCATTGCGGAGTATTGCGGACTATGGCAGGGTATTGCGGACTATGGCAGGGTATTGCGGTGTATGGCAGGGTATTGCACGGGTATTGCACAGGGTATTGTGGAGGGTATTGCAGAGTATTGTGGAGGGTATTGCAGAGTATTGTGGAGGGTATTGCAGAGTATTGTGGCGGGTATTGCAGAGTATTGTGCAGGGTATTGCAGAGTATTGTGCAGGCTATTGCAGAGTATTTTGCAGAGTATTGCGCAGGGTATTGCAGAGTATTTTGCAGGGTATTGCAGAGTATTTTGCAGGGTATTGCAGAGTATTTTGCAGGGTATTGCAGAGTATTGTGCAGGGTATTGCATAGTATTGCACCAGGGTATTGCAGAGTATTGCACCAGGGTATTACAGAGTATTGCACCAGGGTATTGCAGAGTATTGCACCAGGGTATTGCAGAGTATTTCGCAGGGTATTGCAGAGTATTTCGCAGGGTATTGCAGAGTATTTCGCAGGGTATTGCAGAGTATTGCACCAGGGTATTGCAGAGTATTGCACCAGGGTATTGCAGAGTATTGCACCAGGGTATTGGCAGGGTATTTTGCAGAGTATTGGCAGGGTGTATTGCAGAGTATTGGCAGGGTATAGCACAGGGATGGCTGAGCAGGGATGGATGGATGGATGGCTGGATCTGTGACTGCAATTGTCACAGATCCAGCCCACAGTGCTGCTGCTGCCATCCGATCGGTACAGAGAGTGGAGGGAGGAACCGGCGTCATCAAATGACGCCGGTCTGTTTACAAGTGATTGCTCCGTCATTTGACGGAGCGATCACGTGGTAAACGGCCGCTATCAGCGGCGATTTACCGCGATTCGTGATCCGAGTTTCCCGTGTGCGCGCCCCAGGGGGCGCGCGGGAGCGCGATTCTGGGAGGACGTTATATAACGTCCTCCCAGAGTTAAGCAACCACCTTGTCGACGTTATTTGTCGGCAGGTGGTTGTTAAGTGGTTAACCACTTGTCCACCAAGAACGTCATATGACGTCGCTGACTTTGAGGGGGGATATCTGAATGATGCCTGCAGCTACAGGCATCATTCAGATATCATTGTTTGCAGCTGGCGATTCTGCGCACCATAAGAATGATCATAGCGGCAGTTCAGCCACTTGATCGTTCCTATAGGCGGCCGGAGGGGACACTCCCCCTCCCGCCGCCATCCGGTGCTTCTCCGGGCTCTTCCGTGCCATTGGGGGCCCGGAGAACAAATCGGCCGGCGCCGGCTCACGACGATAGAGATTTCCAGTGACCAGATAGTCACCAGTCATCTTATGACTGTTGGAGTCCCGGGCGTGACGTTGTGATGTGCCACGCCCGGTACCCGGAAGTAAACAAAGCCGCAATTGCGGCTGTCAGCATGAGATCAGTGATTTTTTTTTTCACCGATCTCATGCTTTCCAGCCTGGAGGAGAGATGTGGGGTCTTATTGACCCTGCATCTCTCAATAAAGAGGACCTGTCACACACATTCCTATTACAAGGGATGTTTACATTCCTTGTAATAGGAATAAAAGTGATCAAAAAAATTTTTTTTTTTAAAAAGTGTCAAAATAAAAAAAATTCAGTAAAAAAAAAAAAAAAAAAATTTTTAAAAACGCCCCTGTCCCGGTAGCTCGCGCTCAGAAGTGAACAGGCATGTAAGTCCCGCCCGCATATGTAAACGCTGTTCAAACCCAACATATGAGGTATCGCCGCGTGCGTCTGTAACTCAAAAATAGTAACCTGTAAAAAAAAATTAAAGCGTTGCCTATGGAGATCTTTAAGTAGCGAAGTTTGGCGCCATTCCATGAGTGTGCGCAATTTTAAAGCGTGACATGTTAGATATATATTTACTCGGCGTAACAGCATCTTTCACATTATCCCAAAAAATTGGGCTAACTTTACTGTTTTGTTATTTTTTAATTTGTGAAACTGTTTTTTTTCCCCCCAAAAAAGGCGTTTGAAAAATTATTGCGCAAATACCGTGCAAGATAAAAAGTTTCAATGACCGCAATTTTATTCCCTAGGGTGTCTGCTAAATAAAGATATATAATGTTTGGGGGTTCTTATTAATTTTCTAGAAAAATATGATGATTTTTACATGAAGGAGAGAATAGGCCCGGTGGAGAAGTGGTTAAGAGAATTGTCTTATACATATGCTGGCACCAGACTTGGCCACTGTACCTTCCTGACGTCTAAGGTTGGTAATGAGTCCTTTATACCGGCATCAGAGACCGCCAATACACATGGGATTACACAGCCCAAAGCTTAATGTTTTGCGGAAACAGGTCTGATCTGAACGCTGTGACTATTTCTGAATAATGTATGACATTTGTTGCAATTCACAGTGTGATCCTGTTGGGTCTGCTGCTACATCCATCATCGAAAAGAGTTAATTCCAACTCAAGGATCCTTAAACGTGATTAATTAGTTTTATGGTGTTTCTCATTAGCCTTTCATATGAAGGATCAATATCGTGGCCACCTGAGGGAAGCATGAATTGAGAGATATTATTACATATTCAAATTCATGTGAACAGGAGGATTTACTGTAAAGTTGTTGCACGGAGGAGTGAAATGTATTATGCTTGTTTGATTCTGGAATATGTGGGATATTGTCAACTCCTCACACTGGATTGGTATATTAAAGTAGATGTAAACCCAATCACTAAAATCTCATATAATCATTAACCTGTTAATTTAATTTCAAGAGTCGTTTTCAATCTTTTGTTAATCTAAAGCTTTCATTAAAGTAATGCTTGGTAATCTTGCTAATTGTGGTCTTGAGTTGTCATCATGTCATATGGGCCACTTAAACGCAGCGTGGGCATACCGTATATACTCAAGTATAAGCCAACCCGGGTATAAGCCGAGGTACATAATGTTACCACAAAAACCTGGGAAAACGTACTGACTCGAGTATAAGCCGAGTGTCAACAATGCCCATTTGCACGCCTCACTGTGCCCATTGCAACTTCACTAAGCCCATTGCCACCTTACTGTTCCCATCCTCACTGTTCCCATCCTCACTGTGCCCATCCTCACTGTGCCCCTAGAATTAAAATTGAACATTGTAAATTGTACCTGAAGGCCGCGGCGTCCATCGTTTAAAACTCGCGGTCTCTTCCTGGTCTCTTCCGTGATAGGCGGAACTGTGTCTGCTGAGAATCGCCTATCACAAACGTTCTCTCATCCTCACCCATCCCAGCAGACACTATGTTCAGTTTCCGCCAATCACGGACGTCTGCTGGGAAACTGAGGATGAGAGAACGTTCGTGATAGGCGATTCTCAGCAGACACAGTTCCGCCTATCATGGAAGGGACCAGGAAGAGACCGCGAGTTTTAAACGATGGACGCCGCTGCCTTCAGGTACAATTTACAATGTTCAATTTCGCTGACTCGAGTAAAAGCCGAGGGGGGGACTTTCAGCCCAAAAAAAGGGCTGAAAATCTCGGCTTATACTCGAGTATATACGGTATACAGTTGTCACCATCAGAAAAACCCACCCTGGGTAACACCATTTGCTCTCCTGCTTGTCCCCCTGGCACATGCACTTGTAGGTAGACAAGTGCAATTTGTTTTGGTCCACATCTAAATATTGACAAATTTCTGGTTATTCAGAGATTTGGATATATCTGAATCTCTGGATGACAATAGTAACATATTTTGTTGAAATTCATTTAGTTTAGTTTTGTTTATTCGTCTTCTAACTTCAAATTTTCTGAATTATTTGAATTCGGATTGATCGAAAAATGATCGACTAATTCAAATTCTTTATGAAGAATAGCTGGTTGCTAAGGAGTGGACCGGATGCTGCATCCTTTACAACTTATGACTCATCAGCCTTCAGCGGGTTTCCCCACTGACAGCTGAATGTAAACAGAATTGCTGGCAATTAAAAATTCAGGAAAAAAAACCTTCGGGTCTGGTATGGATTTTAAGGGGAACCGCATGCCAAGATTAACAAAAAATTATGTGGGGTCCTCCCAAAATCTATACCAGACCCTTATCTGAGCATGCAGCCTGGCAAGCCAGGAAAAGAGGAGGCTGAGCGAGTGCCCCCCTAAAATCATACCAGGCCATATGCCCTCAACATGGGAAGGGTGCTTTGGGGCAGGGGTTGCTCCCCCCAAAGCACCTTGTCCCCATGTTAATGGGGAAAAGGACCTCTTCCCCACAACCCTGGCCCGGTGGTTGTAGGGGTACAGGGGTAACTTATCGGAAACTGAAAGCCCCCTGGCGGTATTCCCGAGTCTGGCTTGGGTTGAGTTTTTACTACCAAAAGCGGTATCCCCGAGCCAGACTCAGGATTGCATCGCAGGATACAGGGAAAGTTACTTACCGTGTCCCCTGGATCCTGCAATGTCTCCCCGCTGTGTCTGCGAGCCGTGTCTCGCTTGATTCACACAGTGCTGAGCTCCGATCCCTGCGAGCGTTGCGACGCACGGGGGCGGAGATCGGCGCCAAATTCAAAAAATTAAAAACACACAATACATACAGTATACTGTAATCTTACTGATTTCAGGTACTGTATCAAATAATTACACATCCCCTTTGTCCCTAGTGGTCTGTCCAGTGTCCTGCGTGCAGTTTTATATTATAAAAACTGTTCTTTCTGCCTGGAAACTGGAGATTGTCCATAGCAACCAAAAAGTGTCCCTTTATGTCAAAAGTGGTTTTAGACCGGCTAGAAAACAGCGATAATAAATTAGAATCACTCGCAGAATTGAGCGATAGCGATTTGTGGGGAAATTCGTCATCAAACACTGAAAGTAATGACAGCGACAATTCTGCAACTGAGCAAAGTTCAGTGTTTTTGATTTGATTACATTATTGAATAATTTTTATTATAATTACATTATTATTTGTTATACAGTTGCAAAAAAAAGTCTGTGAACCCTTTTGGAATGATATGGATTTCTGCACAAATTGGTCATAAAATGTAATCTGATCTTCATCTAAGTCAATGTTTCTCAACTCCAGTCCTCAAGGTGCACCAACAGGTCATGTTTTTCAGATTTCCTGCAGATAAAACAGCTGTGATAATTACTAAGGCAGTGAAACTGCTCAAATCACCTGTGAAAATCAATGGAAATCACAAAAACATGACCTGTTGGTGCGCCTTGAGGACTGGAGTTGAGAAACACTGATCTAAGTCACAACAATAGACAATCACAGTCTGCTTAAACTAATAACACACAAAGAATTAAATGTTACCATGTTTTTATTGAACACACCATGTAAACATTCACAGTGCAGGTGGAAAAAGTATGTGAACCTTTGGATTTAATAACTGGTTGAACCTCCTTTGGCAGCAATAACTTCAACCAAACGTTTCCTGTAGTTGCAGATCAGACGTGCACAACGGTCAGGAGTAATTCTTGACCATTCCTCTTTACAGAACTGTTTCAGTTCAGCAATATTCTTGGGATGTCTGGTGTGAATCGCTTTCTTGAGGTCATGCCACATCATCTCAATCGGGTTGAGGTCAGGACTCTGACTGGGCCACTCCAGAAGGCGTATTTTCTTCTGTTTAAGCCATTCTGTTGTTGATTTACTTCTATGCTTTGGGTCGTTGTCCTGTTGAAACACCCATCTTCTGTTGAGCTTCAGCTGGTGGACAGATGGCCTTAAGTTCTCCAGCAAAATGTCTTGATAAACTTGGGAATAAATTTTTCCTTCGATGATAGCAATCCATCCAGGCCCTGACGCAGCAAAGCAGCCCCAAACCATGATGTCCCCACCACCATACTTCACAGTTGGGATGAGGTTTTGATGTTGGTGTGCTGTGCCTCTTTTTCTCCACACATAGTGTTGTGTGTTTCTTCCAAACAACTCAACTTTGGTTTCATCTGTCCACAGAATATTTTACCAGTACTGTTGTGGAACATCCAGGTGCTCTTGTGCAAACTGTAAACGTGCAGCAATATTTTTATTTGGACAGCAGTGGCTTCCTCTGTGGTATCCTCTCATGAAATCCATTCTTGTTTAGTGTTTTATGTATCGTAGATTCGCTAACAGGGATGTTAGCAAATGCCAGAGACTTTTGTAAGTCTTTAGCTGACACTCTAGGATTCTTCTTCACCTCATTGAGCAGTCTGCGCTGTGCTCTTGCAGTCATCTTTACAGGGCACCCACTCCTAGGGAGAGTAGCAGCAGTGCTGAACTTTCTCCATTTATAGACAATTTGTCTTACCGTCTACTGATGAACAGCAAGGCTTTTGGAGATACTTTTATAACCCTTTCCAGCTTCATGCAAGTCAACAATTCTTAATCATAGGTCTTCTGAGAGCTCTTTTGTGCGAGGCATCATTCACATCAGGCAATGCTTCTTGTGAAAAGAAAACCCAGAACTGGTGTGTGTTTTTTATAGGGCAGGGCAGCTGTAACCAACACCTCCAATCTCATCTAATTTATTGGACTCTAGTTGGCTGACACCTCACTCCAATTAGCTCTTGGAGATCTCATCAGTCTAGGGGTTCACATACTTTTTCCACCTGCACTGTGAATGTTCAATAAAAACATGGTAACATTTAATTCTTTGTGTGTTATTAGTTTAAGCAGACTGTGATTGTCTATTGTTGTGACTTAGATGAAGATCAGATCACATTTTATGACCAATTTGTGCAGAAATCCATATCATTCCAAAAGGGTTCACATACTTTTTTTTGCAACTGTAATTATTTATAGTTATTTATTATATTATAATTTATGATTTTGTGTTTCAAACTTTATCATACCCGGAATGTCTACTAGACTCTTGTTTGGACAGATTTAAAGGGGTTGTAAAGGTTTGTTTTTTATTTTCTAAATAGGTTCCTTTAAGCTAGTGCATTGTTGGTTCACTTACCTTTTCCTTTGATTTACCTTCTAAATGTTTTTTTTCTTTGTCTGAATTTCTCACTTCCTGTTTCTCCTCACTGAACTTCACACCATCATCCGAGTGGTGTGGAGTCACCCAGAACAGCTTACTGAACAGCTTACTGAGGAGGAACAGGAAGTGAGAAATTCAGACAAAGAAAACAAAGAAAACAAATATTTAGAAGGGAAATTGAAGGAAAAGGTAAGTGAACCAACAATGCACTAGCTTAAAGGAACCTATTTAGAAAATAAAAAACGAACCTTTACAACCCCTTTAAGTGAGTTATTCCTAAGAATTACAGGTCTACAATATAAAATGCCAAATTTCCATGCAAATTAATGGTACCGCTTTCAGCACCAAAAATATGAAATAATAATACCACCAGGGAGGTTAACAGGCTTCCGAAGGGCATGGTATGGATAGGGGGGACCCCCATGCTGTTTTTTTTTTCTGAATTTTTATTTGTCGGCAATTCTTCTGTTTACATTCAGCTGTCAGCAGGGAAACCTGCTGACAGCTGATGAGTAATCGGTTGTTAAGGACACAGCAGTCGGCTTCACGGCCGGCTCCTTGACAGACAGCTATTCTTTACAAAGAATTCAGATCGGTCAATAATTTTTTGATCGATACGAATTCGAATTGTTCAGAAAATTTGGAATTCGTTAGAAAATGAATAAACAAAATGAAACTAAACTAATTCAGAAATGAATCAACAAAATAAATCAGTAACATAACAAATCTATCCGAAACGCAACTTAACCACTTAAGCCCCGGACCATTTCGGGCCATTAGGACCAGGCCTGTTTTTGGGATTCGGCACTGCGCTGCTTTAACTGTAAATTGTGCGGACATGCAATGTTGTACCCAAATGAAATTTGCGTCCTTTTCTTCCCACAAATAGAGCTTTCTTTTAATGGTATTTGATTGCCTCTGCGATTTTTATTTTTTGCGATATAAACAGAAAAAGACCGAAAATTTTGAAAAAAAATGATATTTTCTACTTTTTGTTATAAGAAAAATCGAATAAACTCAATTTTAGTCATACATTTAGGCCAAAATGTATTCAGCCACATGTCTTTAGTAAAAAAAATGTCAATAAGCGTATATTTATTGGTTTGCGCAAAAGTTATAGCGTTTACAAACTAGGGTACATTTTCTGAAATTTACACAGCTTTAAATTTATGACTGCCTATCTCATTTCTTGAGGTGCTAAAATGGCAGGGCAGTACAAAACCCCCCAAAATGACCCCATTTTGGAAAGTAGACACCCCAAGGAAATTGCTGAGAGGCATGTTGAGCCCATTGAATATTTTTTTTTTGTCCCAAGTGATTGAATAATGACAAAAAAAAAAAAAAATACAAAAAGTTGTCACTAAATGATATATTGCTCACACATGCCATGGTTATATGTGGAATTGCACCCCAAAATACATTCTGCTGCTTCTCCTGAGTAAGGGGATACCACATGTGTGGGACTTTTTAGGAGCCTAGCCACGTACGGGACCCCGGAAACCAAGCACCGCCTTCAGGATTTCTAAGGGCGCAAATTTTTGATTTCACTCCTCACTACCTATCACAGTTTCGAAGGCCATAAAATGCCAAAATAGCACAAACCCCCCCCCAAATGACCCCATTTTGGAAAGTAGACACCCCAAGCTATTTACTGAGAGGCATGTTCAGTCCATGGAATATTTTATATTTTGCCACAAGTTGCGGGAATATGACAAACTTTTTTTTTTTTGCACAAAGTTGTCACTAAATGATATATTGCTCACACATGCCATGGGCATATGTGAAATTACACCCCAAAATACATTCTGCTGCTTCTCCTGAGTACGGGGATACCACATGTGTGGGACTTTTTGGGAGCCTAGCCGCGTACGGGACCCCAAAAACCAAGCACCGCCTTCAAGGTTTCTAAGGGCATAAATTTTTGATTTCACTCCTCACTACCTATCACAGTTTTGAAGGCCATAAAATGCCAAGATGGCACAAAACCCCCCAAATGACCCCATTTTGGAAAGTAGACACCACAAGCTATTTGCTGAGAGGCATGTTGACCCCATTGAATATTTTTTTTTGTCCCAAATGATTGAATAATGACAAAAAGAAAAAAAAATGTACAAAAAGTTGTCACTAAATGATATATTGCTCACACATGCCATGTTTATATGTGGAATTGCACCCCAAAATACATTCTGCTGCTTTTCCTGAGTACGGGGATACCACATGTGTGGGACTTTTTGGGAGCCTAGCCGCGTACAGGGCCCCAAAAACCAAGCACCGCCTTCAGGATTTCTAAGGGCGTAAATTTTTGATTTCACTCCTCACTACCTATCACAGTTTCGAAGGCCATAAAATGCCAAAATAGCACAAAACCCCCCCAAATTACCCCATTTTGGAAAGTAGACACCCCAAGCTATTTGCTGAGAGGCATGTTGAGTCCATGGAATATTTTATATTTTGCCACAGGTTGCGGGAATATGACAAACTTTTTTTTTTTTGCACAAAGTTGTCACTAAATGATATATTGCTCACACATGCCATGGGCATATGTGAAATTACACCCCAAAATACATTCTGCTGCTTCTCCTGAGTACGGGGATACCACATGTGTGGGACTTTTTGGGAGCCTAGCCGCGTACGGGACCCCAAAAACCAAGCACCGCCTTCAAGGTTTCTAAGGGCATAAATTTTTGATTTCGCTCCTCACTACCTATCACAGTTTTGAAGGCCATAAAATGCCAAGATGGCACAAAACCCCCCCAAATGACCCCATTTTGGAAAGTAGACACCCCAAGCTATTTGCTGAGAGGCATGTTGAGCCCATTGAATATTTTTTTTTTGTCCCAAATGATTGAATAATGACAAAAAGAAAAAAAAAATGTACAAAAAGTTGTCACTAAATGATATATTGCTCACACATGCCATGGGCATATGTGAAATTACACCCCAAAATACATTCTGCTGCTTCTCCTGAGTACGGGGATACCACATGTGTGGGACTTTTTGGGAGCCTAGCCGCGTACGGGACCCCAAAAACCAAGCACCGCCTTCAAGGTTTCTAAGGGCATAAATTTTTGATTTCACTCCTCACTACCTATCACAGTTTTGAAGGCCATAAAATGTCAAAATAGCCCAAAACCCCCCCAAATGACCCCATTTTGGAAAGTAGACACCCCAAGCTATTTGCTGAGAGGCATGGTGAGTATTTTACAGCTCTCATTTGTTTTTGAAAATTAAGAAAGACATTTTTTTTTCTTTTTTTTTTTCTTTTTTTACAATTTCAAAACTTTGTGACAAAAAGCGAGATCTGCAAAATACTCAACATACCTCTCAGCAAATAGCTTGGGGTGTCTACTTTCCAAAATGGGGTCATTTGGGGGGGGGTTTTGTGCCATCTGGGCATTCCATGGCCTCCGAAACTGTGATAGGCAGTGAGGAGTGAAATCAAAAATTTACACCCATAGAAATCCTGAAGGCGGTGCTTGGTTTTTGGGGTCCCGTACGCGACTAGGCTCCCAAAAAGTCCCACACATGTGGTATCCCCGTACTCAGGAGAAGCAACAGAATGTATTTTGGGGTGTAATTCCACATATGCCCATGGCATGTTTGAGCAATATATAATTTAGTGACAACTTTTTGTACATTTTTTTTTTTTTTTGGTCATTATTCAATCACTTGGGACAAAAAAAAAATATTCAATGGGCTCAACATGCCTCTCAGCAAATAGCTTGAGGTGTCTACTTTACAAAATGGGGTCATTTGGGGGGGTTTTGAACTGTCCTGGCATTTTATGCACAACATTAGGAAGCTTATGTCACACATCATCCACTCTTCTAACCACTTGAAGACAAAGCCCTTTCTGACACTTTTTGTTTACATGAAAACATTTTTTTTTTTGCAAGAAAATTATGTTGAACCCCCAAACATGATATATTTTTTTAAAGCAAAGGCCCTACAGATTAAAATAGTGGGTGTTGCATTTTTTTTTCCACACAGTATTTGCGCAGCGATTTTTCAAACGCATTTTTTGGGGGAAAAACACACTTTTTTTATTTTTAATGCACTAAAAAACACTATATTGCCCAAATGTTTGATGAAATAAAAAAGATGATCATAGGCCGAGTACATGGATACCAAACACGACATGCTTTAAAATTGCGCACAAACGCGCAGCGGCGACAAACTACATTCATTTTTAAAAGCATTTAAAAGCCTTTACAGGTTACCACGTTAGATTTACAGAGGAGGTCTACTGCTAAAATGACTGCCCTCGATCTGACCTTCGCGGTGATACCTCACATGCATGATGCAATTGCTGTTTACATATGACGCTAGACCGACGCTTGCGTTCGCCTTTGCGCAAGAGCAGGGGGGGACAGAGGTGCTTTTTTTTTTTTATTATTTATTTGGCTTTTTTATTTTATTTTTAAACTGTGCCTTCCATATTTTATTTTTTTACCATTTTTATCGTTATCTCAGGGAATGTAAATATCCCCTATGATAGCAATAGGTAGTGACAGGTACTCTTTTTTTGAAAAAAATTGGGGGGTTAGACCCTAGGTCTTTCCTCTGCCCTCAAAGCATCTGACCACACCAAGATCGGTGTGATAAAATGCTTTCCCAATTTCCCAATGGCGCTTTTTATATCCGGGGGGGGGGGGCATTCCCTCCCACTGCTTGTAAAAGCAGTCTAGAGGCTAATTATCTGCTAGAATTGCTTTTACATGAAAGCCGGCTGCTGGCTGAAAAGAATGATACCAAGATGATACCTAAACCCGCAGGCATCATTCTGGTATAAACATTCAAAGTCCAGCAACATACCAGTACGTTGCTGGTCCTTGTTGGACATGTATTGTAATCTTTTTTTTCATACAGCCTATTGGCTGAACGAAAAAAAGAGATTGATTGGTGGGTATGCCCACCATTAGAATACCTCCCTTCATCCACCCACTTCTAATGATGGGCATATATGCCGAAGCATGGGGGCATCCTCCCGCAAAAAAGTTATGCCGCGTACACACGGTCAAGCCATCGTCGGAATTTCGACCGTATGTACGCGGCATAAAAGGTTATGCCGCGTACACACGGTCGGACTTTTCCACGGGCAAGCCTCCGTTGGAATTTCGACCGTATATACGCGGCATTAGGAGAAAAATCGCTCCTCCGCCCCTGCTGCCCCCATGCTTCGGCATATATGCTCTTTTTTTTAACTGTGGTGGTGAAATCACCTCCTACAGCGTTGGAGTCACGGCTTTATGTATCGTGGGAGCAAACGCTGTTACTGTCAAGATAAATAGATCCGCGCTGCAACTGAATGGCGTACCTGCTAAGCAAATGGTGGTTAACATTAAAACAAAGTAACATTACAGTACAACAGTAAGACCTTACCATGCCATACCTGCAAAGCAAATACCAAAACAAAACCTAGTAAAAAATAAAAAAATGTTTTAACGCAACCTGTGCCTAAAATATATATATGCCGAAGCATGGGGGCATCCTCCCGCAAAAAAGTTATGCCGCGTACACACGGTCGGAATTTTCCACGGGCAGGCCTCCGTCGGAATTTCGACCGTATGTACGCGGCATTAGGAGCAAAATCGCTCCTCCGCCCCTGCTGCCCCCATGCTTCGGCATATATGCTCTTTTTTTTAACTGTGGTGGTGAAATCACCTCCTACAGCGTTGGAGTCACGGCTTTATGTATCGTGGGAGCAAACGCTGTTGCTGTCAAGATATATAGATCCGCGCTGCAACTGAATGGCGTACCTGCTAAGCAAATGGTGGTTAACATTAAAACAAAGTAACATTACAGTACAACAGTAAGACCTTACCATGCCATACCTGCAAAGCAAATACCAAAACAAAACCTAGTAAAAAATAAAAAAATGTTTTAACGCAACCTGTGCCTAAAATATATATATGCCGAAGCATGGGGGCATCCTCCCGCAAAAAAGTTATGCCGCGTACACACGGTCGGAATTTTCCACGGGCAGGCCTCCGTCGGAATTTCGACCGTATGTACGCGGCATTAGGAGCAAAATCGCTCCTCCGCCCCTGCTGCCCCCATGCTTCGGCATATATGCTCTTTTTTTTAACTGTGGTGGTGAAATCACCTCCTACAGCACTGGAGTCACGGCTTTATGTATCGTGGGAGCAAACGCTGTTGCTGTCAAGATAAATAATTCCGCGCTGCAGTTGAATGGCGCACCTGAAAACAAAAAATTACATACCTGAAAAGCAAGCATGATAAAACATTGCAGAATAGAATACAGTAAAAAAGAGCAGAACAATAGAGAGAAAATAGAGAGAGAGAGAACAATAAAACGACAACTATTTTTGGTTTTTTTATTTTATATTTTTTTGTGTTTTGTTTTTTACGTTTTTTTTTTTCTTTTTTACACTTTTTTTTGTAACTTTACAACTGTAATGGTTCGGGTCTCTCAAAATGTAATGGCATCTTGGGAGACCCTGTGTAAGTGTGTCCTTGTCTGTGAAATGCTGTACCCTACGCTAAAACTTCACTTTTGAGTGGTAGCGTTCAAAACATTCACCTTGGCAAAGACCAGGCTTGTCAGGACAGAGTGGACAAAAACTACGGGTGTCACGCCTAAATCCGCGCTTGCTACAGACACGACATCTTTTTTGGGAGTGGCTTTGGGTAGGGGTACTCGGGAGGACATACGAATAATGCCTCTCATGCAGCCGGCTTACTGCATTTGGTTGGGGATGGTGAGGTGCAGAACCGCCTGGATACAGGAGTTCTGTGACTATCTCATTCTGGAATTTTAGAAGAGATAACGTCCCGCCTGAAGCTCTGTATAGCACATGAGCGTTCAGCAAAGCCAATTGGAATAATGATAGAGACACTTTTTTGTACCAGCCTCTCGCCTTACGGTCAATTAGATACGGCGCCATCAACTGGTCGTTGAGGTCCACCCCTCCCATATTTTGGTTATATTCGTGGACACAGAGGGGTTTCTCCACAACACCAGTCGCCGTACGAATTTGGACTGTCGTGTCTGCATGAAGGGAGGTAAGAAGGAAAACATTCTTATTGTCCCTCCACTTCATAGCGAGCAAGTTATTACACTTCAAGCAGGCTCTCTCCCCCAGCCTAAGACGGGCATCTACAAGCCGCTGGGGAAAGCCCCGGCGATTAGGTCGCACGGTGCCACATGCTCCAATCTTATGATCAAACAAGTGACTAAACAGTGGCACGCTTGTGTAATAATTGTCCACATACAAGTGGTACCCCTTTCCGAATAAGGGTGACACCAAGTTCCACACTATCTTGCCAGCGCTCCCTATGTAATCCGGGCAGTTGACCGACTCAATCTGACTGTCTTTTCCCTCATAAACCGTAAAGTTCACTACATAGCCTGTTGCCCTGTCACAGAACTTGTAGAGCTTGACCCCGTATCTGGCACGCTTGCTGGGAAGGTACTGCTTGAAAGACAAGCGGCCAGAAAATTTAATCAGGGACTCATCAACGCAGACAACTTGATCGGGAGTAAACAAGGCTGCAAAACGTTTGTTGAAGTGGTTTATGAGGGGCCGAATTTTATAGAGCCGGTCGTATTCAGGGTCCCCACGTGGACGACAAAGTTCATTTTCGTTGAAGTGCATGAACCGCAAAATCTGCTCGTATCATGCCCTGGACATGGAGGCAGAGAACACGGGCATGTGGTCAATTGGGTGCGTGGACCAATAAGCACGCAATGACGGAAATTTATGTGTGCCCATGTTGAGGGAAAGGCCCAGAAAGGTCTTAAATTCGGAAACCGTAATTGGTTTCCAATTTCTGGCAATTTTAGGCAACTGGGGGTTAGCGGCGATAAATTGACCAGCATATAAATTACTCTGGTCCACAATAGATCTATAGAGATCTTCCGTGAAAAACAGCGAATAAAAATCAATTGGAATAAAATCAGCTGTTTCCACCTGAATACCGGGTTGGGCAGTGAATGGGGGAAGTACGGGTTCTGCAGAAGTGGTGGGGACCCAATCAGGATAGGCGAATTCTGCAGGAAGGGCAGTATGGGCACGACGGGCCTGCCTTTGTCTTCTTGGTGGCAGCGGGACACTACTTGTGCTTGCCACCTCGCCAGCTTGAACTGCACTTATGGGACTCGCCACGTCACCAAGTGTTACTGCAGTTCTGGATGTACGTCCAGGCTGTACTAGGCCGCTGGTGCTTGCCAGTTCACCAGAAGGAATAGCGGCGCTAGTACTACTCTGCTCCAGGATACGAGAGACCTGCGGTTCTTGCTCCTCAACAACCTCAGAAGATCGGGATCGGGTACACCTGACCTTAGCAGGGACCTCAACTTCGTCGTCAGAGCTATCTGACGTGGGGCCGCTGACGTCACTGTCTTCTACGGGAAGATATTCTGAGCCTGAATCTGACAGATACGTGACCTCCTCTTCACTATCTGTCATGCTCAGAATCTCGTAGGCCTCTTTACTAGTGTACCTTCGTCTTGCCATTTTGGGCTCTAAATTTAGGGGTACACTAGTAAGATTCACAGGAAAAAAAGCACCTGACTGTCGTCAGCAAATATATCAAACGCTACAAAAAAACTGTTAGCGATCGCAGGGATCAGGCCTGTCTCTGTGAACGCTGCAGTTATGTGTGTTGTGTTTGGTAAGTGACAGTGATCGATCGATACTGCACTTGGGTGGGCTGGGCTGGGCTGGGCGGAGGGGCTAAACGCAGGCGCTAGCAGGTATCTGGGCTGATCCCGCTAACACTGCGTTTTTGGGAACCCTAAACCGCTGGGGATGCTAGTATAGATCTGATCAGATACTATACCACTAAGGGGGGTGTATGCTTTGCGCGTGGGTGTTAGCGTTACTGGCACTAACCTAACACTGCCTGGGGCGACGCAGACCCTCTCTGGCGCTAAAACCTAATTGATCTCACCCGCCGGGCGATCAGGGGGGTTAAACCTTTATTGGGTTATATAGGGCGGGTGCCCTGATGCTATAAAAAGCAAACTAATCAACCAGCGTCACCCGTAACCTTTATATGGTGATCACTGGTGAAAGGGTTAACTAGGGGCAATCAGGGGGTTAAAACCTTTATTAGGTTAAATATGGGGGTACCTGACACTATATAAAAACCTGACGGGTAACCTAAATAACTAAATAACTTACTGGCTAACCAGTGACACCAGTGACGCTTATACGGCGATCACTGGTGAAAGGGTTAACTCTAGGGGCAATCAGGGGGTTAAAATAATATATGGGGGTACCTGACACCAATAAAAACCTGCGGCGAACCTAAAAAAAAAATAACTGCCTATCTAAAACACCAGCGACACGAATACAGCGATCGGAAAAACAATCGCTTAGTGATGCTGAAGTTAGGGGGTGAAAGGGTTACCTGGGGGGTGATCAAGGGGTTAAACCTTTATTAGGGGGGGTTAGGGGGCTACCCTGGACCTAAAGGGGCCTAATCCTAACTGCCCTGCAACTTTTTACAATCACAGATGACACTAAATGCAGTGATCAGTAAAATAAATGATCACTGCAATCAGTGACACTGTGATTGGGGGCTTTGGGGTGACCTGGGGGTGACTGGGGGGTGATTTGTGTGCCTATGTGTATCTACGTGTCAGTGGACTGTTGGAGCACTAACCTCTGTCTTCTCTCCTCGGCGCCGGGAACGAAAAGACCGCGGCGAGGGAGATGACATCACTTCCTCCAGCCTGTGTTTACATCACATGGCGGAGGAAGCATTTTCATTGGCCGGGAGCGATCGCGAGGGGGGGGGGCGGAATCGAGCGGCCGCCCCCTCATGCCTGATCGCTCCCGAACACTTAACGGCCGCTCACTGCAGTGAAGGGGGGTCCGGATGGACCTCCCAACTGCACAAAGGCGATCACGTAGATCTACGTGATTCTGCCTGTCCGTGCCATTCTGCCGACGTAAATCGGCGGTGGGCGGTCGTTAAGTGGTTAATAAATGTTTCCGTTCTTTACAGAGGCGTAACTAGAATCTTCAGGGCCCAGGTGCAAGAAACCTATACTTAAATCATGGTCTGCAGCATTCCCCTTTACATTGTGGTCTGCAGCATTCCCCTTTACATTGTGGTCTGCAGCATTCCCCTTTACATTGTGGTCTGCAGCATTCCCCTTTACATTAGGGCTCTCCCTTACATCATGGTCTGTGGCATTCCCCTTTACGTCAGACTCCAGAGTTCCCCTTTACAACGCAGTCCACAATGTTACCCTTTACCTGAGGACTCTCTGGGGAACTCTGATGTAAAGGGAACTGTGGCGGACCATATCAGAAAAGGGAATGCTGCAGACTCTGATGTAAGGGGGAGGGGGCTCTGGTGACCATGATCTCCCTTACATCATGAGAATCAGAGTTCCCTTTTTCATCCGAGTCTTCAAAGTTCCCCCTTACAGTGTCAGGGAGAACTTAGCGGACCCTGATGTAAAGGGGAACTCTGATGTAAAGGCAAGTGCTGTGGACCATGGTGTAAGGGGGAATGCTGCAGACTCTGGTGTAAAGGGAAACTCTGATGTAAGGTGGACTCTGGTGGGAGCCCCTCCCCTTACAGGCTACAGCGTTCCCCTTTACATCATGGCCTTCAGCATTCCCTTTTACATTAGCATTCCCCTTTACATCCTGGTCTGCAGAGTTCTCCCTTGCACTGGGGGGAATCCTGCAGGCTTTGATGTAGAGGAGATGATTTGGAGGGGGGACTCTGGTGGCCACAGTGACCCCCCATATACTCTGTGTGGCCTGCCTGTAGTTGTCACAGTGACCTCACCTCCTCCATTGCTCGGTTGCAGGGCATGCTCAGTCAGACCTTGGCTTTGATCTATCATCCTCCTTTTTTCTTCCGGCGCTCCCACTTCTCCTCTTCATATCACACGCCCGTTTAGTGTAGTTTCTCATTTGTCTCATAGTTGTGATTTTGGGCGCCATATTGTAGAAGACCAACCCCACTCTGTGTATATAGACAGACTTCAACAAAACTATGCTGCAATGGAGACTAAGAATGCACTAAGAACGCACAACAAATAAGTTAAAATAAGAGAATACTAGAAAAGTAAACATCACTCACTACCTTTGTTTTCCATTAAATGGTCAAGGTGCTAAACACATTACAAACAGGACAAGTTAAATTAAAAGATTCTGTAAGTCATCTTGATTACTTCCATCTCTGATGTGACCTTCCTTAAATTAACATTGTTCTTTATCTTCTTTTAAAAAAATACCCGTTTATGTCCTGTGGTGTAATACAGTTGCTTTAATAAAATCGATACTCATTGTGCTTTCCAGTTCTTGGAAGGCTACTAAGGCACATGTATTAATGAATTTCTGACATGTGGACACTGGGTTATCGGTATGAATGCCGTCTAATGCCAGAGTTGATGATTCGCTTTGAACTACAGACATGTTTTGTTGCTGCTTTATGCAGCAATTGATTTTATATTTAAAGTGGCCTTTATGCTATAAAAATACCCTGCTCTTTTCTTGACCGTCTTGTCTCTGTACTAACAGGTGGTAAAAGAGATGTTCAGATTGCTTTCCTTAAGAATCCACTGCCTTAAAGGGGTTGTAAAGCTTCGTGTTTTTTCACCTTAATGCATCCTATGCATTGGTCGAACAGGAAGTGAGAGGAAACCTAAGTGTAGCGGGGTCCTCAAATTGATGGGATACACCTGGGGAATAGTGTGACCCAGGTGTATAATTGTGTTAGGGTTCAGACCCCTTTTTGTTTCGTGGAGGATTGGAGGATGTAGTATTCTCCTTTGCCTGTGGGTGGTGGGGTATCCACAGGCTTCAGGTAGAATCATCTCCTGCAGTGCTCCCTGTTTTGTCCCTTCCCGGAGATGGTATGGCTGGGGCGGGGAACCCACCGGGCCGTTGATGGGAGGAGATAAAAGGGGGAGACGCCCTTACCACGAGGTTTTGCGGAGAAGGAGGTCCTCGGAGGAGGAGGGTTGCGGTCCGCACCCAGGCACCTTAGGCCTGGGTGCTGGAGATCCAGGAGTCTGGTCCAGGTGCCCATGGCCTGGTCCGGAGTCATGTTGGCGTCCATCCCAGGCACCTTTAGCCTGGGGTGAGGTACTATCGAGGAGGCCTGGGGCCCAGTACCTTCGACTGGGTCCCGCTAGGGTGGACTGTCCGAGGGTCCCTGAGCGGAGGGACTCGTATCTGAGGTGAGGAGGCCAGAGAGGTTACCCACTGGAGACCCGGAGCAGCACCAACCCGGTGACAGTGGGCCTCTGGGAACTCTCTTGGGAGGACACATCCCCCTGATAGGGGCCACAGCGTATCGAAGAGAGCTCCATTGCTGTTCATAGGGGTTGCTGGAAGAGACCCCATCTTTCCTGTTCTGTAACAGCCGGATTGGCTTAGGCGCCGCTGGTCATAGTACAGTGGCATAGAACTTAAACTTTAGGAAGTGCCTCGATCTGCTCGCCCCACCGTTGGCAAGGTTATAGGTCCCAACCAGTTTGCTACAAAAGAACTGTTTATTGTGCTTTGCTTATTGGAGTGTCAAATAAACAAGTGTTGGACCTTTCTCCGGTGTGTGAACTCCGGTTACTGGAAGCAAAGGGGAGGCTGGTGAGCTTGCAATTACAGACTCAGTGCATTCACAGAACACACCGGTCCGAGGAAACATCAGTAAGTGGCCTTCACCTCCCTACTACAATGGGGAGGACATGGGCCGTGGCGCATCTCACTCTCACAACCCAGGAACCCCTAGACATGAGTTGGTGTGTAACCGATAAAGATGGAGAGAGAGTGAGGCCACTACATAAGCAAATGAAGGGAATCCATTGTCCCCTCCCAGGCCCTTAGAACTAGTGTCCCCACAAAATTTCAGGGCGGGTCTTAAACAACAAGGGGTGTAGTCTTGACAGGAAGGGGTGGGTCATATGGGGTGCACGAGTTTAGTTAGGCCTAGGGCAGCACAAAACATAAATACACTACTGTATGCAGCTGAAGGTCAATATTCATGTGCAATTAATAAAGATATAAAAATGAAAATATGGAAGAACAAGCATGAAAAAATGAGATAGCCAAGTAAAAATTTATTCTCAGGCAAATGTTACAAAATAACTCAAAGTGTGTGCTCATACCATAGTTTCACATTAACACAGCTGTTCATAAAAGACAGAAGACATCGAGGGGAGCTGTAAATATCAGAGCTTGTGAGTGTAGCAGACAGTGCCATTACAGATGAGATTTCCCAGCTCCCTAGCAGCGTGTGTTTTTGCCAGTGAATGCCGTCGCTGCTGTGTAACTAATTTTCTGTGGAGATTTGGAAGCTTTGGCTCCACAGTTGGCCAGCAGTGCCTCATGGGTAATGTAGTCTAAGAACAGTTGGACTGACAGAGTTAAGCGACACGGAAAATCTAACTGCACTAACATAGTTACAATGCTGCTGTAGATAAAATTGAACAAAAATACATTTTAAAGGGTTTAACGGGAATCAAAAGAAGTTTTTTTTTTTTTACTTTTGTAATACTAAAATCATCCGTCTGACCTGGCCTTCCACTGAATTTTGGGTTTTAGGGAGTGCAGGGATTATTACGTTTGCTGATCCTGTCTCAGAAATACTCTCCAGGCTGCCCTCACCCTCTCTAGCTCAGCCCTTTTCAACCAAGGTGCCCAGGCACCCTTTAGTGCCATGAGGTTTCTTCAGGGGTGCCTTGGCAAAATGCCTAAAAATTGGCCAAAAATTCCATACAAGCCGGCGTGTGGATGAAGGCTGCTTTTTAGTTACACTAAGCCACAGGTTTTCATTGTGTACCATTACATCCTTCTAGCTGCCAGTGTACTAATGACCAATTGCAGCATCAGTTGATAAGAAGGATGCCAGTCGCTTGTATATCATCCTTGGTTGACCCTCCCCTGCTCCTCTCCAGCACTAGGGTCACATTAATTACCGCTGTTGGCTGCTGATCACTCCTTAGACATTATAAAAAAACACCCTATCTAAAGTTTTTTTTTTTTTTTAAATCAGGAGGGGAAGGCATTGACGCAGGCTACAGAGAGGGAAAGAGTGGTTGGGATCACATTTGGGAAGTATCAAGGGTGACCTGGGTGTAGCTAAAGGTGGCATTAGGATTAGGAAGCAGAAGTTCCCCCAAGGAAGTAGTTTGTTCATAAAGAAAGGCACTAGTGGAGCACTAGACTAGTGGAGGGGAAATAAGCTTGAGGCCTGGCAAGGTCCTATCCATGACAAAGTAAAACATGTAAAATGCAGTACACCAAGAGAGGAGTGTGCATTCATCAACTTAAATGTACTGATCCCTGGGCCCTTTACTCCTGTTGTGGGGTCCAAAGTGACTTAAATCGCAGTGACAAAAAAAGGTTTTGAGATTCTGAGACTTTGGTGCGATTTGAGTGTCACAGACTGCAACATTAAGTCACACAGAAATCAAAAAGAAGTTGCAAGGCATTCACAAGCAAGTCACATGACTTTGGGGTCACAGCAGTGTAAACCAAGCTATATTTCTACCACCTTGCCCCCCCACCATGGCAGAACACCAGGGCCAGGTCACAAGTGTGACCTTTGCGACCCTGGTAGTTCTGCCACTGTTACCTGTTACAGTTACATGACTAGTTCATTATTCTACACCTATTTGCAACGTTGTATCCTGGCCTAGGCCAACAAGGCCCAGGCCTAGGGCAGCACTTTGCAGGGGGGCAGCACGGAAAGAGTCCCCGCCGGCTTGCAATACACTGTTAGTGTAACGAAAGCTGCTTCTAATTTTGAGTGTCCTATTGTCCTGGACCACAAACCTTCCTCACTGGGCTACATGTTTCTGCTGCACAATTGGCATGGTTATATCTTCTTAGTCCTCTCCATAAAATTATCAGAAATTTGTTTAAAGTAGAACTATAGGCAACACTTTTTATTTTTATTTTGGATAGAGAAAGGGAGGGTTATAGCCCCTGTCAGTTTATTTTTTACCATCCCTGTCCCATTGCAGAGATTTCCCTTCACTTCCTGCCCCATAGCCAAACAGGGAGTGAGAAAAAATCTATGCAAATTAAGGGAATACAATGCCCCCCCCAGGCCTAAGAACTAGTGTCCCCACTTGAAAAGGGGTGGGTCTTAAACAGAAAAGGGTTTGCCTTGACAGGAAGGGGTGGGTCATATTTAAATTAGGGGGTGCACGAGTTTAGTCAGGCCTAGGGAAGCACAAAACCTAAATACACTACTGCCTATATGATGTTTATGTTTGTGAATTGAAGTATGCTGATGATTTCTTAATCTGAAGAACTACTCATGTGAGAGTATGTGAGAGTGAGAGTATTACAGTACTGACCTTACAGCGCAGGGGAGAAAGACAAGGCCCAAAAGTCCAGCTGTATGATGTCTGTGAAGGAGTAGATCCATATCCGTGGAACCACAAGTCTCACAGCAGTCTGTAGAAAAGAAACTCGCTCAGCAATTCTGTAATCTCTACTTGGATGGGCAGGTGCCCTCTCACCACAATGGATTCCAATAGATGTTAGACTCCGTCCAGAATCCCCTCCTGGTGTCTCCACGTATTGAAGATGGCGCTGCCACGCCGTGCTGTAACTCCCGATGGGATGGAGTGCAGGTGGCCCCTGTTGCTCTGAAGCGCAGGCTGGTCCGCTTGCTAGAATAGCAGAGCTGTCTTCCAAGATCCCTCGGAGGCGGGCTATCCGGCTCTCCGCTGTATAGGCCGCAGTCTCTCGCTCCCTGTCACACACAGACCTCCTACTGGCAGGTTCAGGATGGGGTCCAAAGAGGGGGAAAACAGGCCGCGCCTGTCCTTTTACCTCTCCTTCCAGCAGGCTGTTCTGCGTGCTTTGCATTGTGTGTCTTGTAGTCAGGGGCCAACAGTGTCACTTCCTCATCTAGACCACAGGTCCAACAATACATTGCTGTATTCACTCTCAAGGAGAAAAGAAATCCTGATAAAGTTTAGCAAGCACCAGGGGGAGCCAAACTCATACATAAAACAGGGAACCATAAAACAATAATAACCATAGTAGCAAGTCCTGGCTACAATAGATAACACATAAAAATTCATACTACTGATATTTTAAGAAGTGGCAATCTGGCCTATAATCTATGCGAATTTGCGTTTACATATAAAATACTAGAATTAGAGATAAATCTATCTCAGAACATTTAGAAAACTGGTAAAAATAACATTTTGATTGTCAAATTGCTCAGAGAGGACACAGAAATATTAAAAACAATTGCTCTCCTCTTTTGTGAATTGACCCAACAGTGGTTGTCATTTGGAGAATCCCTGAGAGGATTGTGAATCACACAAAAGTTTGACAGCTTATTTTGCTAATCTGCCACTCTAAATGTTATTGGCTGTTCCCAATGACACTGATGGGTTAAATAAATCATCTGTTTGCTAAGAACTCCTATCCAGAGCTCTTACCAAATACTTTATGTTTGCAGCTTGTCAGATGGCTGTTTATTTAATGAGCTGCCTCCACTGAAGATTGGGACGCCTGATTTATGTCCAAGCTCTCTCCAATGCAGCTTACGTTGGCAAAGTTAATATGAATCTGCACTGCCCTGTGATTGACCTGAGTATTGACCCGGCTGAAGCGTGCAGCATTGAGTCATTGCTGATATATGGCCGTCCCTCTGCAGGACTCATCTGCCTGGCAAATATGTGGCCGCTTGTGTGATGTCAGCAATGGCTCAGCTCTGTATTGTCATTGGCAAAGGATGTTCAACTACATAAACTACTTGGAAAACTTTATCAGTTTTCAGTTATATAAGTGGATTAGGTCTGTGCCTCCAGGAGGCAGAGACAAAGAGGTTGCTTTTCCCTATTTAGACATTGTGCTACATATTGGAAGGGAGTTTCACATCCTTACCGCTCTAATGCCGCGTACACACGCTCGGAATTTCCGACAACAAATGTTCGATGGGAGCTTGTTGTCGGAAATTACGACTGTGTGTAGGCTCCATCGGACATTTGCTGTCGGAATTTCCGACACCAAAAATTTGAGAGCTGGTTCTCAAATTTTCCGACAACAAAACTTGTTGTTGGAAATTCTGACCGTGTGTACACAATTTGACGCACAAAAATTTGACGCATGCTCGGAATCACTGAACTTCATTTTTCACGGCTCGTCGTGGTGTTGTACGTCACTGCGTTCTTGATGTTCGCAATTTCCGACAACATTTGTGTGACAGTGTGTATGCAAGACAAGTTGGAGCGAACATCCGTCAGAAAAAAATCCACAGTTTTGTTGTCGGAATGTCCGATCGTGTGTACCCGGCATAAGGCTTCATATACACATAGCCTGTTATGACTGCCGGCCGTGGCATTGTTCCTGCGATTTTGCGGCCAACGGTCAAAGCATTCCTATCCTGACCGCAATTTTTCAACGTTCAGGAGAGGGAGGTTGAACCTCCCATAACCGAAGCATCTCCTCAACTCTGCTAAAAGCCTATGTGTACATGGTGTGACAGAGCGTCCCAGAGAGAGCCTGGGAAAGTCCTGTTTGGGGTTTATACATCTCCCAGGCTCCTCTCATATACATTGAGCCAGGATCCACTTCAGGTGTTGGTTCTCTCTCCCAGGTTAATTAAAAGCTCACCTGAGCAGACAGCCTTGGCTCTGCCTGGGAAACACAGACAACGCTGGTCTGTGAGAGCAAGAAGGTTGGTAAAACGTATCAATCAGTTGATGTGGAAGCTAGCAAGCAGTAGGCTTGTTCAGCCTAGTAGTAAGGGCTTGTAAATACCGTATAGTTAGAGCCGAGACACAGCTAGGCTTTTGTTTAGCTATTTTTTCTTCTGTTTGTTTTTGCACACTGTACAGCACCTGTCATTAGACTTTGTATATAGCACCAATAAACCACACTGTGTTTTCACTGATCCAATGGACTTGGTATCTGTGCCTGCTCATCCCAGGGAGCTTTTGTACCTACTACCTGTCCCCCAGGTCACAATGGACACATAGGCTTTTATGGAGTTAAGGAGCTTTGGCAAAAAAATGCCAAAAGTTTGTAAACTCAAGTTTAGGATCTGTAGCGTACATGAAGCCTAACATTACAGAACACCTTATGCAGTTTAAAAATGAAAAACTTCTCATCCAACTTTATTGTGTGGCCTTGTATTTTCTTTATAGACCTTACGTTAAATAGTTTTCTCCCAATGATACACTCAGTATTCAAATATTTTTTATATTGCGATCATATCCCCTCCTAAGCATCTCTTCCCCAGTGGAAATGTTTAATATTTGTAGTTGCTACTCATAACTGAGGCGCTCCATCCCACTTATTAGCCTTGTTCTCTTGACTCTCTCCAGTTCCAGCACATCCTTTCTGAGGAATTGTGACCAGAACTGGATGCCATACTCAAGATGTGGCCAAACCAGAGTTTTTATAAAGTGGTAGACTTCTAGTTGTATCTCTTGAGTAAATACCCTTTTTAATGCATGCTAAAAGTCTTCTAGCCTTGGTTGTCATTGCATGCTATTGCTGGGTCTACTAAGGCCCCCAGATCCATTTCCATCCTCAAATCCCTCATTTATTGACATGATTCTTTGAATTAGATTTGGACGGGAAATATTCTGTGTGAAAAAAGTTGACCATAGCACAGGGGTGTTTACAGGATTCACAGTTAGATACCTGGTTCTGGTTATATACAGTGCCTTGAAAATGTATTCATACCCCTTGAAATTTTCCACATTTTGTCATGTTACAACCAAAAACTTAAATTTATTTTTCGGGGATTTTATGTGATAGACCAACACAAAGTGGCACATAATTGTGAAGTGGAAGAAAAATAATAAATGATTTTCAATTTTTTTTACAAATAAATGTGTGGGGTGCATTTGTATTCAGCCCCCCTGGGTCAATACTTTGTAGAACCGCCTTTCTCTGCAATTACAGCTGCAAGTTTTTTTCGGTATGTCTCTACCACCTTTGCACATCTAGAGAGGGACATTTTTGCCCATTCTTCTTTGCAAAATAGCTCAAGCTCTGTCAGATTGGATGGAGAGCATCTGTGAACAGCAATTTTCAAGTCTTGCCACAGATTCTCAATTGGATTTAGGTCTGTACTTTGACTGGGACATTCTAACACATGAATATGCTTTGATCTAAACATTCCATTATAGCTCTGGCTGTATGTTTAGGGTCGTTGTCCTGCTGGAAGGTGAACCCCTGCCCCAGTCTCAAGTCTTTTGCAGACTCTAACAGGTTTTCTTCTAAGATTGCCCTGTATTTGTATTTGGCTCCATCCATCTTCCCTTCAACTCTGACCAGCTTCCCTGTCCCTGCTGAAGAACAGCATCCCCACAACATGATGCTGCCACCACCATGTTTTACGGTGAGGATGGTGTGTTCAGGGTGATGTGCAGTGTTAGTTTTCCACCACACATAGCGTTTTGCTTTTAGGTCAAAAAGTTCAATGTTGGTCTCATCTGACCAGAGCACCTTCTTCCACATGTTTGCTGTGTCCCCCACATGGCTTCTCGCAAACTGTAAACGTGACTTCTTATGGCTTTCTTTCAACAATATCTTTCTTCTTGCCACTCTTCCATAAAGGCCAGATTTGTGGAGTGCACGACTAATAGTTGTCCTGTGGACAGATTCTCCCACCTGAGCTGTGGATCTCTGCAGCTCCTCCAGAGTTACCATGGACCTCTTGGCTGCTTCTCTGATGAATGCTCTCCTTGCCCGGCCTGTCAATTTAGGTGGACGGCCATGTCTTGGTAGGTTTGCAGTTGTGCCGTACTCTTTCCATTCTCGGATGATGGATTGAACAGAGCTCTGTGAGATGTTCAAAGCTTGGGGTATTTTTTCATAACCTAACCCTGCTTTAAACTTCTCCACAACTTTATCCCTGACCTGTCTGGTGTGTTCCTTGGCCTTCATGATGCTGTTTGTTCACTAAGATTCTCTAACAAATATTTGAGAGCTTCACAGAACTGCTGTATTTAAACTGAGATTAAATTACGCACTAGTGGACTCTATTTATTATTTAGGTGACTTCTGAAGGTAATTGGTTCCACTAGATTTTAGTTAGGGGTATCTGAGTAAAGGGGGCTGAATACAAATGTATGCCGCAATTTTTTTTTTTTTTTCGAAAAACCATTTATAATTTTCCTTCCACTACACAGTTATGTGCCACTTTGTGTTGGTCTATCACATAAAATCCCAATAATATACATTTACGTTTTTGGTTGTAACATGACAAAATGTGAAAAATTTCAATTTGTATGAATACTTTTTCAAGGCACTGTATGTCAATAGCTTAAAGCCAAACTCCAGGCTGAGCAGCCACCCCCACTGCAACACCAACCCCCCAAGATTCCTCCCACCTCTTCCGTTAGGCTGAATTTTATGTTATTTTTTACAGGCACCTTTTATATACCGGTAAGTCTTCAGACTGGTCATGTGATGTAGAAGTGTCATTTTACTTTTTGCTTCCTAATGCTTCTTCTCTGAGCTGTCCTCAATGATTCAGAGAGGTTAAATAATACATAGTGTAATTTAACTTAGCAGACCAAGGACATCTTGTGGCAATAAGAAAGAATTATGGGGACAGCTCTGAACTGGAGGTGAATACTGCAGTCTGCAGGTGAGGAAATAGGGCATCCTGTACCAAGATACACTTGGCAATTTTGCAACAATTATGGAAGCTTTCCATCATATTTTAATAATAAAAAAAAATCTTAATAGTTCAAAATCATCTGATTAACAAGGTTTCAAGCAACCATACTAGTGGTGGTCAAACATCTTGATATAGGGGGCTTCAGGTGTGGCCCCTGACAGGCAACAGGTGATGGCCAAAGCTATCTGCTTGCTTTAAGAGTTGGGCAGAGACTGCAAATATGCTATAATTCTTGTTGGAGACAAGGGAAATGCTTCAGGAGACATGGACTAATAACACATGAGACTTCTAGAAATCATTACATTTATAGATCAATAGGGAAACACAGATGACTGTCTGTGGAGCCCCGAGGGCTGTACTGAAAGTTCTCAAGAGCCAATGTGGCTGCAGGTTGGGCACCGGCAGACCAGACCATTGAAATTGTGGTGGAGACCCCGGTTGGCAAATTGGTGGGGACTGGTTAAATCCATGCGATTGCTCTTTCAATCAAAAGCCCTCAGAAAGATTTTAAAATTGCCACCTGCATAGTTGGCATTCTGTATCGCCATTGGCCTTCTGTGAGGGTTAAATCATCACTTAATCTCTCTTTGCATCTTCCCCACATTAGAGACACAACCTGCCTTGGTGTTTCTGCAGATTTTCTCTTCACTTCCCATAAAATGACTAATTTCTAACTGGAAAATTCTCGAGTCATAGTCAGGAACTGAGAATCAATGTTTCAAGATGCACTTTACAGCTCCAAGCCGTCATCCACAGTACACACTGACAGGAATAACTGGGCAACATGTCAGTATGTACAGGATGCAGTAGATGAAATCAAACACACTCTGCAGAATAGCAAAATGAAGAATCTAGCAAAATGCTCTCTTTTTTTCCTAGGGGGTAGTGAATGAAGAATGTGTATTTTTTTAACTGCAGTGAAAGTGCAGTGGAAGAGGAGGCCCATGAAACAACAGCCTTGGAGGGGCAGTGAGCCGAAGCTCCAACTTCACCCAGCCAGTTCCAGGTCTGGGCAGGAGTGCTTAATACACTGAGGCCTCTGCTATACACATGGCTCCAGGTTCAGTCCTTAGGTGGCCACATCCCACACCTGGGACCCATCATACACAGGCACCCAGGCAGGTGCACCAGAGGAACCGTTCTGGTCACCACAATCAACTGACTCACCAACACCAAACCACCACCACCCCTACCTCGAGCTGGCTGCTAACATCCTTAGGTTTTGGCTGTGCAATGTGGGGTTGATTTACTAAAGGCAAATATACTGTGCACTGTAGGTGCACTAAAAGTGCAATTGCTCTTAGTAAAGGAGGGGAAGCTCTGTTGATTTCTATCATCCAATCACGTGCAAGCAAAAATTCAGTCTTTTTTTTTCCTTGCATGTGATTGGGTATTCTTTGCAAACTGAAGCCTTACCTCATTTATTAAGCTCTGGAGCAACTGCACTTGCAGTGCACAGTATATTTGCCTTTAGTAAATCAACCTCCTTGTCTCCTCGAGACCACAGTAAATTCAGCATATTGTACGGCTATCTTGAAGTTATCCAACTGCCTGCAGCCATGCGGCAACTGCAACTACTTTACATGCTACAACACACATAAATGAGAGTAATGTCTAGTTAATGTTTCTTTACAAAAGGTAAACTTTGGTTACTAGTGTTGGGCGAGTGGTTCAGCCCGAGCATGACTTCGGGCCGAATATTGGCTGTTCGGCCTGTTCGTCCAACACCAGAGTGTTTGGCTGGTGTTCGCCCTGCACAAGCTGGTGTTCGCTGCACAGTGCACTTTGCGCCCTGATTGGGCAAAGCTTTGCCCAATCAGGGCATAATATAAGCAGGTTGTTAAGCAGCGGCCCGGGAAGCCGGCTGTGGCGTCCTTAACAACCGATGAGTCATCAGCTGTCAAAATGTTTCCCTGCTGACAGCTGAATAAAAAAAAAAAATTGCCAGTTAAAAAAACAAAGAAAAAAATGGCGTGGGGTTTAAGGGAAACCCAATGCCAAAATTAAAAAACAAAATCCATAACAAGCCTTTGTCCTGGCAGGTCAGAAAAGGGGGGGGACAGGCGAGTGCACCCCCTCCTGGACCATACCAGGCCAAATGCCCTCAACCTGGGCTGTGGTTGTGGGGGTATGCAGGCAGGGGGCTTATCAGAATCTGGAAGCCGCCATCACTGGACCAGAAAAATCGTCCACGAAGGCTGACTGCCTACTATAGGCTCTGCCGTTTGACAGTTCTTATATAGGTAAGAGGCAGAGCCACCTGGCAATGTCACCTGGTGGCACCACCCCCTTGTGACGTCACCGACCCTACATGCACCGGTCCATGATGTCACATGGGGGGCCATGCTACCAGGTGACATCGCCAGGTGGCCCTGCCCTTACCTACGTATATAAGAACTATCAAACAGTTGACCCTGCAGTAGGGGGGTCGGCCTTCATGGACGGTGGGAGCATTTTTATTTTTTAGGTGCAGCGAGCGGCGTGATTGACAATGGATTTACATCAGGGAACACTGTTTTTTTATTTTTTATTGAAGGAATTGTCAAAAACTGTTACACTTTTTTTGGTGAATGGGTAGGGGTACCCCATACTTTTTCACATAAGGGGGGGTCTGGGTCTTTGACGCGTTTATATTTTTGCTGCAGCATGTTCTATGCATGCTAAAGATGCGCCACTTTACATGCACATTAAAGTGTTACTAAACCCAGTAATATGCAAATAGTGCATCCGCCCCCCCCCCCCACAGTGTCCACAGCTTATAAATCTTCTTTTTACATTAAAATACTACCACTAAATACCTTTTTGGATGATCTGTATACCACGGTAACATCATAAACTGTACAGTTTCTTCAGTGCTGAGAGTTCAGGAAGGTGGAGATTTTCACTGCAGCCTGTATACACGCCCACATGTGTGATGTCAATATCATGTGACCTGGCTATCTCTGAGAACAAGAAACTGTTCTCTCCAGCATAAAAGACACAACTGAGCATGTGCAGGTTGGCTACTCTGCCTGTGTTAGCTGGCTTTCCTCAGATAGACAGTACAGGAGGGGGAGGATCTGTGCATACATTATAAAACAGGCTTTTTACACAATGCAAAGGATTAACCCCTTAAGTTCCACAGTGAGTATAACAAGCATGCTATTCTGCATATACAAACTGATTTTACTGTTGTGGGTTTAGTAACACGTTAAGGGAGCTCCCCAGGCACTATATTTAAAGGATTTTTTTTGTTTTTATTGTTGCACTTTAAGCATCATTAAAATCACTGCTCCTGAAAAAACAATTGTTTTTGGAAAAAAAAAATTGCATTGATACATGTCCCCCAGGGCAGTACCCAGACCCCCATAGCCCTTTTATGGCCAATTACTTGCATATAAGCCTTCAAAATGGGCACTTGCTTTTTCCTGTTCAGCTCCCTTATGCCCTGTACACACGATCGGTTTTCCTATGGATTCTAATCCGATGGATTTTTCCATTGGAAATTCGATGAAGCTAACTTCCATCAGTCTTGCCTACACACCATCAGTCAAAAATCTGACCGTCCCAAACGCCGTGACGTAAAACTCTCTGAAGAGCCGAGAAAAATGAAGTTCAATGCTTCTGAGCATGCGTCGACTTGATTCTGAGCATGCATGGGTTTTTTCTCCGATGGAGTTCCCCACAGACGATCGTAATTTGCTATTGTTTTTTTTTCCATCGGTAAATTTTAAAACATGTTCTATTTTTTTACACCGATGGAAAAAAGACCGATGGGGCCCACACACGATCGGTTTGTCCGATGAAAAAAGTCCATCTGTCTTTTTTCATCAGAAAAAACGATCGTGTGTACGCGGCATTAGACTTCAATGGGGTTCGCTGTTTGGGTTATAACTTTTCCCCTGCTCGGGAGTTCTGGTTTGAACCGAACAGGGAGGTGTTCGGCCCATTTCTACAGTTACATAATTCCAGTGAATAATCTTGAACCAAACTAAAATAGGTACAGTCCTTTATGGTATAGTGAAAACAGTCCATTGATATGGCCGCAATAAATCCAAGCGATATAGCAAAAGTAACATTTTGTGGCATGCATACAACTTATTTAACTCTCTGGTCATGTGATCTTGTGCAATACAGCCTGTTTGGTAAATATGCTTTGCAATTTTTGCTCATGTCACCAACATGTTTTTGAATTTTACAAATTATTCAATTATGCAATTTCCTCACAGTTAAACACATCTTCTGAAGAAGACCCTGATGGGTCGAAACACGTCAAGAATTATGTATTCATACACATTGTAATACCCAGCGATGTTATATGATACATAGTGTTTTTACACTTTGTATTGAGATTTTTAAATCATGTACCAGAGCTCACATCTTAACCATTAAATGTCCAATTGTGGTTTCCACTAATAAAGCATATTTTTACCACTTTCATTGTCATATCCTTCAATCTCTGCTGCCTTGAAAACCCCAGTGGGGTAAATTTTCCTTTTTTTACAACTTATTTAACTGCCCCATAGTTGGGTGCTACGGAGGGATGCAGCAGTGCTCACAGTACTGCAAATATCTCCTTGCTCTCATTACGTTTCCCTTAATCTATGGGCCCATGGCCTAGCTGTGTTTTCCTCGCTACCCCTTCCCCAGTAGGTGAAGCTGTGAGTGGAGAACAGAATACTCCATTTTCCTTCTCTCTGGCCTCACTGTCCCCAGACTGACCCAAAACTAACTCCATACTCTAGCCCAGGGGTCAGACCTCCCTAAACAAGAAGAGGACTCCATGCACAGAAGGACCAAATTAATCACATCGGGAGTCGGTGGGCAGGGGAGCGTGCCCTGTACCCAGAGAAGTTACCTAGCTGTGCCTGTACGGACCGCCTATCCGTACATTTACGGGCGGGCCGTCCACAAGTGGTTAAAAGGACCACCTGTTACAGAAAGACCTTCTCAATAAAAAAGAAATGGAAAAAAAATCTAACAGGGGTTTTACCCTTGCCCCGCCGAACGCTTTTCCAAATGTAAATATATATATATATATATATATATATATATATATGTAGCGGCCTCACCCTCTCTCTTCTTCTTCTTCTGCGGTTACTCTGGCTCCGGTCTAGGGGTACCTTGAAGGGGAGAGCGAGGTGCGCCACGGCCCATGTTCTCTAGATTACAGCATGTAGAGGTGAAGGCCAGCACCAGATTACCCTCGGGCTGTGTTTGAACACTCAGAGCCAAGTCTGTTCTGCTGATAACCCCCTTTCCTCCCAGTAATTGGAGTACCACACACTGAAAAGGTCCAACACTTATTTATTCCATAACGGCAAACAAATAGTCCTTTGCGAGCAAACAGTTTGAGACCCATAGAACAGTTCAGTATTGGTGGGGAGTAGGTCAAGGCACAATCCTCAAAGAAACTAAACCGTTGAGGTTTCACCAATGGTTGCCAAGCACAGTGGCTGTAAAACGTACTTTTTGGCTTCAGAGTCTCTTCCAGCGACTCTCATGAACAGGAACTGGAGTTACCTTCGCTACGCTGCAGCCCCTGTCATGGGGAAGACATCCCTCCAAGAGAGTTACCAGAGGCCCCGCCGTCACCGGATTAATGCTGTACCGGACTATTCGGAAGGATGCAGGACTCCCCTGCCACCTCACCTCAGATACGGGTCCCAACACCTTAGGGCCCCTCAGACTCCTCCACCCTCGCGGAACCCAGTCGAAGTTACTGGGCCCCAGGCTTTGGCCATAGTACCTCACCGCAGGCTTAAGGTGCCTGGGATGGACTCCATCTCTCGCTCCGGCCAGGTCAAGGGCACCTGAGCCCGG